>CM076582.1:289514388-290114388 GCA_034641835.2 Pinus albicaulis
TTAAGGTCCGGACCGGGTGGTTATCCCCCAATGTTGTTGCAGCGATTTTCGAGGCATCAACACATCCAGACAATAAAAATTTGTGGTTTATTGAAATTCTTATGGATTCATGGCATGAGGCAACAGATGGAGTTGTTAGAATATCCTGTACATGCATGGGATGTTCAAGCACATGCATTCATACTAGGGGCATATCTGCTCGAGATAAAAGTGTATGAAATATAATTTTTGATTATTTTATCTATGATAGGTGCCCCCATCTCTCTTTTAGGTGGGATAAGAGGTGGAGAAACAGTCAAAGACTGTATTTCCACTCATTGCAAACCTCAAGCCCAGCTAACTAGGGATGGAAAAATCAACATAAAATATGTGACCTGATTGCCTCTAAGAACGATCATATTCATCATTTCCAGATTGGATGGTAGTTCCACACTTCACATAGCCAACATTTCATACATGCAGTATTCCCTAGAGTGTATGGAGCCAACAGTTTTCATCTAGAGCGAGGGAATGTTGGTCAACATGAAATAATAGCTAACTAAAGAAAGAGAGGGAAAATTGAAAATTTTTGGCTATGGTTCAATCTTGATATCTTTTTCATTAATGTGGATTCCATTACTACAACCTCAACATATCACGCTCGAGCCTATTGGTCCAAGAGTTCCATGGATGAGGAGGTGGGTAGATCTTATGTCCTGACTTGTCGGTTTGTCAGTGATCAATTTCTCACCGGCCTTCTTCAGATGGTTTTGTAGATAGTTCATTATGATAGATGATTATCCATACATAGGGTGGACTTTTGTGGTGACCCTAAGATATTGTTTCTTGAGGGTGAGAAATGGGGTGCTACAAATAAAACATTTCAACGATTTTGATTTTAAGTTTTATAAATTTTTTTGTGGTTTTGATGTTTCTGAGACTAAACTATTGATTTTTTATGTAGATATTGGGCCCATTCGACTGATAGGTTCTTCATATCTCCATCGTGTGGGAGATCCAAAGTAGGTAGTAGCACCAATATAGGTTGTTGTGGTAGAACGAGATGCACTATGAGATCTCAATGTAGCCAAGCCACTAGTAGAGGTGGAGTGCCACATTGAGGGGTTAACACAGGATAGATGTGACCGTGATCAACCAGCTTGAACCCATGTGACTTCAACAACACACTATTGGAATGCCAAGTTATATAGGTTGGTTACTGTGCAAGATAGCCTGTGCAGTGGCATGTTATCATGAGCACTATGATTAGTCTACTGGGAGGATTATAGCCATATTTGCATGTAGTTTTTGATATGGGTCATGTGGCCATATGCGTCTCAGGCACAAATTTTGTAAAACCTAACTTTATATATAGATATATATATATATATATATATATATATAACTATCTTACGTGTTTCTATGTTTCTATTATCGCTTTCAATGGATGTGATGTGTATTGAAATTTATTTACATATGTTGCAAATGTCTATCTAAAAAATTATTAGCCAGTGCATCTGTCAATGTATTTAGATTTCTAGAAATATGTTGATAATGGATGAAATCAAAGTGTCTTTTTAGAAGGTCAACCGTTAAGAAAATGCAAAGGATTGTAGGAATTCTAACCAAATAGACATTAGTCAATTGTATTACTACAAAATCTTGGTCAATTTTGGTGACTAAACGGCGGATACCATGTGAAATATCATGAGGAAACAGCTTGACCACTACACTATACTCAATGATGTTGTTGGTAGAGAGACCAATAATAATTCCTCGTAGACTCACTAACTAGCCGTTTGCAGAAAAGATAACCAAAGATGCAGACGATAGGTTCTGATTACAATGACTAGAACCATCAGCATAACCAACATATGTTTCAAGAGATGTCGACATCTGCAAACCAAATGTAAATGGTATCAATAGAAACTATAGGAAACTCTGAAGAGACACACTGCAAACACACTCAACACACCTATATGCAGTATGTACACAATGTACTATGAAAAATAAAGCATAGTATTTCTTAAGGTACAACCCATTTCTAGGTTGTGCTAGTGGAACTTCATCAAAATCGACTAGCTCATAGAATCCTTTAGCAAGAACATGCTTGACAATATATGGACCTAGCCACATAGGTTGGAAATTTCATGGTACTAATTTATCGTACTCTTGATCACATAAAAGGACAAGGTCTCCTTTCGAGAAGACACGACGCGTAACACTTTTTTCATATTGTGCCTTGACACGTTTCCTATGGGCTTCATTAGCCATGGTGGTGTTTTGCTAAGTCTCACATAAGCGCGTCAAATGCAAGAGACATTCCTCTTCTACGTAAGTGGCAAGAAGAAATTCCACATCATGTTTTAGTGACAGAATCTCACATTCAATTGGAAGGATTTATTTCATACCATAAACCAATTGGAAAGAAGTAAATCTAGTAGCAATCCTAATAGAGGTTCAGTATGCCCACAAGGAAGCATAAAGAATCATATGCCAATCCGATCGATTGACGCCTATCATACGTGGAAGCATTGTTTTAAGAACTTTTTTAATAGCGTCAACTTGCCCATTAGCCTGAGGGTAGTAGAGAGTGGAACTTTCATCGGGGAGTCTCGGCTTAGAATTTAGTTCAGACATCATGTGATTGTGAAAGTGTCTCCCATGGTCTGTAACTATGGCTTGCGGAACACCAAACTGTGTGATGACATGATTAAAGAAAAGGTATGCAGTTTTTTCTCCAGTATTGTTAATTGTAGGCATCACCTCAGCCCATTTAGTAAAATAATCTACCACTACAATAATATAACCATTATCCCTAGCCAAGTGAGGGTTACTTTTCATGAAATTGATACCCCATTTTATAAAAGGACCTATGAAAAAAGAGGATGCAATGGAGCGAGCGAAGCATGGGTCTTACGATCATAAATTTGGCATGGATGACAATTTTGGATAGTGAGAATATAATCATGGAATATGGTGGACCAAAAGTAACCAGCATGTAGGATATTTTGTGCAATGGAATAACCATAAAAATGACCGCCACATTCCCATGAGTGGCATTAATTGAGGACTTTATCGGCCTCGTCATGTGTGAGGCACCTTCTGAAAACTGTTTTGATACCATGGCGATAAAGGGTGTCACTAATGATGATGTAATTCTTGGCCTGGTATCGAATACGCCATTGTTTGGAGCGAGAGGCATCATATCAAGAAGTCTAGGTCTGGATATATATAATAATGTCTCCATACCATGGATTAGATGACGAGATCATAAACAACGACTCGTCTGGAATGGAATCTTCAAACATCGATTCAAAATCGGCAGCAAGAAGGTCACATATTAGGTCAACAAAAACTAAGGATTTCTTTGACTTGGATTTGATGAATTCGAAATAAAACTTCTGTAAGATAGTGATGCATTTGGAGTATTCCCCCCCAGAAATTAATGTGACAAAATCTATGTCATAGGGTTACAATCTTAAACAATCGTAGTTTTCTAGAGAAATATATAATGGCAAAATCTTTGGATAGCTTGAACGGCCTCCAAATTTAACTTATGTATGTGGGTATACTTGATTTCAGTATCATTAAGATTCTGACTCAAATGATATATTGGATGTTCAATCCCTACAACATCTTCCTGGACCAATACCAATATTTTTATAGTAATAGCAGTAGCCAGATACAGAAAATAATCGTGTTGGTAATCAGGGGCACATAATAGAGATGCCTGAATCAGTAAATATTTGAAGTCATCGAACACCTGTTGAGAAAGGTTGCCCCAATGTAAGGGAACCCCTTTCTTAAGCAGGTGAGTGAATCCTTTGGTCAACTCAACATAGTTAGGGACAAGCCTCCATACAAAGTTAGCCTTCCCTTGGAGTCGTTGAAGCTGAACAAGGGAAGGTGGTGTAGGAAAATCAATGATCCCCTGATATTTCAAGGGATCGATACAAATTACATGTTTTTAAATGAAAAAAACCAAGAATTCGATTAGAACTAACGCATAACACACAATTGTGAGGATTATTTTGAATATTATATGTCTACACCATAAGAATATGGCCCTAATATGCATCGGGTGATCAACCCAATGTTTAGAGTGAGTAGGGAGATCATCCAAATAGGGTTGCATGATATGCTTGATGTCATGAAAGGCATAATCCATTTACCTCTGAAATGTAGCCCCAACATTCTTTAACCCAAAAGGGATTTTATGGTAAGAAAATGTACCACATGGATAGATAAATGCAATTTTAGGTTAATCCGTAGGGAGAATGTTTATTTGATTATAGCTGGAGAAACCATCCATAAATGAATATATCTCATAGTTGGCACAATCATCAACAATCCGGTCAATGAATGGGGTCATGTAATTTTCCTTTGGACAAGAGTGATTTACGTCCCGATAATCGATGCATACACGGATTGTTCCATGTTTCTTCAAGACAGGAATGACATTTGACACCCAGAACAATGTTACCGATGAAATAGGTAACCGCAATGTTACCTACTTTTTTTTGGTAGCATAAAAAGCACCCGATTTTGAAAAGTGGTGATGCAGAATCACCATTTTTTTTTTTGGTGCACATTTTTGACACTTTAATATTTTTATTTATGAAGTATGAATATTTGTTTTAAAATGTTAGTGATTTTCATGCTAATTTTGAAATGTATTGATGCAGCATCAACTTTTTTTTTTTTTTAGAGCGGTGATTTTCATGCTAATTTCGAAACGTATTAATGCCGCATCAACCTTTTTTTTTTAGAGTGGTGATTTTCATGCTAATTTCGAAACGTATTGATGCTGCATCAACCTTTTTTTTTAGAGTGGTGATTTTCATGCTAATTTCGAAACGTATTGATGTTGCATCAACCTTTTTTTTTAGAGTGTTGATTTTCATGTTGGTAATAAAACACAAAACTTAGATAAAAAATATATATATATATATATATATATATATATATATATATATATATATATATATATATATATATATATATAAACAATAAAAAAACCAATAAAAATGTAAAAAAAACAAAAATAGCTCGTAAAATAAAAAATTAAAAAAAACAAAAATATTTGAAAATTATATCAAAAATGACAACAAAAATTTGAAAAAAAACACATAATTTAAAGAAAAAAAACAAAAATCGACCAAAAAAATTTAAAAAAAAACATCAAAAACATTTTTTTCTAAATTATTAAAAAAAAACATATAATAAGATATATATATATATATATATATATATATATATATATATATATATTAAAAAAAAATTAAAATTACAAAATCAAAATTTAGATTTAAAAAAAAAAATTTAAATTTAAAAATTTAAATTAAAAAAAATAATAATAAGAAGAAAAAAAATTACAAATTTAAAAATTTAAAAAAAAAAAAAACAATTAAAATTGAAAAAGAAAATTAAAAAAATAAAAATAAAAATTTAAAACAAAAAAATAATAAAATTTAAAAAAAATAAAAACAAAATTAAAAAAAAAAACAAAAACAAAAACAAAATTTATTTTAAATAAAAAAATTTAATTGAAAAAAAAATTAATTTTTTGAAATTAAAAAAAAAAAAATTAAAAAAAAAAAAAATCAAAAAAAAAAATTTAAAAAAAAATTTAAAAAACAACAAACAAAAAATTTAAAAAAAAAAAAAAAAAAAAATACAATGAAATTTAGTGGTGGTGGGGCGTAGCAGGCGGCGGTGAGAAAGTAGCTGAGCCGCCCCAAGTAAGCCCTTCGCCGTAAACCCCGATATAATGACGGTACGCAGCGGACCGTAGGTCCGCGCACGTGAGCGGAGTGGCTACGGCGGGCCAGAGCCGCCCAGGTGGTGCCGCGGGCCGGACCCCAGCGCCCCGGGCGCGTGCAGCCAGACCCCACCGGCAATGGGGGCTTTTCTTGGCAGACGCCACGGGGGCGACCCGGCCGGCCTCTGGCCCCAGCCCCAGGCGGAGGGCCGATTCTCGGGAATCGGCCCCTCATGACGAGACCTAAGGCGGTTGGGCCTCCCATGTGCGTCCCGGACGACCCCGCCAATGAACGGTGTGCGGTTAGCGCCCCAGAGTGAAAGCGTCACCGGACGGCCCTGACTTACCACCAATGAAGTGAAAATTTTGTCTGGCTTAGCCATTGAGCGCCGTAAACCTCACGACTCGCCGCCCCCACCACCTGACCCATTGTATTTTTAAAATTTTTTTTTTTTTGTAGTTTTTTTTTTAATTTTTTTTTTTTTTTAATTGATTTTTTTTTTTTTTTTTATTTCAAAAAATAAAAATAAAAATTTAATTAAATTTTTTTATTTAAAATAAATTTTGTTTTTGTTTTTTTTTTTTTTTTTTTTTTTAATTTTTTCAATTTTAATTTTTTTTTTAATTGTTTTTTCTTGTTAATTTTAAAATTTGTATTTTTTTTTTTAAATAATTTTTATTAAATTTTGCTTCTTCTTTTTTTTTTTTAATTGATTTTTTTTTTTAAATTTATTTGGATTTAATATTTTTTTTAAATGTTTTACTTTTTTATTAATTTTTTTTGTTAGTTACATAAAATTTTTATATTTTTTTATTTCAATTAAAATTGTGTATTTAAAATTAGGTTTTTTTTTAATTAAACTTAATTTTTTTAAATTAATTCATTTTTTAATTATTTATTTATTTAATATATATATATATATATATATATATATATATATATATATATATATTATCAATTTTCCATTTTTAATTGATTTTTAAAGTTTTTCTTTTAACAATGGTTTTTTTTTTTTCCTTTTATATTTAAAATTTATTTTTTCTTTCAAAATTTATTTCTTTATTCATTTATTTATTAAAATTTAATATTTTTGTTTTTAAATTTAATTTGCTATTTTAATATTAACTTTTTTATTTTCATTGTATTTTATTTAATTTAATTTGTTATTGTTTTTAAATTTAATTTAATATTTTCATTGTATTTTATTTTTATTTTTTATTTTTAATTAATTTTTCATTTTTTCACTTTTAATTTAAATAATGTTTTTTTTTTTTATTTTTTTTTTTTATTTTTAAATTTATTAAAATTTAATATATTTCCTTAAATTTAATTTTCTGTTTAAATTTTTTTTTTTTTTAATTTAATAAGAATTTTCTTTTTCTTTTTTAAATTTAATTTCTATATTTTATTTTTTATAATTTCCTTCTTTTTTTAACTTGTTTTTTTTTTTTTTTTTAATTTAATATTTTTATTTTGTTTTTATTTTTATTTTTTAATTTCTATATTTTTTAAATTTTAATCTTAAATTTTTTAAATTTTTTTCCCTTAAATTTTAGGTTTTTTTTAATGTTTGAATGAAAATTTTTATTTTGTTTTTTTTTTATTTTTTTTTATCTTCATATATTTTTAAATTTTAAGCTTTTAAATGTTTTTATTTTTTAAATTTATTTTTTTTCTTAAATTTTAGGTTTTTTTTAATGTTTGAATTTTAAAAATTAAAAATGTTATTTCTATTTTTAAAAATCCCAAAAGTATGACACAATTTTTTTTTTTGTTATTCCAGCATCAATTTGTTTTGTTTTGAGGGTGTTTTTTCAATCTTTTTTTCAAGAAACAATTTTGTTTTTACCATAATTTTATAAAATGTTGAAATTTGACCTTAAAAAAAAAACAAAGTGCGTTTTAGAATACACACTTTTTGTTTTTGGGGTGTTTTTTCAATCCTTTTTTCAAGAAACAATTTTGTTTTTACCATAATTTTATAAAATGTTGAGATTTGACCTTCAAAAAAAACGAAGTGCGTTCTGGAATACACACTTTTTGTTTTTGGGGTGTTTTACATGTTTTTTGAGTCTTTTTGGGCTAGAGTTCCCGTTTTGAGGTCAGGTTACCTATTTAATCGGTAACAGTATTCCAGTGCATCAAAGGAACAGGGTAGATGAAATAGCCTAATAAAAAAATTTCAACTTCATCTTTAATCGCGACAAACTTCTTGGGATGGAATGGATGGAGGCACTACCAGGCTGGTTTAGCATCAGTATACGTTTTAATCCCATGCACTGCTATAATTGGCTCGATGCCTAGAATTTACTCATAAGACCAAGCGAAAACATCTCAAAATTCCTGGAATAGGGCTTTATAGGTCTTAATCTCATCTGGATAACAAGATGCACAGATTTGTAGTTTCTCAACAATTCCCGGCTTAATTTAAATCCCAATAGGTATCGTCTCTTCGATATTCGAGAGGTTCTTTTTGAAATCGACTTCTTAAATGGAAACAAAATTCGTAGAAAACTTGAAATATTGGGTTGATATAGGTCACTGATATTATCCTCATTAGAATCTGGTAAGGAGGAATGATGGTGATGATCTTCCCACGGTGCATCGTATGGCATCATGATCTCCATGGTTCTCTCATCAGTAGGAAATGTGTGAGAGAAAATATCAGAAGGCATGCCATAATCCAATGAACGATTGACCCAATTAATTGAAGAGGAAATATTAGAACAAATTGCGCAAGTTGAATATATGGCTTTGTAATCGAGCTCAATGGGGCTAAGCGGCATTCGGTCTCCAAAACTATGGACATTAGTTTCATCTAGTACAACCCAAGGATCAGTTGGAATAGAAAAATATGATATCATATTGATATAGGTAACCGAAGGGGAGTTGTCATGAAGTGAAGGAGGAGGGAGCGAAAAGGTTCCCATAAGAGAGGAATCCTTAAGCACTCCAACTCCGACATGCTGATAAGGGCGTAGACTTTCTCATATAAGAGGGACACTTCCTGTAACTTGAGAATCATAGAAAAATAAGGTGATTTGATCAATGTTTGTGATTTCACCTTTATGGGGAAAGGAGATCATTCATAAATAAGTTGAAATGGCAGCAGCCATGGCATAAAAACATGTGTGACCCAATAAAATATTATAATAAAGAGGTACGTCAATAAATTTGACTTCTATGGATATAGATTTACCTCCTAATTCTACTTGTAATGAATTCAAAATACCACAAGGTTGATATGTTCATATATCAAAAGCTTTCAAGGTGCTTTGTGACTGACTCAATTGAGGATAACCAATCTCTTTCCAGTAGGACAAAGACATAACACAGGTTGAGGCAACCTCATCTACAATAGAACGATGGATGTTCTTACTGCGAACAACAACCTGGATCATAAAATCCAATTGAACTGAAAGTCAAGGTGAATAGTTCTCATGATTGAAAATGACTAGGTTGGAATCTGAAGGATCAACACATCTGATAGAAAAAATCAAATCCTTCTTATGGGCGGGGTAGTTTTGCAACACCTTGAGAGTTGACATAGCTATGGATGCCGAGCCAGGTCCTCAACTACATTATAATTTTGAGAAGCTCTCGCATGAGGGTTGAAAGCATATTTATGGATAACGCCCTTCATAGGCTTAACGGTTAATTCCATAAGAATAATAGGTGGAATAGGATCCAACGGAGATGATTTCAAACCGGTAGGTTGATCAGTAGCATGACCATTCGGAGGATTCACATTACCATAGTCTTTATTTCGGGTGGCCACTATAAAATCATATTTAGGCTTTGCGGATGAAACTATTAAAGCCAAGTTAGAGGAAGTAGGGCCCTGAGAAACCATGTGAGTCTCCTCATAAGAAAAATGGGTCGATCAACACAGCGGGTTAAGCTGAAGATTTCAATAATTGGTTCAATTCTACCCAGTGAGGACAGTGACGAGTGAATTTCTCTTCGTTATAGGTCAAACATGGATAGAAAGGATTTTGTTCTCATCAGAGGATTGATTGGTTTGTTTATCCTATGGACAAGAATACAAATTTCTCTTCTTCCGTCCTTTACCTTTCTTATTACTTCCTAGTTGTTATTGAGATTTTCCTTTATTGGATTGAACGAGATTAATCTCGGAAGTAGAAGTTGCAAGAGGATTGGATGGAGGGTTTTGGTCAGTCATAAGAGTAGTTCCAGATGGTTTACTCTCAGACTATGAGCTCGCAGCACCAATCACGCCATCAACATCATGTGATTCTTTACCAGGAACCTGAGAAACAATGTTCAAGGGTCTCAGAGCACTTGGTATCTTCTCATAAAGTGTGTCAGATTGGGTATAAATGAGATCCAAATATTGGGCACGAGAAATTACCTTCTCTTTAGTCACTACTTCACCTTTATCTACATCTTCTGTGATTTATGGAGACAAATATTTAATGAATCATTTCGCTAAAATTTTATTGGGAACATATGTTTTAACCAATTGACGATGACATTTCCACTCATGAATATGATCTGAAATGTGAGTAGAAATATTCTGCGTAAAATGGGTCAAAAGTTTCGTTCCAGAATCATATCATATGGGTAACTGGAAATGTGTGAGTAATGTAGTGGCTAAGGTACTGAAGTAGTGGAATGAATCTCTAGGTAATTCAATATACCATTTAGGTGTGGAACTTGTAAGTGTACGTTGGAAAATATGCAATCGAATGGAAACATCATTAAGGGAAGGACACCACAGGTCATAAGTCCTCACATGCGTGGAAGGGTCTTCTCTAGGATTCCTATTGAATTTGGGGATATCAAAAGGAAATTTAGTAGGAATTATCGACCACCAAGGAGAATCAACAATGGCATCATTCATGTGTCAACTCAAATCTAGTAGTTCAAGAGTGGCCACAAATGGAAACTATCAGTTAAAGTCTGGAAAAGGATAACCTAGATAGGATGGGATGACCTAAGTAAATGGTATCTACGTTCCATCATAAGTAGAGTTATTATAAAAAGGAACTTGGGTACCAAGATACGGAGGATTCGAATAAATAATATATGCATAACCTTGTTGTCGAGATCTAGTATAACCTTGAAAATGCTGGAGTGGATGTGTTTGGATTTGTTGGTCATGATAAGGCACTTGAGGGATACCTTGAAAAGGTTGATATTGTTGCCCCGTGGGATTTTTCATCATTCCAACATAGGTTGGAGTCAGTGGGGGTCATGCCATACCATATGTAGTTTGTCCTACTGGAATTTGAGGAATACCTTGTCCAAGCTATTGAGACTGTAAGGTACCTTGTAAAGGCTAAGTGAGCGAGACCTGGGAGGAACCAAATGCCATTGGAATATATTGAGTCATAGTGTCATCCTGTAAAGGTTGGCTTACATTGGTTTGATCTTTTTGGGGCATAGATTGAAGGTAAGAACTTGGGATGCATTTAGTATAGATTGAGAATGTAGAGATAAACTCATAACTGAGCTAGGTTGGACGAGAAAAGTAGGTTGCCAAAAATTATTATTCAAACCAAGATAGGGAGGATTCAATTAAAGTTGATCACTAACTTGTGGTATACCGATGACAGGTTCCCCACTGCCATAGGAGGAGGGGATGATGGAGGAAACTTCCCACTAGATGAAGGGTACCCAACATAAGGAGAGTTGGGTTGTTCAAGATGTCCACTAATATAAGGACCAACCTGCTATTTGACTGTAGGTGTGGGTGGAGGAGAAGGAGAAGATTGTATAGTACTCATTAGGGAAGTGCCAATTGGAATTCCATAAACATATGTCATGGGAGAGGTCCAAGGACTAGATGTTGCGCTAGAGAAGGTACCAGACAACGATTGATAACCAGGTGGGATGTACATGCCACCATAAAAATGTGCCTCTAACGATGTTGCAAAAATGGATGAGGAAGAAACATTCGATGTCTTAGCCATAGTAGCAGATACAGGCTAGGAAATCATAGCGGATTTAGTCATGACTAAAAATCTCAAAGATGATTGTCGCAAGAAACTCAAGGGTGAACTTAAAGGAAGAGAATCAAATAAAGGAACTTGAGGTGGAGTCTCAAGAGGAGGAAGAGGATAACCCTGATAAAGATGAATCCCTCTCAAATGAGCAGGAGAAGGGGGACGAGGTTCTTCCTGTGGAATCTCTTCCATACTCACAAGACCATACGGAAGGGGTTCACCATCGGGTCCAAGATATATATTTTGCAGCTATTTATGAGACAAAGGAAGAGAAGATGAAGGTCCTAAAGTAACAGGTAAAGGTGGATGAAGTACCTCAGGTTGTATGACCTTCGGTAATAAGGTATCTGATTCAATGAAATCGGGGTCAATAACCCCATGTAATAACGGTTTAGGTACTTCTATTTCGATTGTGTCAGATTCACCGATAAGAGGAGATGTAATCTCAGGCTCAATACTCAAAGGGAAGGATGATTCTGGTGGATCAATTTCAGGAGGACTAGAAGGAGTTCCTAAAGTTTCTGATACGGTAGTTTGAGTTCTCTTATTCTTTTGACGATGGCTGAGAGTTTCCTTTGGTGGAAGAGGAGGCTTATTTTTCATTCTATGTGAACGACGAAGGATAGGTGTCTATTCTTCCATGTTGGGTTAGTAAATTTTAACAATTAACACAGAAAATAAATCAAAAATGGGTAAAACTAGGCATAAAGTTTTACCAAGCAGTCGTAAACTGTAATATACACCTTGGTGAACCAATAAATTAAAGTACGTTTAGGAATTCTCGTTGAATTTTGTGTTCGGTGTATCACGATATACAAGGTAGTCGACTCGGTTACCTATGGCGAGGATATAAAACTATAGGGGACTTCCAAAATATACTAGGTAGTACGTGGAATTGCAGTGTGTAGTAGTGTTGTCTAATGCATAACCATTCGATCAGAGCATTCCCATATACTTAGCATGCATGGAGCACCATCCAATATACCCAAAGGTACACGAAGAATGATCTAATACTCCTACGTACGTGGAATGGGATATCACCCTCGGGATACAATGTTGGAAAAAAACGGTAGCTCCTACGTTTAACGACACTGGAACACGTCTCTAGCCTAGACCTATAAGTGTTTGTGTTAATGTTACTAATTCTCATATAATGATTCAGTAAATTTTAATGTTTATCTTCAATTAAGTTTCGGTTTTAGGGATTACTGCGATTTTCACCTGAATTCTCTAAAATGCAAGCTAGCATGAAGAAATGAAATCTTTCACTTTCAATGAGAATCTATCAAAAGGAGTGAAGAGACAAAAATTATGGAGCATATAAAATGCAACAAATAATATGCTAAGTGAAATTCCCTTTTAATGCAATTGTTCCAATGTTGGTGCACACACAAAACCCTATATGCCAATACAAAGAGATTTTTCTTTTCAATTCCACTTAATTTTCAAATATGATGAAAACTAAGATGCATGTCTAATCACTGGTAAAAGAAAAAAAATTAGAACAATGACTAAAAAACCAATTCATTCAAGCACTCAATGATTAAAAAAATTAGTTCACTAATTAGCTAAGGATAAGAAAAAGGGAAAATATAAATAAAAGCTTGTCAAAGGCACGTAAAACAAAATCCATCCAAATGGAGGCTTCAGAGAGACCAAACGACACTCAAAGACTCAAGGAAGAGCAACTAGAACAAAGCTGGACAGAGAGAAAATCAAGACAAAAGAAAATTTTTGCATGAAAAGGGGCCAACACAGGTGTTGAAGGGGCACCAGTGCTATGCAACACATGCACAAGGAAGGCCCAGGTGTGGTGCAACACTTTGTCTCTAGACCAGAGGAGGCATTGATCAGGGGATGCAAGGTTCCTACACAAAAATTTCACTTGAAACTCAATGAAATGGTATTCCTAGGTTTGTTCTTGACTGAGTAAGATAGTGAAGGTCTAAAGGAGAGATGAAACAAGCACTAAGGATAAGGAAACCACCAAGGTAATACATCGTTCCCCAGTGGAGTCACCAATTTGTTATGTGGAATCCATGATTGCAGAAAAAAGTATCTTTCCTAGACTTAATGGCCTAGTCTAGAACAACAAAAAGTCAAAGAAGCTAATTTTTTCCTTAAATTAAATATACAATGGATGAAGCCTACCTAGAATCTATCATATGCTTCACTCCTCACTTCTCTTATACGCTCCAATCCTAGCTTTGATTGCTATAATTAGAACCTACACAATCAAACACAACAAGCCAATGATCTATGACATCTATGTAGCATCATCTAATAACTTTATTCAGTGGATCAACATGGCATCAAAATACATGAAATAATAACATCATATATAGGAAAACAATGAAATATTTGTATTAATAGAAATGGAGATAGTTACAACCAAATATAGGAGTCGATCTTATAGAATAGCTCCTCCAAGTTGACATGTTCCTTCCTTGTCACAAATTGTAGCTCTATGTCACCCTAATGCATGGAATAATGACTCTCACAGTAGTAGCATGAGGGTAGAATCTATATCCAAAATCCAACCCCTACCTTGTGGATGGCCACAAATATATAGAAGAAGATGGTAAGTTGAGAGTTCTTATCCATTTACCAATATAGGCTTGATATCCACTCTTGATGGGAGGATGAGCTCAAGGAATAAGGGGTGAAATATCCAAGTTAGGATAGGATAGGAATTGAGACTTTCATCCAAGGTAAATAGTTATAACAACTCCTGTAATCTTGGCAATTCTTTTTATTTTTTCCAAATTTCTAGAATCAACTCACCCCATCAAGGGGCAACCTATAATCAAAGAAATTTAAGAAATATATACACGAAAGAAACAAGAAGATAATGAAATGGATAGACAAGATACTAATATTAGCATATCAAAGGGAGAAAGAAAAACCAAGACAAGTTGAAACAACCAAAAAAAAATGAGAAAAGAAGAGCAATATGAAAAGGAAGTCGAAGCAAAAGAATAATAGAGAAAAAAAGCTCAGGACGAAGTTAAGGTAAACAATAATAGACAAGAAGAAAAATAAAAAGGCATCCAAATTAATAAAATGGAGGAAGTGTTGAATCATTAGATTAGCCGTTTAAGGAGGAGTTATATACTTCTTAGGCCTTTGCTAGTGCTAAAAACTAAGACACCAACCTTTATGTTCACTTTTTTTCTAGACTTACAATTGCATTGGCTATTGCTTAAAGGAAAAATAAGAAATATGAAGAGAATATTGCTTTGCTAGAAAATCAAGTTGAAAATGCAAGTCTAACCAATACGGTTATTGATCATCCTTTCAAATTTTAGGATGAATTGAATATTATTTAAAAAATAATTTTATGAAATGAATCACTACCTGCAAGTTCAATGCCAATATATTTAAGACATTCAAAACCATATATAGACGTAGAAATTCCATATGAGTAAGTTTAATAGTATAAAATTATAGTATGCATATCATAAAGAACTTCATCTTGAAATCCCCACTTTCACTAACAAAAATTTGTAGGAGATTTGATATGTATTAGATACTCGGAGGAATGAACTTAGGAGAGTTTAACATAAAAATCTTGATTGTGCCACAGTGAACTCGTCATCTCCTATATTTTGGAGAAAAATATAATTTCTTCCCACATACTAAAGTATTTAAGGCATTGAAGGATATTTCTTTTAAATATGCATGGAATTCATTCCATCAATATATTCATTGGGATACCATGTTAATTGAGACTATATTATCTCTTACTAGGAAATTTGGAAAAAAGAATGAACCAAATATTGTCTCATAAAGCACTTATAAACAACTCACTTTCTCTAATATGATGCTCTCGATCAAACTTTCAAACCTTAATGAAAATATGTTAAAAATATAGGAAATAAAAAGAAAGAACATAGGCTCTAGCAAACTGGGGGATACTAATAGTTAGACGAATTAAAGTGTTTTATATCCCCTCTTATTTTATACAAATAATTTAGATGCTATACATAATGGGCCTTTTGCTTGATATTGTAAAGTACTTTGGCAAGTTTAACTAAGAAGCCAAGCTTACCACTTTTAAAGTATTATTTTAGTGCATGATCTTTTAAAGTCTTATTTTATGTGGGGCTATTTCCTTACTTAGTTATGCTACAATGGATACAAAAATGTTTGTTTTTGCTATAGAATTTTCTCTTTCAATTGTAATTAATTATTGCTACATTTTCTCTCATGAAATTGTTAACCCCGTGATTGGTTATTTCAATTAAGTCTAACATGATTTATGTATATTTATTTCATAAATTTATGTCATTAACATTTAGTAAGCTTCTTTGTATTTTAATGGTTAAACTAATTATTAATTTGATATTCACTTTTCATTAAGTCTTAGTTAGGTGTTTAATTTCAAGAATGTATTCTATTTTATATTTAGAATTGCATTTTCAATTTAGATTTTAATAATTTAATGTTAAATCCATATATTGGTATCCAATACAACATATTAGAGTTGTTTTCTACCATAAACAAAGAAAATCCTAATTTGGCATTAGTTTTGGTAAATTTCACTTATTTTAATAATGGACATGTGTTAACACGAACAATTTGGCACTAAAAAGAGGAGGACACCCTTGTATGGTTGAAAGAGGTAATATTTATTTGCCATAAAATTATTACAAAAATATAAATCAACCTAAATAATCATCTAGGAAACCTCACTTAAAATGTGAAATTGTGCCTAGTTATAAACATTTTTTCCAAGATATGAAATTAAAGTTTAGAAACCCTAAAATCATTGAATTTGAAACGGATTCTAAACTTGAGGTTGAATACCATTTTCTTATTCCAAAGCTTCTAAGGCTTAACAAATATTACCAAATAAATTTCTCATCAAAATTTTTCACATCAATCATTTTGGCACTAAAAGGAGGAGCACACCCTTGTATGGCTTAACAAGGTAATATTTCTCTGCCATAAAGTTATTGCAAAAACAAAAATCAACCTAAACCATCATCTAGGAAACCTCTCTTAAAATGTGAAACTATCCCTAGTTCTAAACAAATTTTCCAAGATATGAAAGTAGAGTTTAGAAACCCTAAAATACCTAAATTTGAAACATATTCTAAAATAGAGGTTGAATACCATTTTTTTATTCCAAAGATATAATTTCTAGCCTTAATAAATATTACCTAATAAATCTATTAGGTAATATTTATTACCTAATCTACAGAGGGGGCACAAACTGCACCCCCCCTGCCGAGGGGTTTGCAAGGGGGCAGTAGCTCCCCTACATAGGGTTCAAGGAAGCACCCTGAAAAAACAAAAAATTTGGACCCTATATTAGGTGGGAGAACTTTCCTATGGTTTTTTGCATGGGTTTGCACATGGTTTTGGGCATGATGGTTTTCTTCCCATGGTATCTGTAGATCTGGTCAAGGGAACTACGGTTATGTTCTAATCCAGGGTTAATGGATTGGGGTTTATGAATGCTTCAAAATGTTTATATATGTTTTATAACATTGAAAATATATATAATTAAAAATCAAGTTGGTAGTCACGGTTTTGGGATCCAGGGGAAAATCTCTGTGTATATCTATTTTATGTTTCATTCTCTCGCTATTGTTTATTTTCTATTTTAAGAGTTCATTTGCGGATAATTTCTGTACAGGGTTAAAACCTACAAATAAGTTGGAGTTGTTGCTGGTCACATGCATGTGTAATGTGTGATGATTGCTTGGTTATGGATGTTTGAGGTTGATGGTCCTATTAGTTGGCATTGATGTCAACATAGTGATGACTAGACCCAGTGGAGATGATGTTGTGGCTATTGGGAAGATGGATTCCAGACATCTTGAGTTGGTTGGAAATGATATTGCTATAAGAGGTTGGAGAGCTTCTCATGGTGTGTTGATTGGATATGTTGTTGTTGTAGGAGGTTGGAGTGCTTCTCTTGGTGTTGCATATGTATCTACATGTCTTGGAGACATTGGATTATTGCTACAAGTGATTAGATGAGGTTTCTTGTGTTGGAGGTGCTTCTACCAGTGATGGAGGTAGTTGTATGACTTGATGTTGTTGCTACATGATTTGGTGATGCTGCTACAGGTGTTGGAGATGTTGTTACAGACATTATAGATGTTGTGGTTGTTGATTGAGGAGATGGAGGTGTTGATCTTGGTGCTAAATATGGCAGAATAGGTCTAGCATGTCATTGACTTGTTATTATCATAATTCATCAGTTACATACCTATTGGAGAGGCTTGGAGGAGTGTTCAGAGGTTGATGAAGATGGTCCAACAAGTAGAAGAAGTTTTAGGCTAAAGGACTTATGTTTTTACTGATATTTTTCCCCAGTCGCATGGAGGATGGGTCATTAGTGCGACTAGAAATTTATAGTTGCATGGAGCTAGGCCCAAGGGAGTGGTTATAGCCCTAATATGCTAAATTTGCATGGATGACAGTGCTAAGGGAGAGACTATCAATTTTTCACTAAAATTCCTCCTCATTCCTCGCGTTATTAAGCTAATTTTTGTGTTGTGATGACATTCTTGACTGGAAATTTTCAGTTATGGTCAGAAAAGTTCATGGGGCCTTCAAAAGCTGATTAAATTTGAAAATATCAAGAAGGATAATGGATTTAGTGGTTGATTTATTCAATGAGCTAAATATGGATCCAATCAAGCTTATGAACAAAGTTTTGATTCCCATTAGTTATGAATAATTATTGAGTTGAGCACTTGAGTTCATATTCATATTGAAGTGATCAGGAGTTCATAAATTTTTCTCAAAATTCAAAGTTACATGATTCAATTGAAACTAGGATGGTTGTGTAGATCTCGTCTTCCTGATTTCGGCACTGTGAACGATTGAAAAAACCGATGACGTATGAGGGAGATATCGCATTCTGATCGAAAATCCAAATAGGTAAATTTTTGATAGTTTGACTAGGTTTGACTGGGATGCACAGTCAGCAGGGTGGAGGTACAGTAAAAAAAAAGGAATATTCGTGGAATATTCCTTTTCACTGGGCATGTTTATGTTTTGAGGGCCAAGCAAGAGGTGCCACGTGGCTAGCCCTGAGGCCGCCACATGGCCCTTGAACCGCATTATAAAATTTTGGTGAGGTCCACAGGACTCAACCCTGTGACCTCCCTCCAGGCACGCAGACAAGTTTCCAATCACTTTACACGTTGTTGCTTAACCTTCATAGGTCGCAACTTTATGTTATGGCTTAATTTATTGGCGTGTGGGGGTTGGGGACCACCGGCGGTCCCAACCCACCAGCGGTCCTAGCAAAGGTGGTCACATGTTAAACGTCAAACATCTAAAACCGTGGTAGTAAGTGTAACCTCCAACAGTCTCAGCCAGCAGCTCATTGTATGTCACATGGCTACGGTTACCATTATCTCCGCGTGGGATAAGATTTAACTCACAACGTTTCAACCTGGAGTCAAACCATCAAACTACAGGTTTAACGTGTGTTCCTCTTCGACGGTTCCACTAGCCATTATGAAGACCGTGGTTTGGGGTGCATGTGCCCAACTGCCCAACCATCAAATTTAATGTGACGGTTAGTTCCAGAGGAACTTTTGGAGGGCATGTTTTTAACGGCAGAAATTACTAATTTAACTCCAGTTAAGTGGATTTCTCCACTTTTAGTGGAGTTTTTCTAGGTGTAACTAGGCAAAAGAGTAAGAGACTCAATTTTCTCCCATTCAGAGTGAATGAAGAATCATTTTTGACTAATTGGAGCATTCTGGAGCCATTGGTGCAGAGAAAACAATCATTAGAGCATTGTAACTACATGTATTTGCAAAATTTTGATCATAATGAAAGATGGACATGCCATTGGGAGCTGGACCAGCAGATGTAGCCCAGGAGGGGTGAATTGCTTCATCATGCCTGTTGTGTAAATTTTATGTGGTGACTTATTTCTCTATTTTACACTATTGTTCAGTGTTATTTAAGCTAGTTTTATGCTTCTAATTCACCTAAAATCATCTACAATTCATGGACAAACACATCAACCCTTAATCAAACTAATGAATGGATTATGCACATGTTTATAAACCGAAAATACACTTAGCACAACAAAACTAATAGAGTCATTTCAGATGATATTGTTATCAGAGCTAGAGTTTAATCTACGGTGTTGTTTAGTGCAAATAATTGTTTAACTGTTTGCAATTTTTAGATGCTTACTAGGCTCAAGCTCAAAAGAGGAGAAGGAAAATTGGTGGAAGCAAAACGGTCTGAAGAAGATCCAAAGCAAAGGAGAGAAATATTTCCACAATCTCCACCACCTAGTTCACCTCATAAGGAAGCAAAAGCTACATTAAGTATGCCTCATGAGGAAGGATAAATTCATGAAGAAGTTGATCCCAAGGAGGAAGAAAGAGTGTTCAGGAAAGGATTTCTTGACATGACTGAGATGGTTAGAATCCTTTATCAAGAAAGCTTAATAATTTGATTAGGAAATTGGAGATCTATTTGAGAATCTAGAATGTTTAAGATGATGATAACAAAATTCAATTAGCTTCATTGAGAATGGAAGGTGCGGCACTTGTTTGGTGGGAAGCCAAGAAAAAGGAGGAAAACAAGAAACATGGTAAGATTATTCTATCATGGTCAGATTTCATTACTGCTATAAAACAAAAATTTTATCCATTAGCTCAAATGCATAAAGCCATAATGAACTGGCAAAACTTTAGGCAATTAAAGGGACAAAATGTGCAAGAATACACCCAAGAATTTAGGAGAAAAGATATCTTATTAGGGGTATATTTGCAGGGCCAAGATACTTTGCTCAAGTACATAGGAGGCTTACATAACTACCTAAAACAAACTATTCTCATGTTTAACCCCACCAGTCGAGATGAAGTATGTGTTCAGGCCACACATCTAGAAGCTAGAGGGAAGAAAATTTCTGAAGAGGGTAGAAAGAAACCTTTTAAGGGTAAAGCCAAAGAAAAGACCTAAAAAGGTAAAAGAAAAAAGAATGCATCTGTTAATAAAGAGGGAGAAAAATTGGTTTTTAGACATTTTTCAAAAGACGGCCATGATGAAACTCATTGTTGGAAATTACATCCTGAAATGAGGCCAAAGAAACCCAACAATAAAGGGAAACATAAAACTGCTACTACAACTCAACATGATTTAGGAGATGATTTAGGTGATGAATCTAACATTACAGCCATGGGATTGAATAACATGAATGGAAAAGAAATTGAAACTTAACCCAGTACCAGTGCATCAAACTATCACATGAACACTCCAAATAAAGAAGAAATAATTGAATTGTTTCATGTGAGGGTCATATCCAAGCATACCAAGATTGACACATTGTTTGGCAGTGGGTCACAAGAAAACTTAATCTCTGAAGACTTGGTCAAGAAACTTAACCTTGAGACCATACCACAGCCAAAAACATATCCATTGGGTTGGATTTGTAAGGATGAAAATATATAGGTTTCAAAGAAATGTATATTTCGGTTTGCAATCACTGCCAATTTTGTTGACACAGTTGAATTAGATGTGGTTCCGCTTGACATAACAGGTATTGTGTTGGGGATTCCTTACTTGTATGACAAAAAAGTGATCTTCCATTGCCATGAGAACAAGTATCATTTATTCAAATATGGCAACGAGTTCATTGTAAGAGCACATCGCAAGAAGACAAACATTGCTATGGTAAATATTGGACAGGTAAAGAGGCTGGTAAATTCAAGCAAGAATTTTTTTCTTCTTATGATTAAGCCTAAATTTGATGTTAATCATGAATCATTTGAGGGATGTGATCCTAATTTGAAATCATATTTATATGATGTAGTTAATGCACATCATGGGATGTTTCAGGAGCCAACAGGATTGCCTCCAAAAAGAGAGATTCAACATGAGATTTAGTTGCAGCAAGATTGTCCTCTTCCAAACATCGGTATATATCGCATGTTGATAATGGAGAATGTTGAAATAAAGAGGCAAATCAAAGAGATGTTGGACAAATGAATCATAAGTCCAAGCACCTCGCCATGCGATTCACCCATAGTCTTGATACCAAAGAAAGATGGGACTTGGCGCATATGTGTAGACTTCTAAGCGTTGAACAAGATTACAGTAAAGAATCATTACCCACTCCCAAGAATAGATTATTTTCTTGATCAGCTGAAAGAAGCAAAGTTTTTCACTAAGTTAGTTTTATAAAGTGGATATCATCAAGTAAGAATTGCAGAAAGTGATAGATGTAAAACTGCATTCAAAACCAAACAAGGAGTCTTTGAGTGGCTAGTTATGCCATTTGGTTTGTGTAATGCACCAAAAAATTAAATGCGTGTGATGGATAGTGTTTTGCGTCCATTCATTGATGACTTTGTGATTGTGTACTTAGATAACATATTGATTTTCAGCAAAACAAGAGAAGAACATGTCTTGCATGTGAATAGAGTACTTGATATTTTGAAGAAAGAGAAATTGTTTCTTAAGATGTCAAAGTGTGAGTTTGGAAAGACTTATTTGGTCTATTTGGGACATATTGTAGGAGGAGGAGAGTTGAGAATTGATCCTTATAAAGTGGAATCCATTGTGAATTGGCCCACGCCCAAAACAGTAACCGAGGTAAGAAGTTTCTTAGGTACATCCCAATATTGGAGAAATTTTATTGCTAACTTTTCTTCCATCGCAGCTCTTATGCATGTAGTGACAAGTGTGAAGAAAGGCTTCCAATAGGGAGTCAAACAATAGAAAGCTTTTGAAGCTTTAAAAGATAAGATCAGTTCAGCTCCAGTCCTTGCATTAACAAAATTGAGACAACCATTCAAGATTCAAACTGATTCTATTGATTATGCCATGGGCATATTCTTTGCAGCATGGTAAACTGATCGCATTTCATTTTGAAAATTTTAATGGTGCTATGACTAATTATCCTACATATGACAAAGAACTATATGTGTTGGTACAAAGTGTCAAGAACTTTAAACACTACTTGATGGGTAAATATATTATTGTGCATACCGATCACCAACCATTACAGTACTTGCAGTCACAAACAAAATTGTAGCAATTAAGACATTTTAGGTGGATGGGATTTCTTCAATAGTTTCACTTGGTTATAAGGTACAAGAAAGGTATCTTCAATAAAGTTGTTAATATGCTTTCAAGACCAATCATTAGTGCATCTACTTTACTCAAAAATGATTCTGTTGTACATGAGAGTTACATAGAAAAATATGCACATGACATTGATTTTCAAGATGTGTATGCTAGTTTGAGTGAAGGGAATCAAGTTGAAGAAAAAGATTATCACATGCATAACAATTTGTTGTTTCATTTGGGCAAGCTATGTATTCCACAAGGAGAGAGGCTAAGTGTCATGAGAGAAGCTCATTCATCTCTTATTGCTAGACACTTTGGGGTAAGAAAAACAGTGGCGCATATACAAAGGTATTGCTATTGGCCTCGCATGATAGATAGTGTATCGTGTTTTATAAGAGGTTGTTCTATGTGTGCAACAAGCAAGCCTAGTAATAGGAAGCTTGGGTTGTACACACCACTACCGGTACCATCAAGGCCATGGGAGAGTGTCTCCATGGACTTTTTTGGAGGTCTACCTATGTCAAGAAAGCAACATGATTATCTTTATGTAGTTGTGAATAGATTCAGTAAAATGTGTATACTTATGCCATGTAAGAAAACAATTACTAATGAACAAACTGCTGAACTTTATTTTCAACATGTTTGGGTTCATTTTGGATTGCCAACTTCTATTGTTAGTGACAGGGATTCCAGATTCATTGGGAATTTTTGGGCAAATCTATGGAGAATGATGGACACAAAGTTGAAAAAGAGTACCACTTTTCATCCACAAACAGATGAACAAACCAAGGTGGTGAACAGAACCGTTGTGCATCTACTGAGACGATATTTTAGCAAACATCCTAATTTGTGGGATGAACAACTGCATTACATTCCACATGCTTACAACTGAGCAAATCACTCTTCTACACAAACATCACCTTTTGAAGTATGCTTTGGGTATTTTCTAAAATCGCCATTAGACTTCATCTTTGGGAAGGATGTTGCAATTGATGGCCATAGTGATATTCACAAGGCTCTAAATTTCATTGAGAAAATTCATATTATACATCAACAAGTTCAAGAACAGCTTGAGAAAATTCAAAGAAAATACAAAGAGAGGCATGACAAACATAGAGTTGATTACAAGTTTCAAGAGGGAGATGAGGAATGGTTGCACATTAGTAAAGAAAGGATGCAAGGGGAAGGTAAAAATCTCAAACCCATTCGCTATGGTCCTTTCAAAATCATAAAGAAAGTTGGTAATAATGAATTTCAACTTGACTTGCCTTCTTATATGCAAATGTATTCAGTTGTTAATGTTGAAAACTTACGTTTGTATGAGCCACCTTTGATCGATGAGCAAGGAAGTGATGTTCAGCTACCTTCTATTAAATATTTCTCACTAGAATTTCTGGATGCGCTCAAAGAAGATACAATTATTGACAGGAGGACAAGAGCATCCAAGAGGGGAAGTGTTGACTACCTTAGAGTTGGGATTAAAGGCACTAAACCAAGCAAGGCAAAATGGATGTAGGTTGGAAAGTTGAGGGAGTTGTACCCTCATCTACTGAACAGATAATCAAGTCTTTTGGGGTCCAAAAACTTCCCAATGGGGAGGAGTGATTAGGAGTTCATAATTTTTTCTCAAACTTCAAAGTTACAATATTGGGTTGAAACCAATATGGTTGTGTAGATATCATCTTCCTGATTCTGGCACTGTGAACAGTTCGAAAAACCGATGTCATATGAGGGAGATATTGTGTTCTGATAAAAAAGACAAACAGGTAAATTTTCGACGGTTTGACCAGGTTTGAATGGGATGCACAGTCAACAGGATGGAGGTACAGTCAACAAAAAGGGAATATTCTTGAAATATTCCTTTTCATCGGGCCTATCATGGGATGAAAAGTGTCATTGTTTTATTCTTTGGTTGTACGCTTATGTTTTCAGGGCCAATCAGGAGGTGCCAGGTGGCTAGCCTTGAGGCCACCACGTGGCCCTTGAACCGCATTATAAATTTTGGAGAGGTCCATAGGGCTTGACCTCGGGACCTCCCTCCAGGCACGTGGACAAGTTTCAATCGCTCTACACATTGTTGCTTAACCTTCATAGATCGTAACTTTATGTTATGGTTTAATGTATTGGCATGTGGGGGTTGGGGACCGCTGGTGGTCCCAACCCTCCAGCGGTCCCCACAATGATGGTCACATGTTAAACATAAAAAAAAAAAAAAAAAAAAAAAACCATCGTATTAAGTGTAACCTCTGACAATCTCCACCAGCAGTTCATTGTATGTCACATGGCTACGATTACCATTATCTCCACACAGGATAAGACTTAACCCACAGCATTTCAACCCGGAGTCAAACCATCAAACCACAGGTTTATTATGTGTTCCGCTCTGACGGTTCCGCTAACCATTATGAAGACCGTGGTTTGGGGTGCATGTGCCCAACCGCCCAACCGTCAAGTTTAATGCAATGGTTAGTTCCAGCGGAAATTTTGGAGGGTGCATTTGTAATGGTAGAAATTGCTAATTTAAATCCATTTAAGTGGAGTTCTCCACTTTTAGTGGAGTTTTTCTAGGTGTAACTGGGAAAAACAGTAGGTGTTACACAGTAATTTGTCACCGTCCCTACCATTCCCCATCCCGCACAATGGAGGACCCATTATGTGACCTGTGAACACTGTC
Organism: Pinus albicaulis; assembly: GCA_034641835.2. NCBI lineage: Eukaryota > Viridiplantae > Streptophyta > Pinopsida > Pinales > Pinaceae > Pinus > Pinus albicaulis. The sequence continues at coordinate 289,539,840 of CM076582.1, forward strand.
ATGCCTTGAAAACATCATCAATGCATCCCCCTCATTTTACCTCATTCTTCCTTTTCCATTTCTATTTTAAACCCAATTGATCAATAAAAATAGTTAAAATTACTTCTAGAATGGTTTACATGACTGACTTGTTGAATTTTGTGATTGTTGCCATTGTTAAACATTTTGACCGGAACTAGCTGCAGAATGCAGGCATTCTGTAGCTAACCGGCGATTCTGCAGCTACCTTTATGTTTGAGCATGTTCCAGGTGGCCTCTTGAGGAAAAACGCATATGGGCATGATCCACGTCGTGCCTGCATGGTGTGTTGCTCGTCATGGAAGAGGAAATGAATTCTGGGTACGGTTATGCACGTGGGAACACATTTGTGAAGGAAGACTCCTACTAGGACTGTCTCAGTCCAGGTGTCTTTTCTCTTTCACGCAGCCACCTTAAGGACTCCTAGAATGATTTGGATAAGGAAAGACATCATTCCTAAATTATTGTAATTATTGTTACTTGCATTTACTTTATAAACTCTTGAGTAGGCCGAGAGCTTAGTTAGAAATTTTGTGTTAGATTTGCTGCTAGATTTTGTGAAAACTCTATGTTACGTCTTTGAAGACACAGAGCATTATGTTCAAACTATTGCATCGTTAATGGAGCAGACAAAATTATCTTGAAGGCGTGATTTAATTTGGAGTTGAATGCCGTCAAGTGGTAGAGGGCCCCTGCCCCTTGCACGGATTTCCTTTGCGTAAACTAGATAAGTTTTTCCTAGTTGTCTTTACGTTCTGCATTTGAATTAGTAGTTGTTTTGTTTTATCTACTGTAGTCGTACTCATTCTAGTTCTTCCATAAGAAGACACTCTTCCAACAGACTAAAATGATGAATGTTTAATGACTATGGTATTGTAGGATAGGAGTTAAATTTGTATTTGTTTTTAACTAGCTACTGTAGTCATATTCGTTCCAGTTCTTCCACAAGAAGACATTTTTCCAATAAATTAAAATGATGAATGTTTAATGACTATGGTATTGTAGGATAGGAGTTTAATTTGTATTTGTTTTTAACTAGATACTGTAGTTATATTCATTCGAGTTCTTTCACAAGAAGACATTCTTCCAACAGATCATAACAATGAATGATGAATAGCTATAGTATTGTAGGAATTAGTTGTAGTTTTTAGTCTTCACTATCACAGTTGCACTTGTTCTAATCACTCTTCCACAAGAAGAAATTCTTCCAAGGCATCCTTAAGAAGTTCAAGATATGACCGTGATGTGATAACTAAGTTTTTCATTTGCTTTCAATTGCATACAAGTCCACAGTCAGAATTGTTCTACCTCTTCCACAAGAAGGAACTTTTCCAAAATATCACTAATGATGAACAAACAGATTGTGTAACTTCATAGAATAATGCATGTTAGTTAGAACGCTCCGGAGTTTCATTTTGCATTTAATTCATGTCCAGCTACTTCATTTCAAGTTTGATGATGGCTTATGGTTTAACATTGTTTTAGTTTAGAAGCATCTTAAGCTCATGTTTAAATCAATTCATTGCACTTACATCTCATAGTCACATTGTCACCCTTTGCACAGTAGATCACTTTAGTTGATAGGATTCATAAGACAACCTTCATTATTTACAAATATCTTTTTGTTCTGAAAACCACCAGTGATCCATAACCTTAGGAACAGAAGATAACATCATTACAAGGTCTGAAATATCACTGCAAATTCCTCACCATAAACAGAGCTCTTCCTCAACAGAACTACCTTGAAAAGAAACCAATAACTCTTTGGATATAAGCTCTGTGACCTTCAATTGAAATTGCAGAATAGAACTAGGAATTAGTCATGGAATAGATGAGCTTAGAATAGAATGTTACATCATGATTAGTGTCTAACTATCTAGTTAGAAAACTTGCATATTTAGTGATCATTTCTCAAAGTCTAGTTTGTGTCATTTGTTTAAGAAGTCATCATCAAGCTCTTGTTTCTATTCAGTCATAGTTCAGATGTTGCTTCAGTATTTTTGATTACATTTGCCATTCCATACATTAGGCTCAACTGTGTTTTTGACCACCAATTTCTTTTCATTAGTTTTCTAGGCATTTTCATTGTAAATATAAAACTTCAAAAGACCAAAAACATCATAAATCAACATAAAAGACCAAAACATCACAAAACACTACACACAACGCACTAGGAAACAAGCACCTAGGTACATATGGTACATTTCACTTCAACAGTTTACAAATCCTGGTTGACAATTAAATGAACTCAGTTTAGGAGACTAGATTGAGGCACAACATTTTGGCGCCGTTGCCGGGGAAGTGAAAACTAGGTAACCTTTGTTTCTTAGCATCCAAAAAAAATTTTATGCGTAGGGAGAGAGATTCAAGGGGAAGATTTATAAGCAGCAGAGGCAGAATTTTGACATCTAGAACACCACTTGTTTCATCTAGATCCAGAGCTAGTACACCTTCAACTCAAACCCAACTTCCATCCTTTACTGATCCTGGACTTCTAGAAGACCTAAGGTCACCTATTCCATTAGAGAAACCTTCCACTTCATCCACTAAACCTGCCATAGAAGAGGATCCAAAAACCTTTGTTGAGGATACAAACCTTTCTACTTCCACAGGAGAGTCAACCATGGCAGAAGAAGGAGGAGGAGGAGTTGTTAATGGAGAACACACATTATTTGGAGGAGGAAGAGGTAGAGGTAGAGGAGAAGGAGGAAGAGGAGGTAGAGGTGCAGATGGAGGAAGAGGTAGAATAGGAAGCTCTTTTGGGTTCCCTATACTTGATGAAGAGACCAATACAACCATGAAAAACATTTCACCTTCTGTCCTTCCGAACTTCTATGGACTTAAAACTGAGGATCCTGAAACTTTCTTATTCGAATTTGAAGTGCTGTGTAGGACTTATGACTATCTTCAAGATGCTCAAAAATTGAAATTTTTCCTTCAACTCTGAAAGGAGCAGCATTGAAGTGGTTTATGAGCTTAAACAGTAGTTCCATTAGGACATGGGAAGACATGAAACAAGCATTTCTAGAGAGATACTTGGATTATTGTATGCCGGTTAATCATAAGGAAGAAGTGTTCAAAATGTTACAAAAAGAAGATGAAAACTTAGAAGATTTGTTGGAAAGATTTAAATACAACATAAAAAGGGCACAAATGGAAAACCTAGATCAAGACACTTTAAAAGCTCTTTTGTTGAAAACTATTAGGGATGAATGGTTGGATATCCTTAACATGATGGGAAAAGGGGATATATCACAACTCACATTACCTGAAATATCTGAGTTATGTATCAACCTTTCCAGAGGGAAATCCAAAACTGTCAAAGGTCCAAGAGATCCCACTCTTGCAAGAGCAAGTAAATCTGCTTCTGGGACAGTAAGTAGATCAGAAATAGGACACATGCTTGATGATTTTAAATCCGACATCTTAGGGAGTCTTAGTGAACAAATAGACACCCTTAAGATACAAAACAAGCAAAAGGCTGAATCTGATGCCTTGGCAATCTTTTGTCCCAAATGTAGGAAGAAACATGCCTTGAGAGAGTGTCCTTTAGATGTAAAGGTTGTAGAAACCTGTGTTATTTGTTCTGAGAAACATGAGACCAAGAATTGTCCTTCTCTTCCCGGTCTCAAGGCTGTTTTTCAGGAAGAAACTCCTACAGATTCCACAGAATCTCTTAACTTTGTATCTAGAAGACCTTGGCAGGGATCTCAGACACAGGGATTTCATGATCAAATGTATAATCAACCTCCACCTTGGAATTTTTGGCAGCAACCTTGGCCCCAATTTCAAAATCAATCTCAAGCTTGGGCACAAGGATCACAAGGTCCCTATGGAAGATACTCTCCATATTATCAGTATCCACCATCTTATCCACCATATCCACAATTTTATCCTCAAAATCCTCAACAAAATTTTCCTCAAAATCTTCAACAAAATTTTCAACAAAATTCTCAACAACATCATCAGAACCAACCTCATCAAAATCAACCATTTCCATTACCATTCCCTCAAAAATCCAATCAATTACCAGCTCAGCCCATACCAAACCCCAATAATAAGAATCCTCAGAATACATATATGATAGAAGGACAACAATTTCCAACTTATTTAATTACTCCTCTAGACCTTAGTGATGTTCAACTTAGGTCTGGAAGGATACTTGAGAAGAGGAAACCTTCTGTGATCACACAAGAACAAGATAATTCTGAGGAAGACTCCCTACGGGTTAATAAAAGTCTTGAGGAAGAAACATCCTTTCAAGGCCAAAACATTGAAAAACTGAAACAAAAAGATCCAATAAGCCCAACTCCAGTATTAGAGCAACCATCCACATCTACTTCTATACCTCCCTTTCCGGAAAGATTACAAATCGACAAAGGTGTAGAAAAACAAATAATGGTGCCTAATTATGATTTCTTGGATGAATTGAGAAATGTTTGCATTAAAATTCCATTATTGCAAGCCATCAAGGAAATCCCAATTTTAGCCAAAACAATAATGGAGTTGAGTATGAAGACAACAAAGAAAAGAATAAGAGAAACCAAGAAAATTCAACTGGTAGGACAAATAGCAGATATTATGATGGGTAAGACTACTATTCCAAAGTACCTTGACCCAGGAAATCCAGTTGTCAAAATTCACATCAATGGAATTGAAATTCAAAACACACTCATTGACTTAGGAGCAGCAATAAATATCATGAGTAGACAAATCATGGACAAACCGAAACTTCCTAATCTTCTCTTTACACCCACACTATTACAACTAGCAGATAGATCTGTGATCAGACCAGATGGGGTAATAGAAGACATTCCAGTGTCCCTAGACTCTTGGGAGTACCCTGTGGATTTCATGATCCTGACACCCAAGAATAATCTAGGAGGCCATCCTGTTATACTAGGAAGACCTTGGTTGGCTACAACTGATGCTTTTATTAGTTGTAGGTCCGGTGATATGTATATTTCTGATGGTAGTTCAACAAAGAAATTCACTTTATATTCTCCAGCTAGGACAATTACAGATCTAGATGACACTCAATGGATAGAGGATGAAGAATATTTACAACCACTCTTCACAATTTCAGAAATTAGTGAAGATAATCAAATTCTGAATACTCTAGAAAATTTTGAATCTTCTCCAGAGCACAAACAAGAATCATTTCAAGAGAGATCCAATATTTAGTTCTTGTCATCTAGACAGATGTCTCTTCATTCTATGGACAAATTTGGCAGTTCTACAAGTGAAATTTTTCCAGGCAAAACCTTGAACATAAACAAAACCCTGGAAAAATCTCAACAAGAAGAGCTAGTCAAAGTATTACAGAGACATTCTTCTGCATATGCATGGGAATACACTGACATGAAAGGGATAAGTCCCAAGACTTGTACTCATCACATCTATATAGAGGCAAATTGCAACCCAATTAGACAACCTCAAAGACGGATGAATCCAAATCTTAGGGAAATTGTCAAGGAAGACCACAAAATTGCGAATGTTAACTCATGTTGCTCTGCTTCGTAGTCGCTGGGTTTCCTCTTGTTCCATTGTGCCTAAGAAAAATGGAAAATGGAGGGTGTGTGTTGACTAACGAGAACTGAATAAAGCTACTCTTAAAGACCATTTTCCCTTACCTTTCATAGATCAAGTATTAGATACATTAGCAGGTAAAAAGTACTTTTCATTCCTAGATGGGATTAGTGGTTACAATCAAATCCAAGTAGCACTTGAAGACCAAGATAAAACCACATTTACTTGTCCTTGGGGTACCTATGCCTACCGAGTATTGCCATTCGGATTGTGCAATGCACCTGCAACATTCCAAAGGGCAGTATTAGGAATTTTTTCTGATCTGATACATGACTGTGTAGAGGTGTACATGGATGATTTTACAGCTTATGGGGATACATTTGAAGAGGCTTTAGAAAACTTGGAAAAGGTCTTAAAAAGATGTCAAGAAGCAAACCTTTCTCTTAGTCATGAAAAATGTTTTATGATGTTCACTGAAGGTATTGTTTTAGGGCATCACATTTCAGGGGATGGGATTAGAGTAGATGAAGCGAAAGTTGAAGTTATTTCTAACCTATCCATTCCAAGTTGTCAAAGAGATGTTAGAAGTTTTCTAGGATTTACAGGGTACTATCGGAGATTTATAGAAAACTTCACCAAAATAGCATCCCCTCTCTTCAAATTACTCACCAAAGATTGTGAATTTAAGTGGACTTCTGATTGCCAGTTAGCTTTTGAAACCCTGAAAACCAAAATTTCTGAAGCACCCATATTAAGGGGACCTAACTGGAAGTTACCTTTTCATATCTCGACAGATGCTTCCGATACAGCTCTAGGAGCAGTATTGGGACAGAAAGATTTAATTCCCTATGCCATCTATTATATCAGTAAAAATTTGACTCCCGCAGAGTTAAACTATACTGTAACTGAAAAAGAGTTTTTAGCTGTTGCTCATGCCATTAACAAATTTAGACACTATATAACAGGCTATGAAACTTTTGTTCACACTGATCATTCTGCAATTAGATATTTAATGAATAAATCAATTACTAATGGCAGAGTTATAATATGGTTGTTATTATTGCAAGAATTCAACATTACTATTCTAGATAGGCCCGGAAAACAAAACACTGTGGCTGATTTCCTGTCTAGAATTCAAAATATCAAAGATGACACTCCGGTTGAAGATCAATTTCCTGATGAATATCTTTTTGCAATCTCTACTCAAACTCCATGGTTTGCTGATATTGCCAATTATTTAGTTTCAGGAAAATTTCCTTCAATTATGAATGCAAGTGATAAAAGAAAAATCATTAATGATAGTGCAAGATATTCATGGGTCGCTAATGAGTTGTACAAGACAGGTCCAGATTTGATCATTAGAAGGTGTGTTCGTGAAGATGAGATGCCCGAAATTCTCAAGGCATGTCATGATGAACCTTGTGGCGGACACTTTGCAGATAAGAGGACAGCCTATAAGATCCTTAATTTAGGATATTATTGGCCATCTTTGTTTAAAGATGCAAGGGAGTATGTCAAAAGGTGTGACAGTTGCCAAAGGGTAGGGAAACCTTCTCCTTCAGGTGAGATGTCATTACAACCTCAGGTACACATTGAACCTTTTGAAAAATGGGCCTTGGATTTTGTAGGACCTATTAGTCCTCCATCAAGACAAAAGAAATACATATTAGTTTGCACTGATTATGTTACTAAGTGGGTAGAAGCTAAACCATTACTTGTTGCTAATGAATCATCCGTAGTTACTTTTCTTTTTGAGGATATTTTTACTCGTTTTGGTGTCCCAAGGGAAATTGTTACAGATCAAGGAGCTCAATTTACATCAAGGCTAGTGGAGAAAATGATGGAGAAGTACAAAATCAGACATAGAACATCCACTCCTTATCATCCACAAGAAAATGGTCAAGTGGAATCTACTAATAAAGTCATTGAAGGAATCCTAACAAAGACTGTTCATCTACATAGAAGGGATTGGGTAGATAGGCTTCCTGAAGCCTTGTGGGCCTATAGAACTACATGGAGAAACACAACAGGCCATACTCCTTATGAGCTGGTTTATGGGAAGCAAGTTTTGTTTCCTATAGAGTTCCAAATTCAAACATTCAAGATGGCAGTTCAGCTAGGACTTGATCTAACGGAGGCACAAAAGCATAGACTGGAGCAAATTAATGAATTGGATGAGATCAGACAAGATGCAGTTCAGAAAACAAGTCTAGTCCAACAAAAAAGGGCTAGATGGCATGACAAGTACATCAAAGAGAAGAAATTTAAAGAGGGTGATTGGGCTCTCTTGTTTGATTCAAAATTCAAGGATTTTCAAGGGAAATTTCAGACACATTGGCTTGGGCCATATGAAATTGTTCGAATTTTTGATAATGGGGCAGTAAAAATCTGAACTATAGATGAAGAGGAGGTCACTTTTCTTGTGAATGGCCATAGACTGAAGCTATACCACAAGCCACTCTCAAGAGAAGAGTTTGTCAAGAAGTTCCAAGGAGACAATGATGTAAAGTTAATGAAGAAGAGTCTCTCTTCTTCATCAACTTGATTAAATTTTCTGAAGCATTTCTCTTTTGAAAAAAAATAAATAAAAATAAAAATAAAAATAAAAAATAAAAAAAATAAATAAAGGTATAAACATGAAAACCAATCACTGATTGGCATGTTTATACAGAAAAGATAGGGTGAAAATCAGAGTCTCTCTGACACTCTAACTTTTCCCATTTTTGTTTCTAAGCAGCTGTTATAAAAATCATAAGTTCAGTGCCATAGTACTTATGATTCATTTCATCTCATTCCATTCACTTATCCATCCATACTTCATCTCATCCATCATTCACATTTCACTCCATTCCACATCTCATTCATTACACTCCATCTTCCATTCACTTCATTTTCATGTCAAAACATAGAATTTGATATCTTGCTGCAAGTGAATAAAATATGCCATGAATTGCAGTACAGCCCTTATGTTCCTTCATTCCATGAACTGAATCCATTTTATTCCATTATCCACTCCATACATATCATAATCCATCATCCATTTTCATCCATTTTCATCACATTTCACCCATCCTCCAGAAACATTTCATTTTCATGATTAAAGTGTTCTACAGGGACAATCTGCAGCTCAGTGGACATTCTGCAGCTGATCAACCTTTCTGCAGCCCGACAAGTCTTTTCACAGCTATAAACCCTGAAGGCATCAACCAGCAGACATCAGAATTACAACAAAGTGATCCAGTGAATTCATGAATCAAAAATATCAAGAAAATTGTGAAAGATTCCTCCAAAGATGAGCAGAGAAGACAAAGGATACACAAACATCAAATAAAGGGCAGAGGTAACAAATTTAAATTACGATGGCACTTCATAAAAGTTTAGCATAGTTTAGTTGTGGATTATTCAAAAGGTTGTTTTAATTGTTTTATTGATCAAACACCAAACAAACCCTCTACAGACCTTGTATTAAAATCCTTCATTTCAAATTTTCTATCCGATAGCATTTAAGCGGTGAAACGGCCAAAGTATTTGAATTTCCCACGACTCTTAACCAAGTTATTTAATGATGATGATTTTTCCCTGCCATCGTAAATCCTCCGCCATCTCCTCAATCATTAATGCAATCCTCCACCTCACTCCACCACTCTATGCCGTGACCATTTGCCATAACGTCATTCCGTAGCCAGTATTCCATTCCGAAGGCAGAAGCATTATTATCATCAGGAGCAGAACAGAAGAGGTAAATTTGGAAGCATAACAATGTGAGAACTCAAAACCATTTGATCCCGTGAACAGATAGCATATCACTGTGAACGAAGTTTGGAGCATTTTCACTGTCAACACAGAATTGTGGCCGTGTAGAGTTTAAAGCCTGTTGCTACCAGAAGACAGAGGTGCTAAAATTGAAGACTTTTGCTACCAAAGACAGAGGTGTGGTAGTGATTGAGTGTAAAGTCTGTTATTACCAAAGACAGAGGTGTGGTAGTGACTGGTTTTGAAGTTTGTTGTTACCTGAGACAGAGATGCTGTAGTGTTGAATTTGAAGCATACCATTTGCTATCAGAGACAGAGGTTGAGTTTGAAGTCTGTTGTTACTAGAAACAGAAGTGTTTATCAGTGATTGAGTTTGAAGTCTTTCTGTTACCAAAGACGGAGGTATTGCACAAGAAGAAACTTGAAATCATCTACCACTGTCTATCAGAGACATATTAGCTCGAAAATTGAAATTGCTTTCATATCACTCCAAAGTTCAACAGAAGTACATCAGTCCGAGGTTTCGAAGGCATTTTTCATTATCAAATAGAGGCATACCAGCCAGAGGTTTTGAAGTTGTTGCTATTATAAATCAAAGGTATGTCATTCCAAAATTGAAGCCATTTTCATTTAGAGCTTGAAGCCATTTTAATCCGAAAGTAAAAGACATTGTTTTGTGGGTAGAGAAGAGTGTTAATTTGATATTGAAAAACATCATGGGTTTCATCGTAAGGACTGAGCCTGTGGGATAAAAATATTTAGAAGGTTACCCACAATGCAAGGAGATGTTACAACAAATAGGATGGCTTCAATTCTTGGAAAAATTTAATGGCTTCCATAAGGAAGTCACCAAAACATTTGCCAGATCATTCCAAGGTACCGAAGTTGAAATAGGGGATGTCAAGTTTACTGTTACTGAAGTTTTTATAGCAGAGGCTACAGGATTGTCCAGAACTGGAGAAAGATGGTTTAAAAATAGGGAATTCCACAATGACTCCTGGAAACAAATTTTGAAATCACCAAATATGGATGTTAGTGTGTTCAAGAAAGGAATTCCCAGTACAGCATTGAAAAGCAAATGGAGAAATATACTACTTCTTTTACAAAAATTTGTTACATGTGAGGGTAGATATGGGACATTTTATGTCTACCACATGAGACTAATGTTGCATTTTCTGGGAGAAGATTTGAATTTACCATATTTCTTGTATCAAAGTTTGAAGAAAATGGCTTCCTGTGTTCAGAGAAGAGTTCAGTTTTTAGAGACAACCCTGTATCATCATGGGTTGGTCAAAATTTTAATTGAGCATCATCTATCTAAAACAAATGATACATGGGATGACTTCTTAATAAGAAATCATTTTGAAGAAACAAAAGAACTATCACCTGAACCACAGCCCACAAAGAGAAGTAGGAAATGGAGGACTTCAAAAGGTAAAATTGACAAACCAGTTCAAGAAAGCAGTGAGGAAGTCATTTTGGAGAAGTTGACTCGAATCAAGAGCCAACTCAAGGAAGAGAAGAAAATCAAGGAATCTGTTATAGAGAAAGGAGAGGGGTCTTCTCAGCTTAGGAGAAGCCACAGATTAAAAGGAAAACTGAAGAAAACACCAATCAAACAAACAGGGGTAATCAATATTGAAGATGAAGAAACATCCATGGAAGAGGATGATGATGAAGATTTTTATGAAGGCACCCCTGAGATTGATCCTGCTCAACAGGAAATCTATGATTATGTGGAAACTTTAGAGAGGACAGCTTCAGAAAGAGAAGAGAGAACCCCTAGTCCTCCACTGACTGAAATTGATATATTAAGGAGGGATAGGTATGAGTTGGAATTATTGAATAGGCACATCAAAAATGAGAATGAAATTCTCAAAGATCAAATCAAGCTCAAGACTGACATGAACTCAACCTTATCCCTGCATATAGACAAAGTGGAGAGAACCAATGAAAAGATGAAGACAAGGAACAAAAAGTTGATCAGGGCACTCACAAACCTCAGGTTCAAACTTGTGATCAGGAAACCCAGAAGGCCTCTAGCTTTCAGACAAAGGAGAAGAAGGGGATTAGATGTCCTTGCAGAAGCCTCTGAATTCATAGGATAATTTGCATGAGGACATGCAAAGAGACAACAGTAGGGGTATGTTGAGCCTCAAATTTGTGCTTTCCTTCACCTCATTTTACCTCATTCTCCCTTGTCCATTTCTATTTTAAACCCAATTGATCAATAAAAATAGTTAAAATTACTTCTAGAATGGTTTACATGACTGACTTGTTTAATTTTGTGATTGTTGCCATTGTTAAGCATTTTGACCGGAACTAGCTGCAGAATGCAGGCATTCCGTAGCTAACCGGCGATTCTGCAGCTACCTTTATGTTTGAGTATGTTCTAGGTGGCCTCTGGAGGAAAAACGCATATGGACATGATCCACGTCGTGCCTACATGGTGTGTTGCTCGTCATGGAAGAGGAAATGAATTCTGGGTACGGTTATGCACGTGGGAACACATTTGTGAAGGAAGACTCCTACTAGGACTGTCTCAGTCCAGGTGTCTTTTCTCCTTCACGCAGCCACCTCAAAGACTCCTAGGATGATTTGGATAAGGAAAGACATCATTCCTAAATTATTGTAATTATTTTTACTTGCATTTACTTTATAAACTCTCGAGTAGGCCGAGAGCTTAGTTAGAGATTTTGTGTTAGATTTGCTGCTAGATTTTGTGTAAACTCTGTGTTACGTCTTTGAAGACACAGAGCATTATGTTCAAACTATTGCATCGTTAATGGAGCAGACAAAATTATCTTGAAGGCGTGATTTAATTTGGAGTTGAATGTCGTCAAGTGGTAGAGGGCCCCTGCCCCTTGAACGGATTTCTTTTGCGTAAACTAGATAAGTTTTTCCTAGCTGTCTTTACGTTCTGCATTTGAATTAGTAGTTGTTTTGTTTTATCTACTGTAGTCGTACTCATTCTAGTTCTTCCATAAGAAGACACTCTTCCAGCAAACTAAAATAGTGAATGTTTAATGACTATGGTATTGTAGGATAGGAGTTAAATTTGTATTTGTTTTTAACTAGCTACTGTAGTCATATTCGTTCCAGTTCTTCCACAAGAAGACATTTTTCCAATAAATTAAAATGATGAATGTTTAATGACTATGGTACTGTAGGATAGGAGTTGAATTTGTATTTGTTTTTAACTAGATACTGTAGTTATATTCATTCCAGTTCTTTCACAAGAAGACATTCTTCCAACAGATCATAACAATGAATGATGAATAGCTATAGTATTATAGGAATTAGTTGTAGTTTTTAGTCTTCACTATCACAGTTGCACTTGTTCTAATCACTCTTCCACAAGAATAAATTTTTCCAAGATATCCTTAAGAAGTTCAAGATATGACCGTGATGTGATAACTAAGTTTTTTATTTGCTTTCAGTTCATTTGCTTTCAATTGCATACAAGTCCACAGTCAAAATTGTTCTACCTCTTCCACAAGAAGGAACTTTTCCAAAATATCACTAATGATGAACAAACAGATTGTGTAACTTCATAGAATAATACATGTTGGTTAGAACGCTCCGGAGTTTCATTTTGCATTTAATTCTTGTCCAGCTACTTCGTTTCAAGTTTGATGATGGCTTATGGTTTAACATTGTTCTAGTTTAGAAGCATCTTAAGGTCATATTTAAATCAATTCATTGCACTTACATCTCATAGCCACATTGTCACCCTTTGCACAGTAGATCACTTTAGTTGATAGGATTCATAAGACAGCCTTCATTATTTACAAATATCTTTTTGTTCTGAAAACCACCAGTGATCCATAACTTTAGGAACAGAAGATAACATCATTACAAGGTCTGAAATATCTCTGCAAATTCCTCACCATAAACAGAGCTCTTCCTCAACAGAACCACCTTGAAAAGAAACCAATAACCCTTTGAGTATAGGCTCTGTGACAATCAATTGAAACTGCAGAATAGAACTAGGAATTAGTCATGTAATAGATGAGCTTTGAATAGAATGTTGCATCATGATTAGTGTCTAACTGTTTAGTTAGAAAACTTGCATATCTAGTGATCATCTTTCAAAGTCTAGTTTGTGTCATTTGTCATCATTAAGCTCTTGTTTCTATTTGGTCATAGTTTAGATGTTGCTTTAGTGTTTTTGATTACATTTTCCATTCCATACATTAGACTCAACTGTGTTCTTGACCACCAATTCCTTTTCATTAGTTTTCTAGGCATTTTCATTGTAAACATAAAACTTCAAAAGACCAAAAACATCATAAATCAACATAAAAGACCAAAACATCACAAAACACTACATACAACGCACTAGGAAGCAAGCACCTAGGTACATATGGTACATTTCACTTCAGCAGTTTACAAATCCTGGTTGACAATTAAATGAACTCAGTTTAGGAGACTAGATTGAGGCACAACAAAGCTGATAACAAAATCTACCCTGACCGTAGATCATCGGGGTGATAGTGTACAGAGACTGCAACGTTTATCGGCAGCTGATCAATTGTGTCTAGCCCAAGCTTGAACGAGGTTATTCAAGGGTCTAAGAGGAAGTTCTTGCAAAAATTTCTGCCATCGATTAACATGTTATTATGAAAAGGGTACAGGTGTACCGCTGACCAAGTGAATGACCTCCGATCAGAGCAGAAGTATGACACGAAGTGGTAAATACTACAATCAAGAAGGGGAAAAATCTGTCTATAGTCCCTTAAGAGAGCCGCCTACACATGTAGAAACTAGTTGCCTGGTTACACCACTGTCAAATCAGCATAAGGGCAAGAACTCTCCTACCCCTCCGCCACCATTGGAAGACGATATGGCCACACACATGAAGCTACCCACCTTTAAGGGTGCGGGGGATGAAGACATGGACCAATTTTGGTTCATAGAGGAATCGATATCGACTGCGCAGAATGTTGCTAATGATGCTATAAAAAGGGTGCAGTTATCCCTAGCCTTTGAGGGAAGGGTCTTGCATTGGCTCATGGGGTACGTTGGCCAGCATGCAGATCCATCAATACAGGAAATTAAGGATGCCTTAAAACAACAGTTTCGAAAGCCTAAGTCCTACGCTCAACTTGTGATTGACTTGAAATATTTTAAACAAGGACCTACAGAGTTTGTATGGGAGGCTAATCAACAGCTGAAGAAAGTTATTAAGGATGGAGAATTTAAGTATGAGAATAGAAAACACAAGTAATGGTTCTTTTCCATGCTATTACCACACCTGCATAGACCTATGGGTCAACAGACGATTGATATGCAAGAAAAAGCCCTGGAAGTTGCCATGAAGCTAGAAGTTGTGCCAAGGGACGATACCCAGCCAGTGCAGCAGCATCAAGGCCGCCTGGGAGGCAATTCACCCAGAAATCTATAATCTGGCGATGAACTCTCCAAAATAAGCTAGCACATACATTTTGTGCATACAGTGCAGGGTGTCGGGCCACACCAAGGATCAGTGCCTTCTGCTTTTGGACTACATGCAGGCTGGGGGGTCTAACCCATTACACCCCAAAGAGGTTGTGGGACCAAGCACCTCTACGTTATGCTGTGCCAACTTTCGGGTAGCCATATTTCATGATACTAACCACTACCCCCGACTTCATGCCTATGTCCCAGAATTGAAGCAACAGTGGTGTGGATTCTGCTCATCTGTAGGACATGATGAGCACAACTGTCGGACATATGATTTAATGATAGATAGAGGAAACCTATATAGGGTGCATACTAACCCTTCATCACCATTATCTCCCTCTGGACGAGGAGGCTCCCCTGCAAGAGGCTGAGGGGGGGAGAGAGGTGGAAGAGCAGGTCGGGGAAGAGGACAACTAATCTATTATAATTGTGGGGAGGTGGGACACTTCGCAAGGGACTGTTTGAACCCTGCACACCAATATTGTAGATATTGTAGGAAGTTGGATCATGTGATCGAATACTATCCTGTACTAATATCAAAGATGTAGGAAAAACAACAAACGCTGACGCAGAATGTACAAAGGGTTAAGGCAGAACCACACGATGAGGGACCCAGTATCAACGTAATTACTCACAGTAGCATGGCCACTCGAGGAGCTGAGTAAAGAGCTGTAGCTGAACCCCTTATCAGAAAATCCGCTGACAAAAAGGAAAGCTTGGACCTACAGAAGGAGAAAGAAGCCTTCCTTGAAGCCAGAAAGGAATTTTCCAAAAATGAGGCGTCTACCTCTAAGGCCCTAATAGGTATAAAAGAAGACGAAGAAGGTAAGCCATTCTTGCAGGCATGTATGAATTTGCTACACTACCAGAAGGCAATAACGAACCTTCAAGCATTGATAGACAGCTGCGCAGAAAAGGTTGACCATCCAATGAAATTTAAAGATTTCCACAAACTTTATAGGCATAAGAAATGCACTAGTCGGGAAATGCGGCTAATTGTGCAGATTGGTGATTATGAAATGGATTAGGTCATCCTGGATTTAGGATCCGATGAAAATTTCCTGCCCAAATAGACTTGGCAGAGGATGGGAGAACCCAAGCTAGAATGGTCTACTATATAGCTATGCATGGGTAACCAAAAGAATATCATACCTTTAGGAAGGTTATCAAAGACTATGGTATATATCGCAGGAGTTAAGGTATACGTGGATTTTGAGGTGATTCGAATTGTAGAGGATGCGGACCATTGCCCCGTGCTCCTAGGGCTGGATTGGGCTATAGACATGGGAGGTATTATCAACTTGAAAAGAAGAAGCATGGTTTTTGAGAACGAGGGTATGCGAGTAATAGTCCCTCTAGACCCGACACAGGGTGAGCGGTATACGTAACCGGCCATGGGAAGAGGATGAAATTGACTGTATTTAGGTGTCGACACTCTGTCGAACAAGGATTGGATTAACCTTGCCGTTGATGGTGAAGTTTCGTCAGAGAAGGACGCGAATGTCTCTCTGACTCATGGTGAGATAGAAAAATTGCGTAACCGCTGTATGACGTATTTGCACGGCGATGCCTTAAGATCACAAAGAGCTCTTAGCAGTATCTCCTCGTAGGTAAGAGATGCTCCATTTTGGATGATTTCGGTAGTAAGGTGGATTTTCAGCAAAGCATTCGAAGAAAAATTCCCAAGGGACCGTAAGTGCTTGGGTGCTTAACCTAGTTATGCGAACGACCCCCATGCGGTGGTGAGAAACCTTACAGGACTTTCCAAGTGTTAGCACCTTATAATGAAATGTTGGAAAATTCCAACAGCAGGAGAATATCGTTTCAACCACTTTGCGATTCTAGGATCTAGCCCTCCTAACTAGAGAGGATCTCTCCAATAAGTGCAAAGATGGATTTGTCTTTGAAGTTTATAGTAATGAAGTTAAGCTAGTTATAAAGGCCTAGGGTTTTGTTTTTTTTTGGATGGTAGAGCATGAAAATTATTTGAGTGGAAAGTTATAAATCCATTGGGCTATGGAGTCATAAAAGGGTTTAATTGAAAAAATCAGGTTCAAGAGTGGTCCATGGGGCAAGTCATCTATGTTGAAGGATCTCTTTAAAGTTGATTTATGGAATGAAATGAAACAATGAGAAGAGGAATTAAACAGATGAAGAACAAAGAGCATCCTAAGATCAGGAAATTACTTCTAAACTAGCCCGCTTTTGACATACACTTAAGAAAGACATAAAAGTAATCTAAGATCAGGTAAGTACTTCTAAACTAGCCTGCTTTTGATGCACTTTCAATAGAAAAACATTTTAAAACAAAGGGAAACTTGAAGGAAACTGTTGGAGAAGAAACTAGAGGGCCGGGCTCACCACAAATCCTCTCCTAGCTCTGCTCTACTTGGTAAATTTCAAGACAAACACAAAGATAAAAAAAAATGGCTTAAGATCTGGTAAGTGTTTCAACACTAGCCAGCTTTCAACACATTCCAAGGGAAACATTTAGATAGTCTTTGGGGATAAAACTAGGACCAGGGCACACCATATCTTCCTTAGTTAATCTCTACTTAACATATACTGAAAATAACATTTAAGAATAACACTTAGCTAATGAAATAGGACGAGGGAACGCCATCATTCCTATACTTAGAACTGAATTAAATCATTCCTAAATAACACAAATTGGAAGAAAACATGTAGATAAAGATTTTCAGTCAGATAAGGGTACTGATATACAGTAGGTCCTAACTCTATGCATGCTGTTCTTTATAAGAGAAGATGAACACAGTGAAAACAGAAATAAAATAACAATTTACAATAAGAAATAACATCACCATCGACATAGACCAGGATCCCATAAATCAACTTGTATTGATGCTCCAAACCAGTTACAGCTCTAAGTCCAATGCTTTAGCTTAACAATCATCTACACTTTCCAGGCTAACTTATATATCACAAGCAAAGATTCAAGAGCCAGTGAACACTATTTACAAGTAGAAGTCTCAAGCTCAATTATATTTCAAAGTTCAGCAACCAACCCCTCTCTCATCTTCTCCAGTAGTATTTATAGAAGAATGAGGAGGTGAGATCTGATAAAATATCTCCAAAGATAATTAATAAAGTCTTAATGGATTCTCGGCCTTTGGGGGCTCAATGAAGAAGTTTACAAATGTTCTGTCTGTATTAATGTTTTTCATTTAAGATTCAGCTCGGTGGGAGCTTTATTGAATTTTGAGGCTCTGTGTCATGAATGTAATCATTTTGCTGATATTTTTTGTCATTAATTTTATTTGTAGAATTAACTCTCTGGCTGCGCTGAGGAAAATATCTAATATTGATCAATAACTTTGGCCTCTGTTTGAATGCCTTGAGGCACAGGTGGCATTGTGGTAGCCAGGAGGAATCAATTTTCCTCTGATGTGGCGGTGGAGGCCTTTCTGTCTGATAAACACTTATGATTTTCTTTAAACTGTGTTTTAATTTGGAGGGTTAGGCTTTTGATAATCAATCTTAGCTGTAATCCTCATAAATTTGTCTTCAATCTTCCATTCTGGTGCGTTCTGTCTTCGACACTGATACTCTTTGATTGTGATTTTATTCACTGTGTCTTGCCGATGTGCAGTGCTGCGCAGGGCTCGTGAGGCATAAATGCCTTTGAAGCTGATCCTGGGACCTGTGGGTTATGGGCCCACATACACAAACGACGGGTTTTAATTTAAATTCACACGCCATACCTTAGTTTATCCCCTGAGCTCCTTTGAGTGCAATCACCGTTCGATGAGCCAGCCTCAGATCGGACGGTGTACGTCAATATCGCGCTGAGCCCATAGTCGACATTTAACGCGCGATGAGGGAGCGATGAGGCGGTATTGTCCTGTTGACGTGGCGAATTTTTACAGGATCGCTTTCTTTTGAGTGGTTTCCTTTCCATACCAAAAGCGGTGCGATCAAAACTTCTTTCGGCTTTCTCTTCAATATGATGGAAAAACCATTTAATCACCCTTTATAACATACCCGAACTTCAAAACTCATGATAAAATCAAGCTGCATAAACCATTTTGGGTGACAAAAGGTGCTCATTGACGTCATGGTGTTTGTGACCCGAAATTTTTATCATTTCCGCCCTATAAAGCATATCGGGTCCATTTTGGGGCCTGCTGACGTCAGCCCAAGTGTGACCCGGAATTTTTATCAATTCCGCCCTATAAAAATTTTGGGTCCGGATTCCATGAATATGCGATCAACCAAACAAGACCCGCTCCAATCAGTTGCTGCCACGTGTGTGCTGATGTGTATGCTGACTAGGCGTTGGGGACCACCGGTTCTATGGGACTGCTGACTGCTGTCGTGACCGTGGGGACCCGGGCGATTGATTGTGGGTCGTCGATCTGTAGATCAGATCGACGGTGGAGATGTTTTGAGAAATGCACCAGGGGAAAACTCTTCAAACCATATGAAAAACCCAAAAAATCAATATAAACAAAGGTTTTATGCACCGAGATGGTTTTATATATACAAATTGGATAGGCACCTGACCATGGGGCCTTGGTCTATATGGAATGATAATAGGCCCGGGGCTTATATAAGAGGGAAAAATGACACCGGAGTTTGGTTTAAACACAAACAAATGCGCTTCATGAGTTGTTCTGATGCGATAAGCGCTCAGGACCCTAGCACTTGGTTCTAGCACTGGGGAACATGTAGGGGAAGTGGTTTAAGACTAAGCCCCAAGGGGCTTAAACCTTTGGTAAACAAAACTTTAGTTTTTATGAATTTTTTCAAGTTTTCAATGGATTTTGAGGGTTTCGGCAGAGTTCAAAAATGAGTTTTAAACATGAAAAATGATTTTCATGAATTGAAGAAGGGGAATCATGAAAATAGAGGAGTTTTATGGAGGGAAAAGGGGAGCAAAATGAAGGTTAATTTTCTTAATGGAGGAGGGAAAAAAGGGATTTTTGCAGCAGTCTTTTCTCATGAAATAAGCAGAATTCCAGAGTGTAAAATGGGCATAGTAGGGAAGATTTTGGACAGAGGAATGAGGCCTTCAAGAGTCTTCAAGAGATAACACTTTTTTGAAATAAAATTTGTTTCTTGAAGGCTCCAAAAAATTATTTAGCCACCTTTGGTATAACAAATTGTATAGGTGGCTAACAGTGGCTCCACTTGGGGATGGTGCCTTCTTGAAGGCATCAAGAACTTCAGACTTGCATTCTCTGGGAGGCTGATCAGTGCCTCATCCATTGGGCTGGCTTTCTTTACTTGAATGATATTCTTTTTCTCTGAAAACATATTAGCAACCATAAAAAAAATGGATCTTTCATCAACAAGCTCTCTACCTACCCAATCCTACAGATCTAACATTTTTTCTTCATTAGAGTGCACCTGGATTGGCAAGCTCTTTTTACAACATTTTATTCTTTTGAAAACATGAAATCTAATATATTTCTACTCCTTATTTCTCCACGGACTCAGATTAAACAGTTGAGTCCATATGATTCTCTACCTAATCTACCATCTGTTGGGATTAAACTGTCCAACAGATTTTATTCACTAAATTCTACAACAGAAATTTAAAAGCATACAAGTCAGGATTGAACAGTCTAACTTATTGCTGATCTATGGCATAAAAAACAAGCTGCACATAGATCTTATTTTGCAGAAAATTAAAACAAAATGGAAGGCTTAGGATCTAAAATTTCAAAGCATTTCCTTCATCTTTTTACAGCTCTGTTTTGACTTTTGTTTGAGCTGTCTCTCCTTTGTCAACTGGTTCAGATTTTGAGCTAATTGTAACCAGATTTACATCTTTTTTGACTCAGAATTTGAAACAGATTTGAGTCATTCTCTTTGGGAACTTAGGTTCATATTTTGAGCATGTTTGAACCTTTAATTTCTATCCTAATCTATCTATTGATAAGCCAAGATTAAACAGTTTGGAAAATCGAATTCACTATCCTATCAGCAGAAAATTTAAAACTAATTAGTCAAGACTAGGCTATTTGACTAAATAGAAGTGTGTTCTTTAGGAGTGGCATTTGAGCTTGCACACTTTCATATTTGTTTCTCTTTTTGGTATGGGGTTGTACCTTTCTTGTTTTTACAATCTGCCCTCTTTTCTTTCTTTATTTGTTTTTTTATTTTTGATTTTCATAACTTTGAATGCAATGATGGGTGAAGTATTTATAATGAGAAAAAAGATAAAAAGGCTTTCAAAACATAGCATGGATCAAGAGAAGTAATGCTTAAGCATCCTGCCATTGACAGGACCCCCAAACAATTCTGCTCCATTCAACTCTTGCAAGAAATAGGCATTATTACCAACAGCTGAATGGAGAAAGTAAGGGCCAAGCCATAAGTTGTCAAATTTTCCATGCTTGCCCTTGTCTTCCCTCCTTGAGTCCCACTTCAAAAATTTTTCCCCAATATTGAAATTGATGGCCTTTGTTCTTCTGTCAAAAATATTTTTAATGCTGTCCTGCTTCTGCAATGCTTTGTTATAAACCTCCTCTCTTGTTTGTTGAAGATGAATGGTCTGATTTATTCTTCTGATCATGTCATTATCTTCAGTTTGCAACTCTTGAATCAAATTCATCACTGGTACACCAAGGTTGGTTGGAAAAATTGCATCAGTACCATACATAAGCTGGAAAGGTGACATACCAATAGATTTCTTCAAAGTCAATCTGTCAGCCCAAAGTGCATGAACTAGCCTTGTGTGCCAAGAATTTTTGTTGTCCTCCAACATTTTCTTGATTATGTTCACTAAAATCTTGTTTGAGGATTCTGCCAATCCATTACCTTGAGGGTAATAGGCCGTGGAATGCCCCAATGTTATCTGATATCTGTGATAGAATTCAACCATCTTCTTTGATCCAAATGCTGCTGCATTATCAGTGATGATCTTGGTAGGACAACCAAACCTAGAGAGAATATTATTCTCCATGAATTTTATAATAACAGAATCATTGGCTTGCTACACGGAATGGCTTCTATCCACTTAGTGAAATAGTATGTGGTAGTGAGAATCCATCTATGCTGGGCAGAAGATGGTGGATGGATTTCTCCTATGAAGTCAAGTCCCCACTGTTGAAAAGGGGCTTCAACAGTGATTGGATGCAGAGATAGGGGTAGCAGTTTTCTTTTGCCTTCAAAAAGTTGACATTTATGATAGGCAATGATCATCTTGTGTATATCAGGAAAGAGAGTAGGCCAATAGAAACCAGCCCTCAAAATTTTGTTGGCTATTGTCTTCCAGTACAAATGACCTCCACACTCTCCTTCATGGAACTCGTGCTTAACCTTCTCTGCATCATACTTAGGAAAAAATTTAAGCAATACACCACTTGCATTTTTCCAATAAAGACATCTATCTATAATGCAATAGTTTATAGCTTTTAACTTTAGGAACCTTGCCTTTGTTTTTGTCAAACTAGGAGGTGTATTTAAATTAAGCAAAACATAAATAATATCAGCATACCAAGAGGAATTCATAAATTGGTATTCAACAATGGGAGTTGAGATTTCCTCTTGTTTGTCCAAAGCATTAATCATATTAATATCGAGAACCTCAAAATTGGATTCAGCCATTAATCTAGCTAGAACTTGGCCTTTGATGAGTTTAGTGGGTTTTATCTCTAAATCATATTCAAGAATAACAACAATCCACTTACCTCTCTTACCATCTGGGTCCTGTGTTAGAATTTCTTTAACAACTGAGTTTGGGACAAAGGCAATGATGTGTGAGTGAAGGATGTATACTCTGAAGTCTTTTAAAGCTTTAACCAAGGCAAAAGCTTGCTTCTCCATAATGTTATACTTCAGAGGGGCATCTCTCAATGCCTTGCTAAAGAATGCAATAGGCTTCTCTTGTCCTTGTGGATTTTTCTGTAAAAGGACAACAGCTATGGTATGTTATGATGCAAACAAAAAAATATAAAAATCTTTTGAAAATCAGGACTTATTAGAACCGGTGTTTTGGTTAACACTTGCTTCACCAGCTCAAAGGACTTCTTTGCTTCCAAGGTCCATTTTACCCCTTGCTCCTTCTTCAACATGTTTGTGATATTCCTAAGGAGCTCGGCCAAGTTGGGGATGAACCTTCTCAAAAAGTTAATCCTTCCAATGAAATATTGCAACTTCTTGATGTTTCGAGGATAAGAGATTTGCAATATGGCCTCAATCCTTTTGGGATCTATCTTAATACCCTCTTCTGAAATGATGTGCCCAAGAAGTTTACCTTCTTGGAGCCCAAATAGTGTTTTCTTAGGGTTTAAAGATATCCCAAACTTCCCGCATCTCCTGAAGATTGTTCTTAAATGTGTTAAGTGCTCTTCATCTATCTTTGAAAACATAGTAACATCATCAAGGCATATAATGATGAAGTAGCCTAACTCTTCGGAGAATGCTATGTCCATGGCTCTCTGAAAGGTTACTCTAGCATTCATTAAACCAAAGGGAATTTTCACATACATGAAAGTGCCCCATGGTGTAGTAACGACTGTCTTTAATTGATTAGCAGGGTGAAATAAGATTTGATTATACCCTGAGTAACCATCAAGCAAAGAAATTCTTCTAGACCCTACCACCCTTTGTAAAATATGATCCATCTTAGGTAAAGGGTAGTTTTCCTTTAATGAAGCTTTGTTTAAGTCTCTAAAGTCTATACAAAGCTTGATCTCTCCAGTTTTCTTCCTAACTGACACTAGATTAGACACCCACTCAGAATATATAATAGGGACAATAATACCAGCTTCATACATTTTCCTGATTTCCTTCTCAACTAGAGGCAGCTGAACAAGGTTTATTCTGCATAGTTTCTGTTTGAATGGTTTTTGGTTTTCTTTGAGAGGGATTTTGTGTTGTATTATTTCAGTGTCATAGGATTTCAGATCTTCGTAACTCCACGCAAAAACATCAAAAAATTCTTTGAACAACTCTATGTATTTGAGTTTAATGTGAGCTGGTAAAGTTTTAGACAGTTTAATCATTTTCAGTTTTTTCTCACTGCCCATATTGCACTCCTCTACTTCAGTCTCTACAGGTTCCAGTTTTGGCTTCTTGGCCACATCGTTAAAATCAAACAACTCTTCTAAAGGTGCTAGACCCTTCGACAAACTTTCATCATTAGACTGCAGTGTTTCTAACTCCTCTGTTTCAAACTCTGCATTCATCTCTGTTTCGTTTTCAAGTTTGCTAGATAACAGGATTATATTAGCATGTTTAGGAGACCTTTCTTCTTCATCAAGAAGATTTTATTCATTAGGGAAGTCGGTTTCATAATCTGAATCTGAACTTGGTAGTTCGAATTCGTTTCTGAGTTGCATGAAGTCTTCCATTTAATTTTCTCCGTCGAACACTTGCCAATATCTTTCGTTATCAGGAACGACTTGTCTAAATTTTATATGGGTTGTGCAGTATTTGGTTTCATATGGCGTTAAGCATGTCCTAGCTACAAAGGCTAAATTTTGGGCCACGATATTTCTTTTTCTTGGGACAAAAATTAGTTTGGACTCCTCGAAAGTTTTTAAAAGGTCCATGACATCGTTTCGGTAGGCCTTAAGTCTGGGATGATTTGCGTTATACTCCCCATTGACTTGCCTAATAACTAAATCTGAATCCCCATACACATTGATTCTTTTGGCTCCTAACTTTTTAACAATTGTAAGCCTAAGAGAAGGGATTCATATTCTGCTATGTTATTCGAACATTGGAAGTTTAATCTATAGGAAAGGCTTTCTGTGTGGTTGTTTTCAGTGTTGCAAATCTAGACCCCTGCACCAGCATTGTTCCTAGTGCAGGATCCATCGAAGTTCATACTCCACAGAGGATTAGTCTCGGGTTTAACAGTTTGACTATCCTCCTCAACAAGCGTGCTTTTGGTTTGTTTTTGAATATCAACACATAGTTGAATTTGTTTTAATTCCTCTGGTTTCTCGTTAAGCTGAGGAATGCTTTCTTGACCGTCAAGGCTGAAACATGATGGAAATATGATTTGTAGTTCAAGACCTGTGTTTACCTCGATAAAGTTCACGGGTTCAACAAAATGTTTAGACATCTCTGTGTTGTTTGCCTCCACCTCTCTATCGGCCATTAACTATGTTAAAGTTACTTGTTCATATAATATTTCTTGATTAAAAAGGATAAATGAATCAAGGTCTGTGTTTACAGAGTATAAAGGAGATTTTTGTGGCCTGTCTTGACTAGTAACCATGTACTGCATATGGGACTCCTTGTAAAGTCTTCTTGATTGATTAAACACAGGGATGGTCGCATAGGTCATATCCATCTGCATATTCCCTTGTAACTTAGCCCCCCAAGACCTAGATAACAAAATTCCATACTTTGGGGGCACATCAGCCACAACAATATCCATGACTAGGCATTTGGCTGGAATTTGTGCCAAGTTAACGCAGAGGTCTTTGATTAATCCTAAAAATTTTACTCTGCTTGAGTCAAAGGAGTAAAGATCTTTATAAGGTCTGGTGATTTCAAGGCCTAGGCTCTCCATGATAGCTTTGGGCATTAAATTATGAGAGGCGCCTGAATCATGCATAGCATTATGTAAAATATTGTCATGAACATTTAAACTTACATAAAAGGGAGGAACATGTCCCTCTTGATATCTACCTTCAATCTTAGGACCAAAAATGAGCTCTGGCTGGTCATCATTAAGATTGACTATGTCATTATTATCCTCAATATTTAAAGCCTTCAAAATTTGGGTCCTATATACATTCTGGGCAGCTAACTCAGTCAGGGGAATAGAGATTTTGATCTTTGAAATTTTCTGCTCCAGGTTGAAAGGAATTTGGTTCTTCGAAGAACTTGTCTCAGCCTTACTAGCTGCCAATCTATCAGCAACATCAACTTGCTGATTTGTTCTATTTACATTTGACAAAATGGTCTTAACAGGAGTACTAGCTGAAGTGGTAGTACTACTAATGTCCGCACTCTATTTTTCATTGTTTGAGTGCCTTTCTCTCTACCTTTATCATAATTCACAGCTACTGTTTTGTCCTTCTGTTTGAAAACTTTAGGCTTGGTTGCAGTGCTATTTTGTGAAGATTTTTCAGAGGTTTTGGTGTTGGGAGTTTGTTGACTGGTTTTTCTTCTAAGGTCCTATTCTCTTTGAGATTCTATGATGACATTTTCCATGTCTTGATAGTAATTTTCATCATCATCTCTTTTGTCATCATAAGGTGTGTATAGACCTTATTTTCTATCATAATGAATCTCAAAGTCATCATTATCTACCCCCAGCATGTTGATATCATCTTCCTCTGTTATTTCATCTGCTTCTTCAACCTCACTTACATAGTTTTGATGAAAGGGAGGAGTGATCTGTTGATCATCTTCCCTAGGTCTGTTTGGAGGTTGGTTCCTTCTAAAATTCTGATTTTGGTCCTGATTTCTATTTTGAGGAGCAGTTTGGTTTTGGCTTACTTGTGCTCTCTTAATTATGCTCATCTCTTTCATCATCTCCTCCATCATTCTCTCCATCTTTGAGTTGGAAGTAGAAGGTGTGTTTTCCTCTCTAAAAGACACTCTCTTCTCATTTTTCATTCTTTCTCTCTTCTCCATTAAGTTTACTTCCACAGAAAGAGCTCCTTTTGGCATCTCTTCAAGAGTTGCAGGATCTCTCTCTCTCAGCTGATAGGCCATCTCGAGGTTGAACCCTTCAGGAAAATTGTTTAAAGCTAAGCCTTTTGGAGGTTTTAGATCTAGGGAAAGGGCATTATAGACACTGTTAAATCTGGTGCAATAAGCTTGCACACTTTCCCCACTGTTTCTATGGAGGTTCTTGTAATCAGAAAGGACTTGGAGATGATTTTTCTTCACTTCCCATTTGTTTAAGAATGTTTGATGGAAGGCTTGGAGATCATTGATACTATGGGGGGTTAAGCCTTTAAACCATTTTCTAACTTCTCCCCCCAGACTCTGAGAAAATAATCTAAGCTTGACAAAATCATCATCAATTTCATTTTTGTCAAAGTAGTCATTCATCTTATCCACATGTTGTGATGCAGTTGTAGCATTACTAGCATCATACAATGGAATTTTGGACTGATATTCCTGTGGAAGATTGATTAATGGTACAGGAAGGACTAAGGGAGCATACCATGCTGCCATGATATGTGGTGGAGGTGGATTAACAAAAGGAAAAGTGGGCTGAAGTGGAGTGGTTTGGACAGTGAATGGAGGATGAAGGGATGTGGATGGAACAACAGTAGATTGCTGAGCTGATCTTGGATGAGAGACACCTAAATTGTGAAGGAAATGTAAATAAGGAGGTGTTGTTTCCCTACTACCAGGATGTTCACTTGTTTCAGGGGATGAAAGTGAAGACTCAGGATCTAGCTTAATTATATCATCAAATGACCTAGTTCTAAAGGGATTTACTAAGTCAACTTGTGATTGTTGTAGAGCTGAAAGATTTTCAGGAACTGAATTAGCTCTCAAGGGTGATCTGAAAACAGTTGATAATTTAATCCTAGGAGACTTCCTAAGGATAATTTCTGGTTATCACCTATCCTATGGATCAAGGTTGTGATAGGCTTCAACAGGGAATCTTTCTAGGAGCTACCAGGCCGTGTATTTTATCCAAATAAAACTCAGAAAAGTCTTAAAAAAAATATGACAAATTTCTTAAAAGTACGTAACTGCTTACACAAATTTTAATCCTGTTGTACTCTCTAACTGAGTTTGAATGATTTTATAATGATAAGGGTTATTCCCAGTGGAGTCTTAAGGTCTGCTAGGATTGTGGAGTCGCCAAGTGGAAATTTTTAGCTCCTTTCAGAGGTAAAAGGTTTTATGGTCCACCACCATGTTTATTTGATACCAATCTGAAATATTCTTGTGTTTTCTGAGTTATTTTTCAGTCCTATTTCTTGTTAAGAGTGTCCTAAATCTATTTCAAAACTTAGCTATGGTTATGAGACAAAAAACAGTCTACTCTTATGGCTAAGCTAGCTGCTTTTTCAAGGTTAGATAAAGTCTTATGAGAATCCTAGGGTTTTGCCTAGTTTGTCACTGATTCAAACAAGTTTTATCATGATTACCATTTATTGGTAGTGTTTGAAAAGCCTGCTTTTACTGACAAGGTTTTATGAAGTTTTTAAGGGAACCTAAGAGGAAAATTCGACTCAGTCCCCAGCGGAGTCGCCAGAAATGTTGGCACCCTGTAATCAGCAAGATTGGAAAAAGTCTGACTGTAGGGAGAACATCGTTTCAACCACTTTGGGATTCTAGGATCTAGCCCTCTTGAATCCGGAGAGGGATCTCTCCAATAAGTGCAAAGATGGATTTTTCTTTGAAGTCTTGGGTAATGATATTAGGCTAGTTATGAAGGCCTAGGGTTTATTTTGTTTTTGGATGGTTGAGCATGATTATTAGTTGAGGTGGAAAGTTATAAATGAAAAGAGTTTCAAAGGTGTGAAGTTGCAAGCAATCAGAACAAAATTTGGCCAAGAAGATAGATAATTGCAGGTTTTAGTCCATTGGGCTATGGAGTCATAAAAGGGTTTAATTGAAACAGTCAAGTTCAAGAGTGGTCCATGGGGCAAGTCATCTATGTTGAAGGATCTCTTTAAAGTTTATTTTATGGAATGAAATGAAACAATGAGAAGAGGAATTAAATAGATGAAGAACAAAGAGCAGCCTAAGATCAGGCAAGTACTTCTAAACTAGCCTGCTTTTACATACACTTAAGAAAGACATAAAAGTAATCTAAGATCAGGTAAGTACTTCTAAACTAGCTTTCTTTTGATGCACTTTCAATAGAAAAACATTTTAAAACAAGGGGAAACTTGAAGGCAACTATTGGAGAAGAAACTAGAGGGCCGAGCTCACCACAAATCCTCTCCTAGCTCTGCTCTAATTGGTAACTTTCAAGACAAGCACAAAGATAACAAAAAATGTCCTAAGATCTGGTAAGTGTTTCAACACTAGCCAGCTTTCAACACATTCCAAGGGAAACATTCAAACAGTCTTTGGGGATAAAACTAAGACCAGGGCACACCATATCTTCCTTAGTTCATCTCTACTTAACATATACTGAAAATAACATTTAAGAATAACACTTAGATAAGGAAATAGGATGAGGGAATGCCAACATTCCTATGCTTAGAACTAAATTAAATCATTCCTAAATAACACGAATTGGAAGAAAACATGTAGATAAATATTTTCAGTCAGAGAAGGGTACTGATATACAGTAGGTCCTAAATCTATGCATGCTGTTCTTTATAAGAGAAGATGAACACAGTGAAAACAAAAATAAAATAACAATTTACAATAAGAAATAACATCACCGTCGACATAGACCAGGATCCCATAAATCAGCTTGTATTGATGCTCCAAACCAGTTACAGCTCTAATTCCAATTCTTTAGCTTAACAATCATCTACACTTCCCAGGCTAACTTATCTATCACAAGCAGATCTTCAAGAGCTAGTGAACACTATTTACAAGTAGAAGTCTCAAGCTCAATTATATTTCAAAGTTCAGCAACCAACCCCTCTCTCATCTTCTCTAGTAGTATTTATAGAAGAATGAGGAGGCAAGATCAAAAGATCTCCAAAGATAATTAATACAGTCTTAATGGCTTCTCGGCCTTTGGGGGGCTCGATGAAGAAGTTTACAAATGTTCTGTCTATATTAATGTTTTTCATTTAAGATTTAGCTCAGTGGGAGCTTTGTTGATTTTTGAGGCTCTGTGTCATGAATGTAATCACTTTGCTGATATTTCTTGTCATTACGTTTATTTGCAGAATTAACTCTCTGGCCGTGCTGAGGAAAATATCTGATCTTGATCAATAAATTCAGCCTCTGTTTGAATGCCTTAAGGCACAGGTGGCACTGTGGTAGCCGGGAGGAATCAATTTGCCTCTGATGTGGTGGTGGAGGCCTTTTTGTCTGATAAACACTTATGATTTTCTTTAAACTGTGTTTAGTTTTGGAGGGTTAGGCTTTTGATAATCAATCTTAGTCGTAATCCTCATAAATTTGTCTTCAATATTCCATTATGGTGTGTTTTGTCTTCAACATTGATAATCTTTTATTGTGATTTTATTCATTGTGTCTTGCCGATGTGCAGTGTTGCGCAGGGCTCGTGAGGCATCAATGCCTTTGAAGTTGATCCTGGGACCTGTGGGTTATGGGCCCACATACACAATCGACGGGTTTTAATTTAAATTCACACACTATACCTTAGTTTATCCCCCGATCTCCTTTGAGTGTGATCACCGTTCGATGAGCCAGCCTCAGATTGAACAACGTACGTCAATATCGCGCTGAGCCCACAATCGACATTTAACGTGCGATGAGGGAGCGACGAGGTGGTATTGTCCTGTCGACATGGCGAATTTTTATAGGATTGCTTGTTTTTGAGTGGTTTCCTTTCCGTACCAAAAGTGGTGCGATCAAAACTGCTTCCAGCTTTCTCTTTAATATTATAGAAAAACCATTTAATCACCCTTTATAACATACCCGGACTTCAAAACTCATGATAAAATCAAGCTACATAAACCATTTTGGGTGAAAAAAGGTGCTCGCTGATGTCATGGTGTTTGTGATCCGAAATTTTTATCAATTCCACCCTATAAAGCGTATCGGGTCTGTTTTGGGGCCTGCTGACATCAACCCAAGTGTGACTGGAAATTTTTATCAATTCCTCCCTATAAAAATTTCAGGTCCGTATTCCATGACTATGCGAGCAACCAAACAAGACCCGCTCCAATCAGTTGCTGCTGCGTGTGCGCTGATGCGTATATTGACTAGGGGTTGGGGACCACCGATTCTGCGGGACTGCTGACTACTTTCGTGGCCGTGGGGACCAGGGTGATTGATTGTGGGTCGTCGATCTATAGATCAGATCGACGGTGGAGATGTTTTGAGAAATGCGCCAGGGGAAAACTCTTCAAACCATATGAAAAACAAAAAAAATTAATATAAACAAAGGTTTTATGCGCCGGGATGGTTTTATATATACAAAGTGGATAGGCGCCTGACCACGGGGCCTTGGTCTATATGGAATGATAATAGGCCCGGGGCTTATATAAGAGGGGAAAACAACATTGGAGTTTGGTTTAAACACAAACAAATGCGCTCCGTGAGTTTCTCTGATGAGATAAGCGCTGAGGACCCTAGCACTTGGTTCTAGCGCTGGGGCACATGGAGGGGAAGTGGTTTAAGACTAAGCCCCAAGGGGCTTAAGCCTTTGGTAAACAAAACTTTATTTTTTATGAATTTTTTCAAGTTTTCAATGGATTTTGGGGGTTTCGGTAGAGTTCAAAAATGAGTTTTAAACATGAAAAATGATTTTCATGAATGGAAGAAGGGGAATCATGAAAATAGAGGAGTTTTATGGAGGAAAAAGGGGAGCAAAATTAAGGTTAGTTTTCTTAATGGAGGAGGGGGAAAAAGGGATTTTTGCAACAGTCTTTTCTCATGAAATCAACAGAATTCCAGAGTGTAAAATGGGCATAGTAGGGAAGATTTTGGACAAAGGCATGAGGCCTTCAAGAGTCTTCAAGAGATAACACTTTTTTGCAATAAAATTTGTTCCTTGAAGGCTCCAAAAAATTATTTAGCCACCTTTGGTATAAAAAATTGTATAGGTGGCTAACAGAGTTATTGAGGAGCCTCAAAGTTAGTTTTTGCCAAAGTTAGGTGTTAGAAGTTATTTTTCGTTTATTGCATTAGATATTTTGTGCCTTGGGCCTTGCATGGTCTTAATGGACAAATTTAGCATTTATGATGTATTTATGACACTTTGGAAACCATAGTTAGGGTTTTGGTCCTCCTTTCTTGTTATATTTAACATTGAGGCCTCATTTTACATGTTGGTTGGATTTTGAGCATAATATGATACAAACTTTGAGTTTATTGGTGAAATTGGCTTTGGTGTCTTATAATGGCTTTGGACTGAGCATCTATGGATTGAGCACATTATTAGGATTCATGAGCTTTTTTGGATGGTGATGTATTCCACCTTTTTATTTGTTTTCTTCAGTTCTCATTATGTTCATGATCATAGGACAAAAATTAGAGAATAGGATATGCTTTCTTCGCACCCTACTTCTGCCTGCCTCCTTAGATTTCTATGTTTTCTTCTTTGAAGTTTGATTAAATAATCCTTAAGTTCTCTTTAGTTTTAATGAAATGTTATGTTTAAAGTTCTATTTTTTGAAATTAATGTTCAGAGAATCCTTAACTGCTCTCTAAGTTTACTTATTTGTTCTTTGAGGTCTGCTTAGTACTGTTTGGTTGAAGAATCCTTTATTTCTCTTCAAGTTTTACTATGCTATCATACTGAAAGATTTTCCTTGTTCTTAGTATGTTAAACGATCCTTGATTTCCCCTTAACCTACTATATTCACAACTCCATGTTCATTTCACCCACACAAAACCTACTTAGATCCATTTGGCCCTGTTAAATTTCCCTATGAAACACCCTTGACCAAATTTTTCACTTTTCAAGACCTTTGCAGAATCCATAGCCCAATGGATTGATTCTCTCTTACTCTTCCTATTCTCCTTGACAACCTATTCAACCAAATAAACAAAAATCAAACCCTAATCCATATAACTAGCCTAAAATCAAAACCCTAAAATCAAACAAGTTAAATCTTCTACACGATCATAGAGAGAGCCCTCTCTGAGTCTAGGAAGGCTAGGTCCTAGGAATCCAAACATTGGTTTGATGTTACCCCTGTACATTTGGTCTTGCCAATCTAACAAATTACAGGGACCTAACATAATGGCGATCATGGTGGGACTCTGAGTCAGTAACATCCTAAGTATACCTTAATAAATCTCAAATCCTGTTGAGATTGCAACAAGATGATGAGCTTAGTGGAAAGAAGTCGCCTTCACTAAGTGGGCCTGCAGGCTATTTTTGGCACAAAGTCTATTTTTAGACATATGGATCATGTTCTATGAGTTGTAGGATGCTATTTGTGGATGGTTGGTCAAGTCGGAAAAAATATATGGACTTTTATTTTTAGACATACTGGGCAGAATCTATTTTTAGATTGCCAGTCTAAAAATAAATATGTCGAATATTATTAGCTCTTAATAATATTTGGACTCTAAAAATTATCTTATCCTCTTGGAGCACTTCAGTTAAGTGCACAGATGTGGCACATGCAGCTGACAGAAGGAATTACGCTATTCCTGAGGGTTTAGTGGAGCTATTGCATGGAGACTTCAGTTAGAACTGTGGACAGAAAGCTGAAAGAGTTGATTGAGGAGCACGTAGTTGTGTTCTGGGCTGAATCGTAGTTAAACATAGTTGAGCTAGTTGTATCTAGTCTAACGGATTGATACACTAGTGAGAGTGGTGTGAATTAATTATTAATTAATTCACTAATTATTAACTCATAAATCAACTAAAGCATACATTAGTTAACTTCAGTGCATGGACAGTTTCAGTGGAGACCAGTGGAGAGGTAGGTGAAAGAGCAGTGTGACTATCAATTGTGACTATACTGGTGCATGAGTTTGCACCACACATTGATGGAGATGCCAATGAGGAGTGCGCAGTGCATACTAGAGGGATTCGAACTCAGATTGGGCCATTATTCATCTTGGATTACGTAGTAGAGGCAGGCTAACAGGTGGAGCAGATTGGAGCATGTGTTTTGTTAGATCTGAGCTTGTGTAGTGTGTAACAATTGGAGATTGTACTGAGAGCTTGTGAGGAGTTTGTACAATGATTGTTACATGATATCTATCATTATAATATACAGATTATTGGGGGTTTTCAGCTTTAAGCTTTCCCATAAATACTGTGTTTATATGTGTGATTGTTTATGGTTTTAATGTGCGCATGCGATTGTTTATATTTCCGCAAATTGATGATCAATAGTAGAAGAGGTTATTTATTATGCATGAAGCTCAAATAGTGTGTGATCAGGATAATCTCGATGAATAATTTAACAGTTATTCAAATTTCTACAAATCCCCGTTAAACTTAGAAAATGAAGTGTTAGCCAAGAGTAGTATCTAATTGATTCACCATACTAGCAATATGATGACTCAACTGGAGAAAACCCATTAAAATCTTAGTGTTACATAAGAAACTCAGAAAACCCAAAAATATCTCTAGATTGGTTTTTGAATTGTTGATGGTGGAGAACAAGCCCAACCCACAAAGCAGCAAAATTCGCCCACTTGGTGACTCCGCTGGCCTCCAAAAAGGCTACTAACTCCACTAGTTCTCATAAAATCCCCTGGGAATGCACTAATCAGTCATAACAGTCTAAAACCCAGTCACTCTTTGTGTGAACTTAATATCCTTGCAGATAGGTCTGTTTTCAAGACACTCTTGAATTTTTAGCCTCTCTGCATTTATTGAGTTTAAAATATGGATTTGCAAAGGATAAGCACCATATCTCACCCTGACCCTAACCCTCCTACCATAGTTGATGATCCAGAAATAATTTTGTGGAAAAATTCTAGGATTGAAGATTCAACTACTGTTAATACCATTCAAAAAGCAAGTTCTGTCCCTGAAAACCTCACAACCTTGCAAGATCCCCAATTTGACTTATACCATAGAAAAACCTTTTCAGAACCAAGTATCAGAGTGGGATATACCAGATAGACCTTGAGCCTATAGATTTTCAGTAGAGCCCTAGTAGAGAAGCCTCTCCCTCCACTCCTCCTGATTTCCAGCTTCTCCAAAACTTTGGCTCCTTCCATTCCAAATCTTCTCAATCTCAGATTGCTGGTTCGAGTACATCTGCCACCCCCATTCACACATCCACTGTGAAAACCACTCCACTTCATCCTCTAGCTCCTCTCACAAACCCTCCTTGGGTAACTTTACCTCCAATCATGGCAGCATGGTTTTCCCCTCTAGAAATACCTCAACCTTTGATACCTATGCCACAGGAATACCAATCCAAAATCCCTCACTTTACTGGAGCTGACTCTACCACTGCCCAATAGCATGTAGATAGGATGAATGATGCCTTTGACTACCAAGAGATAGAAGAGGAGACCATAAAATTAGGATGTTTGCCCAAAGCTTAGGAAAGCAAAGAAATGGTTCAAAAAATTAACTCCTAACATCATACATGATCTCCCTTCCCTCTATCAAACATTCATAAACAATTGGGAGATTAAGAAAAACCCTCTCCAAATCCTCTCAGAGTATAAAAACCTTAAGAGAAATTTTGGGGAAAGTGTCCAAGACTACTGCACTAGGTTCAATAGTGTGTACAATTCCCTCCCACCGCACATGAAACCCCCACAAGGCCTAGCCTTAGTAAAATTTCCAGAGGGTTTTGATCTAGACATGGCCTACCAATTGAGAGAAAGAGATCCCCTAACCTTAGAAGACATGCAAATGGGAGCTGTGAGTGTAGAGGTCAATCTAATTGAAAAGAGGGCTAGGATGAGGGAAAAAAATAAAGTCACATACAAAGAGGAAACCATGGCCTCCACATCTGATACCAAAATTGACAATCTAGTTAGAGTGATGGAAAGAATGATGGAGAAAATCAACTTGAATGAAAGAGCACCTCCTAGGGAAAACCAAGAAAATCCCCAGAACATAAATAGAAACCAAAACTTCAGAAGAGACCCCCCTCAAAACAAAAAAAGAGACAATGATCAACAAATCAGGCCTCCTTTCCATGACAACTATGTAGATGAAGAAGAAAGAGAGATTGAAGAACTGGAAGAAACCCATGTAAATTTGATAGGTTCCGACAATAAGGGTGATGCTTTTCTCATAGAAGAAGAACAGAGGCTCTTTTCCTCAAACCAAACTGATAGAACATATGAGGATTCTAAAGAGTAAAAATTAGGATTTGAAAATTCCATAATGGAGGTTCATAGGCAGTATGACGTAAGGAGTAAGAAAACTCAAGATGCCTCCAAAAAGAACAAATTAGAAACTGCTGTTAGAAAGACCCCTGAAAACATCCTTAAAAAAACAACAGAAAACACCACCATAATGGCTAAGAAATCTCATCAAAACAAAGACAAAACTAGCCAACAAAATGGTGACCCAAGCTGCCCTAGTACATCAACTAGTGGCCCTCGAAAAACTGCTCTAACAGAAATTCCTAATAAAAATAAGCAAACCAAAGTAGCCGAAAAGACTATGGGTGATAAAAATGATGTGAATATACCAAGAACACTAGCACCTTTCAGTTTTGAGGGTGATATTGTCAATATCAAAATAAGCATACCTCTTACTGAACTAGTAAATCAGGATGTATATAGGTCCCAAGTTTTGAAAGATTTGAACATAGGAAATGACACCGACACTCTGAATTTAACTGATGACAAGTCAGAGTTATTGTTTGGACCTGAGGTAGAGGGAAAATATCAAGAAGGAGTTGTTCCTCCATTCTATGTTAGCCTAAAAATTCATGAAAAAATCTTGCACAATGCCATGCTAGACTCTGGTGCCTCACACAATCTCATGCCCAAGGTGGTGATGGAGAGATTAGGCCTCGAAATAACCAAACCTTACAACGACTTTTACTCTTTCAATTCAAGTAGAGTCAAATGTTTGGGTCTAATTAAGGATTTGTGTGTCAATTTGGCATAAATCCCAGCTAAAAGCCTAGTTATGGACATTGTAGTGGCTGACATTTCCCCGAAGTATAGCATGCTTTTATCCATATCATGGGGAGCCAAAATCCAAGGAAACCTCCAAATGGACATGACCTATGCTACCATCCCGGTATTTAACCAAACAAGGAGATTGTATCAGGAATCACACATGAAATACATGGTAAGCAGCCAAGATAGGCCAAACAACACCCCTCTTTATTCTGTCCATTCAGATCTTGACTCATTTATCTTGTAAAATGAAAATAAAATTAATGAACAAGTAAATGAAAATGAGAAATATCTAGGCCTACCAAAACAGTCAAACCAAACACCCAATGAAGAACTTGATAGACAAAACTCTAGCAGCCCTGAACAACAACATAATAACGAAGCTGAAATTGAAACATTTTGGAGCATGACCTTTGATGGCTCTTGTGGAAAATATGGTTCAGGAGCAGGTGTTTGGATACACAACACCAATGAAGGCCACTCCTACAAACTAGATTTTTAATGCACAAACAATATTGCAGAGTATGAGGCTCTTCTCCTTGGTTTAAATTGGCTAAAAAACATAGGAGCTAAGAAGATTTATGTTCAAGGATATTTTGAGCTAATTATTAGACAAATCAAGGGAGAATATTCAGCCAAGAATATTAGGCTAAGAGAATATATGAATGTTGCCTTAAACCTCCTAAAAAACTTTGAGAAGTATGAACTTACATCCATCCCTAGAGCTTAAAATAGCCTTGCCAATGAGCTTGCATTTGCTGCCAACACTTGCCAAATACATAATGCCAATGAACAATACAGAGTAGAAGTCAAGTGAAGACCAGCAGTCCCGGATAACATAGATTATTGGAAAGTATTTGAAAATTACAAATAGATTGAAGACTTATTGAAACCCAAAATTAAGTTTGAAATGTCAAAACCAGACTTAATCCTTCAAGAATATTTCCCAAATGAAGAACAAACACCAAAAACAAATCCATTTCCTAATGTTGATGTAAATTTGCTAGAACACTTTCATGAGGCAGAATTTTCTAGGGACCCAAATCAAAAGGACCTTGAGGTGTTGCAATACAAATATAACTCATTACCAAGAGTTCTTGCCCCCTTAGAAGAGTTGTTTGACTTCAATGATGTTGCTAGGAAGCCAAAAATGGAATCTACCGAGACTGATGTAGAAGAATGCAACATAGGCAACATATAAGAACCCAAAATGATCAAGCTGTCCAAAACTCTCCCTCCTCATATAAAATAGAAATACATGGAGGTGTTCAAAGAGTTTAAAGATGTTTTTGCATGGGATTGAGGACATGAAGTCCTATGACACAAACATTATTCAACATAATATTCCTCTCAAGGAAAACCATAAACCATTCAAGAAAAAATTGAGAAGAATAAACCCTGTCCTAGTACCTCTAGTTGAAAAATAAATAAAGAAGAGGTATGATGCTGGTATCATAGTATCAGTCAAGTACTCAGAATGGGTTTCAAACCTTGTGTCAGTTAAGAAGAAAACTGGGGAGATTAGGCTATGCATAGACTTTAGAAACTTAAAAAAAGCCTCCCTGAAGGACAACTACCCTCTACCTAAGATGGATCATATACTGCAAAGGGTGGTAGGTTCTAAGAGAATATCATTGCTTTATGGCTTCTCAGGTTACAATTAGGTACTAGTACTTCCAAGTGATCAACACAAAACCACTTTCACAACACCTTGGGGCACATTCATGTATGTCAAAATGCCATTTGGGTTAATGAATGCGGGGGCTAATTTTCAAAGAGCCATGGACATAGATTTTTCTGAAGACATAGGTTACTTCATAGTGATATACCTTGATGACATCACTGTCTATTCTAAAATTAATGAAGAACACCTAGTTCACTTGAGAAAGGTCTTTGAGAAATGTAGGAAGTATGGCCTATCTTTGAATCCTAAGAAAACACTATTTGGTCTTCAAGAAGGAAAAATCTTAGGCCACATCATTTCTAAAGAAGGGATAAAGATAGACCCCAAAAGGATTGAAGGTATATTACAAATCAACCACCCTAGGAACATTAAAGAGCTGTAATCTTTCATTGGAAAGATCAACTTCCTAAGAAGGTTCCTACCAAACCTTGCTGAACTGCTAAGAAGTATTAAAAACATGATGAAAAGAGAAGTAGGAGTAAAGTGGACCATGAAAGCCAAACAATATTTTGAACTGGTAAAACGAGCACTTACCCAAACACCAGTTCTAATCAGCCCCAACTTTACCAAGGATTTCTTCATTTTCTCCTTTGCATCAGAACACACTATTGCCGCAGTACTACTTCAAAAGAACATGATGGGACAAGAAAAACCCATAGCATTCCTCAGAAAAGCATTGAGGGATGCACCTCTAAAATATAACATCATAGAGAAACAAGCCTTTACCTTGATCAAAGCATTGAAAGACTTTAGAGTTTACATTTCGCACTCCCATGCCATTGCTTTTGTTCTGCATATAGTTGTTAAAGACATTCTAAATTAGGACCTTGATGGAAAAATGGGTAAGTGGATTGCTATTATCTTAGAATATGATTTAGAAATCAGACCCACTAAACTAATTAAAGGACAAGGACTTGCCAAACTCATGATTGAAGAAAATTTTCAAGCATTAGACATAAACATGTTACATTCTTTGGATGAACAAGAGGAACTGGCAACTCCACTCATTGAAGAAGCATTCCTGAAATCACTATGGTATGCTGACATATTATATGTACTTGTTAATGTAAATGCTCCTCCTTCTTTGTCCAAAACAAAAGCTAGATTCTTGAAGCAAAAGGCTTTAAATTTCTGCACTCTAGATAGAGCTTTGTACTGGAAAAATGCTGTTGGTATTT
Source organism: Pinus albicaulis (assembly GCA_034641835.2). Taxonomy (NCBI): domain Eukaryota; kingdom Viridiplantae; phylum Streptophyta; class Pinopsida; order Pinales; family Pinaceae; genus Pinus; species Pinus albicaulis. Next base: position 289,579,020 of record CM076582.1, read on the forward strand.
TGCTTAAATGTTTTTTTGAAGATGCTGCAGATAGAATTATGCACGAGTTTCATGAAGGAGAGTTTGGAGGTCATCTCTACTGGAAAACCACATCTAACAAGATCGTTAGAGCTGGTTACTATTGGCCCACTCTTTTCCCTAGCATACACAAGTTAGTTGCAACTTGCCATAAATGCCAAATCTTTGATGGCAAGAAAAAAATACTGCCTTTTCCCTTGCATCCTATCAGTGTTGAAACTCCTTTTCAATAGTGGGGTTTAGATTTCATTGGCGAAATCCACCCCACCTCATCTTCCCAACATAAGTGGATCCTTACTGCCACTGATTATTTCACCAAGTGGACAGAAGCCATCCCCTCAAGGAATGCCACCAACTTAGTCATCATCAAATTCCTTGAAACCAACATCTTGTCCAGATTTGGCTTTCCTAAAAAGATCATCACTGATAATGCTATTAATTTAAGTCCAAGAGAATGGTGGACTTTTGCTACAAGTACCACATCACACTAGAGCACTCTACAACTTATTACCCTCAAGGTAATGGACTGCTTGAGTCCTCTAACAAAAGTTTGGTGAACATCATCAAAAATTTGTTGGAAGAGAACAAAAATCATGGCATAGCAAACTAGTGCATGCACTATGGGCTGATAGACTAACAACTAAGAAATCTATCAATATGTCTCTCTATCAGCTAGTGTATGGCATGGATGCATTTTTCCAAACATCTTTGGGAGTTCCAGTTATGAAGCTTCTTCAAGAAGTACATTAAGAAGATAATGATATGCAAAGGAGGCTGAACCATACCATTCATTTGCAGCAGTCAACAGAAGAAGTTTACAAAAGAACACAAGCAGTGCAAGAGAACATCAAGAAGATATTTGACAGAAGGACCAAAGCCAATGATTCCCAGATTGGAGACAAGGTGCTGAAAAGGAATTCAAGGAGAGAGGACAAAGGAAAGCATGGAAATTTTGAAAATTTGTGGAAGGGTCCTTACATCATTCATTCAATTAGAGTTAATAATGCATTCTTCTTACAAGAGCTAGATGGCATAGAGTTATTTGGAGTTCCTGTCAATGACAGGATGCTCAAGCATTATTTTTGTCAAAATTTCTAGTTTTAAGCTTTCATTCATTGTACATAACATTGATTGATGAAAAATCAGAAGAAAAAAAAATAAAAAAATAATAATAATAATAAAAGAGGGCAGGTGAAAAGAAGAGGTATAGCCTCATACCAAAAAAGAGTATTGCTAAAAGTGTGCAAGCCTAAATGCCACTACCTTTGAGAAAATAAAGTCTTGTTCAGTCATCTAGCCTAATCATGATTGAACATGTTTTAAATTTATGCTGATAGGTTAGTGAAAGAAGATTTTCCAAACCATGTAAAATTGGCTTGTCAGTAGATTAGATTAGGAAAAGATGCTGGTTCCCAAAGCTTAAATCCGAACCAAAGAAAAATGAGAGGGATGCATAACCAATTCTGAATCACAACCCTCATGTTTTATAGTTTTTTATTGTAAGAAAATAATGTCTGTGTTCAGCTTGTCCAAATGCCACAACCCATGGAAAATCAAATTGTTTAATCCTGGTTTGGTCATATTTTGAATTTCATGTCAGTAGGTTAGAGAATAAAGTTTGTCAAACAACTTAATCTTGATAGATGAGTAGACTAGGTAGAGAATAAGAGAGTTCATTAGCCTAATCTGAACTCTTGGAAGTAATAAGGGTACCAGCAGATAGTTTTTTAATGCTTTCAAAAGAAAAAAATGTCAAGGGTTTGCCAGTCCAAGTGCACCCAAAAGAAGAAAAAATGTAAGGAAAAATAAGATGGTTAGGTAGAATTGATATTGAAGAAATCATGTCTTTTCATATTTTTTGAGATCATAGCTTCAAGAGAGCATCAAAAAATTAAGGAAGAGGGATCTGCCAAGTACAAGTAAGGTATTGGTCTTCAAAACTTAGAGATCTGAACTCTGAGGTCCTGGACACCTCCTGAAAAGGAGATGCCCTCCCCAAGTGGAGCCACTGTTAGTCGACAATAATTTTTACTATCTATAGATGACTATAGATTGGTTCTATATTTTTAAAAACAAAATTCCCTGAATATTGTGAGGTTTCGAAATCTCATTGCCTTCATTATCCTTATAGAAATTTTTTCACTATTTTATCAACCTTTCTATTTCATGGTTACCTTACCACTGCTAAAAGACTCCTTAATGGCTTGTGCCTCTCATATCCATCCTTTTCCCCTACCTATGACCTCATTACTCTATTTTTCCCTTGCCCATAACTCCACTTTACATCTAGGGTTACCTATAATCCTATTCCTTCCCATTTTGACCAGGTTACTCAAGCATTGATGGTCTCAAAACTATCTCTGTAGGATCTTTAGATAAATCAAGTACATTGGATTTTGGATCTTAAATACACCACTTTTTCCATACTCTATTTTTACACTTGAAGACTCCAAGCCAATTTTCAGTCAAAGACTAGGTCAACGAATCCTCTCACTAGGTCAATTAGGGTTTTCACAGGTTGTAAGGTCATCATTGATGTTTCAGACACTGTTTTTATTTGGTTCAGAGGTATTGAAATGTTGAATCATGGTTATTCAAGAGAAGATGTAAAAAGTATCCAAAGAAGATTACCTTGTCAAATTCAAGTTTTGAAAAAGGTAAATGTAACTTTAACACTTCTGCAGGAGTGTTGAAGTTTCCATCAGTAGAAGGGGTCAGTAAGGGAGATGGTCTCCTCTTAAAATGAAGACAACTTACAAGAATATAGGAAACACTTTTTCTTATAGATAATTAGGGTGTTTTGAGCCTGAATAGGGCCAACATTGTGCCAAGTAGGGATCAAATGCAGAAATGACCATGGAGGAGGTATCCCAAGAATACAAACATGAAGAAGTTTTTCAGAAATTATAGGTGAAATAGGGAAAAAGGTGAGGTGAACTAGACATAAATGAATGAACTTAAAAGGGCTATAGAGAACTTAGAAGACAACACTGATAATTGTTTTCAAGCACTCCAGACACCTAGGGTTTTGGGAAAGTGTTCAAAGAAGGTGAAACCATGGTTTGGTCTCCATGATGACAACAAAGGGATTCTGAAGATGTCACTGTGTGTAAACATCCCAAAAGTTTCCAGGGTGAAATGTCTCACTACGTCAAAGAGCAAGGAGGTAAAGAGTATCAGTGAGAAAGCTCTAAATTATCATTGCAGTCACCTGCAAAGTAGCAGTGGTAAAAAAAATGAAAAACATGATGTTGAGCTCCAAGGTGGAAACCAAAGGTGATTTGAAGGTTGCTGCTGTGTAAAATAAATATGTCAAGCTTCAGGAATAAAGGGAAAGACCACTTCAATGTTTTTATTAACATGCAAAAGGAAAGGCCAATTCAAGTTTTTTTGTCACATGCCAAGTAAAGGATGACCTGAGTTTCAAGGTAAGAATAGAAGGGGTTTTGATAATGCTGCCTTGTGTTTGGAGTCCCAAAGGTGTGTTAATGAGCTTGTCAAGACAGAATGACCAAAAACAAGAAGGTCAAATTCATTATCTCAGTAACCTACAGAGAAAACAGTGTAAAGGGTCAGTAAGAAGAGGTGAAAGTTGAGTTGAAATACATGATGGAAACAACAGAGAATCAAATTAACCTTTTTAAGTCACCTAAAAACCCTAAATATCAAAATAATTGGTAATAAAAGCAAGAGCAGAAGCCAAGTTAATGTTTTGATCACCTACAGGACAAAAATAGAAAAAAATATCAGTAAAAAAGTGTAAGGGGATTAAAAACATTAGGAAAGTGGGTTGTGAAGCTAAAATCAAAATCCTTGAGTCTATATAAGGTATTTTTATACTTCAAACAAATCGGTGTTAACTTGCAAAGAATTTGAAACTTCGAAATGAGAAGGAACTGTGAGTTTTTGAGCCAAAATTTGGCTAAGTGTTGAGGTGCTACGCGTTCAGGTTGGCGCTGCATGCTTGGAGTCGGGCACTGCGCCCCTAGCTATTCCACCCGTTCATTTTATCAAAGCACTGTGCGCCTGGAGGTAGGTGCTGTGTGCCTAGCAACGCACTGTGCATTTTCCCGATTCACCTGACAGGCCCGGTAAAAAACTTATGGTGCTGCGTGCCTGGCACAAGGCGTTGCGGCGTTTGCCTGACCAGACTCACTGGTTGCCTGGGTGCTGCGCACTTGGCTAGGATGGCCTCCTACACCCTGCAGACCCTCAAATAAACTCAAAACACTTTTGCAGCTTCCTCGAAGAACCTCCAAAGCGATGTTAAAGGGTAAGTACAACTCATCAAGCCCTTCTTCAAGCATTTTTGGTAACTTATAATTAAGAGAAATTGAATACCTAAGGAGGAAAACCTAATTTTCATGCTTAAAAATCATTGTTTAAAATACTTCTCCATCTGTATGCTAAGAAGACCAGTGATAGCCAGAAGGGTAACTTGTTGAAGGATTATTCACTCACCTAAGTCTGTGCCTACACTCACTCCATTCATTCATAAGCTTTGTCCCATACAATACAAAAATATTGACCTTACATTACCCTCTCCATTTCAAATTTGACATAAGTGCAAGGTGTGTCAAAGCAGCATTTTTACAAATCAATAGGGGGTGGTCATCAAGTTTTTTCTAGCCTCTCATTCAACTTGCTATACCTACACACTCTCTCATCTCCTTCACTTGCAGAACCGCCTCTTTCATCACCATCCCTTAAACTCATTTCCATTTACAGTCTTAGGGTTTCCAAGGGCAGGGTGATCAAAATGTCAAGAGAAGGTGACAGTGGTAGTGAAGGGGAAGGCCAAATGCCAAGGAAACACCAACACAAAGGTGGGAGGATCAACAAGTTTGAACCACTAAATACAATGGAGCTAAATGCATCTCCATTAACTGTCTCCTGCTTCCAAAATGTAGGCTGCTATGAATTTTGTGAAATGGTGCAGCAAGTGTAGAATCACCCCGAGCTAACTAGGCTCTTCATACTTAACCTTCATGAGAAACAACTCAACCTTGCAGGGGTAAACTTTGAGCTATCTTCAGATGCCATTGGTATTGCCACTGAGATACCTAGTGTGGGTGAAAAATGGTTAAAGCAGGCCAATTTATACATGAGCTAATATGAGCCATGCCTTAAACCCAGATACAAAGACTACAATAAATCCATATTTCCTTTCTCACATTTTCTTGAGAGGTATGCACCCATGATGAGGGTCATTATGAAATATTTCGCATGTGAAGGAAGATTCTCCCAGCTTTATTCCTATCACATCAGGTTTCTCATGCACTTTACTAGGGTTAAGATGCTACATCTACCCTACTACTTCTACAGGAGTATTAACAAAATGTCTTATATTGTACACCAGAGAGACCATCCACAACAGATGCAGAGCCTCTTTCATCACTCCCTTATCAAAATGGTTATGATGCATCAGTTGCAGTAAAAGGGTATTCCATGGGAGGTTTTCATTTCCCAAGAAGTGTTCACCAATCCACAAGCCCATCCTCAGCAAAATATTCCTTCATCATCTCATCCTCCTATCCCTACTCCTCCATCATCTCCTGTTGAACATGTTTCACCATCTACACATATTCCTTCACCTCAGGACAACCTTCCTTCATCACCCTCTCACAATGCATTAGACAGTGAGGGAAGTGACAATGAGCAATCAAATGTAAATGAGGGAGAGGGTAATGATGAATCAAGCAATAATGAGGAAGAAAACAGGGAAGAGGAGGGTAGTGAGGATGATGAAAAGAATGCCGATGATAGTAAGGAGGATATCAGCAGTGAGGCAAAGGTCAATAAGGAACAAAATGAAGAGGAAAACAGTGAAGATTCAAATAATGAAAAATCAGTTAGTGAAGAAGATGAGGGTAATATAAAAAGCAGTGAGAATGTAGAAGGTAGTGAAGAACATGGCAGTGAAACAAAGAGCCACGATGACAATGATGAAAATGGGACAAATAGTGATGAAACACCTAACAGTGAGGATAAGGAAAGTGAAGAGGAGGCCATTGAGTCAGAAAGAAGTGAGGTTCATGAAAGTGATGAAGGCAATGCATAAAAAAATGAGGGAAAAGATGCAGAAAGCAACAAGGAAATGAGCCATGATGGAAATAGGTTAGAAGAGGAAGCTATCAGTGAAGAAGAATAAAATGAGTATGATATGTGTGAAACCAATATCAGTGAGACAAAAGATGTCAGTGCAAGGGAAAGCAACAAAGAAAAAAGCAATGGTGTCAACATGGAGGATATCAATGATAAGGCATAGAGCATGGAAGCAGAAGGAAACGATGATGTTGGCAGTGATGAGGCACATGGCAGTGAACATAATGACAATATGTAAAAAATTCATGGTGACAATCAAGACAGTGGGACAAATAGGTCAGAAAGCCAAGATGCTAGTGCAAATGTAAATGAAGAAGGTGCCAATGAGTCTGAAAATAGTGATGAAACACCAAGCAATGATAATGATGATGCTATCATGATAAGGTAGAGAACATGGAAACATATGAAAATAATGATGTTGAGAGCCATGAGAGTAGCCATGAAATCATAAATGATGATAATGGCCATGGGTCAGAAAGCCAACAAATCAGTAGATCAAATGAGGAAAAAGAGACAGAAGGCAGCAGTGCTAATAAAATCCATAAGGACAGTGAGGATACCAATGATGATGACAATCATGATGGAAGAAATGGTGAAGGCACTGAAATGATCAAAATTGAACCTTTTCCTTTAACCTACCAAAGAGAAAGTAGGCATGTGTTTGCTGCCCTCGAGAGGCAAGGGGCCATGCCTTCCACTTCAACTAAGCAGCTTGACAAAGGCAAAGAGAATATCATGGATGAAAAAGAAGAAGACCAACATGAGACTGAACAAGAACTTGAACTCATTCATGTTGACGGTGATGATGAAAATGAGGTAAGGATATCAAGCATGTTGCTCAAGAGCAGAGATGCCCAAATCAAATATTTGCAAGCCAATCTAGGAAGGGCTAGGAATGTCATTCATTATTATGAGATTGAAAACAAGCAGCTAGAGGCACAGAATGCAATCTATGAGGTCAGGGAAATTAGAGCCCGAAAAGAGGCTAAAAGGACCAAGGCTAGACGATATGAGGTCTTGGGTGTTCTTGATGAGAGTGAAGATGAAGAAGGGCAGTTGTATAGAACAAGGCCAAGGAAAATTGGCTTAGGGAAGGCCTTAGCCAAGGAGAAGGAGCAAGAAACAACACTGACAGAGCAGCTCACCCCAAGTGAGCTGCTTTCCATGGAGATAGAATATGATCGGGAACCTTGTTTAGAGAGCTAATATACACTTGGAGGATCAGCTGGAAAAGACACAAAGAGAACTTGGCCTTCAGAAGAAAATTGCCAAGCACTATTCCTTAAGAAATCAAATTGCAAGGGCCAAGCTCAAAAGAGCCCTTGCTAAAATTAAAGCTCTAAAAGAAGAAAAAACCATAAAAAACCTTCAATTCCTTGCTAATTCTTCCCTACAGGCATCCCAAACACCATGAGGAAGATAATTTCAAATTTTGGCAAGTTTTTGGAAATTTTGGTTTTTGACTGATTTTAAGTGCCAAGGGCGCAGTGCCCCTGGCGTTGTGCTATATTTTTGGGAACTTTATTGAGGATTGGTTTAAATTTTTGGGTTCATCTTGCCAAGTGCATCACACACACAAAATTTCAGATCATTTGAAGCAGATTTGGTCCTCCAAAAAGGTAAAAGACATGCAAAAATTCACCATTCTGCCCTATTTTTAGGGCTGGCACTGCGCCCTGAGCAATCTTGGGAGATTTTGTTTTTGTGTATGCAGATGGACACCAAATTAAAAAATAAAGGATTTTTTTGAAATTCGACTTGACAAGCTTTCCAACGAGCTATCACGGAGCTCATTCCGACACCGGGAAGGCCTTCAAAGCTCAGCTGCAAGGTGACCTATTTTTCCGGTGCAGGCATTGCACCCTTGGACCTCAATGTTGTGCCCTTGCCTGCAAAGTAAAAAAAACACACTAGAAGATATTTTGGAGTTATTGAAGAGCCTCAAAGTCATTTTTTGACAAATTTAGGTGTTAGAAGTTATTTTTCATTTATTGCATTAGATATTTTGTCGCTTGGGCCTTGCATGATCTTAATGGAAAAATTTAGCATTTATGATGTATTTATGACACTTTGGAAACCCTAGTTAGGGTTTTGGTCCTCCTTGCTTGCTAAATACAACATTGAGGCCTCATTGTACATGTTGGTTGGTTTCTGAGCATAATATGATACAAACTTTGAGTTTATTGGTGAAATTGGCTTTGGTGTCTTATAATGGCTTTGGACTGAGCATCTATGGACTGAGCACATTCTTAGGATTCATAAGCTCTGTTGGATGGTGATGTATTCCACCTTTGTATTTGTTTTCTTCAGTTCTCATTATGTTCATGATCATAGGACAAAAATTAGAGAATGGGATATGCTTTCTTGGCACCCTACTTCTGCCCGCCTCCTTAGATTTCTATGTTTTCTTCTTTGAAGTTTGATTAAAGAATCCTTAAGTGCTCTTTATTTTTACTGAAACGTTATGTTTAAAATTATATTTTTTGAAAGTAATTTTCAGAGAATCCTTAACTGCACTCTAAGTTTACTTATCTGTTGTTTTAGGTTTGCTTAGTACTATTTGGTTGAAGAATCCTTTATTGCTCTTCAAGTTTTACTATGCTATCACACTGAAAAATTTTCCTTGTTCTTAGTATGTTAAAGGATCCTTGATTGCCCCTTAACATACTATATTCAAAACTCCATATTCATTTCACCCACACAAAATCTACTTAGATCCATTTTGCCCTGTTAACTTGCCCTATGAAACACCCTTGACTTATTTTTGCACATTTAAAGACCTTTGCAGACTCCATAGCCCAATGGATTGATTCTCTCTTACTCTTCCTATTCTCCTTGACAACCTATCCAACCAAACAAACAAAAATCAAACCTAATCCCTATAACTAGCCTAAAATCAAAACCCTAAAATCAAACAAGTTAAATCTTCTACACAATCATAGAGAGAGCCCTCTCTAAGTCCAGGAAGGCTAGGTCCCAGGACTCCAAAGACTGGTTTGATGTTACCCCTGTACATTTGGTCTTGCCAATCTAACAAATTACGGGGACCTAACATGTGTAATTTTACTTTCGATAGAGGTGCACATATTGACAAAGGTTCGTTCTTGTCCAATAGATTTTTATCTTTTTTCTTCTAAAAGGTTTATTAATACATTCCTCATATTTCATGTTAATTTATATCAAACTACAAGCTAGGGTTAAATGTTAAAACCCTAGATCGAATAGTTATGGCTTGGTTTCTTTGGTTGAAACCCTTGGATTAAATATTTTTCCTTGGCCAATTATGGCTAGGTCATGTCATGAAAAAAATTTCTCACACATAGTTTATTTTTTTATTTAGGGTTATAATCCTACCTGAATAGGTATGATTTATATACATGTTATTATTTACCCTATGTTATATGGTTAATTTTAATTCTTCTTGTTTGTGGAATTTGGGGTTTCAGTTATGAAAACCCTAACTTACCATGGCTTAACTTAGAGACCGATAAAATCTGGCATAAATCCTTTTGATTACAATAGTGGTTATAAATATTGTATTTGTATTTCTCCTTACATATAAATTTTTTTTATTCGTAGGTTTATAAACCCTACTTCTATTTTTTTATATTGACATCCTATTTGCAACAATTCCAATCAAGTTTTCTATTCTGTTGTAGGGAAATCAAAATGGATCCTTGGTCATATATTTTTCTTTAGGTAACTTAGACAAGATATATATTTTTCTTACTTCTTCAGTTAGGATTGAGTCCCTTTTTACGAATCTTTACTCATGTTTTGATTTTATTGGAAATTCATAGGTTTATCCTGACACTAGAGAATTTTGAAATTTTTTCCTTTCAATATGTTACGAAGCCTTTCCAGTACTTAACATATTTTTCGGCTCCTCCCTTTAGGTCATATGCTCCTAAACTCCTAGTCACTTCTTATGTGTATTATTGACTTCTTTCGTCAAGGATAGAGACACTAAGGTTCTAATTTTTTATATTTAGTAACCAAGGTTTTTGTGTTTAATTTAATTACAGGGTTATTATGTTAAAAATTACCCTGAAAGAGTATTCATGGTTTAAATGCACAAATTCCTTCTTTCTAATCAGTTTTAAAAAGACACTGGCCAAAAAAATTTAGTCAGTGGTAACATTATTGTTACACTTTGTAATATAATTCATTCTCAACCATTTTAAATATTAACTACGTTATTTTTACAATTGTCATTTATGTGTCGAATATTTGTTTATCATATAATAAAATTATTTTCATTATATAAACTAAGATGATGAGTCTTCAGTCCATGAAAGTTATTTTCCTCTTCAAATTATAAAAAGGTCACACTATCTCTTTTCGAAAATTATACCCTTAATTCTTTTCATTTAATATTGATTTCGACTACTTGGAGGGTTTAATCCCTTACTCATTGTAATATGTAACTTCATACTCTTTCGTTGTCTTTTGGAGGATATATATATATATATATATATATATATTCTCACTTGTTTATAATTAACCTTGTTAACATAGGAGCATAACTCTAGTTCTAATTCTTTCTGAAACATTAAGCCACTTTGGATTTACCAATATATTCATTTGAGTTTGGAATTACATAATTGTTTTTATCCCATATGTTTTATGGAAGAAAATAATGCTACAAGTGTATCTTTATGCAACTATTATGTTTCAACTATGTAAGTTTGAACCCTGTACAAAAATTACTTGCAAATGAATTCTTGAAATAGAAAATAAAAAATGGTGAGAACATAAAACATAAAACAAATATACACATATATTTTCCCCTGGATCCCAAAACCGGGATTGCCAGATTGTTTTGTCATTATGTTCGTTTCAATGTTACAACAGACACACACACACACAGATATATATATATCTATGTGTGTGTGTGTAGGTTTGTATTGTAACATTGAAAGGAACATAATGGAAAAAAAATCCAGTGTATGTATGTATATATATACATGTTGAAGCATTCATAAAACCCCAATTTATTAACCCTGGATTAGAACATAACTTTAGTTACCTTGACCAGATCTACAAATTATCATGGGTAGAAAACCATCATGCCCAAAAACATGGGTAAGTTCACCCACCATCTTTGGGACCACAAAAAAAATTCTCGAGGCGATGCCCGGAACCAGTGTAGGGGGGAAATTGCCCCCTGACAGGGGGAGTTTCCACCCCCTTGTGACCCCTTGCTGCACCCCACATAACGAATAGGGGGTTAGTCTCCCCCCCCCTCGTGCATGTGACTAGTCGTGGAAAGAATATGTTATGAAACCAACTTCAAAAATAGAAGAAAAGAGAGATCGATGCCTTAGAAATTAGCCACTTCGAGGGGGAAACCTCCTTTACATTACATAAATGAACAATTCTTGGATGATTCAAATGAAAAAAACTCCTTTCTATGTATAGGAGTCCATGGGGTCACAATATAATCCTATCCAACCAAAAAATAATAATGTAAGGGCACGAAAATAACAATAGTGGGGTTTTATGGGGCACAATAATAATAATATGGGGACTATAGGGGTACAACAATAAGAATACGGGGGCTACACTAACAACAATAAGGGACTAAACTAGTAATATAAGGACCTAACATGCCCCTCTCCTTCAAAAAAGTGTTGTCCTCAACACTTGAGTAGCTCTGGATGCTTCTGTATAAAATTCTCATCCTCCCATGTGGAATCTTCAGTGGGTACATTCTTCCACTTGTTGAGATACTCTGAAATTGATCAATTTCGTAGCTATTAGGTTCTTGTTTCTATGATTTCTTCAGGTTCCAATATGATTTTTCCTTCCTCATCATGTTCTGGAAATATTGTTTGAACTCGAAGTTTGACACCTATAACCTTCTTTAAGCATGAAAAATGGAAAACTAGGTGCACTCAAGAAGAAGCAAGAAGCTCAAATTTGTATGCCATAGTACCAGTTTTTTGCAACACCTTGTAAGGACCATAGTACTTTGGCGATAATTTATTATCCTTCTTAGCTTTATTTAGGGAAATTTGTTTTCATGGTTGTAGTCATAAAAGTACCCAATCTGCTACATCAAAACTTCTCTTGCTGCGATGTTGATCTTATTGTTGTTTCATTTGATTTTGTGCCAAATTTAGGTTATCCTTTAAGAGTTGGAGAACTTGTTGTTCATGCTCGATGTGAACTTCCAATGTTTGAACGTTAGAATTTTCTCTTAAATATGATGTGATGGACAATGGATGATATCCATAAAGTGCCATAAATGGGGTCATTTTTGCTGCAGTATGGAAGGAAGTGTTATACCACCGTTTAGCTAGAGGTAACCACTTGACCCATTGTGTTTGTTTATCAGATACAAGACAACGAACATATCCTTCCAAACATTTGTTCACTATCTCAATTTTCCCATCGGATTGAGGATGATAAGATAAGCTATGGGATAGTTGAGTACCAAAACAAGAAAAATAATTCCAGTGAAAATGGGATCTCTTTCACTTACAATAATCTTTTGGTTCCCATGTAGCTTTTGAATTGTTTCCATAAATGCAGTAGCAGTTGTAGTTGCTTTAAATGGATGATATAAAGAACAAAAGTGTGCATACTTGGTAAGTATATTGACTACCACCATGATGACACTCTTTCCTTCGAACTTAGGTAAACCTATGATAAAATCCATTGAAACATCCTCCCAGCACTGACTTGGAATGAGTAAAGGTTATAGAAACCCCAGGTTCTTAATTGTCTCAGCTTTATTTTACTGGAAAACCAAACATTCTGCCACAAAATTTTTAATATAAGATTTAAGGCCATCCCACAAATATTATTTCTTCACCTTGTGATCCTGAGGGTCCTACTACAGGAGAGGTGTGCAATTCCAAAAGAATATTTTGTTTTAGTTGGGAATTATTACAAGAATATAAGCAATATTTGTACCATAAGGAACCATTTTCCCAACTAAATGTATTAGATGTATTGGGATCTTGCTGCAACTTTTGAATGAGTGTCCACACTTCGATGCCATTCTTCCATCCCTCCCTTACCTCGATTATCCAATATGGTTGGATAATATAAATGGCACAAAGAAATGCTTCCACCTCCTCATCCTTTCTTGGAGTGCATATGCAACAGCATTTAGCTTCCCTTTTTTGTTGATGATTTCAAAGTCATAACCCAACATCTTTGTGACCCATTTTTGCTGCTCTTCTGAAGATAGTCTTTGTTCCAAAAAGTATTTAAGAATATCATGATCAGTTTTTACCTTGAAGTGTCTTCCCATTTGGTAAAGTCACCATTTATTTAGTGCATGTAGTATTGCCAACAATTCCTTCTCATAAATAGCTTTTTGCAAATAATTTACTTTGATTGGATGACTTTAAAAAGCAACGGGTCTTCCTTCTTGCATTAAAATAGCACCAATTCCATTTCCCGAGGCATCACATTCCACAATAAAGGTTTTTGTGAAGTATGGCGTAACTAAGACCGGTGCTAGGCACATTTCCTCTTCAATATGTTCAAAGGACTTAGCTGCTTTAGGAGTCCATGAAAATGCATCTTTCTTCAATAATGTTGTTAGAGGTGCTGCTATTCTCCCATAATTCTTAACAAAATTGTGATAATACCCTGTTAACTCAAGAAATCCTTGCAATTGATTTATGGTTGTGGGGACTTTCCATTCCTTAATGGATTTAATTTTTCTAGGGTCTACCTTAAAACCCTCATGAGATAGAATATGACCCAGATATTCCACCTCTTCTACTCCAAAGAAACATTTGGAGGTTTTTTCATATGATTTTTTCTCCTCCAATAGTTTGAGCACCCTGTCAACATGTTGAACATGATCCTTCCAAGACCTACTATAGAGTAGTATATCATCAAAAAATACTAACACAAATTTTCTAAGGGTTTGAAAATGGAATTCATAAACCCTTGAAATGTATAAGGTGCATTGGTAAGGCCAAAAGGCATGACCAAAAATTCATAATGACCCTCATGATTTTGAAATGTTGTTTTAGGAATGTCTTCAGTCTTCATTCTAATTTGATGATAGCTTGAATGAATATCCAAATTGGTAAAATAAATTGCTCCATGTAATTCATCCAATAATTCATCAATCACAGGAATGGGAAATTTATCTTTAATAGTGAGCTTATTGAGCTCCCTATAATCTCAACACATGCGTCATGATCCATATTGCTTGTGCACCAATACTACAGGAGTAGAGAAAGAACTTTGACTAGGTTGAATTATACCAGCCTCTAACATTTCTGCAATCATACGTGCAATTTCGCTCTTTTGGACATAAGGATATCTATAAAGTTTGATGTTTGCAGGAACACTACCTGGAATTAAATGAATAGCATGATCATGATCACGAATATGTGGGAGTCCTTTGGGAGTTTCAAACACCTTGGAATGATTGTCGAGAATTTTCGAAGATCTAGAGAAATAAATGATTTTGATGTTGGAGCTTCTAGTGAGCAGAATTTTGAAATTACGCCTTTCTGTTCTTTCTTCAGAAGCTTTCTCATGAAATTAGAGATTATTATCTTTCTTTTCTTCCCCGCAATACCCCGTATTTAAACTTCCTTTCCTTCCGAATTTTTTTTTAAGAAAAGTTGCTGAAAATTAAAAGCTATCATCCCCAAAGATTGTAACCATTGTACTCCTAGTACAACATCAATACCTCCCATTGGAATGGAAATAATTGGACCATTAAATACATATTCCCCCATGGTTAGCTTGATATTATGGCATTTTCCAGAGAAATTTATAGTCCCTCCATTTGCGACCATCACTTGGCACTCCGGTGCTGGGTATAGGAAGCAATTCAATTCCTTGGTTACCTTACAATGAATAAAATTATGGATACTACCTTAATCAATAAACACTATTAAATTTTTCTTCCTAATGTCCTTATATCTTGAGAGTTTGAGGAGTGGTAATTCCTGCCAATGCATTGCAGGATATGGTCAGACTCATTTATTCTTTCTTTAGGGTTGGTTCCTAGGGTATATCATTTTCTTTTGAATTTTCTTGTTCATTTTCTTCCTCATGTTCACAATCTATGTAAAATAATTTCTTCTTAGCACAATTATGAACTTTAGTGTATTTTCTATCACAACTATAGAAAATCCCTTTTGCTCTTTTTTCTTCCAATTGTTGTGGTGTCAACCTTGTAGGTGGAAGTCTAGGAGTAGCAACACTTTCATCTTTATAGATGTGATTGGTAGGATTTCTTGTCGCAATAAATTTACTTTCAATTTTT
Organism: Pinus albicaulis; assembly: GCA_034641835.2. NCBI lineage: Eukaryota > Viridiplantae > Streptophyta > Pinopsida > Pinales > Pinaceae > Pinus > Pinus albicaulis. Next base: position 289,594,396 of record CM076582.1, read on the forward strand.
CTTTCCAACCTGAATGCCTTCTCCAATGAATCAGGTTCCCAAAGGAAAACCTCATGTTGGATTTTATCCTTTAAAGGCCTTATGAAGACATCTATCATGTGTTCCTATGGAATATCAATTACCCTTATATTAAATTTTTGGAAGTCCTCAATGTGCTCCACCATTGAACCCTTTTGTTTGAGATTTATCAATTGGCTAAAGAAGGTGTTGCTCTTTGAATCCTCATAGTGTGCTATCATTTCCTTCGTAAAAATTGACCAAGTGACAATTGTTTTACGAGATCAAAGGCATCGATACTATACAAATGTATTTTTTTCTAAATGTAAAGTTGTAATGCGTACCTTTTGTGTGTTTTTCACATTATGGAGATCAAAATATTGCTCCATCTCTAGTATCCATGTTATGGGATCCTTTCCATCAAACTTCCTCATATTGATCTCTGGAATATGGTGGGTCTTCAATCCAACATTATAGTTTATGAAGTCATGATTAACATTTATTTTGTTCTTATCATGAGTTTACTTTACTACCTTTTTTCCATTAGGAATCATTTTTTGTATCAACTTTGTCAAACCTTCCTTCAAACCTTCCATGCCTGCTTTTAGATCATTCTTTGTGTATTCCATGTTGTCTTTCATTTTTTCATCTATGTCATCCATCTTAGCTTCCATGCCATTCTTCAAACCATCCATCTTAACTTCTATGCCTTTCTTCAAACCATACATATTAGCTTCCATGCCTTTCTTCAAACCGTCCATATTAGCTTCATGCCTTTCTTCAAATCTTCCATTTCATTTTTTTTTCTCTTTGCGAGAGAGAAATTTGGTGCACTTGGTCTTGTAATTTTGATAGATCATGTTGCACTTCTTCCTCTTCATGATTCATAGTAGAGCCTTCTGAGGGATTAATGGGTGTTGAATTATTTTTAGGGGCCATTTTAAAACCAAATACTAATATATATGCTTCAATATTCCCTTGGAATCATTTCAAATTTATTTTTCAAACAAGACTTATGCAATTTGAAAAAAAAATACACACCTTTTTCTTGCTTTTGAGGAGATCGATATTGAAACTGATGTATCTATAGAATTTTGGATCCCCAACATTTTATGTTTGGTCCTTTAGTAGCCCTCTGAAAATTATTTCCAATGCCATAGGTCTGACCTGATTTCGATTATTCAAGGAAAAGTTATGCCTACTCTCTTGCAATGACCTAATTATGGACTAGTTCAGTAGAGCAAACTTGTACGGCATGCCACGTGTTATTGCTTCCTCCTTCAGATCTGAAATTGAAATCTAGTAAACTACAGTCTGTGCAATTATGGAAAATATTTCCAAAATTCCAATCCAATGCCCAGAGAGAGAGTTATGATGATTTTCCCAAGGTGACCCCTTTGGGATGAAATTCGAGAGCCTGAAAAAACCCCAACTTCCACAAATCATATCTTTGAAAATATTGTGAACTAAGATCTAAAAATTTTACACAACGTTCATCAGGATTTATTCACAAATGGGTTTTTGTTTTAGCTTCTGAACCTTAGTATAAAAAAAATTATAGCAACAATTCCATGGTGACATGTTTGGATTAGCGAAACCCTAGAATCCAAAGCTCTGTGTTAAGTCCCTATATTAATAGTGTAGCCCCTTATTATGTTAGTGTAGCCTCCCTTATTGTTATTATTTTACCCTTGTAACCCCCATTTTGTTATTATTGTGCCCTTAAATTATTATTGTTAGGTCAGCTAGGATTACATTGTGGCCCACTAGGATTACATTATGGCCCCATGGACTCCTATATATAGAAAGGAGGTTTTGTAAATTGTATCATCGAAGAGTTGTTCATTCATGTAATGTATTGGAGGTTCCCCCCTCGAAGTGGCTCATTTATAAGGCGTTTATATCTCTTTTCTTATCTTTTTGGAGCTGGTTACACAACATTTGGTATCATAGCTTGGATTCTAGGGTTCTGCACTGCCCAAACAAAGCCATCGTGGAATTTTCGCTATAACGTTTTTTTATACTTAGAAGTTTCGAGCCGAAATGTTTAGGCACGAAGCCGAAAATATTGAGTGGAAGCTTGTATAAAAATTTGGGAGGTTGGTTTCGTACAATATTTTTGAGATACTGTCCGTAAGTTAGGTCTTTTTTCAAGCTCCTAAATAGGTCATCGTGGCATTTGCGCTATAAAAGTTTTTCTACGAAGGTTCAGAATCTGAAAATCATATGGTGAGAAGCCAAAATCCTGAGGAAAGTTGTAAAAAAATTTCAGAGCTTGGTTCACAATATTTTTGGAGATATGATCTGTGGAAGGTAGTGATTTTTCAGGCTCCTGAATTTCATCTCAAATAGGTGATCGTGGGAAAAGTTCAATAAATCTCTCTCTGGGTAGTGGATTTGAGTTCTGTTAAAAGTGGTCTCAATTACACGGACTTTAGTTTCTTTGATATCAATTTCAGAGACAAAGGATGAAACAGTGACACGTCGCAAGTCCTACAAGTTTGCTCTACTGAACCAGTCCAGAATTAGGTCATTGTGGGAGATTGGACACAACTTTGTCTTGGGGAATCCAAATTAGATCAGACCTATGACATTTGAAAGAAGCTTCAGAGTGCTACTACAGCGATGAATTTCAGATATTGAAGATTTTCAATTACATAGATAATTCAATGTCAATGTCGAGTTTCTCAAAGTAAGTAAAAGGTGTGTATTTGTTTTTTTTAAATTGCATAACGTTTGTTTGAAAAAGCAGTTTGAAGTGATTCCAAGGGCATATTGAAGAATATTTATCAGCATTGGGTTATATAATGCCTCCAAAAAATAATTCCATACCCATTAAGCCCTCAGAAATCTATACAATGATGCATGAAGAGGAAGAATTGCAGTATGAGATATCAAAATTACGATACCAAGTGCAACAAGTTTCAATCTTACAAAGAGCAATCGAAGATGAAATAGATGGTTTAAAAGCAGAAATGGAGGCTAATTTGGATGGTTTGAAGGATCAAATAATAGCTAATATGGATGATAAATTAGTGGAAGATCACAATGAGCATCAACAACAAGTTCTCCAACTCTCAAAGGATAACCCAACTTTGGTGCAGAATCTAATGAAACAACAGGAAGATCAACATCACATCGAAAGAAGTTATGAAGTAGTCATAGAAACAAGAACTCGACAAGTACGATCAATTTCAGAGTATCTCAGCAAGTGGAAGAACTTTTCTGTAGAAGATTTCACATGGGAGGATGAGAATTTTATACAGAAGCATCAAGAAATAATCAAGCGTTGAGGACAACACTTGTTTGAAGGAGAGGGGCATGTTAAGTCCCTATATTAATAGTGTAGCCCCTTATTATGTTAGTGTAGCCTCCCTTATTTTTATTATTGTACCCTTGTAACCCCCATTTTGTTATTATTGTGCCCTTAAATTATTATTGTTAGGTCAACTAGGATTACATTGTGGCCCACTAGGATTACATTATGGCCCCATGGACTCCTATATATAGAAAGGAGGTTTTGTAAATTGTATCATCGAAGAGTTGTTCATTTATGTAATGTATTGGAGGTTTCCCCCTCGAAGTGGCTCATTTCTAAGGCGTTTATATCTCTTTTCTTATCTTTTTGGAGCTGGTTACACAACACTCTGATACCAAATTTTATGAATCCAACTCCAAAGATAGAAGAAAAGAGAGATAAACACTTTAGAGATCATCCAATTTGATGGGGAAACCTCCTTTAAATTACATAAATGAAAAATTCTTGGATGATTCAAATGAAAAAACCTCCTTTCTATATATAGGAGTCCATGGGGTCACAATATAATCCTAGCCGACCTAACAATAATAATGTAAGGGCACAATAACAATAGTGGGGTTTTATGGGGCATAATAATAAAAATATGGGGACTACAGGGGTTCAAAAATAACAATAAGGGGGCTACACTAACAACAATAAGGGACTACACTAGTAATATAGGGACCTAACAAAATATAACACACACCCAAAATTCTCCCACTTGTTGTTTTATTTTCCACACAGGGGGTCACAGGAGAGCTTAATCATTGGTCCATCCCTGCAACACCCATTGTTTCTCTACACTAAGAAAATTTCTCACTGCTCACAGAATTTTTCAATGCATCTGCATTATTCTTCAAAGTTTCCACCTTTACCAGCAACACCTTTTTGACCTCAACCATATCCCTCACAAAGGGATACTGAACTTCAAAGTGCTTGTCTTTGAATGACAAGAAGGGTTATCTACCAAGAAAATTTCACTTTGGCTATCACAATCTATCCTTATAGCTCGTTGTACCAACCCGATACTTGAACACAATATCTGCAACCAAAATTCTTCCTTGCTTGCATGAGTGTCTGCCATGTATTCAACCTATGTAGTTGAAAGAGCCACTACATAATGCATTTTTCTCATCCAACTGACTACTCCTCCAAATAGGGTAAACACATACACACTTGTAGATTTTATCTGATCTAGATCTCCATCCCATTCTGCATCAAAAAAGCCACAGATGTCCAAAACCCTATCTAATCCTAGTCTTCCTTGGTAACACATACCATAATTACTAATGCCACACAAATACCTAAAAACACGCTTCACTGTTATCCAATGCTCCTCCCTGGTTTTGACATTAACTTGATCAATACTCCCACTGTATGTGAAATGTATGGTCTAGTACAAACCATTGCATATATCAGGCTATCGAATGTACTTTCATATGAACACATGACATGGCCTCTTCCTCTTCTTGTGACTTGGGGCACTATTCAATAGATAAATTTACACCTGCATGAATGGGAACCTTCACTAGTTTAATATCATGCATATTAAACCTCTGCAGTATTGTCTCTAAATAATTCCTCTGGTTTATCCAGAGTTTCCTCTTTTCTTGCTCTCGTTTAATTTCCATTCCCAAAATATAGCTTGCAACACCAAGATCCTTCATGTCGAATTTGGAGGACAATTGGGTCTTCAAATCATGGATAATTTATTTTTCATTAATCAGAAACATATCATCCACATACACGACCAAATAAATAACACAATCACCAACTAATTTAAAATACACACAGTGATCTACTTTACTTCTTGGGGAGCCAAGTCTCATATATATGTATCAAATTTATGATACCACATCCTTGGATATTGTTTTAACCCATATAAAGACCTTTTTAACCTACACACTAGTTCTTTTTGATCCTTCACCACAAATATTTCTGGTTGCTTCATGTAAATTTCTTCTTACAGATCCCCATAAACAAATATTGTCTTTAGATCCATCTGTTCTACCTCAAAATCAAAAGTAGCAACAACATATAAAATAAATATGATAGAGGTTAACTTGGCAACAAGAGAAAAAATATCACCAAAATAAATTCTCGACGCCTGGGAATAACCTTTTTCTACCAATCGAGCTTTATATTTATCCACCTTTCCTTCTACATTCATCTTCTTCTTAAACACCCCAATGGGTTTCCTTCTTGTCGGCAACTTCACCAGATCCCATGCCTCATTTTTGTGCAAGGATTCCATTTCATCAACCATGACCTATTTCAAAAGTTTTCCATCCTCTAAATCTACTACCTTTTTAACTATTTTGGGATCATCATTAATGATAGATAAAGAAAAATTTGAACATAAAGAAGATGAACTGTACCTTTCTAGCTACCTTCTCTCTTGAATTGATCTTCTCAAAAATAGAGTTTGAGCCTCTTCCCCTTCTAATTCATGTTTTTTTGTAGAGTTTGATTCTTCCTCCTTTAGCTCAAATTATATCTTCTGAGGTTTCTTTGGTAGGACTTCATGTTTAATAACGTATTTAACCTCTTGAAACACAACATCTCATTTGTACACAACCTTCCTTGTTTATGGGTTCCAAATATTATAATATTTTAAACCATACTTATACCCAATAAAGATGCACCTTTCAAATTTACTATCCAACTTGGTTCTTTTATCCTTTGGAACATGTACATATGCATCACAACCAAATACCCTCAAATGTGAAATAAAGGGTTTCTTACCAGTCCATACATCATGTGGAGTATTATCTTCCAAGACTGATGAAGGTGATCTATTCAGTAGTTAACATGCAATCTCCACCACCTCTACTCAAAATTCATGTGCTAACTTGACGCCACTGAGCATGTTTCTTGCATTTTCTATCAACGTCCTATTCATTCCTTCTGCAAGTCCATTTAGATGAGGTTTTTAGGAGTAGTATTATTCCGTGATATACGACACTTCTCATTGAAATCTTCAAATTCCTTCTTACATAACTCTCCATAATTATTTTTCCTCAACACCTTTATATTTTTCTCTGTTTGGTTTTCCACTAGAGCCTTAAATCCTTTAAACATGTCAAAGACTTCAAATTTCTTCCCGAGAAAATATATCCATGTATTTCTTGAGAATTCATATAGAAATGATATATTGTACACAAAATTACCCAGTGATGGAACCGACACAAGTCCAAACTCATCACTGTGCACAAGCTCTAATATCCCTTTCACCCTCTTAGCACCAAAGGGGAAACTAACCTGATGTAATATTCCAAAATAGGGAATGCAACAATACAAGACAATTATGCAGAGAAATAATGTTGTTCATCTAAAACATAGCAGGAGGCCAATATGGAGAATATTTATATACATTTATAATAGAAAAATATATGCATAAGATGGCCCATAAGATGTACAACAAGAAATATAAGTCTCTAATGGAAGAAAATCCTCAAAAAGAGGTGCCGAAATCACATATATAGACTGAAAAAGGCTTGACAATGTTATTTTATTGAGCTACAGTAGCTTTTTATTACACTTTAGATCTAGAGCAGACCAGTGCATGAAAAGTAAGATATTTAACAGATCCATACACTAGATAGGCTCTTTTTGAAATTCCCCTTGGGGTTTTCAGCAAAAGATCATATACAAGGAGTAGATCTGAGATCTAAATCTGTAGATCTGTAGAAATATTTAGATATTCAGGAATATTCAGATCTGATCTGATATGTACAATAAAATGATCCTCTTCAATGGATCTCAAAGGTGAAGGGCAGATCCCCAACACATGAAAATCTCTCCTCCAAAAGATGTGCCAAAGTGACCCTGCAACAACACCTCCAGAAAACGTAGATCTGGAAGTAAAACTATGCTATAAGGTTTAGATAATGTTTGGCCACATGCCAAGATCTGAAATTGATGCTCCAACGATCCAATACTCTCTTTCCAATGGGATAGAATCCTTCCCCACTGAAAAGGAGCACTAGAATGGTCTAGATCTGAGTAGATCTAGCCTCCATTTGTTACAGCTTTCAAATACAACCAAACCCTCAACATGATCTGCATTGTAGTTGGAAGAAGAAGCTTGGCCTCAAGCCAGATAGTGAACTATGCAAACAAGACTCTCCAAATAGCTACTCAATGAGAAGTTGTGGGATTCCCAATCAGGAACACCCAATGCTAAAAAAAATTTGCAATCTAGGCTAAATAGCCAAAGAAAGCTTGTATGTCTAAACATACAATACTTTAGAAATATGATATCATTCAAAAACATTTTCATGCTTCCATCCCCTTCCTTATATAGATTAAGAGCTTGTAAACCCTAAACCACCTTTAATGAAAAAACTTCTTTCACACAAGCCATCTCCATCTAAAACTGCATTGTGCCTCATTGATGGCCACTCCTCCAAGACAACGCTGTAGATTTGGTCATGGTTGACCCAGTCAAAACATTCAACTCCTTTCACACCTAGAGGTGCTTGCTTACATAGCCAAGATTTAACCTTTTTCACATTTGACATTGATTTATTTGTTGTTTAGGAGTTTTATGAACCTCCTTTACACTTTTATTCATGATACAGAAAAATAAAACAAAAATGAATATTCCCATTAGCTTAGGACTAATTGGGAATATTACAGTCCTCCCCTCAAGAATGTTGCTTGTCCTCAAGCAACTAATAAGGTGAGTGCTGCAAATCTTCTCCTCCTCCATTGGTGACATCATCATATGATAAGCTTTCTCCATAAGCTAAGTGTTCACCAATCCAACCCTCCATGAATTGTTCCTCCAAAGTTCTTATGAGATGTAAATAGTGCATCCCATAAGGAGAAAATAGCTCAAATGAAACAAACATGGCTTGCCCAATGTCATCCCTGAAACATGTAGCATAAGGTACATGGAGAACCTCCATCCCCTAGGGCACATACATACCTCCCATCCTCCCTCCATACATTCCCATAAAAATCACAAGTACATCATCAAATTATGGGAGAAAAAAAATATACATACAAATAGAAATTTGTGCATATGGAGGTTGATCATAGTCCCACATGTGGAACCAGCGCAGTGCATCTCCTACCTGCATCAGATCTAGATGTGGTAAGTGGTTTCCCCACCACTTTCTTTCCATATCATCTCACCATGGCTGAAAGTGTGAGATATATTTGGTGCCTTAGGAAAGCACCCATCATGAAACAAAATCTCCCTATTTCCACCAAGGGAGTGGCCATATTCAGAAATAGTTTGGGCCCAAAGTTGGCCATGAAGTTTATAAGGTACAACACTCATATTAGGAGTCATGGCCTACATATAGATAGTAAAAGAATGCATACAATCAGAAAATAAAACATGATTTATATGAGTATGCTTTTCACCAACAAATATCCTCATACAAATGGAGTGGTGCATAGATCTATCCCTTTCCTCAAAAAGAGAAAGAGAGGGTTGAATTAACTCTTCCATAGAGTTATGTTGCTACTCCATCTCCACATGGTACATGCATCTTTGACAATGCTGATATAGTTCTCCTTCAAAGCCCTCCCAATAATAGCTCCTCAAGATGATGTTGTTGAGATTCATGGTGTTAAGTCCCTATATTAATAGTGTAGCCCCTTATTATGTTAGTGTAGCCCCCCTTATTTTTATTATTGTACCCCTGTAACCCCCATATTGTTATTATTGTGCCCTTACATTATTATTGTTAGGTCGGCTAGGATTACATTATGGCCCCACTAGGATTACATTATGGCCCCATGGACTCCTATATATAGAAGGAGGTTTTGTTCATTTGTATCATCCAAGAATTGTGCATTTATGTAATGTATTGGAGGTTTCCCCCTCGAAGTGGCTTATTTCTAAGGCGTTGATATCTCTCTTCTTCTATTTTTGAAGCTGGTTACACAACACATGGAATATGTGTGGCTGAAACATAACTCTTCATAGGCCCTTTGTAGTAGCTTCTCCTTGAGCTTGGAGGCTCTAGACAAGAAGATCCTACCATGATCATAGATGACTCCATATTGGACTAAATATCCCTCATCATGTAGTTGGTCATCAAGAATCATGCATGTGTGAATATCCTTGGAATAATCCACCAACAGTTGGGATTTAAAATATGGATATAAACTCCTCAACAATGACAATGCTGATGATTTATCAACTGAAATTTCTGTCATGTGGCTGATCCTTTCTTTGACATGTCCCATGCCAAAGGTATGTGTTGGAAGATCATCCCTTCCCTTCTTCTCCTCCTTGAAATATCCCATGCTAAGAGTACATGATGGAAGGTTGCTATCCCCTCCTTGTTTCAATTCTTTCATATGCACATGCTCTAATGAAGATGGAAGTTTTTGGAAGTTAGTCTCCCATGGAAGGCCCTCATCTATCCAAAACCTCCTTGATCTTGCCAAAGTATGCATGTGTGACCACCATCTTCTGTCGTGTGTGGAATATTTCTCTCCAAGTGAGATCATCTTCTGACTCTTCATAGCTAAGGACTGTCCTCCTTTCCCCATGATGGTGTCTTCCTTCATTCTTGCAACATCTTCTCTTAGCGCATTATGAGTTGAGAGAGTGGATAATGGTGATAAGGGGAAAATATTTCCCTCCTCCTTGAGCTTCCCCAACACTCTCAACGTTGTAGTATGGTCTTCTATTGCTCCATTCCTTCTTGGATCTATGAATGGAGCATCAAGGTGTGAGACATCTTCCACCAAATCTGAATCAAGTGGTATCCCAGGTGGTTTCCCACAAGATAATTATGTCTCATAGATCATCTCCATGTGCATGATAGATGGGATCATCATATCCCTGCTTCCACTTCGCAATTTCATCTCTGTTTTTTGTGTGGAAGTTTCATGATAATGGGGTATCACTCTTAAAGATGCAGGAGTGCTTCTGATTGGAGCAATTTCCCCATCCTATCCTACATGTAATAGTGGATCATCTCCTGCCATGTTAGCGCTGTGATCCATCCTTTGTTCTTCCTCTCCTACCTTCTACAAGATCTCATAGTCTAAGGTGCTTTCTTCAGATGTAATTAACCCATGTAGATCTCATAGTCTTAGTGTCAAGAGTCTTGATCACAAAGGAATGATCTATCATAGTGTGTGTTCCCAAGAATGTATCCAATGTTGGAACACACTTCCTCCATTGTTTTGTATCCTTTCTTATCAACATAAACACATGCTGCTCATGATCTTCATGTGTAAGATCCCCTGGAGCTTCTTGCAAAGATACAAGAGCCCTCCTAGTGGGAGAAATTGCTTCACCTCCATCTCCAAATAGAAGTAGATCTCATCCTACTATCACAGCACTGGAGGACCTTTCCAACTCTTCCTCTTCCTTCTCCTCATCAAGGGAGAATACCTCATCATTAAGAGACCCTTTTTCTTGATCTCCTCTTGAAAAAGGAATCCTCATGTCTTCTTCTTGAGAAGAAAGTTCTTGCTGAAGTAGGGCCTTTTCCCTTGGAAAAGCATGTAGCAGATCTTTAACCCTCTCAACAATTTTTTTAAATGGAGTTGGCTTCATGGATCCTTCCAACTCATGCAAAGGTTCTAAATTCTTGGGCTTGGTTTTCTCACCCAAGGAAGCTTCAGATTGTCTTAAATCAAATATTTTCACTAAATTCCTAGTGAACTTTTCATAAGTAGAGATATTTACATTTTTCAATGAAGAAGATTCAAATAAACACCAGGCATAAGTCTTACCTTGAAGATGCAGTACTGCTACCCTTATGGCTTCTTCTTATAAAACCTGATGCAACTGGAAATATGTGTCTAGCTTCCTTACCCAAGACTTGGCTGAGCTCTTGGGAGATCCATCAAAAGTAGGTAGAAAGAATCTACCCAAAATGTGATGCATGCAGCCTCTTCTTCTATTGTAGCTATTGGATCTTCTCTCTTATTTAAGTTGAAAAAACCCTTGGAAGCTTAAATGCTCCTTGAATATTTTAAACTAAGTTTCATATTCTTGGAGATAGTCACCAAGAGTCTCTTCCTTTGGTGTTTCTCCTTCTGCTTCTTCTCTTGCCAGGAATGTAGGCATGCTACAACGTTGTAGATCTGATTTTGTGGCTGAATGCTCACACACATAATATGAAGAACTGGGGCTTTCCCCATGTGCAATTATTCTTGAGGGATCTTCATGTTTTTCCCTCCTTATTCCCCTGATTTCTCTTTTTAGCTCATGCATGGTTTGGAATAGATTTTTTGAGAACTCTTTCCCTTTCATTCTTCCAGATAAAGGGGTTTTACCCTTGTCTTCTTTGTCTTCTGTGTAATCAATATTATTATTCTGTATTTTATTTTCTTCAAAAGACATATTGGCTTCTTAGAATGCTCAGGTTGTGCCAAGATGATGCTCTGATACCACTATAATATTCCAAAATAGGGAATGCAGCAATATAAGACAGTTATGTAGAGAAATAATGATGATAATCTAAAACATAGAAGGAGGCCAATATGGAGACTCTTTATCTACATTTATAATAACAAAAGATATGCATAAGATGGCCCATAAGATGTACAACAAGAAATATAAGTCTCTAATGGAAGAAAATCCTCAAAAAGAGGTGTTGCAGTCACATGTATAGACTGAAAAAGGCTTGAAAACGTTATTGTATTGAGTTGCAACAGCTGTTGATTACACTTTAGATCTAGAGTAGATCAGTGCATTAAAATTCATATTTGTAACAGATCCATACACTAAATAGGCTCTTCTTCAAATTCCCCTTGGGGTTTTCAGCAAAAGATCATATACAGTGAGTAGATATGAGATCTAAATCTGCAGATCTGCAAAAATATTCAGATATTTAGGAATATTCAGATATGATATGATATGTACAATAAAATGATCCTCTTCAATGGATCTCAAAGGTGAAGGGTAGATCCCCAACACAAAAATATGTGCCAGAGTGACCCTGTAATATAACCTACAAAAAAAAAGTAGATCTGGAAGTAAAACTGCACTGTAGGGTTTAGATAATGTTTGGCCACATGCCAAGATCTGAAATTGATGCTTCAATGATCCAATACTCTCTTGCCAATGGGATATAAGCCTTCCCCACTGAAAAGGAGCACTAGAATGGTCTAGATCTGAGTAGATCTAGCCTCAACTTGCTACAGATTTCAAAGACAACCAGACCCTCAACAGGATCTGCATTGTAGTTGGAAGAAGAAGCTTGGCCTCAAGCCAGATAGTGGACTATGCAATACAAGACTCTCCCAAGAGCTACTCAACAGGAAGAGGTGGGATTCCCGATTAGGAACAACCAATGCTAAAAAAAATTTTCAACCTAGGCTAAACAGCCAAAGAAATCTTGTATGTCTAAAAAAATAATACTTTAGAAATCTGATATCATTCAACAACCTTTTCATGCTGCCATCCCCTTCCTTATATAGATTAAGAGCTTGTAAACCATAAAACACCTTCAATGAAATAGCTTCTTTCACACAAGCCATCTCCATCTAAAACTGCTTTGTGCCTCATTGATGACCACTCCTCCAAGACAATTTTGTATATTTGGTCAGGGTTGACCCAGTCAAAACATTCAACCCCTTTCACACCTAGCGTTGCTTGCTTACATAGACAAGATTTAACCTTTTTCACATTTGGCATTGATTTATTTTCTTTTTAGGAGTTTTATGAACCTCCTTTACACTTTTATTCATGAAAGAGAAAAATAAAACAAAAATGAATATTCCCATTAGCTTAGGACTAATTGGGAATATTACACTTGATTCTGCTTCCCATATACACAATGTTCACATAAGTTGAAATCCAAAGAGAAATTAGACATACCTTCTAACAAACCATTACCATGCATAATTTGAAGGCCCTTCTCTCCAATATGTCTAAGCCCTTGATTCCATAGCATGGTCTTTTCTCCAGATACCACTAGGTTTTTTACTCCACTTTCAAGAACCACAAAAATATTGCAACCATCAATAATAGTGCTACCCCGAAGCTTGTACAAAGTTTCAATCCAAACTCCCTATATCAATAACAATGCTCCCAAACCATCTTGTAGCTATCCTTCTAGAACACTATTTTTACACCTACATCATCCATCCTGCTTACAAAAATCAGATGCAAGAATATGCAGAAAACTAGGATGTGTTCTAATCCTTCCACCTTGCAACTTCAGCTTTACTTTTCTATGTCCAATGATTATTTCCTTCCTGTCATACTCTAAGAAGACATCACCACCATTATATTTGTCATACTCATGGAACAACTCCATATGGGGAGTGAAGTGAAAGGATACACCTTAGTCAATCAACTATGCCTCATGATCTACATGTGTAATAGAAGAAGAAGCCAAGTACACATCCCCACCTTCATCTAAGGTGGTTTTTGCTTCTGAAAAAGGAGAATCATCATATCCCTTTCCTTTCTTATGATATTTATATATACAATCATTTTTGTAGTTCCCTTCCTTTCCGTATTTCCAGCAAACCTTTATGGGTTTTCTTGGAGATTTAGATCTCCCACTCAAGGAATTATTTTTGTTTATATTCTAGGATTGTACTCATACAGATAAGGAATCTTCATTCTGGCTCTCCATATCATTCCGTCTCATCTCCTCTGATAGCAAGGATGAGACTATTTCATCAAACTTCAAGGAAGCTATATTGCTACCTATTGCACCAACCAGACTATCCCATGAATCTGGTAGTGAACACAACAAACAGATGCACTTGTATTCATCTGAAATTTAATATCAAAAGATAAAAAATGGGTTACCACAATATTAAAGGAATTCATATGCTCTGTCACTGAGTCTCCATCCTTCATCCTAATGTTATACAATGTTTTCCATAATAACAATTTGTTCACTAGAGACTTATATTGGTACAAAGTCCCTAAATTGTCCCACAAATCCTTTGACGTAGCTTCTCCTTATACATTCAATGCTATTGAATCTGAGAGAAATAATCATATTGTGCTCTTCCCCTTACAATCTAGCTTCACTAAATATTCTGCCGACATTCCTATTGGTGTCGAAATAGGATCTACATCAATCCATTGATCTCGGTCCACAAATAGATCCTCCATCTTGAGCTTCCACAACTCAAAACTCTGACCATTAAATTTATTGATCTCTATATTTCCACTATTCGCCATCTTCTTTCACCACAAGAATTGATCCCACAGATCTCCCATTGAATAGGGTCTACCACAGGCCCGACCAAAACCCCTCAGCAGCAAAGGTGTCCCCTTGAATAAAAAAAAAATATGATACCAAATGTAGGTTTCAAACATGTACATAAATTACCTGAAAATGAATTCTTAAAAAATAAAATAAACAATGGCGAGAACATAAAACAAATATACACAGAGATTTTCCACTGGGTCCTAAAACTAGGACTACCAGATTGATTTTTCATTATTTTCCTTTCAATTTTACAATACATATATATACATGCCGAAGCATTCATAAAACCCCAATCCATTGACCTTGGATTAGAACCTAACCGTAGTTCCCTTGACCGGATCTACAAAATACCATGGGAAAAAAAGCCATCATACCCAAAAAATGTGCAAACCCCATGCACAAAACCATGGGTAGGTCTTCCCACCATCTTTGGGTCCACCCACCATATTTTTTTCTCGGTGCAACGTTAGGGGAGGCAGTCCCCCCCCCCCCCACCACACGTGAAATTAGTCGTGGAAATAATGTAACATACACCCAATAAACTGAGTGATTCTTTGCTAATTTCTCACATCAACAACCATAAAAAAAATACAATTATTATTTTCCTCAGTGAAACATAGAAAACAAATATGTGTCTTAGAATTACACAGTAAAATATCTTACAATAAAATATTCTTTCTATTTAAGCACATGTGCGCAGAGTTTTGTTTATAATACTGAAATAAATATATCTCTGTGCCTTCTTTTCATTTTCTTTCATAAACCATTCATAACACTTGCATATGCTATAATAAAATTCTACTACATATAAAAAAATTTAGTATAAAACTAACAATAAAGTGTTTAGAGTATTGAATTCAAAAACAATCTCTCGAAAATAACGTTGGAGTTGCAATGCTCCACCCAACCTTGACTTTTTCTCTTGAAAAGAGTCCCCTCGAGCTTCAATAAACTGAAAGTTAGCTTAGCCTCTTGTTATTTTTCTCTATCACTATACCTCTCACCTTACTTCAATAGTGCATGAGTCTCATGCCAATATAAGACAAGAAGAATACCCTTTTTTAAGATTTTATTGGTGGTTAGTAACTACCACCTCCTTATCCACCAGGTGGCAGGTAGTTTCTCATTAATGAGCTCCTCTTCTTCAACATACTAAGAGTCACAATGTCTTGTATTTTGAGGTAAGTTATTCATAAATTTAATATTTCATGATTAATAATCTAATCCTTAAATTAAATGCTTAGGTGTTGCATCACAAAGGGTAATTAAATTCAAACACTAACTTGCAGCCCATAGTTTCTCCTTAGCCATTTGTGGCTTTAGAATTATTTTCCATATTTTTATTAATAGCTTAGAAAAACCTATTTACATGAGGTAACTCTTAGTAACACAATACTAATAAACCAATCCCAATTATGCAATAAAGTCAGTTTATCAAGCACACTTGACATATACAATAATCACAAATAAACACTAAATCAGGAATACCACAAACCTCCATACATGTTCAACTTGTCTTCCAAATTCAATGTATATTGTAATTTTTTTATCAATTTAAACCATTGAATGTTTTTAATGCAACTATTAAATTGCGTTGTTGTATAGAGAATATTTATATGGTTTTAATTTGGCGGGCTATCCAATCTTTGTGCACTACCATACATAATTAATTTTGGGAAATATCATAACACATTTACTATTGTCCGTACAATATTTTGATCAATGCCATTAAAATTTTCTTTTTTTATACAAAGTATTCCCAACATGGTTGAATGATTGGTTCATTTTTTGCAAGTCTCCTTCTCCAAGAAAATGGTTACAAACTTTATCTTGACACAATCATTGAGATGACCAAGGCCTCAATCATGATGTATCTAGTACAAGCCCCTTACCTATGACGAGTTGAGAGGCTATATTCTTTAAAATGAAACACTTGATTGCACTCATTGATTCGAAGATATTTAGGAATCTAGGGAAGTCACTAGGTGCACTATGATACTAGATGATTCAAGTAATCAAATATTAAATATATTTCATAATTTCTTGGTTAATACATGAGGAGAATTTTTTTGTTAAATATATCAATGCATCCATGCATGTTAAATATGTGGCATTATCATGTAGGTTATTGGATGGTTGATAACAACCTTGAACCCTGTAACACCCTTCTCCCACATTTACCCAAGCTAACCAGTCCATCGGGGTAAACATGTGATGAGAGGCCACTATGAGGTGATTCAACCTCCTAGTTCACCTTAAGGAAGTGGAACTGGCGGAACACAACCAATTTAACATTATACATATCCTACAGAACCTTCAAAAGCCAACCCACCTTTCCATGTGACTAACCCCTGAGGGAAATCAACAATATATTGACCTAGAGCCCAAATCACTCCCTTTCCAAGACTTCCAAGCGACTAAGAGCCCCAGTCGCTCCCATGAGCCTACCTGAGTGCAATTGTATCCATTTTCTGTTAGTGTTATGCCAATGGCTATGAGATTTAAGGCTATTTTCCAGGGCTATGACCTAGTCACTTCCCAAAAACTTAATGGAACTTATAGAACTCATAAACGCCATGAATACAATGAATTTAATAACACACTTCATCAAGGAATTGACTAGACCCCTTCTAGCCATGACAAACATTTCATCAAACATATCACAAATATGCATTCTGCATGTCGTAACAATAGATATGAGTCTATGGGTCTCATACTTATCTGAGAAACTCTAGGAAGCATTGATGCATTATTATATTAGTTGCATTATCATCTATTAGGTCATATAAACATTGTTCATTCTTTACAAATTGAAACGTGATGAGAGCCATGCATCATCACTGTTGGGATTCTATAATTTATTAGCAAGATTGGCAGAGTCCAATTACAAAAACAACATCGTTTCAACCAACTTTGGGATTCTAGGATCTAGCCCTCCTGAATCCGAAGAGGGATCTCTCCAATATGTACAAAGATGGATATTGTCTTTGAAGTTTGAGATAATGATATTAGGATAGTTATGAAGGCCAAGGGTTTTGTTTTGTTTTGGATGGTTGAGCATGATTACTGTTTGAGGTGAAAAGTCTTGAATGCAAAGAGTTTCAAAGGTGAGAAGTTGCAAGAGGGAAGAACAGCTATGGCTAAAAGATAGATATAACGCTGGTTTTTAATCCATTGGGCTATGGAGTCATAACAGGGCTTTAATTGAACAACAACATCAACAGTGACCCAAGGGGCAAGTCATCTATACCACAAGATTATTGAGATTGGAGTGATGGGATGGAAACAATAAAGTGTTGGAGGGGTGGAAACTGATAATAATTTCTCAGAGGATTTATAGTCAGTCCAAACAAGAAAAGCCTCTTAAGTAACTATTTAAAACCAACCAAGGACAGGGCTAACCATAAACTTCTTGGGCAAGTTCTATTAAAGCAGCTTAATTGACAAAAAATCCAGCAATCCATGTAATTACCTTCAGAAAGTATGAAAACATATAAGAGAAACAAAGTGTAACTTAAGATCAGATAAAGTACTTTTAAACCTAGTCTACTTTCAGTCAACACCAAGAGAAATTTTCAGAATATGCCTTTGGAGAAAAGGATCTAGGAATCAGGGCAAACCATATCTTCTCTAGTCTAACTTTAATAGCAAATAATGGAAATCACATTCAAGAAAAATGTTTAAGCAAGCAGAAGGACGAGGGAACGCCAACATTCCTAACTATTTAAACTGTATTAAATCATTCTTGAATAAACAAACTTGATGAAAACATTAAGATAAAGATTTCTCAGCCAGAGAAGGTTAATGATATACAGTAGATCCTAACCCTGTTCAAACTGTTTTTTACAGAGGAATATGAACAATATGGCATACATAGAAGGAAAACAATAACAAAGAGAGGTGCACTTCACCGATGACATAGACCAGGATCCCAAGAAACATATTTTATATTGATGTCAAACTGGTTACAGTCTTCAAGTCCAATGTTTCAGTTCAGCAATCATCTTCACTATTCAACCTAACTAATCTATCACAAGCAAAGCTCCAAGGGCCAATGAACACTATTTACAATCAGAAGTTTAGGCTCAAATGTATTTCAAAGCTCTGTAAGCAAATCAACGAACAACTTCTCATCTTCTTCTGATGTATTTATAGAAGAATGAGGAGGTGATCTGAGAAAATATCTCTCAGGATAATTAATACAGGTTCAAGACTTCTCGGCCTTTTGAGGGGCTCGAGGGAGAAATTTACAGGTGGATCACTGTATGTTTTACAATAAATTTCAAAGCTCGTTGGGAGCTTTATTTTGACTTTGAGGCTCTGTGTAATGTGTGGAGTAACTCTGCAGATATTTCTGCATTGATTTCCTTACATAAGTAACTCCTTGGCTGCGCTGAGGCAAAATCTGATCTTCTTCAATAACTTCGGCCTCTGTTTGAAATTTTTGAGGCAACAGGTGGCTTTGTGGTAGCTGAGGAATCAATTTGCCTCAAGATGTGGCGGTGGAGGCCCTCCTGTTAGTGAAACACTTATAATTTTCTTTAAACTGTGTTTTGAGTCGGGGATTAGGCTTTTGATAACCGTCTTAGCCGTAATCCCCGAAATATTGTCTTCAATCTTCGTCTGCCGTGCTTTATTTTCAAAACTGATACTCTCTGACTGTTCTTTTGAATAAAACAGTGTCTTGTCGATGTGCAGGACCACGCTGGGCTTCTCGGCATCAATGTTCATGAAACATTGACAAAACATGGAATGGAGCCCCGTGGATGGCTTCTCCTCGATGAAACGAAGGCATGAGAATCGTCATTTCCAGCCCTCAGCATTTCTTCGTATAACGATGAAAACCATTGAAAACCTGCACAAAAAATGAAATAATTAAGAAATCCTGTGAAAATAGGTTAAACTGCTTTAGAAGGTGGGAGAGGAGCGTGACCGTTGGATCTAGACACGTGGATGGTCCAGATTTAATCGGGGAATCGCAATCGGGGGGGAGGAGAAAAAGGGGCGCGATTGAAAAACTCCGATGCGATTGCGCGATCGGGAGGGTCAAAGCGATTAAGCGATAGCCCTTGATCTAAGAGCGAGATCAACGGTGGACAACCAATCAGGGAAGTCGCAATCGGAAGGGCACACAAAACACATGCGATTAAATTTATGCGATGTGATTATGTGCGGACCGTCGATCTAAAAAACGAGATCAACGGTGGACAATGAATCGACGGGTTTTTGGAACGGCGGTAAGACTTGTGAGCGGAGGGAATGAGGACCGTTGGATCTCAGAAGGTGAAGAGGAGATCAACGATGGGTAACCAATCGGGGATCGGCAATCGGGGGGTGGCGAAAAAAGGTGCGATTGAAAAACCCCGATGCGATTGCACAATGGGGAGGGGAGAAATGATTATGCGACAGCCGTTGATCTAAGAACGAGATCAACGGTGGAGAGTGGATCAGGGGAGTTACAATCGGGGGGGCAAACAAAATGCATGCGATTAAACATTTGCGATGCGATTGAAATCGTCGATGCGATGGAGCGATGGCCGTTTAATCTGCATATGATCAATGGTAGGGATTAACTTTGGAGTGGAACAGTGAAAACCTTTATAATATACGAAAAACCAAATTTTTTAATATAAAACAAAGGTTTACATAGATCGGGGCGGAATATTTATATGTGAAGGGAATAGGCGCCCGATTGCGGGGCCTTTGGGTGTATGAAACATGATAGGCCCGGGGCTTTATATATATCAAGGGCCAATCGCAATCAGAGTCTCGGGCCTGGTCTTTCTGATCAACCCTTTTGAAAAATTGCGATGCGATTAACACCCGGGATCCTTAACACCTGGTCCCGGGGAAACGTTATATGGAAAGAAAATAAAAGGGGCGGGGTTTATAATACATAGGACCCAATCGCATCGGAAGTTCTGATGCGGTATTTTTGATCTACCCATTTGATTTCTCCGATTGCGATTGCGCGATCGGTCTTTCAATCAACCCATTAAAATATTAAACACGCGATTTCAAGTTTTTAAGTTGAAACTTTGGATAAGCGGGTTTTGGGTTTTATAAAGAAAAATGGGTTTGGGAATGAAATTTTCACAAGGTCTAAGCGCCGAGGGCGGGCTCAAGGTTATATATGAAAATAATATGATCAGGAGTCACAAACATCAAGGCTAATCGCAATCGAAACTTTTGGTCCATGGCAAAAGACTTGCGCTGTTTGAATGTGTGCGATGCGATTAGTGCCGAAAGGCTTTGGCGTTTGGTTCTAACACATGGGCATGTGGAGGGGAAGTGGTTTAGTACTTAGCCCAAAGGGCTTAAGTCCATAGAAAAGACTTGCATTTTTTATGAATTTTTCTTGGTATTTCAATGGAAATGGGGGTTCCGAAATAGTTAAAAAGTGAGTTTTTAACTATGGAAAGGGGAATTTTTCATAAATGGAAGAAGAGGATTTATGAAAACAAGGAAGTTTTGTGGAGAAAAAGGGGAGCAGATGAAGGTTTGAGAAGGGGGAAAAATGAAGGTCTTTCAGCAGTCTTTTACTTGGAATCAGCAGAATTTCTAAGTATAAAGCGGTAACAACAATGAAGATTTTGGATAGAGGCACGAGGCCTTCTAGGAGTCTTCAAGAGCCAACAATTTTTAAGTGATAAAATTTGTTCCTTGGAGGCTCAAAATGTCTTAGCCACCTTTTGGTATAACAAAATATTATAGGTGGCTAACAGTGGCTCCACTTGGGGATGATGCCTTCTTGAAGGTATCAAGAACTTTAGACTTGGATTCTCTGGGAGGCTGACTTGTGCCTGATCCATTGGGTTGCACTTCTTTTGCTGTATGATCTTCTGAAAGCATATTAGCAACCATGAAAACAATGGATTTTTATCAATACAACTTTATACCTACCCAATCCTATAGATCTAACATTTTTTCTTCTTCATTAGAGTGCACTTGGATTGGCAAACTCTATTCACAACATTTTATTCTTTTGAAAGCATAAAAAACTAATCTAATGCTACTACTTATTTCTCCCTGAACTCAGATTAAACAGTTGAGCTCAGATGTTTCTCTACCTAATCTACTGTCTGTTGGGATTAAGCTGTCCAACAGACTTTCATTCTCTAATTTCTACGACAGAAATTTAAAAACAGCCAAGTCAAGATTAAGTTGTTTGACTTGCTGTGATCTATGGCATAAAAACAAGCTGCACATAGATTATTATTTGCAGAAATTTTAAAATCAAAATGGAAGGCTTAAGATCTGAAAGTCTCTTATCATGGCCTTCTCTTTTCTTCACAGCTCTGTTTTTGCTTTGCTTTTGAGTTGTATTTGTTTTTCTTTTGGTTCAGATTTTAGGCTGATTAGAACCAGATCTCCTATCTTGTGACTCAGAAAATAAAATAGTTGTGAGTCATCTTTCTTTGGAAACTTTGGTTCAGATTTTGAGCTTGTTTGAACCTTCAATTTCTATCCTAATCTATCTACTGATAAGCCAATATTGAACAGTTTTGCAAATCGAATTCTCTACGCTATCAGCAGAAAAATTTAAAGCTAACTAGTCAAGATTAAACAGTTTGACTAACTAGAAGTGTGTTTTTGAGGAGTGGCATTTGAGCTTGCACACTTTCAGATTTATTTCTCTTTTTGGCATGGGGCTTTGCCTTTCTTGTTTTCATTCTGCCCTCTTTTCTTCCTTTCTTTTTTTTTGTATTTTTTGATTTTTCATAACTTTGAATGCAATGGTGAATGGAATATTCATAATGGAAAAAAGATAAAAAGGCTTCAAAACATAACATGGATCAAGAGAAGTAATGCTTAAGCATCCTGCCATTGACAGGACCCCCAAACAAATTTGTTCCATCCAATTCCTGTAAGAAAAATGCATTATTACCAGCAACTGAATGAAATAGAATAAGGGCCAAGCCATAGGTTGTCAAATTTTCCATGCTTTCCCTTTTCCTCTCTCCTTGAGTCCCACTTTAAAACTTTGTCCCCGATCTTGAAATTGTCGGCCTTTGTTCTTCTGTCAAAAAGCTTTTTGATGCTATCTTGTTTCTGCAATGCTTTGTTATACACTTCCTCCCTGGTCTGCTGAAGATGAATGGTCTAATTTATTCTCCTGGTCATGTCATTTTCTTCAGTCTGCAACTCCTGAATCAACTTCATAACTGGTACACCAAGGCTGTTAGGAAAAATTGCATTTGTACCATACACAAGCTGGAAAGGTGACATACCAATAGATTTCTTCAAAGTTAATATGTCAGCCCAAAGTGCATGGACCAGCTTTGTGTGCCAAGACTTTTTATTGTCCTCCAACAGTTTCTTGATTATGTTCACTAAGATTTTGTTGGAAGATTCTGCAAGTCCATTACCTTGAGGGTAATAGGCTGTGGAATGCCCCAGTGTTATCTGGTATTTATGACCGAAGTCAACCATTTTCTTTGATCCAAATGCTGCTGCATTATCGGTGATAATTTTGGAAGGACAACCAAATCTGGAGAGAATATTAGTCTCCATAAATTTTATGATAACTGAATCATTGGCCTGACTACAAGGAATGGCTTCTATACACTTAGTGAAATAGTCTGTGGCAGTAAGGATCCATCTATGCTGGGCAGAAGATGGGGGATGGATTTCTCCTATGAAGTCAAGTCCCCACTATTGAAATGGGGCTTCAACAGTGATTGGATGCAGTGGAAGGGGTAGCAATTTTCTCTTACCTTCAAACAATTGGCATTTATGGCAAGTAGTGGTCATCTCGTGTATATCAGAAAAAAGAGTAGGCCAATAGAAACCAGCCCTCAAAATTTTGTTGGCTGTTGACTTTCAGTACAAATGACCTCCACATTCTCCTTCATGGAATTCCTTCTTAACCTTCTCTGCATCAAACTCAGGCAAACATTTAAGCAATATACCACTTGCATTTTTCCAATAAAGACATCTATCAATAATGCAATAGTTTACTGCTTTCAACTTCAAAGACCTTGCCTTTGTTTTTGATAAACCAGGAGGTGTATTTAATTTAAGCAAAACATAAACAATATCAGCATACCAAGGAGAATTCATAAAATGGTTTTCAACAATGGGAGTTGAGAATTCTTCTTGGTTATCCAAAGCATTAATCATATGAATATCAAGAACTTCACAATTTGATTCAGCCATTAATCTAGCTAGACCTTGGCCTTTGATGAGCTTAGTGGGTTTTATCTCTAAATCATACTCAAGAATAACAACAATCCACTTACCTCTCTTACCATCTGGGTCCTGTGTTAAAATGTCTTTAACAACTGAATTTGGGACAAAGGAAATGATGTGTGAGTGAAGGATGTATACCCTGAAGTCTTTTAAAGCCTTAACCAAAGCAAAAGCTTGCTTTTCCATAATGTTGTACTTCAATGGGGCGTCCCTCAATGCCTTACTAAATAATGCAATAGGCTGCTCTTGTCCTTGTGGATTTTTCTGTAGAAGGACATCAGCTATGTTATGTTCTGATGCAAATGAGAAGATATAAAAATCTTTTGAAAAATCAGGACTTATCAGAACCGGTGTTTTGGTTAATGCTTGTTTCACCAGTTCGAAGGATGTCTTTTCTTCCGAGGTCCATTTTACTCCTTGCTCCTTCTTTAACATGTTTGTGATATTCCTAAGGAGCTCAGCTAAGTTAGGGATGAACCTTCTCAAAAATTTAATCTTCCCAATGAAAGTTTGCAACTCCTTGACGTTTCGAGGATGAGAGATTTGCAATATGGCCTCAATCCTCTTTGGATCTATCTTTATACCCTCTTCTGAAATAATGTGCCCAAGAAGTTTACCCTCTTGGAGACCAAATAATGTCTTCTTAGGGTTTAAAGATATCCCAAAATTTCTACATTTCTCGAAAACTTTTCTTAAATGTTCCAAGTGCTCTTCATCTATTTTTGAAAACACAGTAACATCATCTAGATATATAATGATGAAGTAGCCTAGTTCTTCCGAGAATGCTATGTCCATGGCTCTTTGAAAGGTTTCTCTAGCATTCATTAGACCAAAAGGAATTTTCACATACATGAAGGTGCCCCAGGGTGTAGTAAAGGTTGTCTTTAATTGATCAGCAGGGTAAACCAAGATCTGATTGTACCCCGAATAGCCATCCAGCAAAGAAATTCTTCTAGACCCTACCACCCTTTGTAGAATGTGATCTGTCTTTGGTAAAGGGTAGTTTTCTTTTAATGAAGCTTTGTTTAAGTCTCTAAAGTCTATACAAAGCCTGATTTCTCCAGTTTTCTTCCTAATAGACACTAGATTAGATACCCATTCAGAATATCTAACAGGGACAATAATACCAGCATCATACATTTTCATGATCTCCTTCTGAACCAACGGCAACTGGACAGGGTTTATTCTGCGCAGTTTCTGTTTGAATGGTTTTTGGTTTTATTTAAGAGGGATTTTGTGCTGTATTATTTCAGTGTCATAGGAGTTAAGATCTTCGTAACTCCATGCAAAAACATCAGAAAATTATTTGAACAGCTCTATGTATTTGAGTTTAATGTGAGCTGGCAAAGTTTTGGACAGTTTTATCATTTTCGGTTTCTCTTTACTGCCTATATTGCATTCCTCCACTTCAGTCTCTACAGGTTCCAGTTTTGGCTTATTTTCCACATCGTTAAAATCAAACAACTCTTCTAAAGGGGTCAGAACCGTAGGCAACCTTTCATCTTTGGAGTGCAGAGTTTCTAACTCTTTTGTTTCAGACTCTGCATTCATTTCTGTTTTACCTTCAAGTTTTCCAGATAACATATTTATATTAGCGAGTTCAGGGGAAGGTTCTTCTTCATTAAGAAAATTTTCTTCCTTGCAGTCTGTTTCATAGTCTGAGTTCGAACCGTTTAGTTCGAAATCATTTCTGAATTGCATGAAGTCTTCTATTTGTTTGTCGTTTTCAAACACCTGCCAATATTTTTTTTTATCAGGAACAGCTGGTCTAAATTTTATCGGAGTTGTGTTGTCTCCGGTTTCATACGGCGTTAGACATGTTCTAGCTGCGTAGGCTAAATTGTGGGCTGTAATATTTTCTTTTCTTGGGACAAAAATTAATTCAGACTCATCGAAAGTTTCTAAAAGGTCCACGACATCATTTCGATAGGTCCTAAGTCTGGGGTGATGAGCGTTATATTTCCCATTGACTTGCCTAATGATTAATTCCGAATCCCCGTGAATTTTAATTCTCTTGGCTCCTAACTTTTTCAACAAATGTAAGCCTAATAGAAGGGATTCGTATTCCACTATGTTGTTGGAACAATGGAAGTTTAATTTATAGGAAATACATTCATTTTGGTTGCTTACAGTGTTGCGAATCCAGACACCTGCACCAGCGTTATTTCTAGTGCATGACCTGTGAAAATGCATACTCCATAGAGGACTGTTTTCAGCTTCGTTTGTTTGGCGAATGTCCTGAACAGCTACAGTGCCTTGTGATTGTTCATGATTAGCAACCCCCAATTTAATTTGTTTTATCCCTTTAGATTTTTTAGTGAATGGAGATGTGCTTTCCTGACTCTCAATGTTCAAAGGTAAAGGACGCATAGTTAGAAGCTCGAGACCTGTGTTTTGTTCACTAGATTGTACAGGTTCAGCAAACTGTTTCGACAGTTCCGTGGTATTTACCTCCTCCTCTCTATCGGCCATTAATCCTGATAACGTGATTTGTTCACTAAGTGCTTCATCGTTAAACATGATAAAAGAATCAAGGCCTGTACTTACGGAATAGAGAGGAGAGTTTTGAGGTCTGTCTTGACTTGTGACCATATATTGCATATGAGACTCCCTGTAAAGTCTTCTAGTCTGATTGAAAACAAGGATAGTCGCATACGTCATGTCCATTTGCATAGTCCCCTGTAACTTAGATCCCCAAGATCTTGATAATAACATTCCATACTTTGGGGGCACATCAGCCACAACAATGTCCATGAGTAAGCATTTCGCTGGGATCTGGGCTAAGTTAACACAGAGGTCT
Source organism: Pinus albicaulis (assembly GCA_034641835.2). NCBI lineage: Eukaryota > Viridiplantae > Streptophyta > Pinopsida > Pinales > Pinaceae > Pinus > Pinus albicaulis. The sequence goes on from CM076582.1 coordinate 289,620,845, forward strand.
TTGATCAATCCTAGACATTTTACTCTACTTGAGTCAAAGGAGTAAAGGTCTTTGTAAGGTCTGGTGATTTCTAGCCCGAGGCTCTCCATCACAGCTTTAGGCATTAAATTATGAGAAGCCCCGGAATCATGCATAGCGTTGTGCAGAATTTTGTCATGAACGTTTAAATTCACGTAGAAAGGAGTAACAGGTCCCTCTTGGTATCTACCTTCAATCTTTGGACCAAAAATAAGCTCGGGTTGGTCATCACTAAGATTGACTGTATCTCCATCTTCCTCTATATTTAAAGCCTTCAAAATTTGAGTTCTATATACGTGTTGGGCAGCTAACTCGGTTAAGGGAACAAAGATTTTAATCTTGGAAATTTTCTGTTCCAGGCTGAAAGGAATTTGATTCTTTGAAGTGTTGGTTTCAGCCTTGTTAGCTGTCACTTTATCAGCAACAACAGCTTGCTGATTTGTTTTATTTACACTTGACATAACGGTTGTAATAGGAGTACTAGCTGAAGTGTTAGTAATGCTAGAGTCCGCACTCTGTTTTTCAGTGTTTTGAGTGCCTTTCTCTTTACCTTTATCAGAATTTACAGCCACCGTTTTTTCCTTGTGTTTGACCGTTTTAGGCTTGGTTGACGTGCTGTTTTGTGAAGATTTGTCAGAGGTTTTGGTGTTGGGGGCTTGTTGATTAGTCTTGCTTCTAAGGTCATATTCCCTTTGAGTTTCTATGATGAAATTTTCCATGTCTTGATAATGATTTTCATCATCATCTCTTTTGTCATCATACGATGTACATAGACCTTGTTTTTTATCATAATGAATCTCAAAATCATCATCATCGACCTCCAGCATGTTGATAGCACCTTCCTCTGTTATTTCATCTATTTCCTCAACCTCACTTATATAGTTCTGATGAAAGGGAGGAGTGATCTGTTGATCATCTTCCCTAGGTCTGTTTGGAGGTTGGTTCCTTCTAACATTCTGATTCTAGTTTTGGTTTCTGTTTTGAGGAACAGTTTGATTTTGACTTGCTTGTGCTCTTTTAATTATGCTCATCTCTTTCATCATCTCTTCCATCATCCTTTCCATCTTTGAGTTGGAAGTAGAAGGTGTGGACTCCTCTCTAAAAGATACTCTCTTCTCGCTCTTCATTCTTGCTCTTTTCTCCATCAAGTTCACTTCCACAGAAAGAGCACCCCTTTGCATGTCTTCAAGAGTTGCAAAATCTCTCTCTCTCAGTGAATAGGTCATGTCAGCGTCAAAACATTCGGGAAATTTTTTTAAAGTTGAACCTTTTGGAGGTTTTAGTTCTGGGAAAAGTGCGTTGTATACACTGTTGAATCTGGTGCAGTAGGCTTGCACACTTTCCCCTGGGTTCCTATGGAGATTGTTGTAATCAGCAAGAACTTGGAGAGGGTTCTTCCTTACTTCCCACTTGTTTAAGAATGTTTGATGGAAGCCTTGGAGATCATTTATACTATGGGGGGCTAAGCCTTTAAACCATTTTCTTACTTCTCCCCCTAAGCTTTGAGCAAATAATATGAGCTTGACAGAATCATCATCAATTTCGTTTCTGTCAAAGTAGTCATTCATCTTATCCACATGTTGTGATGTAGTTGTAGCATTGCTAGCATCATACAATGGGATTTTGGACTGATAGTCCTGTGGAACGTTGACTAATGGTACAGGAAGGACTAAGGGAGCATACCATGCAGCCATAGTAGGAGGTGGAGGTGGATTCACAAGAGGTGGATTAACAAAAGGGAAAGTGGGATGAGGTGTGGTGGTTTGAACAGTGGATGTAGGATGAGTAGAAGTGGATGGATCAGGAGTAGACTGACTGCTGAGCTGATCTTGGATGAGAGACACCTAGGTTGTGAAGGAAATGTAAATCAGGAGGTGTTGTTTCTCTACTACCAGGATGTTTACTTGTCTCTGGGGATGAAAGTGAAGACTCAGAGTCTAGTTGTATTATATCATCAAATGACCTAGTTCTGAATGGATTTACTAAGTCAACTTGTGATTGTTGTAGAGCCAAAAGATTTTCAGGGACTGAATTAGCTCTCAAGGGTGATCTGAAAACAGTTGATAATTTAACCTTAGGAGACTTCCAAAGGATACTTTCTGGGTCATCAACTATCTTAGGTGGATTAGGGTCAGGATGGGCTCTAGTGTGAATCTTTCTAGAAGCCACTATGCTGTGTTTTTAGACCCGAATAAACAAGACAAGTTCAACCAATCTTTAAGAGGTTAACTAATCTGTTTACGAAAATTTAATCCTACAGTCCTCTAACTGAGTTTTAAATGATGTTATGATGATAATGGTTCTTTCCAGTGGAGTCTTAAGGTCTATTAAGGATTTTCGAGTCGCCAAGTGGAAGTTTTTAGCTCCTTTGGAGGTAAAAGGTTTTATGGTCCACCACCATGTTTATTGAATACCAATCTGAAATTTTTTAGGTTTTTCTGAGTTGTTTTTAGTAGTTTGGTTTTTAAGAATATCCTAACTCTGTTTCAAAACTTAGCTACGGTTATGAGACAAAGGAAGTCTACTCTTATGGCTAAGCCAGCCGATTTTTCAAGGTTAGATAAAGTCTTATGAGAATCCTAGGGTTGACCTAGATTTTCACTGATTCAAACATGTTTCATCATGACTACCATTTCTTGGTAGTGCTTGAAAAGGATTATTTTTACTCACAAATTTTTCTTGAATCAAGGGTTTTCTGAGGTCTCTAAAGTCTTATACAAACACTCATCTCCCCAGCGGAGTCGACAGAAATGTTGCTGGTGGCTCCAGCTAGTTAATAAAGCAAATTCTCTATGAACCAAATCTCTGAATATCGTATAATTATCCTTAAAAACTTCTGGGTTTGTAATTCCCCAGTGGAGTCGCTAGAAATGTTGGGATTCTGTAATTTATTAGCAAGATTGGTAGAGTCCAATTACAGAAACAACATCGTTTCAACCAACTTTGGGATTCTAGGATCTAGCCCTCCTGAATCCGGAGAGGGATCTCTCCAATATGTACAAAGATGGATATTGTCTTTGAAGTTTGAGATAATGATATTAGGCTAGTTATGAAGGCCAAGGGTTTTGTTTTTTTTTGGATGGTTGAGCATGATTATTGTTTGAGGTGAAAAGTCCTGAATGCAAAGAGTTTCAAAGGTGAGAAGTTGCAAGAGGGAAGAACAGCTATGGCTAAAAGATAGATATAACGCCGGTTTTTAATCCATTGGGCTATGGAGTCATAACAGGGCTTTAATTGAAAAACAACATCAAGAGTGACCCAAGGGGCAAGTCATCTATACCACAAGATTATTGAGATTGGAGTGATGGGATGGAAACAATAAAGTGTTGGAGGGGTGGAAACTGATAATAATTTCTCAGAGGATTTATAGTCAGTCCAAACAAGAAAAGCCTCTTAAGTAACTGTTTAAAAGCAACCAAGGACAGGGCTAACCATAAACTTCTTGGGCAAGTTCTATTAAAGCAGCTTAATTGACAAACAATCCAGTAATCCACGTAATTAACTTCAGAAAGTATGAAAACATATAAGAGAAACAAAGTGTAACTTAACATCAGATAAAGTACTTTTAAAACTAGTCTGCTTTCAGTCAACACTAAGGGAAATTTTCAGAATCTACCTTTGGAGAAAAGGATCTAGGAATCATGGCAAACCATATCTTCTCTAGTCTAACTTTAATAGAAAATAATGGAAATCACATTCAAGAACAGTGTTTAAGCAAGTAGAAGGACGAGGGAACGCCAACATTCCTAACTGTTTAAACTGTATTAAATCATTCTTGAATAAACAAACTTGAGGAAAACATTAAGATAAAGATTTCTCAGCCAGAGAAGGTTACTGATATATAGTAGATCCTAACCCTATTTAAACTGTTCTTTACAGAGGAATATGAACAATATGGCATACATAGAAGGAAAGCAATAACAAAGAGAGGTGCACTTCACTGATGACATAGACCAGGATCCCAAGAAACAACTTTTATATTGATGTCAAACTGGTTACAGTCTTCAAGTCCAATGTTTCAGTTCAACAATCATCTTCACTATTCAGCCTAACTAATCTATCACAAGCAGAGCTCCAAGGGCCAGTGAACACTATTTACAATCAGAAGTTTAGGCTCAAATGTATTTCAAAGCTCTGTAAGCAACTCAACCAACAATTTCTCATCTTCTTCTGAGGTATTTATAGAAGAATGAGGAGGTGATCTGAGAAAAGATCTCTCAGGATAATTAATACACGTTCAAGACTTCTCATCCTTTTGAGGGGCTCGAGGGAGAAATTTATAGGTGGATCACTGTATTAACTGTTTTACAATAAATATCAAAGCTTGGTGGGAGCTTTATTTTGACTTTGAGGCTCTGTGTAATGTGTGGAGTAACTCTGCAGATATTTCTGCATTGATTTCCTTGCAGAAGTAACTCCCTGGCTGCGCTGAGGCAAAATCTGATCTTCTTCAATAACTTCAGCCTCTGTTTGAAATTTTTGAGGCAACAGGTGGCTTTGTGGTAGCTGAGGAATCAATTTGCCTCAAGATGTGGTGGTGGAGGCCCTCCTGTCAGTGAAACACTTATGATTTTCTTTAAACTGTGTTTTGAGTTGGGGATTAGGCTTTTGATAACCGTCTTAGCCGTAATCCCCGAAATATTGTCTTCAATCTTCGTCTGTCGTGCTTTATTTTCAAAACTGATACTCTCTGATTGTTCTTTTGAATAAAACAGTGTCTTGTCGATGTGTAGGACCGCGCTGGGCTTCTCGGCATCAATGTTCATGAAACATTGACAAAACATGGAATGGAGCCTCGCGGATGGCTTCTCCTCGATGAAACAAAGGCATGAGAATCGTCATTTCCAGCCCTCGGCATTTCTTCGTATAACGATGAAAACCATTGAAAACCTGCACAAAACACGAAATAATTAAGAAATCCTGCAAAAATAGGTTAAACTGCTTTAGAAGGCGGGAGAGGAGCGTGACCGTTGGATCTGGACACGTGGACGGTTCAGATTTAATCGAGGAATAGCAATCGGGGGGAGGAGAAAACGGGGCGCGATTGAAAAACTCCGATGTGATTGCACGATCGGGAGGGTTAAAGTGATTAAGCGATAGCCGTTGATCTAAGAGAGAGATCAACGGTGGACAACCAATCGGGGAAGTTGCAATCGGAAGGGCAAACAAAATGCATGCGATTAAATTTATGCGATGCAATTATGCGCGGACTGTCGATCTAAAAAATGAGATCAACGGTGGACAATGAATCAGCGGGTTTTTGGAACGGCGGCAAGACTTGTGAGCGGAGGGAATGAGGACTGTTGGATCTCGGAAGGTGAAGAGGAGATCAACGGTGGGTAACCAATCAGGGATCGGCAATCGGGGGGTGGCGAAAAAAGGTGCGATTGAAAAACCCCGATGCGATTGCGCAATCGGGAGGGGAGAAACGATTATGCGACAGTCGTCGATCTAAGAACGAGATCAACGGTGGAGAGTGGATCGGGGGAGTCGCAATCAGGGGGGCAAACAAAACGCATGCGATTAAACATTTGCGATGCGATTGAAATCGCCGATGCGATGGAGCGATGGTCGTTTGATCAGCATATGATCAACGGTAGGGATTAACTTTGGAGTGGAACAGTGAAAACCTTTATAATATACGAAAAACCAAAGTTTTTAATATAAAACAAAGGTTTACATAGATTGGGGCGGAATATTTATATGTGAAGGGAATAGGCGCTCGATTGCGGGGCCTTTGGGTGTATGAAACATGATAGGCCTGGGGCTTTATATATATCAAGGGCCAATCGCAATCGGAGTCTCGGGCCTGGTCTTTCCGATCAACCCTTTTGAAAAATTGCGATGCGATTAGCACCCGGGATCCTTAACACCTGGTCCCGGGGAAAAGTTATATGGAAAGAAAATAAAAGGGGCGGGGTTTATAATACATAGGACCCAATCGCATCGGAAGTTCTGATGCGGTCTTTTTGATCTACCCATTTGATTTCTCCGATTGCGATTGCGCGATCGGTCTTTCAATCAACCCATTAAAATATTAAACACGTGATTTCAAGTTTTTAAGTTGAAACTTTGGATAAGCGGGTTTTGGGTTTTATAAAGAAAAATGGGTTTGGGAATGAAATTTTCACAAGGTCTAAGCACCGAGAGTGGGCTCAAGGTTATATATGAAAATAATATGATCAGGAGTCGCAAAAATCAAGGCTAATCGCAATCGGAACTTTTGGTCCATGGCAAAAGACTTGCACTGTTTGAATGTGTGCGATGCGATTAGCGCCGAAAGGCTTTGGAATTTGGTTCTAACGCATGGGCATGTGGAGGGGAAGTGGTTTAGTACTTAGCCCAAAGGGCTTAAGTCCATAGCAAAGACTTGCATTTTTTATGAATTTTTCTTGGTCTTTAAATGGAAATGGGGGTTCTGAAATAGTTAAAAAGTGAGTTTTTAACTATGGAAAGGGGAATTTTTCATAAATGGAAGAAGAGGATTTATGAAAACAAGGAAGTTTTGTGGAGAAAAAGGGGAGTAGATGAAGGTTTGAGAAGGGGGAAAAATGAAGGTCTTTCAGCAATCTTTTACTTGGAATCAGCAGAATTTCTAAGTATAAAGCGGTAACAACACTGAAGATTTTGGACAGAGGCACGAGGCCTTCTAGGAGTCTTCAAGAGCCAACAATTTTTAAGTAATAAAATTTGTTCCTTGGAGGCTCAAAAAGTCTTAGCCACCTTTTGGTATAACAAAATATTATAGGTGGCTAACAATCACTATCATAAAACATACTCATAAGCAACATGTAATCAACAGAAATACCAAGGATACGATATCCATAAAATCCACATATAAACCAATACATTTACACATCAAATACCAAGTAGAAAAGGCTCTTAATAATGAATGCAAATGTCAACCAAGTTCAGGACTTCCACGAACCACCCGACCATATATTGGCTGAACCAAATATTTCTTTTAGCCAATCACCCTCGTGTCATATGCCAAGCATGAATATGGTATCTCATGAAACAAATCGAAAAAAACCGAACCAAGGCTTCCGGAGGCCAAACCACCTGAATCCTCAACCAATGATTCCACCTCACGGTCAGACATCACTAACCATCACCATATTGGTCTCTACCTAAGTTGTCCAGTGCTCAACAACATTTGTTCCAACCATGCCTTCCAAGACTAGTAACTCAACCCACAGCTGTTTTTGGGCTTCCGAAGCGTTTGTCCAAACAGGGCTTTTAGGACTAGTAACTCAACCCACCAAGGGATTCCAGGGCATTTGTATAACCAAGGCTTCCAATATTAGTAACTCAACCCAAGTTGTTGCAGGGCTTCCAAAGCATTTTTCCAACTAAGGCTTCCAAGAACTAGTAACTCGACCCACATCCATTAGGAACATGAGAACCAACCAAAAACAAAAGGAAATAAAACCACAACATCATGGCTATTCAGGAATCGGAAATTATAGGAAAAACCATTGTCAATCCTAGAAATCCTCCATACTAATGACAAAACATGAACAAGAAACCACATGCATGTTCCATGCCTGCCAAAACAAATGAAGAAATCATACATGTAGATTAGTACCTGCAAGAATTTTTTTTTATAGTTGCTGATCCCGATGTCCTCTTGTGCTTTCATGCTCTTCCTTTGCCTTCTTTCTCCAAATCCAAAGTATGCCACACTTGATCAGATTTGGATCAAGGACCTAAGTGATAGCTCAAATTTCAAATTGTTTGAAAGTGTGTCGAACCTAAGTGACCAGATAGATCTCATCTTCCTGATTTTGGCGCTGTGAGCCATTCGACAAACCAACCGTATGAACAAGTTATCGCGATTTGAAAATTCTAGTAAACTACAAATTTTGGCATTAGACCAGGGTTGACTGGTCAAAGGTACAATCAGCAAAAAGAATATTCCATGGAATATTCCTGGAATATTCTTGGAATATTCCTGGAATATTCTTCTAGGCCAGTCGCATGGTGACAAGTGGCAGGGTATACTGGTCAAAGGTTTTTGAAGGGCCAATTAAAGGGCGACACATGGCTAGCCCTGAGGGTGCCACGTGTCCTCGAGATGGTGTTTTAAATTTTTTTGGACTCCGCCGAGATTGATCGCGCGACCTACTGCCGAGTGCACACACGACTTAACCATCTTTGCTACTATTGGTCCTTAACCATATTAGTCATCGGATTATATTTCAAGTTGATTACATTTTTCATTTGGGGTTAGGACCATCGGCGGTCCCAACCCGCCAGTGGTCCCACAAATCGCGTTCACATGGCAAACAATGTTACAACCAACGGATTAACCGATAGTTATTGCAAACTCCGCAAGTTTTTTTTTTTATGATTTTCACATGGCCATTAAACTCCATGTGGTCTTCACCAAACAGTTAGCACTAACACCACTTAACCCTTGAGTTCTACTTTGTAAACTAGAGTTTGTGCCTTAGTTTCCGCCGGAGGTTTTGTTAACAAGCGATTTGGAGTTGGCATGTGGCCAATCCAACCGTAGAAATTTATTGTAACAGTTAGACTGGTGGAATTTTAGCCAATGCCCAGATTTAGGGCGGTATCCGAAAATAACTCCAGTTAAAGAGGAGTTATCCACAATTGGTGGAGTTGTTTTAGGTGTTACTGGGCAAAATTGATTATGCTCTATCTTAAGCATTACTCAACCATTCTTGGAGTGTGAATAGTCAATTTTGACTTACTTGGAAATTCCAGACTGATTGGTGAGGGTTTCAGATCCATTAGAGGACTTATGAGTGATATTTTGCTTCAAAGAAATTCTAAGGGCCACTAGGAGCCAACAACAGAATGAGGCTTAGCCAGGGCAGCTAGAGGCCTTACTCAGGAAACCAATAGTCAATTTTGAATGTTTCAGATATTATGGAACCAATGGTGAGGTTTACATAGCTAGTAGAGGACTTATGAAGGCCAAGATGCTTCAGAGAAGTTCCAAGGGCCACCATGGCCACCAAGGGCCAACAGGAGAATGAGGCCTATCCAGAGAAGCCAGTAACCATTATCAGCAAAAAAATAGTCTATTATGACTATATTTAACCTTATGAATGCAATGGAATTATTTTTAGAATATTTTGAACACTTATGAATTCCGATATGCTTCAGGGAAGTTTTCAGTGAGCCTAGAGCCAGGGGGTGCCACTAGGTGTTGGAGGCATAACCAGAGCAGCCAGAGGCCTTTTTCAGCAAGTGAATAGTCTATTATGACTATTTTTAACATTATGAATCCATTGGAAGGATTTTCAAAGCCATTTTGAGACTTCTAGAGCCTAATAAGCCACAAGGAAGTTTCAAGAAGCGTAGGGCCAACATGAGTTGGAGGCCTAGATTGGGGAGCTAGAGCTCAATTTGAGAAAACAATCAGTATATTTTGGAGGTATGATATATGTTGGAGACAGTAGAAATTTTTTTAGGGAAAGAAAATGATTTCTTAAGGATTTAGTGCCACAGATAAGCTCAGGGAAGCTTAAGGGCACCGACAGAAGAGGTCAAGTCAAAGGAAGCCTAGGTCCATCTCCAGAGAGATAGCAGCCATTCCAAGGGTATGATGGTATGCTAAACCCAATGGTATATTCCAAATAACCATTGGATTTGAGTAAGTAACTTGTAAAAGAAATTATCTGTCATAATCCAAAAGAGCCAAGTCAATTGACAAGGGCTCAAGGAGACGTAGCCCACGACATTTAGGTGAACTCCTTTATTAAATTTTTTGTTATGTGTTGATGCTTATTTTATGCACTTTATGGTTGTTGTACATGCTTAATATCAACAAAAACAAAGGTTTAATTCCTCACACTTAAAGCATTAAAACAATTTAAAACACATACATCGGATTCAAGTATTCAATTCCACATTATCAAGTATAAGAAAGATCTTAATTTTTTAATTGAGTGGTAGGTGATTACATAGCATAACAAGTTATCCACCCATTTCATATCAAGGTGGTATCAGAGAACAAGGTTGCTTTCTTGATAAAGCACTAGGTTTCTTGCTTGACAGAGCACTAGGTTGCTTGTTTGACTTGAAATGTGTTTAATAGTGCAAAGAATTTAATTGTTTACAAATCGACTGATGCTTACAAGTTTGAGTTTTCTAGAGGTGAAGGGGAGCTACTACTAGCTAAGTCCAGAAGAGGAAAAGATGGAAGAAGGTTGAAAGCATCATCCTTACCCAAAGGAACTCAAGGCAACCATTGAAGCACAATATGGATTGTTTGCAAAAGAGGTTGCTTGAAGAAGAGATACAAGCTGCAGAAAAGAGCTTGAATCTACAACCATATTTTTATGAAGATTTGTTAAATTTTTTTGAATTTTTGTTGAAGTTCTTTAATTCATTTACATAATTATGAAAACTTCTTCAAGTGAGGTTTCTAAATCCTCCTTTACAAAACTCTTTGATGAAGAGATGAAGCGGGACTTCTACATCCTAAAGGATATGGTGCAAATTATGTATGAAGATGGAAGGGAAAGCACTAGACTTTATGAGCAATTGGTTGTTATGAAGCAAGAGAAATAAGGAGTTCTTCAAAGAATGCATGATATGGAGATGCAGCTCCATCATGCTCAAGAGGCCTTAACCAAACACATGCGTGAAGTAGAGGTAAATCACTCAAATTTGTCTTTAATTTCCTCTTCAGATAGATGTGTAGGTTCATTTAAACAACACACTAGAGGTATAGGGTCCAAGTTGATGTTAAAAATGGGCTATGAAGGAGAGGCTCTAGGCAAACATGCACAAGGAACGATTGATCCTATTTTGGTTAAGGAAAGGCCTAAGAAGTTTGGTCTAGGCTATGTTAAATCTTAATGCGAAAACTCTAAAGCCATGAAGGCACTTGACACAATTCAAGGAAGAAATTTTGTTGCAAGTTCAAACCCACAAACATGTCAAGTTTGTTTTCAAGTTGAATGCCATTGTTTGAAGCCTATGTTGCAACAAGATGTTAATGGACATGCATCTTATGGTGAGAAAGAGAGTTCTGGCAGCTATCAAGACATGAACACTGATGTTAGTCTTCAAAATAAAGCTAGAACCTCTTCGAGTTCATCTCCTCAAGAAGGTAAAAAAGATGGACATGCAAGGCAAAATTTGAAGTATGTATAAATTTGCTGAATAATGATTAATTATCCACTGAGACTATCCTGGTCACATACTATTTGAACTTCATACACAACACATAATCTCTTCCACTCAACCAACTCAGATCATCACACATGCGGAAATAAAATCAAGCGATAACACATCAAATCATCATACACATTAACACAGTATGTATGGGGAAAGCTTATAGTTGAAAACCCCGCAGCTATTGTGTATATTATAATGGATAAATCAAGTAACAAACTCAGTACAATACTCCTCACAAGTACTCAGTACTTTCTCATAAAGTTACTCACAATCTAGCTCAGTTTTGAACAGGTTACTGGTTCAAAACTCACCACTAATTGCCTTGCCTCTATTGCGTGTTTCAATGCTATGGGATGGCCTCTTTATATAGATAAACCACCAGCCTGAACTGCGCAATCCTCATGGGCTTACTCCTCCTATATGTGTGTTGCAAATAGCAATAGTATAGTCACAATTGATAGCTAACTCCACCCTTTCATCTATCTCTTTCACTGGTCTTCACTGAACTGATCATACACTGTAGTGAACTGATGTGTTCTTGAGTTGAATAATGAGTTACTAATTAATGAATTAAATAATATTTAATTCACTCCACTCATAACTAATTGATTAGCTAATTAAACTAATCTCAACTAGTTCAACTAAAATAAACAAAACACAACTCCACTATCTGTCTCATTAACTCCTCTAAACTTCTGCCACTGAAGTCCAACTGAAGTCAACCATGCATGATGCCATCAAACCCTTGGGAACCATGTGATTCCTCTGTCAGATGCATGAGCCACCTCTGCAGCTCGAACTGAAGTTCTCCAAGAGAGTAAACTGCTGTTTATAGTCCAAATATTATTAAGGGTAAATAATATTTGACTTCCATATTTTTAGGAAAGGCAGTCTAAAAATAGACATCGACCTCTTCGACCTAAAAAATAGAGTCTCATCTATTTTTACCAACATTACCAATGCTCCAAGAATCTCAAACTGGAATCCTCGAACCATGCTCCATATGTCTAAAAATAGACATAGTCTAAAAATGGACTTTGCGCCAGAATTTGCCTGCGGGCCCACTTAGTGAAGGGGACTTCATTTCACTAAGCTCCATCATCTTGCTGCATTTTCAACACTCCCTCTCAGCAAGATATGGATTATCTACAACCCCTATCCTGCCTCTGTGGAATTCGAACTTTCTCCTGGTGAGCGCCTTCGTCAGGATGTCGGCATCCTGATCCTCCGTGGGAACATATGAAAGCATCATGATTCTCCGCTGAACACAATCTCTGATGTGATGGTACCTGATGTCGATATGTTTGGACCTATCATGAAATATTGGATTAGCCGAGAGCTTGATGCAGCTCTGGTTATCACAGTAGATCACTGTAGGCTCCAAATGCAACCTGAACAAACCTGCGAGGATCTTCCTCATCCAAATAGCCTCGCATGCAGCCAAACTTGCTGCCATGTACTCGGCCTGTGCTGAACTGAGTGCCACGGATCTCTGCTTCCTGCTGTACCAGGAAACTGCTGTCGACCCAATGCTGAAAACTCCTCCAGAAGTGCTCTTCCGGTCCGTTGGACTCCCTGCCCAATCTGCATCAGTGAAGCCAGAAAGCTTCGCTCCATCCTCTTGTCTGTACCATAGACCATATCCCGATGTGCCTCTGATATAGCGCAATACATGCTTGCCTGCCTTCCAAAAGAGCTTGGTAGGCTTAACCATAACTTGCGAAAGCTGGTTAACTGCATAGCATATATCGGGTCGTGTATTGACCAGATACATAAGCGACCCCACCAACTGTCGATAGACAGTGGCATCCACTACCTCCATTGAAGTAGCATCCTCCTTCCTCCAACCACCAGGAAGAGGAGTGTCAACAGGCTTGCAGCCTTGCATGTTGAACCTCTCCAAAATCTCCCGGGCATACTTGCCCTGAGAAACAAACAGTCCTCCGCTGCACTGCCAAATCTCCAATCCCAGGAAATAATGAAGGATGCCCAAGTCCTTCATCTCAAACTTTCATGCAAGATCCTCCTTGCATGAAAGTATCAACTGCTCATCGCCAGTCAAAATCAGATCATCTACATACAATACGATGATCAACAGCTTCCCCTCCACCACAATTTGGTACAGGTTTGGATCCGCCTCACTCTTGGAGAATCCAAGCCCGGTGAAGTAGCTGTCTATCCGAGTGTACCAAGCACGAGGTGCTTGCTTCAGCCCGTACAGTGCTCTTTTGAGTCGGCACACATGCGACTCACTGCTGAAGATCTCGAAACCTTCAGGCTGCTCTATGTACACCTCCTCCTCAATAACTCCATTGAGGAACGCAGTCTTCACATCCATATGATGGATGTGCCACCCCATCTGCGCTGAGAGAGCAAGGATCGTCCGTATGGAAGAGTACCTTGCGACAGGTGCAAAAGTCTCCTCATAATCGATCCCCTCGATCTGTGAAAAGCCACGGGCGACAAATCTTGCCTTGTACTTCTCCACACTCCCGTCAGCCGCCTGCTTCACTTTGTAGATCCATCGCGAACCCACCACTGATTTCCCCACCGGTCTTGGGACAATCTCCCATGCACTGTTCCTGACGATCGAATCATATTCTTCGATCATGGCATCAACCCATGCGGGTTCCTCCACAGCTTCCTCAAAAGAGGATGGCTCCGTCATAACACATTGACTCACAAGAGCCATGTATCCAGTGTACCGATCCGGTGACTGTCTCTGTCTGCGCTGTGCTGTAGGTGGTCCTACAACCTTCTCTGCATCACGAGCCAGTCGCTCAGCTTCTGTAGTGCGCATGCGCCCTCTGATGGTTGGCGCTGCCTGGGTGGTTTCTTCCACCTCCTGAACCTCCTCTTGTGGCTGATCCACATCCGGAAGCTCCTCCTTAGGAACTAACAGCTCCTCATCTGCATGCAAGTGTAGCTCCCTCTCCAGCGAACACTGCATGGCTTTCTCCTCCTGAAATTTTATATCCCGTCGCACAACAGTCTTGCGACTGTCTGGCACATACACCCGATAGTTGTGAGGTGTATCGGTGTACCCCACAAATATTCCAACTTCAGCAGTTGGATCCAGCTTCCTTCTTGCATCCTTCGTCACATGCATGTAGACAGGAGATCCGAAAATCCGCAAATGGGAAATATCAGGCCTCTTGCTAGAATAAGCCTCCTCTGGTGTACTCATGCCAAGAACCTTGTGAGGACAACGGTTCTGCACATACACTGCTGTATTGCATGCCTCAGCCCACAAGTGAAGGGGTAGGCCCTGATCATGCAACATCGCCCGTACAGCACCCACGATCGTTCTGTTCTTCCGCTCAGCCACCCCGTTCTGCTGTGGGTTATGGGGTGCGATGAGCTCTCTCCGAATCCCTTCTGCGCTGCAGAACTCCTTGAATTCAGCCGAGATGAATTCACCACCGTTATCACTCCTTAGAGCAATCACCTTCTTCCCCGACTCCTTCTCGACCAGTGCTTTAAACTCACGGAACTTCGCGAATGTATCGCTCTTCTTCTGCATGAAGAAGATCCAGCACTTTCGAGAGAAATCATCAACAAAGATCACATAATACCTGTGCTTTGCTGTCGAAGCAACTGAGAAAGGACCACACACGTCTGTGTGAACTCTCTCAAGGATCGTCGTGGCGCGACTATCCTTCTCGTGAAAAGTGGCTTTCACATACTTTCCTAAAGTACACCCCTTGCACTGATCTGACTGCGCAAGGGTGCCCTTAGGAAGCCCAGTAGAAATCTGCTGCAGAATCTTCAAAGCTCCATGGTGAAGGTGGCCCAATATCCTGTGCCACAGTTCGCCCTCATCATCCCGGCTCACCACTTCTCCCGCCTTGCATGCCATAGCTGCGCAGTCATCTACCTGCAACTGATAAAGGTTTTGAGTTCGAACCCCTATCTTCCGGGTCTCTCCAGTAGTCTTACTGCGCAGGAAGGCTTTTCCTTCGCTGAAGACCACATCATACCCCTTATCCTCCAACATCGCTACTGAAATCAGGTTCTTCTTCAATCCAGGTACATGCATGACATCCTTCAATACAAAGGGTTTACCAGAGGCCTATAAAATTGAACTGAGTGCCACAGATTAAGCATGAAAAATCTGCATGCATGAAAGGAATAAAAATTTGGTGTTCCTATTGTGGTTTGTGTAACCATGAAGTTTCAAAATGCTGGAAGAGGATGAAGGCATACAAGAAACAATTTAAGTGAAGGAAACTTGCTCATAAGATGCAAAAGACTTGCACACATTGCTAGAAGAAGGGACATTTAATTTCCCAATGTTGGACATTGCATCCAACCAATCATCCAAAGAATTTGAAGCAAGAGGATAAAAATATTGGAGAAATTGGAACCAAAGATTCCATCATTGATTTGAGAACAGATGTTTCACATGAAGAGTATTTTCATCAGCAAAAATCGCCATGGAAGTGGCTTGGTAAGAAGTGGTTTGATTTCTTAACCCAGTAAGACATACATTCATTTGTACATATGCAAATTTCAGTCATGTATGCATGTATTTATGTTGGGAAACTTATGTTTCTTTGAGCCACCTTTGATCGATGATCAAGGAAGTGATGTTAAGCTACCTTCAATTGAAGATTTATCGCTAGAAATTTCTGAATGAGTTCAAGGAAGATACATTTCTTGACATGAGGACAAGAGTATCAAAGACGGGAATTGTTGACTACCTTCGAGTTGGGGATCAAAGGAACTAAGCCAAGCAAGGAAAAGTGTAAGGAGGCTGGAAATGTGAGGGTGTTCTACACTCAACTACTGAACAAGTAATCAGTATTTTGGGGTTTGTTAGGGTCCTATAATAATGGAATTTATAATTTTGAATTGAATTTGATTAGTCTTGTAACATGTACATACTTTTCTTTCTGCAAATTTTTTTCCCATATTAAAAAATTAAAAAATGTAAAGAGGCTAAAAATCCTAAAAGAAAAATCAAAGGACTTGAAAGAAAAAAATATAAAAATGGACCCCAAACAAAAAGAGATAAAAATAAAACATGAAAGTGATGCAAATCCAAATGCCACTACTATTTACTTTTACTACAAAATAATAATAATTGTGTGCAGCTTGTTAAAATTCCACAATCCATGAAGGTCAAACTGCTTAATCTTGACCCTTCATGCTTTAAATTTCATGTTTTTAGATAAAGAGTAAAGATCTAGCCAAACAGTTTAATCTTGGTAGATCAGTAGTTAGGTAGAGAATAATAAGGAGCTCAACATTTTAATCTGAGCCTTTGGAAGGAAAAATGATAGAATTAGTTAGTTTTCTGTTTAAAAGAAAAATGAATAAGGGTTTGCAAGCTCAAATGCACCCATGTAAATGAAGAAAAAATGTTAGGGTAGCAGATGGGTAGGCAGAAGAAGTTTTCAAAAGCATTTAGAACAGATAATTGGTCATTTCATTTACTAATTTCCCTTCAAAAATCATTTCCTTGGTAAAAATACCTTCTCCCCCTTCATTTTTCCCTTTTCTCCTTTGCACCCTTGCAAAAAGTCCCTTTTCCTAAGTTAAAAAACATTTATCCTAGGAAAAGTAAAACGCCCTTTAATAATTTCATTTTATTTCATAAAACCCATAAAAATATTTTATCCTAAGTATAAATGCTGAAATTTTATATCGGGTCCCACATTGAAAAAAAATCTATTCTCGATAGCAGTTTTAAAGTTAAAACTGAATGTATTATATATATCCCGTAGGTAAATTTCATTATTAACATTTGATATAATGTATTAAATCCCTTTATAAACCTTTATCCCGTATATATTAAATTCTTACTATATAAACATCCCAACCCATATTTTTTATATAAACCAATGGTTTAATTCCCCACATGTTATATATCCCTGACCCATTATGTATTATCCCCGCCTATTATAACATTACACTTACCATAAACCTATTGGCATGTATAAAACCCCAACCAATACATAAAATGTGTATCTGGCATAGTTTAAACCCCGAGCCCCATGCCATCAATCCCAATACATTCATCGCATTATCCTATCCATTAGATTGTCACCCTCTAGATCGAACGAATACCAAACCTTGTCGCACACCCTATAGAACGAGAGTTAACACACCCCAAACCTTGTGAAATATGTAGTTTTCGGAGTCTCCCTCCCTGCTACGTGTTGGCTTTCTATTCGATCGCATCAATAAAAACTATATTGCCAACCACCTTTGGCGCTTGCAAAAACCACTGAGCGGTTTTCTCCCCAGCATGCAAACCACCTGCTCATTTGAAATGATCGACCATTAATGCAAAAAATTGTTGGTTTAAAATGCATAAATACTAGCCTTTGTTAAAAAAAATTTACCTTTCTGTTACATTTTTCACTGAATAAGCACTACCAACCTATTTCAAAGCATCCATATCATTGAAACAACCATATTTCAAGCCTTTTCACCTGAATTCAAGACCTCTACTACTACAAGACATCGCAAAACCAAATTGAAGTGTTTTAAAGACCTCTTAATATTCATAAAAGCACTCTTCTGCCTCATAAACCCTCCTACAAAGCAAATCTTTGCTTTTCCCAGGTATTCTTCAGAGAAAAAGCCTGTTCTTGATCTAAAAAGAAAAATAATTAGTACTTTAATCAAATTAAGATTACTAGCAAACAAAGAAAGCCCTCTTGCCTTCCAAAATATTTTTTCGCAAACCCTAAAGCATTCTTTCCACATATTTTGAGGTTCAAGACTATTTTAATTCACATAGATTGAATAAATTGAAGAATTTAAGCCTTTGTACACTTGAATAAAACCTTCTTGTCTTCCAGTCCTTTCATATAGACCCTAGACATCTTTTTGCAGAAACTCTAAAGTCCTGTAATTGCCTTTTGTTATAGAAAACATAGTGTGATCAACTGAGCAAGTTTAAACCTTTGCAGACCATAGATAAAACCCTGATTTCATCCTCAATCCTTCTGCAAACTGTTATAATTTTCCAGAAGTGCTCCTAAAGGCCTAAATCGGTTTTTTCTAAGTCAAAAGAGTAATTAATTTTAAAATCAAACAGAAACAATGGCTTCCAAAGTAGTAGCATCTGTCAATCCACTACAACCTCTTGTTGTAGATGTAGAGCACATTCCCTTGGCTGACAGAGACTTCAAGGTTACTGACACAGTCATAGAATTTAACCTTCTTGAGCTCCACTATTGGAGCCAAGAAAAATCCATAGATCAGGCTGATGAAGTTTTTATTTGGGTGTCAAATTTGCCAAAATATGTTGTCCCACAGACCTTCCAGAGCCCAAAAGTGACTAGAATTTGTCAATCTTGCTATTTCCCTGACCAAAGAGCTATAATAAACCCTGAAAAAAGAAATTCTATTTACCATTACTGCTAAGTCAATCAATCAGATTCTATATACAACCTAGGCCTGATGAAATCCATTTATCCATTGAGGCCCTCACTCAGCTATACTTGAATCTGGACTTCCCCAAGAGGTTCCAGATATTCCAGACTTTCATGCCTTCTTCTGTAGAAATTCCCAAGATAAATTCTCCATACTCTTTTGCAAAATTTTCTGAAAGGACAAGACATATCATCTCCATGTTGTCTTTTATTCTTGGTTATTTTATAGATGTACATGATGATGTTGCAACGATAGGTTTTTTTTCTACTTTCACACTTGGTCAACCTCCTGCTACGATTTGTAATTTTTCCCAATACATTGTTGATAGTATTCATGAACAATTGGTCAAAATGTCTTTTGAAGGTGTTTTCAAGTATTCCTCATTCCTATTCCACATGTTTTTATACTTTCAGTCTGATAAATTTGCTACAAACCTTCAAAAGCTTGATGTTGAAGGAAACCCACAATCAGTCATATTTTGGACTTCCTTGATAAGGAAAGACTCCAATGAGTTCACTTATACAAATTTTAATGATTCTTTCATTCATCCTATGGTCAATTTGCTGAACAACAGCAGGTAACCTAGAATTATTGAAGAGATTAAGAAGGTCCTATAGTTGTCAGAGCATAATAGGATAGGTGATTGGTACTTATAACAAAACCATACTGAGGTAAGAGTATATGGATCAAGTATTGTTCCATATAAATTGCCCAAATACATCCCTATGAGTTTATTTTCCCTTGAATACATAAGGCATATTCTTAACTCAGATGCAATTAATTTCTTGGCAACAAAGAAGAAGACACAGTTCAAATTGAAAAAAAAAATTGGCCCTTTTATCTGTAACAATAGAGATACAGGTCCAGAGGCTGAAAAATGTTTACAAGAGTTCAAATTCATTAAAAATTTTCTATGGTATTATGAAGCCCTTTGAGTTATAAGTAAAATGAGAGTTAAATGCAAATTGACTCCCTATGTGCATGAAAAGAAACCAGACATAGAGAAATTATCCAATCAATTTGAATGGTTGGAGAACACCTTGGTAGAGTCAGAGAAGCAAAGTGATACTAGTCAAACTTTGCAAACTCCAGCCTAAGAAGACAGGAATGCAAAGAGAAACAAAGATGAAGGATCATACCTTGCAGAGACAACTACTGAAACTAAATTTAAATTTATGTACAGGAAAAATAAAAAGTTAAATCCCGCCAATAAAGAAGTAGAAACAATAGAGGTGATTGATACAAAAACATCAGCAAAGGACAAAGCACCTCCTACAATAATTGAAGACGAAGAACAACTTACAACTTCAAACACTCAACTTATTCAGAAGCAGAACAGTATTGAAGTTTCCTCAACTAAAAACCAGTAGAAAAGGAGATGGGTATCAAAGAAAGATACAAAGAAATCAAAGCCAGAAATGAAGAAATTAAAACTGAAATATATTCCTAATATCTGAAACAAACTCATGGCATCCAGAATTGGCTACTTTCAGCCTTTGACTATAAGAATAAAAAGATGCAGATGACATTTCTTCAACCCAAAGTTCAAACTCCCGAGTCATCCTCTGATTACAAAAAGACAGATTTTGAATTCTTGGCCCAGGATATTCATCCTCTGGACCAAATTTATTTTCATAAGTAGGTAGGGGAGATGATATATTCTACAATGACCACCAAGGCCATGAGTGTACAAAAGCTAAAAACACTCTTGCAAATATCAGAGATCAGCTCAAATTGGAAAAAGCATCTTCATAGGCAAAAGAAAATAGAATTAAATCTTTGAAGAATTAGTAATTGAAGTAGGATATGATCCTAAAAATGTCAAAGTTACAGATGAATTGATAAAGAAGAAAAATGCAAACATTTATGCATTAAAGAAACAACTAAAGCTGCCCCCTACAGAACATCCTCAAGGAAAGGAAGTATTACATGATACAAATAAGAAAGATGAGATGATGAATCTCATTCTACAGTTGACTGCTCAGATAAAGGAAATGGAGAATGAAATGGACAAGTTGGTCCCAGAGAAAGAAGCCAGCAAAGAACCAGTCCCAGTCACTGTCATTCCTATAGTCACTACTTTTGTACCTTCCACACTAGTAGAATCACTGGCTCCTAAAGTCTCCATGGCTACAACATTATGTTGTGTAACCAGCTCCAAAAATAGAAGAAAAGAGATATCAACGCCTTAGAAATGAGCCACTTCGAGGGGGAAACCTCCAATACATTACATAAATGAACAATTCTTGGATGATACAAATGAACAAAACCTCATTCTATATATAGGAGTCCATGGGGCCACAATATAATCTAGTGACAAATATGGTAATCTGGCGACCTAACAACATGGATATAATGTAAGGGCACCAATAATAACAATATGGGGGTTACGGGGTACAATAATAACAATAAGGGGGGCTACATTAACATAATAAGGGGCTACACTATTAATATAGGGACTTAACATGCCCCTCTCCTTCAGATAAGTGTTGTCCTCAACGCTGATTATTTCTTTGATGCTTCCGTATAAAATTCTCATCCTCCCATGCGAAATATTTTACAGGAAAGTTCTTCCACTTGCTGAGATACTCTAAAATTGATCGTGCTTGTCGATTTCTTGTTTCTATGACTGCTTCATAACTTCTTTCGATGTGATGTTGATTTTCTTGTTGTTTCATTAGATTCTGCACCAAAGTTGGGTTATCCTTTGAGAGTTGGAGAACTTGTTGTTGATGTTCGATGTGATCTTCCACTAATTTATCATCCATATTTGCTATTATTTGATCCTTAAAACCATCCAAATTAGCCTCCATTTATGCTTTTAAACCATCTATTTCATCTTCAATTGCTCTTCGTAAGATCGAAACTTGTTGCACTTAGTACCGTAATTTTGATAGATCATGTTGCAATTCTTCATCTTCATGTGTCATGGTAGAGCCTTCTGAAGGCTTAATGGGTGTTGAATTCTTTTTTTGAGGCATTATAGAACCCAATACTGATAAAAATTCTAAATTATGCACTTGGAATCACTTAAATTTCTTTTTCAAACAAACGTTATGCAATTTTAAAAACTAGATACACACCTTTCTCTTGCTTTTGAGGAGCTAGATATTGAAATTAAATTATCTCTATAATTGAAAATCCTCAATATCTGAAATTCCACCTTGTAGTATTCCTTTGAAGCTTCTTTCAAATGCCACAGGTCTGATCTGATTTGGATTCTTAAAGACAAAGTTATGTCTAATCTTCCACAATGACCTAATTATGGACTAGTTCAGTAGAGTGAAATTGTATGACTTTCCACGTGTCACTGTTTCATCCTTTGCCTCTGAAATTGATAGCAAAAAAATTGCAGTCCGTGTACTTGTGACCACTTTTTACATCCCTCAAATCAACGCAGTTATTGAACTTTTCCCACGATCACCTCTTTGAGATGAAATTTAGGAGCCTGAAAAAGCACTACCTTCCATAGATCATATCTCCAAAAATATTGCGAACCAAGCTCTGAAATTTTTTGACGAATTTCCTCAGGATTTCAGCTTCGCACCATGCGAATTTTAGATTCTTAACCTTCGTAGAAATATTTTTATAGCGAAAATTCCACTATGACCTGTTTAGGAGCTTGAAAAAATGCCTAACTTCCACGGATGATATCTCTAAAACTATTGCGAAACAAGCTCTAAAATTTTTAGAAAATCTTCCTCGGGATTTTGGCTTCGCACCCTAAAAATTTCAGCTTCTGAAACTTCGTAGAAAAAAAGTTATAGCGAAAATGCCACGATGACCTGTTTGGAGCAGCGAAACCTTAGAATCCAAAGCTCTGATACCAAATGTTGTGTAACCAGCTCCAAAAAGAGAAGAAAAGAGATATAAACGCCTTAGAAATAAGCCACTTCGAGGGGGCAACCTCCAATACATTACATAAATGAACAATTCTTGGATGATACAAATGAACAAAACCTCCTTCTATATATAGGAGTCCATGGGGCCACGATATAATCCTAGTGGGGCCACAATGTAATCCTAGCCGACCTAACAATAATAATGTAAGGGCACAATAATAACAATATGGGGGTTACAGGGGTACAATAATAACAATAAGGGGGGCTACAGTAACATAATAAGGGGCTACACTATTAATATAGGGGCTTAACACATTACCTGTCACTTCATCAACAACTTCAACAATGGAATCTTCAACAACAGTAGCACATCATTCAGATGAAGAAAACAAGTTAGTAAAAGCTATGCAGGACATGTCTATTCAGACTAATGAGATTAACATACTTAAAGAACAACTTAAAATTATTGAAGATGAAAATAAACTTTTTAAGCTAATGCATAAGAATGAAGAACAAAGAGAAAACAAATTAAATGAGCAGTTGAAGAAATTAGAAAAAGATCTAACATTGAAAGAACCCATGTCTCAAATCAGACAACAACTATGGGCTAATATCATTGAAGTTTTCAATGATATTTGTTCATCCATACAGGTCATTTATGAACAGAAAGACTTAGTCAAAGCAACAAAGGAAGCCATTGAAAAGATAAAAGAAGAGCCTGGTAAGAAACCTGAAGAAGCTCTTGAAATCATCAAATTTATTAATTCCAAAAATAGGCAAGAACTTGAAGAAATTGGAATTAATGATAGAACATAAACCATCCTAGAAGTTAGGAAGGTAATTTCTAAGAAGAATTTTATGATACAAATAGGAGAGAAATGCAAAAGCATGGAGGTTTCTATCACAAGGTTTATGAGGAAATTTGATGTCCTAAGGCAGAAAGGCCTTCCAAATCCATTAGTTATTCATGAAAAACTAATGAAGCAGGATGACTATGACAAGAAAATGAGAGAAGTTGTCAAGGATCAGGCCAATCTGCCTTCCTCACAAGGTATTCCAATAGGGAAGGTAATCTACAAGAATTTGGGGAATTTTTTTTACCTACAGCATGAGGTGAAACACATATTTATCAACAAACCCACATTCTCAAAATACACTGAAGCAGATGAAATATTCAGGAGGATGATGAATATCAAGTTTCTAGAGGTAGAACTTTAGGAAAAAATGATTGATTTATTATGAAATCAGGTTGCAGTAAGCACAGAGTAGTAAAAATAAAACAGAGCGTGTTTTTTTTTACATTTACAGTTATAGTTTTGCAATTAAAATCAGGACAATAAACAGTGAAAGAGTATCGGTTCAAAGTCAAAAGTCAAATAAAAAATTACAAAGCAGAGATAATGCTGCCAGCGTAGAGGACACTTCACTGTCTAGATGTAGCCTTCGTTGAAGAGAAAAGAGAGAAAACAACAACAGATTGAAGACATCAAATAGTAATTTCAATAAAAACAGGGCAACTAGCATTAGTTAGAAAGCTGTCACTATCTTCTTGCATGAAGATATTTCTTTTCCATGAATAATTCCTAAGTTATTTTTTAAGATATTTGTAAAGAGTTTTTTGTATAAATACTTCTCATTTAGAAGTATTGAGTGTGGATGAATTGTTGAACATTTCTATAGTTGTACTATTCTGAACCTAAGGGTGATTGTTCCAATTTCAAGTCAACAGACTGGATTAAAGCAATAAAGCATCATATTATAGGATTCATGTGTTGGGCCACTACAGTGAAGTATTTTCACTTGTTTCTTTGTCAATTTCTTATGTTTTTTCATCAATACTTGTATGTCGTTCTAAATATAAATGATAAATCAGGAATGTTATTTCAGAATATGTTAAAAGCACTCTGTCTTGAACTGCTTATCATTTACATGTTTTCCACTAATATCTAGACTAAGGAACCCTTAATTTCTCCCTATTTTCAATTGACCTCTTTCTTTTCACTCATTATCCAGATTTGAGAACCCTTAATTGCGCTCTTACCCTGATTGAAAATATTTTCACCATCAGCCTTGAATATCTGAAGTAACTTAGCTATCTTTCCCTATAAACATTTCCCTTTAGAACTTGATCCTGATCTGACTGCTTGACACATTGACTCCATTAACCCAATGGAATACAGACCTACATCTATCCATCTGAGAAAGTGATTTCACAATCAAATAAAATCAAAATGCAAAACCAATTTACCCTACATAACTAGCCTAAAATCAATTAAAATCAACAAAGATAAATCATATAGAGAGATCCCTCTCTGAGCATTAGGAAGGCTAGATCCTAAGGCTTAAAAATAGGTTTGTGGTTACTTCTAATATTCTTTAAACAAAAATAAAAAAATCTAACAACTCTTGAGAATTATTAGAGTGATAACATACTGGCGACCATACTGGGGAACTAACCAATCCTCAGTTTTAAAATAAATCTTAAAGGAAATATTTTTACTTACCTTTTCACCTTAAAATTATTTTGAAGAGTTTTTAGTAAATTTTCCATAAAAAACTGTAATTCTGGCTTCCAAAAGAGTCTACTATACCAGGTCCAATCCAAATCTAGACCCTGTTGTCATAGTAGATAATCCTGACAGAATTGTAAAGGAAATAAAAAAAAAAGTAGAAAGTTTAGGTAATAAGAATTCATTGATCAAAGCAAATTCTCTTCCAAATAAATTATCAAGTTTACAAGACATTGAATTTGATCTAGCTTTTGAAAAAACTTTGTTTAGAACTAAATCAGAAAGTGACATACATAATAGTGTAATAGATCCTGATTTCATTTCATTCATTGAAAGTAAGAAGGAAACTGTTTCACTAGATTCAGATGAAAAAGTATTAGAAGTTTATGATGAACTTGATGCTATAATTGCAACTTTGATTAATGAAATTGATGAAGCTTATTTACAACATTCAGTGGGATTGACTGCTTTATCAGCCTATACCCCTAATCATTCTACCAGTCATTTAGATACCAGTATTTTATAATCTGTAGGTTCATCCTTATTTACTACCACTTCTTCCATTGTTTCCACCACACTTCATTCCACAGATTCATTTTTTCCAAAGAAACCTTTTCAACCTAGAGTTTTATTTCCATCACCAAATAGTTCAAGTTCATCCCCTAGCATTTCTGCTACATTTTCCAATACTTCATTCTCATTTCCAAGCTCTTCTTCTAACATCCAAACTACATCTTC
The DNA here is from genome assembly GCA_034641835.2 of Pinus albicaulis. Lineage (NCBI taxonomy): Eukaryota > Viridiplantae > Streptophyta > Pinopsida > Pinales > Pinaceae > Pinus > Pinus albicaulis. Next base: position 289,646,499 of record CM076582.1, read on the forward strand.
TAATATCCCAATCTCATCTGCAAGTGCTTTAACTACATCTGCAAATACTTCAAGTTCTTCACCAAGTACTTCAAACTTACCTCATAGTCAAGCTAGAATACAAGCCATGGCTGTTAGATATGCCCCATTGGTCCTACAAGCCCCTATAAATTCCATGCCCCAAGATTATCAAAGAAAAATCCCTCAATTTTATGGAACCACTCACTACACTGCGCAACATCATGTTAATAAAATGATAGATTACTTTGAATTACATGAATTAGATGATGTTGATGTTCAAATGAGAGTTTTTGCTCAAACTTTAGCTGGTGATGTTAAGAAGTGGTTTAAAGGTTTACCTGCTGGTAGTATAGCTGAGTTGGTTGTTTTCCATAGGATGTTTCTTAATATATGGGAGAAGAAGACGAATCCATTACAAATTTTGTATGAATTTTAAAACATAAAAAGAGCACCAAATGAAACAATTCAAGACTATTGTACAAGATATAACAATATCTACAATGCAATCTCTGCTAATCTCAAAACTCCTCCAGACTCTGCCCTTGTCAAATTTCCTGATGGATTTTATACATATATGGCTTACCAACTGAGAGAGAGAAGCTCAGAAACCTTAGCCAAGAAAGCTAGATTAAGAAATGAAAGAAGAGTGACAATAAAAGAGGAAACATCAACCTCAGATTTGAAAACATATAAATTAGAAAAAAAATTAGAAATAATGATGGATAGGTTAGACAATATGGAAAGGAAGCCACAGTGGGATAACCAACAAAAATAACCTCAAATTAGAAATCCCAATTTCAGGAAAATTACCAACACTAGTAAATCTAGAGAATCAACACCTGACCAAACAATAAGACAACCTTTCCAAATGAACTATGTTGAAAGTTCTCACCAAAACAAAAATGATGAAGACACTCAGATAAATCTAATGGGAATTAATGATGATAACACCATTTTTATTACACAAGAGGAACATGAGTTATATAAATTACAATAACTACAATTAGAATCTGGTGAATCCTTTGATTACAAACAAGGTTATGAGTATGCAATTAATGAATTTCGTAGGAAATATAACCTTAGGATCAAGAAAAATGTAAAAGCCCCTACTAAGAAAACTACCCAAACTCAAACAAAGAAGACAACAAAGGTTCCTACAGCTAAAGTTCTGCAAATTCTTCCTAGGGAAACCCAGTAAAACTCTAGTTCAACTCAGAAGAATTCAAATCCTAATCAGAAAATTTGAAGTCCCAAAAATTTTCTTCAGGTTAGTATCTGTCTATATTTTCCTGTTGTTTGGGGTTGTGTTGGCCTAAGTAAGAGCATCAATAGCAAGATCATGAGTAGATATCAGTGGTTCCTTATGTAGTGGCTAAGTTCCTTGTATTTATATTGGTATCGAAGGATCCAACCTATCATAGAAAGCTTAAACTCATATAGAAGGAATAGAAGGTAGAAGGAAGAAACTGATATTTGGTCTAGAAAGAATAGGTAGTATAAGAATTCTTCTTACCTACTCATAATTACACCCAATCCTAAAATCGACATTATAGATACTTTTGTTCAAACTTCAACTGATTTTCAAAAATCTGTTGATGCCAAGACATCAAATTCTGTTAAAACAAGAATTTCTGATCCAGAAACATCTACTGCTGATCCAAAATCAGTTGATTCTAAAGTAGCCACTGCCAAAACAACTACTGAAACCTCAAAATCTGCCAAAACTTCCACTACATCTCAAAATGTCCCTGAAAATAAAATTAGAAGCAGTAAAACATTGGAAACGCCAACATAAAATGAAAGAACAACTGTAGAAAAAGAAGATAAACATACCCAAACTGCAGTTACAAAAGAAGAAGTAATTTAGTTAGGAAGATCACAAGCACCATTCAACATCCAAGCTGAAATTTCCAAACTAAAGATACCAATTCCTCTAACAGAGTTGATAAAAAATGATCTATAAATATCACATATCACTGAGACTTTAAACATGAATGATGGAGAAGATTAAGTTAATTTGAGTGATGATCAATTAGAACTAATATTTGGTCCTAAAGTTAATGGAAAACACCAAGAGGGAGGAGTTCCTCCTTTCTACATTAGCTTGAATGTTCATGATCATATTTTACATAATGCCATGCTAGATTCAGGTGCCTCACATAATTTAATGCCAAAAGCAATAATGGAAACTTTGAATTTAGACATCACTAGACCTTATAAATATATCTTCTCATTTGATTCCAATAAAGTGAAATATCTAGGCTTAATCAAAGATTTATGTGTTACTTTAGTTTAATACCCTGGAAAAAGCATAGTCATGGATATTTTAGTAGCTAACGTCCCTCCTAAGTATGGAATGATGTTATCTCGCCCTTGGGGAGCTAAACTGCAAGGATCTCTACAACTAGATATGTCTTATGCAACAATATCAGTTTTTGGCCAACCCAAGAAACTTTACAGAGAGACATTAATGAAGTACATGGTTAGTAGTGTAGAAAGACCTCAAAACTATCCTATTTATTCTACACCTACTGATATGGACTCCTTCATTTTATGTAATTCTGAAACTGGCATAGAGAATAAAACTGAATTAAAATAGAAAGAGAAATACCCAAACATTAAAAACATATTTCATGAATCAATGTGGCATTTAGATTTTGATGGATTAGTGAACAAATTAGAAGCAAGAGCAGGAGTTTGGATACATAACATGGAAAAAAATCATGCAGAAGGTCATGCCTTTAGATTAAATTTCAAATGTACAAACAACATGGCTGAGTATGAAGCTTTGATTTTAGGACTATAGATTGTTAGAAATTTAGGAGCCAAAAGAGTGTCAATCATGGGTGACTCTGAGTTAATTGTGAAACGGATAAGAAGAAAATATTCTGTATATAATCATGGATTAAGCCATTATAGAGAAACATTTTTAGATCTAATTAGTGAACTGCTTGAATGTGACTTTGCTACAATTCCTAGAAAACACAACATGCAGGCACACAATTTATCAACTTTTTCTAGCACCTGCAATTTTCCTTTTCAACCAAATCATCAATATACAATAGAAGTTAAACACATGCCTACAATACCAGATAATCTAAAATATTGGCACATATTTTCATAGGATGAACATATTTATCATTTCATGAATACTAAAGGAGAATGTCAGAATTGTAACATAGACACAGATTGTACAGTAGATCAAACCATAGATATTGAGATTGATATAAATGTTGTAGATGTAAACAATTTAGATTTCACTAAACCCACTAAATTTACTCAAGTATAAATAGATAATTTAGAGAAGGTAGAGATTGAAGAATTAGCAGATGATGATTATGGCATTTTAAACCTTAAGAAAAAAATTTTACCTAAGAGATTAGCCCCTTTAGAAAATATTTTTGATTCAAATTATGTTGCAAGAAAACCAAAGATGGAACCATTAAGATCTGACATAGAAGAATGTAATATAGGAACAAAATTGAAGCCTAAGATGATAAAACTTTCAAAAACCTTACCTCAAGAAGAAAAAGTGAAATACATAGCTTTGTTTAAATAATTTCAGGATGTATTTGCATGGAGTTATGAGGACTTAAAATATTATGACACTAGCATAATACAACACAAAATACCTATAAAAGAAGATAAAAAACCTTTCAGACAGAAGATTAGAAGAATCAATCTAGTTTTAATGCCTTTAATTGAAAAAGAGGTTAAGAGAATGTATGAAGCCCAGATAATTGCACCTACCAGATATTTTGATTGGGTTTCAAACCTTGTTCCCACTAGGAAGAAGACAGGGGAGATCAGATTGTGTGTTGATTTCCGTAATTTAAATATAATGTCCTTAAAATATCACTACCCTCTCCCCAAGATGGATCACATTTTACAGAGGGTGGTTGGTTTTTCCAAGATTTCATTACTTGATGGATTCTCTTGATATAACTGGATTTTAATTCAACCAGAAGACCAACCAAAGACTGCATTTACTACTCCTTGGGGTACTTTCATGTATGTGAAAATGCCTTTCGGATTAATGAAAGTAGGAGCCACTTTTCAAAGAGCTATGGATATAGCTTTTGCTAAAGAAAATCATGATTTTCTTGTGATCTATATAGATGATATAACTGTATTTTCAAAAACTGATAATGAACATCTAGATCACCTCAGACATGTGTTTATCAAATGTAGGAAATTTGGTATTTCTTTGAATCCCAAAAAGACTATATTTGGACTTGAAGAAGGTAAATTGTTAGGACATATCATATCTAAAGAGGGAATTAGGATAGACCCAGCTAGAATAGAGGCCATTTTGAACATTAGTCATCCTAGGAATATTAAAGAATTGCAGGCTTTCTTAGGTAAAATCAATTTTCGCAAAATATTCATTTCAAACTTAGTAGAAATAATTAGAGAACTCAATAACATGTTAAAAAATACTCAGCACTTAAATGGACTGTGGAGGCTAAACAATTATTTGAATCAATCAAAAAAGCCTTGACAAGAACACCAATCCTAATAAGTCCTGATTTCAAAAAATATTTCATTATTTTTTCCTTTGCTTCAAAACATACTATTGCTACAGTCTTACTACATAAGAATGATCAGGGCTATGAGAAAACCATTGGTTTTTTCAGCAAATCACTTAGAGATGCCACTTTAAAGGATAACATAATGGAAAAGCAAGCACTAGCTTTAGTGAAGGCTATTAAAGATTTTAGTGTACATCCTGTATTCATATATCACTGCTTATGTTCCAAATTTAGTTGTGAAGGACATTCTGACTCAGAATGGGCTTGATGGTAAAAGAGGCAAACGGATTGCCACCATTTTGGAATATGACATAGAAATTAAACCCACCAAACTCATTTAAGGTCAAGGTTTAGCCAAACTCATGGCTAAATCAAATTTTCATGCTTTAGATATAAATTTTATTGCCCAATTAGATGATTATGAAGAGATGGCGACTCCAAAGATCAGTGAAGCCTTTTCATACTTGCCATGGTATGTAGATATCATATTTGTGTTACTAAATTTACAAGCTCCTCATGAATTATCAAGAACTAAAGCTAGATTTTTAAAGTTAAAGGCATTGAAATTTTGTATCATAGACAATGCATTGAAATTTTGTATCATAGACAATGCATTATTTTGGAAAGATCATGGTGGCATTTTATTGAATTGTTTGCTTAAAGATGAAGTTGATAAAATTATGGAAGAGTTTCATGGAGGTGACTGTGGAGGACACCTTTACTAGAAGACAATTGTAGATAAAAGCTTGAGAGCTGGTTTTTACTGGCCTACACTATTTGCAGATGTGAAAAAGTATGTGACCTCCTGTCACAAATGCCAAATATTTGAAGGGAAGAGAAAGCTACTACCTTTACCCCTTAAACCCATCTCCACAGAAATGCCTTTTCAGCAATGGGGTCTTGAATTCATTCATGAAATTCACTCTCCATCCTTAGCCCAACACAAGTGGATTTCGACAGCCACAGACTATTTCACTAAGTGGATAGAAGCCATTCCTTCTAGGCAAGCCACTGATACTATCATAATCTCATTTTTAGAAAATAATATACTGTCTAGATTTAGATGCCCCCAGAAGCTTATTACTGATAATGCAGCTACTTTCAAGTCCAAAAATATGATTTACTTCTGTAATAAATATCACATTACCCTTGGTCATTCCACTACTTATTACCCTCAAGGTAATGGTCTTGTTGAATCCTCCAATAAAACCTTGGTGAATATCATCAAGAAACTACTAGAAGACAATAAGAAAACCTAGAACAAAAGGTTAGTGAATGCCTTATGGGCAGTTAGACTTACCACAAATAAGTCCATTCGTACATCCCCTTATCAGCTGGTTTATGGGATGGATGTTATTTTTCCATCTTATTTAGGAGTACCAGTAATGAAAATAATACAAGAACTGCAGGTAGAAACCAATGATATCCAAAGAAGGATAAATCATACCATACACTTGTAGCAAACCAGGGAAGATGTCTATCTCAAGTCTCAAGTTGTTCAAGAAAATATTAAAAGGATATTTGACAATAAGACTAAGGAAGATTATTTTTATATAGGTGGCAAAGTTATCAAGTGGGATTCTAGGAGAGAAGAGAAAGGTAAACATGGGAAATTGGATTTCTTATGGAAAGGTCCTTATGTTATTTATGGTTACAGAGGTAACAATGCATTCTTTCTAAAGGAGTTAGATGGATCAGATCTGCCAAGTGGACCTATCAAAGGTAGAATGTTGAAGCATTACTATTCCCCAAAATAACAATAGTTCACTTTGTTTATTTTACTCATTGTACATAACATTGAATATTTTATATTGGATTGGATGTTTTTCTAGCAAAGTTGAAACCCGGAGAGAAGGCCCTAAGCTTTGAAAGACAAAATATTGTTGGAAATGTTGTCATTGATAGCAAAGGAATTGGCAAAGGAGGAGCATCTGAAACAGTAACTAGGGAAAGAGAAAAGCAAAGTAGCAGAGAACAGAGGCAACATAGAGGAGGTAGAGGCAGCATAGAAGGAACAAAGGCAGCAGGAGACAGATGACAGTAGAAGAGGGCCATTTAATAGCATATCTGGAGAGACAGAGTAATGTATATGCCTAAATTTAATAACAGATTTGGAGAGACAGAGTAATGAATATGCCTGATGTTCGGATATAGTCCTGATAGAATTAGAGTGTTAATCTCTGTGTAAAGAATACATTTATTCCTTGGACTCTATTTGGCTTATGAAATTTCGAGCAAACCCTATACGTAGAGGACTCTGGAAATCGGTTTAAGAGTCTATCTATAGGAAAAGGCTTTGAATTCTAGTAAATAAATGTATGAGCAATGCAAGGCTGAATTTCCCTCTGTGTGTCGGTGGAGAAATCAACTTCATGTCGATATTGTGCTTGAATGCACTAAGAACTGTAAGCAAATTCTCTGTATTATGTATGAAAGAAGACTCTGTGTCAGGCTTTAGATGGAGTTCAATTTTGGATAAATCCTATGATAATGGCTCATATTTGAGGTTCTGGATTGTAATCGAAAGCATCAGTCTCTGTGAAGAAAGTTCTCTTGCTAATGCAGAACCATAGAAACCCCTTTGAAACTGAATCCCACATAAGTTGCCATTGTCTTATATTCAGTTCAGGGTAACCGAATTTGTTTGAGAATAAGCCTTCATTCTCATTAGAATCGACTTGTTTAAGGAAGAAATGAGTTCGTTGTGAGCCGCGCTCTGAAACAGGAAGTTGTGGATCGATCACGGTTACAGTGAGTATCATGTTCATCGCAGAACTCAATGCAGTCGAATAATCCATGGGGGTTACTATAAGTCGTGTTCTTCTGCAACAAATGCAGAATTTTGAGCTACAACCAATAGTTGGATGATCGATATGGAATGGAGCATAAACACGGCGGAGTTAAACAAAATAAAGGTGGACGGAACCCTAAGGGAGAAAGCAGCGGAACCACGAAGAAGTGAACAGTAAAGGCGGGTTTCCAGTTTTGATCGCACTGCCTTCGTAGGGTAAGCAGTATTCAAGAATTTGGAGCGATTCCATTGACTGCCTAACACGTGGCATACGGCGGGGTCCCAAAAACTACTCTCATCGCGAGTTAACGGTGGTGCAAGTAACTCGCGCGATATCTGTTGGATCGTCAAGACCAGTGCAACGTGTTGTCCGCCGGTGGATGTGGAAGGCTTGTCAGCATTGGGGCCCATGCATACGTATGCGTTGATCATTGTTAAGGTTTGCGGGTTTAACCAAGGTATGGTGTTGTGATTTAAGTGTGTAGTTAAAGGGCAAGTCCAGTTATATGGGGTTAAGGTATACGACGTTGCATCGATTAAATGATGTGATTTTGATAAGGGGAGAGCGCTTTTAGCTTCATAAGCACTTACAAACATCCCCCATATTGTGTTGATTGTGTCGTGAATTACCTAGCATTTATATGATCATTGGTTGAGAGTAGAGCTCCCACAGAAAGGAAGTGAATCTGAGATATTACATACATATAATATCTTTGAAATTAATATCTCAATTCTCTGAGATTTGAATGCTCTCAGGTTTAAGTGTTTAATTTGTTAGCGTAGAATAAGTTGAGGGTTAACCATATCGTGATGCCCTAACATTGAACGGAGGCCATGACCATAGATTGATATAGCATCGTATGTGAGTTGGATGACATCGTTTTGGATATGTGTAAGGGTTCTATGTGGCGTGGTTGTTCTATTGCATAGGCTTGGGGGCTTTTACAATTTTTGAAGGAGGTTCCTACAGTTAGAAGAATTGCCAAGTTTAAATTGGACTGAGTACAGAGGTGTAGGCAGGTGGTTATATATGCAAGAGGATTTTATTAACATCTCAAATCTCAGATTTGAGATGCTAAAGATTTCAAATTTAGTTTTTTAATTTCCAGTTCAGTAAACAGAGTATCAAAACTGCCCAGATCAGATAACGTAAGCAGGCAGCCTGAGAACAGAGATTGGTAATGAACAGACATCACCCAGATTCATATGTATTTGAGAATAAAACCTGAAAAGTAGTTATATATGTAGCTGGTGCACACAAGTATAGTGAACAGATGAATAGACACAGAGGTGAACCAAAGTATACAGAACAGTCACTCAACAACAACAAAAAAGACAAATCCAGTAAAGCCAAAATCCATAAAAGGAGCTTAGTGAAATTGAAGTGTGTAACTGAAAATGTGAATGTAAATGTTGTAATTAATTTTTATTGTTTGTGATGCATTGGCAAGTATCCAAAGGAAAAATAAAAATCCCATTGTAACACTGAAATTTGTACATATTGTTAGATTTTTAATGAGTTGGACAAAGAAATGAGAAGGCAGAAGTAAAAAAGTCATGGTTGTTCACTCCAAATTCCTTGTGAAATACAAACAGTCATGTGATGAACTATATATATAATATCAACTTGATATGCATAGAGAGGTTGGAGAGAGTGAGGTTAGATAATGAAAAGTATAGAAGATTGTGGTAGAGAAGATAAGGAAGAGAGGAGCAGAAATAGATTCTACAGAACAGAGCTGATATCTGAGGTAAATCAGCAAACATTTCTTTTGATAAATTGAGGAAGTTGGAGCTTACCTATCAAGTTGAAGCTTGATAGCTGTCAGTTGTAGCTGACTGAGGTTGGAGCCTCTTGTAGGTTGGTGCCTGTAGAAAATTGAAGGGAGTTGGAGCTTCCTTGCAAGTTGTAGCTTGTAGAATTGAGGTTGGAGCCTCCTGTAGGTTGGTGCCTACAGAAAAATAGTGGTGAGAGGGAGTTAGAACTTGCCTTTTCATCACGACAATAATAAGATGTGGTTTTCTCCCTTTATGGGTTTCCACTTATATCTGTTGTCTCTATCTGTGTTGCCTGTGTGCTGAGATGATTTATCAAATCTGCTTAATGTTTGTTGCTCTCATAATAATTTTGATGTCAGATTAATTTAATATTGCTGCAACATATTAAGACTGTTCATATACTAAAGTTGGTTATAAAAGTAAGCTGTAAATAAGCTGATGAAAAATTTAAAAAGCTCATGTATGTATTGAACGGATTCACCCCCCCCCCTCTCAGTTCAAATAAGAATTCAACAATTGGTATCATAGCAAGTTCCTTCTGTACCATTTTAACCACTGAAACGAGATCCTAGGCCCCCAGGATGGCTAGTCAAGAAGGAAGCTCCACCAATAAAGCCCCTTTCTTCACTGGTGCTAATTATGCCTTCTGGAAAATCAAAATGAGAGCATACATAATGTATCTAGGAATAGAGGTATGGGCTGCTGTAGAATTTGGATATGCCCCAAAGGCAACTGGCCCAGAAAGAGAAGCAAAACAAGAATTTGTAGCAAATGCAAAGGCCATGAATGCAATTTTAAATGGACTCTGTGAGGCTGAATTTATCAAAATAATGCACAATAAGACTGCCAAATATATGTGGGACACTCTAGAGAATATCCATGAGGGAGATAAAAAGGTAAAAACTGCCAAACTTCAAGTATATAAAGCCTAGTTTGAAAATTTAAAAATGAATGATGATGAAGATGTTGGCAGCTTCTTCATAAAAGTTGCAGAAATTGTGAACAATATGAAAGCTCTCGGAGAAACCATACCAGAAAGTATAATTGTGTAAAATATTCTAAGATCTATTCCATCCAAGTTTAATCCCAAGGTGTCTGCAATAGAAGAAACAACTGATTGGGAGACCTTGACCATGAACCAGCTACTTGGAAATATAATAGCATATGAGATGAGGCTCCCACAAAAGAAGCCAAGTACGAGGGAGGCAACCTTTAAAACAGAAAAGAAGAAAGAAGAAGAGGAAGACATATGCTATTTCTCGGATGAAGAAGAGGCTAAATTTGTCAAGAAACTGGATAGAGGCTCAGGTAAATACAAAGGTAAAATTCCTTTCAAATGCTTTAACTATGGAAGATTTGGACACTATGCTGCTAAGTGTTCTCACAAGAAAGTAAAGAATCAAGCTCAAGAATCAGGGAAAAATACATCAAAAATTGGCAGAAAGGAAAGAAATTTAGTAGAAAATCCTTTTATGCTCAACAAGACAGCAGTGCCTCTGAATATTTAGATGAACCCTCAAGTGAAGAAGGAACCTCTGAATTTTTATTGATGGCCATAGAAGAACTTGAAGGACTCCTGCTAGAAGATGAAGAAGAAGAAGAAGGTGAAGTCGACCTTGAGGGGGAGCTAAGAAGTGCTCTGGAGGAGATTGATAGACTCAAACTGAAATGCAGAAAACAAAAAGACATTCTCCTCAAGTATGTATGAGAAGAACATAATTCAGAAGTCCTCATGCAGTTAAAGATAAAGCTTGAAGAAGCCAAAAAGATAGAAGACATGTTACTTAAGCAAATCAAGGAGAAAACTCAGGAACAAGAGAAGTTGGAAGAAGAAGTAGTATGTCTCAAGAAGAAATTAGAAAATGCTCAAAAGAAAATGGCTATAAATTCTTCTCAAACAACAAGCTCTAGTAATTTGAACGAAATTCTGGATGCTCAAAGATATCCTATGATAAAAACTGGAATAGGCTATGAAGGAGAATCAAGTAAAAGCAAAGAAAAAGAAAACAAAGAGATTATTTTTGTAAAAGCAAAGAAGGACGATGAAGCAGTTCAAATAATTCCTACAAAAGAAGAAATATGTACGAAGGGAGACAGAACCCAGAAGAATCCTCTAATAACAAAGAATGAACGAAATACTCAGACAACAGAAAAAGATTCATATACCACTGAGTATGTCAAATTTGGAAGCCATCAAAGGAGATTCTTCCCTCCTATGAACAATGCTACCTGTTATGTCTGCCACAAGCTGGGACACGTTGTTGCATACTGTTAGATAAGGAGGAGTAATTCATACCAGAAAAAGATACAAACCATGAAGGGATTGCCTAAAGAAAACAAATGGAGGAGACAACCTCACATCAGGTATGCAGATTGTTTCTATGGTTACTGTTTTTATTGTAAAAAAATTGGGCATAAAATCATTGAATGCAGAAAATATGGACAAAGATTGATGCTCAACACCTCAAGGAGGTTTATGAATCAAAGAAATTTTACTCATAATCACAATTCAACAAAAGTCATAATCAAATGCTATGTTTGTAATAAAATTGGACATATGCCATCCAAATGTCCTCTTAGAAGATGTAGTTCATCATCTCACAAAAATTACCAAACAAAAGGATGCTTCCAGTGGATAAAGAAGGTGAATAAATGTGACTTGGCTCTAACTGCTCAAGACCTGAAAAGCCAATGGTATTTGGATAGTGGCTGCTCAAAACACATGACTGGAGACAGAAGCAAGTTTATAGCTCTTGATGAAAAGAAATCTGGCAATGTTACTTTTGGCAATGATAAATCAGGAAAAATAAAAGGAAAAGGCTCAGTCAGCCTAGACAATGGTAGAGGAAAGGCCCAAGATGTATTATTTGTAGATGGGCTGAAAGCAAATTTGCTAAGTGTCAGTCAAATGTGTGATAAAGGCTGTGAAGTTCTTTTTAGAGCACACGATTGTGAAGTCAGATCAAGCACCACAGGTAAGACTTTGCTCAAAGGAGTTCGAACAGAGAATATTGTTTACATTGTGAAAGAGGAACATGAAGCATGTCATCTTAGCAAACTTGAGGAGTCATGGTTATGGCATAAAAGGTTGGGACATCTCAGCTTTGATCACATCATCAGACTAAGTAAGAAGAAAGCTGTCAGAGACATGCCAGAAATAAAAAGGCCTTCTAATACCATATGCAAATCATGTCAATTAGGCAAACAGACCCGCACATCCTTTAAGGCCAAAGATGAGTTATCAACAAGAAGACCACTCCAACTTGTGCACATGGACCTGTGTGGGCCTGCAAGAACTAAAACACCAAGTGGAGAATCCTACTTCATGCTGATAATAGATGATTTCTCCAGAATGACATGGGTTTCATTTCTCAAGAATAAATCGGAAGCTTTGGAAAAATTCAAAATATTCAAAGCCTTAGCAGAAAATCAGACAAGATGCAAGCTTAAATGCATCAGATCAGACAGAGGAGGTGAATTCACAGATTATGACTTTGCAGACCCATGCAATGAACATGGCATAAAGCAACAATTTACTATTGCAAGGACACCTCAACAGAATGGAGTAGCAGAGAGAAAAAACAGATCTGTACAACAAATTGCCAGAGCCATGATGCAAGAGAGTAATATTCCTCAACCTTCTGGGCAGAAGCAGTACACACAGCGGTGCATATCCTTAATAAAGCTCACTTAAGGCCAAGTAGTGACAAGACTCCCTATGAACTATGGCATGGTAAACCAACTTCAATCAAGAATTTTAGAATCTTTGGAAGTAAATGTTATATAAAGAATAATGATGAAAATATTGGGAAATTTGACGCAAGAGCAGATGAAGGGATATTTCTAGGATATGCATCCAAAAGTAAAGGGTACAGGTGCTACAACAAGACTCTTCGAAAAATAGTAGAAAGGATTGACGTGAGATTTGATGAAGAAATTCCAAACCATACAAGAAATACATACTGCAGTAGTCCATCAAACAGCCATGAAGAAGAAAACCAAGATGATGAGGAGATAAGCAAGACAATAGAAGATGTTGAACTGAGCTCTAAAGCCCCTTCTAGATACACTCAGAAGAACCATCCTGAAGATCAGATTATAGGAGACAAGAGAAAAGGGGTCCAGACAAGAAGGCAACTAACAGAACAGACCGAAGAGGTATACATAGCCATGTTATCACAAATAGAGCCAAAGAAGTTTGAATAAGCCAGCAAGGACAAGTATTGGGTGAAGGCAATGAATGAAGAATTGGACCAAATTGAGAAGAACAATACCTGGGAACTAGTTCCTAGACCAATTGAGAAAAATATCATTGGCTCAAAATGGGTATTCAAGAATAAAATGAATGAGAAAGGACATGTAATCAGGAATAAAGCCAGACTAGTTTGCAAAGGATATTCACAAATCGAAGGACTTGATTATGATGAAACATTTTCTCCTGTAGCCAGAATGGAAGCCATCAGAATGTTTCTGGCCTTTGCATGGTACCAAGACTCCAAGGTATATCAAATGGATGTGAAATCTGCATTTCTGAATGGAGATCTAGAAGAAGAAGTCTACATGGAACAACCAGAAGGTTTCTCTTTAACAGACAAAGAAGACTATGTGTGTAGACTGAAGAAGGCTCTATATGGACTGAAACAGGCTCCTCGTGCTTGGTACTCAAGACTGGATAAGTATTTGCAAAAACAAGGCTTTAAGAGAGGCGGAGTAGACAAAAATATATACATAAAAGCCCATGAAAATGAACTCCTGATCGTTGTAGTGTATGGTGATGACATTATGTTTGGAAGCAACAGAGATGAACTAGCAAAAGGGTTTGTTGAGGAGATGAAATCAAAGTTTGATATGTCCATGATTGGAGAACTCAGTTTCTACTTAGGACTTCAAATTCAGTAGAAGAACACAGGTACATTCATCTCACAGGAAAAATACTTAAAATAAATGTTGAAAAAGTTCAAAATGGAGGACTGCAAACCTGTGTCAAATCCCATGATCACGAGATGCAAGCTGTGTGCTGATGATGGATCTGCTGATCTAGATCAAAAACTCTACAGATCCATGATAGGAAGTCTGTTGTATCTGACAACATCAAGACCAGACATCATGCTAGCAGTAGGACTAGTGGCTAGATATCAAGCAACACCTAAACAAAATCATCTTCTTGCAGTCAAAAGAATATTCAGATATCTACAAGGAACATCACAGTATGGAATTTGGTATCCTCAAGGCAAAAGCTTCACTTTGACAGCATACACATATGCATATTGGGCTAGCTGTGTGGATGACAGGAAAAGCACAAGTGGAGGTGCATTCTATTTAGGAGAAAGTCTAGTGGCATGGTTAAGCAAGAAACAAACATCTATATCTCTGTCTATAGCAGAATCAGAATATATAGCAGCAGCAGCAAGTTGTACACAAGTCATGTGGATGAAGAAAACCCTCCAAGACATTAAGGTAAGCATTGATGAACCTATCTCAATCAAATTTGATAATACAAGTGCTATAATTATATCAAAAAAACTTGTGCTTCATTCAAAAACTAAACATATCGCAATCAAGTATCACTTTCTCCGAGAATAAGTGGCTCAGAAGGTAGTAAAGCTGGAGTATGTACCAACAAAAGAACAGACAACAGATATATTTACCAAACCTCTTTCCAGAGAACCATTTGAATATTTGAGAGATAGACTAGGGGTATTATCTGTAGATGCTACTCTCTGATATGAAGAGAAAGCACAGTTTCAGGGGGAGAACATAAACAAAAATATTATTCCAGGGGGAGATTAGCCAAAAAGGGAAGCATGAAACTGGTCCTCATGATCAAAGGATAGAATCTACACTAAGAAATTTGGAACCCCTTGCCATTGATGTCAAAGGGGGAGGAAGAGCTAGCAACATAAGGAAGGGGCCTAAAAGGAAAACAGAGGAAGTATATTGCCATCAATGCCAAAGGGGGAGACTGTTGGAAATGTTGTCGTTGATGGCAAAGGAGTTGGAAAAGGAGGAGCATCTAAAACAGTAAATAGGAAAAGAGAAAAGAAAAGTAGCAGAGAACAGAGGCAACATAGAGGAGTTAGAGGCAGCATAGAAGGAACAAAGGCAGCGGGAGACATATGACAGTAGAAGAGGGCCATTTAATAGCATATCTGGAGAGACAAAGTAATGTATATGCCTAAATTTAATAGTAGATTTGGAGAGACAGAGTAATGAATATGCCTGATGTTCGGATATAGTCCTGATTGAATTAGAGTGTTAATCTCTGTGTAAAGAATAAATTTATTCCTTGGACTCTATTTGGCTTATGCAATTTCGAGCAAACCCTATACGTAGAGGACTCTGGAAATCGGTTTAAGAGTCTATCTGCAGGAATAGGCTTTGAATTCTAGTAAATAAATGTATGAGCAATGCAAGGCTGAATTTCCCTCTGTGTGTCGGTGGAGAAATCGACTTCATGTCGATATTGTGCTTGAATGCGCTAAGAACTGTAAGCAAATTTTGTGTATTATGTATGAAAGAAGACTCTGTGTCGGGCTTTAGATGGAGTTCAATTTTGGATAAGTCCCATGATAATGGCTCATATTTGAGGTTCTGGATTGTAATCAAAAGCATCAGTCTCTGTGAAGAAAGTTCTCTTGCTAATGCAGAACCATAGAAACCCCTTTGAAACTGAATCCCATATAAGTTGCCATTGTCTTATATTCTGTTCAGGGTAACCGAATTTGTTTGAGAATAAGCCCTCATTCTCATTAGAATTGACTTGTTTAAGGAAGAAATGAGTCCGTTGTGAGCCACGCTCTGAAACAGGAAGTTGTGGATCGATCACGATTGCAGTGAGTATCGTGGTCATCGCAGAACTCAATGCGGTCGAATAATCCATGGGGGTTACTATAAGTCGTGTTCTTCTACAACAAATGCAGAATTTTGAACTACAACCAATAGTTGGATGATCGATATGGAATGGAGCATAAATACGGTGGATTTAAAAAAAAAAAAGGTGGACGGAACCCTAAGGGAGAAAGCAGCAGAACCACGAAGAAGTGAACAGTAAAGGCGGGTTTCCGGTTTTGATCACACCGCCTTCATAGGGTAAGCAGTATTCAAGAATTTGGAGCGATTCTATTGACTGCCTGACACGTGGCATACAGTGGGGTCCCAAAAACCACTCTCATCACGAGTTAACGGTCGTGCAAGTAACTCGCGTGATATACGTTGGATCGTCAAGACCGGTGCGACGTGTTTTCCGTCGTTGGATGTGGAAGGATTGTCAGTGTTGGAGCCCATGCATACGTATGCGTTGATCATTGTTAAGGTTTGCGGGTTTAACCAAGATATGGTATTGTGATTTAAGCGCATAGTTAAAGGGCAGGTCCGGTTATATGGGGTTAAGGTACACGAGGTTGCATCAATTAAATGATGTGCTTTTGATAAGGGGCGAGCGCTTTCAGCTTCATAAACACTTACAGACATCCCCCATATTGTGTTGATTGTGTAGTGAATTACCAAGCATTTATATGATCATTGGTTGAGAGTAGAGCTCCCACAAAAAGGAAGTGAATCTGAGATATTACATACATATAATATCTTTGAAATTAATATCTCAATTCTCTGAGATTTGAACGCTCTCAGGTTTAAGTGTTTATTTTGTTAGCATAGAATAAGTCGAGGGTTAACCATATTGTGATGCTCTAACATTGAACAAAGGTCGTGACCATAGATTGATATAGCATCGCATGTGAGTTGGATGAAATCGTTTTGGATATGTGTAAGGGTTCTATGTGGCGTGGTTGTTTTATTGCATAGGCCTGGGGGCTTTTACAATCTTTGAAGGAGGTTCCTACAGTTAGAAGAATTTCCAGGTTTAAACTGGACTGAGTACAGAGGTGTAGGCAGGTGGTTATATGTGCAAGAGGATTTGATTAACATCTCAAATCTCAAATTTGAGATGCTAAAGATTTCAGATTTAGTTGTTTAATTGCCAGTTCAGTGAACAGAGTATCAAAACTGCCCAGATCAAAGAACGTAAGCAGGCAGCCTGAGAACAGAGATTGGTAATGAGCAGACATCACCCAGATTCATATGTATTTGAGAATAAAACCTGAAAAGCAGTTATATATGTAGCTGGTGCACACAAGTACAGTGAACATATGAATAGACACAGAGGTGAACCAAAGTATATAGAACAGTCACTCAACAGCAACAGAAAAGACAAATCCAGTAAAGCCAAAATCCAGAAAAGGAGCTGAGTGAAATTGAAGTGTGTAACTGAAAATGTGAATGTAAATGTTGTAATTAATTTTAATTGTTTGTGATGCATTTGCAAGTATCCAAAGGAAAAACAAAAATCCCATTGTAACATTGAAATTTGTACATATTGTTAGATTTTTAATGATTTGGACAAAGAAATGAGAAGGCAGAAGTCAAAAAGTCATGGTTGTTCACTCCAAATTCCTTGTGAAATACAAACAGTCATGTGATGAACTCTATATATAATATCAACTTGATATGCATAGAGAGGTTGGAGAGAGTGAGGTTAGAGAATGAAAAGTATAGAAGATTGAGGCAGAGAAGATAAGGAAGAGAGGAGCATAAAGAGATGCTACAGAACATAGCTGATATCTGAGGTAAATCAGCAAACTTTTCTTTTGATAAATTGAGGAAGTTGGAGCTTCCCTTTCAAGTTGAAGCTTGATAGCTGTCAGTTGTAGCTAACTGAGGTTGGAGCCTCCTGTAGGTTGGTGCCCGCAGAAAATTGAAGGGAGTTGGAGCTTCCTTGCAAGTTGTAGCTTGCATAATTGAGGTTGGAGCCTCCTATAGGTTGGTGCCTGTAGAAAAACAGTGGTGAGAGGGAGTTGCAACTTGCCTTTGCATCACGACAATAATAAGATGTGGCTTTCTCCCTTTATGGGTTTCCACTTATATCTATTGTCTCTATCTGTGTTGTCTATGTGCTGAGATGATTTATTAAATCCTCTTAATGTTCGCTGCTCTCATAATAAGTTTGATGTCACATTAATTTAATACTTGCTGCAACATATTAAGACTGTTCATATACTAAAGTTGGTTATAAAAGTAAGTTGTAAATAAGCTGATGAAAAATTTAAAAGCTCATGTATGTATTGAACTGATTCACCCCCCACCCCCTCTCAGTTCAACTAAGAATTCAACAAATATCATAAGTATGAATAATGCAGAGCTCAGAAAATAGTTTAAAGGTTAGCACAGTCAAATTCAAAGGCTATTAGTCTCAAAGTTTTTGACATTTCACTAGGAAATGCCATCCCCATGTGGAGCCACTGTTAGGGTCCTATAATAATAGGATTCATAATTTTGAATTGAATTTGATTAGTCTTGTAACATGTACATACTTTGCTTTCTGAAAATTGTTTTCCCATATTAAAAAATTAAAAAATGTAAAGAGGGTAAATGTCCTAACAAAAAAATCAAAGGACTTGAAAGAGAAAAATATCAAAAAGAGTATAAAAACGGAACCCAAACAAAAAGAGATAAAAATAAAACATGAAAGTGATGCAAATCAAAATATCACTGCTATTTAATTTTACTGCAAAATAATAACTGTGTGCAGCTTGTTAAAATGCCACAATCCATGAAGGTCAAACTGCCTAATCTTGACCTTTCATGCTTTAAATTTCATGTTGTTAGATAGAGAATAAAGATCTAGCTAAACAATTTAATCTTGGAAGATCAGTAGTTAGGTAGATAATAATAAGGAGCTCAATAGTTTAATCTGAGCCCTTGGAAGAAAAAATGATAGAATTAGTTAGTTTGTTGTTTAAAAGAAAAATAAGTAAGGGTTTGCAAGCTCAAATGCACCCATGTAAACGAAGAAAAAATGTTAGGGTAGCAGATAGGTAGGTAGAAGAAGTTTTCACAAGCATGGATAACAGATAATTGGTCATTTCATTTACTAATTTCCCTTCAAAAATCATTTCCCTGGTAAAAATACCTTCTCCCCCTTCATTTTTCCATTTTCTTCTTTCCCCCCTTGCAAAAATTCCCTTTTCCTAAGTTAAAACACATTTAACCCGGGAAAAGTAAGAATCCCTTTAATAATTTCCTTTTATTTCATAAAACCCATAAAAATATTTTATCCTAAGTATAAATGTTGAAATTGTATATTGGGTCCCACATTGAAAAGAAATATATTCTCGATAGCAATTTTAAAGTTAAAACATAGTGTATTATATATATCCCACAAGTACATTTCATTATTAACATTTGATATCATGTATTAAATCCCTTTGTAAACCTTTATCCCGTATATATTAAATTCTTACTATATATACATCCCAACCCATATTTTTATATAAACCAATGGTTTAATTCCCCACATGTTATATATCCCTGACCCATTATGTATTATCCCCGCCTATTATAACATTACACTTACCATAACCCTATTGGCATGTATAAAAACCTGACCAATACATAAATTGCATATCCTGCATATTTTAAACACCAGGCCCCATGCCATCAATCCCAATACATTCATCGAATTATCCCATTCATTAGATCATCACCCTCTAGATCTAACAAATACCAAACCTTGTCACACATCCTATAGAACGAGAGTTAACACACCCCAAACCTTGTGAAATATACAGTTTTCAGAGTCTTCCTACCCGCTACGTGTTGTCTTTCTATTCGATCACATTAATCAAACCTATACCGCCAACCACCTTTGGCACTTGCGAAAACCACCTAGAAGTTTTCTCCCCGGCGCGCAAACCACCTGCTCATTTGAAATGACCACCCATTAATGCAAAACAACGTTGGTTTAAAATGCATAAATACTGCCCTTTTTTAAACGTTTTTTACCTTTCTGTTACATTTTGCACTGAATAAGCACTGCCAACCTATTTCTGAGCAACCAGATCACTGAAACAAACATATTTCAAGCCTTTTCACTTGAATTCAAGACCTTTGCTGCTACAGGACATCGTAGATCCAAATGGAAGCATTTTAAAGACCTCTGAAGATTCAGAAAAGCCGTCTGCTGCCTCATAAACCCTCCTACAAAGCAAATCTTCATTTTTCCCAGGTATTCTTCAAAGAAAAGGCCCGTTCTTGATCTAAAAATAAAAGTAATCAGTAATTGAATCAAATTAATATTACTAGCATACCAAGAGAGCCCTCGTGCCTTCCAAAATCTTTTCCACATACCCTAAAGCATTCTTTCCATAGATTCTCAGGTTCAAGAATATTTTAAATCAAAGAGATTGAATAAATTGAAGAAATTTAAGCCTCTATACACTTGAATAAAACCTTCTTATCTTATAGTCCTTTTATATAGACCCTAGACATCTTTTTGCAGAAACTCTAAAGTCCTGAAATTTCCTTTTGTTATAGAAAACATAGTTTGATCAACTGAGCAAGTTTATACCTTTGTAGACCATAGATAAAACCTTGATTTCATCCTCAATCCTTCTACAAAATGTTATAATTTACCAGAAGTGCTCCTAAATGCCTAATCAGTTGTTTCTAAGTCAAAAGAGTAATTAATTGTAAAATCAAACATAAACAATGGCTTCCAAAGTAGTAGAATCTGTCAATCCACTACAACCTCTTATTATAGATGTAGAGCACATTCTCTTGGCTGACAGAGACTTCAAGATTACTGACACAGTCACAAAATTTAACCTTCTTGAGCTCCACTGCTAGAGCCAAGAAAAATCCATAGATCAGGCTGATGAATTTTTTATTTGGGAGTCAAATTTGCCAAAATATGTTGTCCCACAGACCTTCTAGTGCCCAGAAGTGATTAGACTTTGTCAATCCTGCTATTTCCTTGATCAGAGAGCCATAATAAACCCTAAAAAAGAGATTCTATTTACCATTACTACTGAGTCAATCAATCAGATGCTGTAGATATAGCCCAAGCCTGATGAAATCCCTTTATCCATTGAAGCCCTCACTCAGCTATACCTGAATCTGGACTTCCCCAAGAGGTTCCAGATATTCTAGACTTTCATGTCTTATTTTGTAGAAATTCCCAAGATAAATCCTCTGTACCCTTCTGTAAAATTTTCTGAAAGGACAAGACATATCATCTCCATGTTTTCTTTTATTCTTGGTTATTTTATAGATGAACACACTGATGTTGCAGTGCTAGTTTTTTTGTCTACTTTCACATCTGGTCAGCCTCATGCTACCATTTTTAATTTTACCCAATACCTTGCTGACAGTATTCATGAACATTTGGTCAAAATTCCTTCTGAAGGTGTTTTCAAGTATTCCTCATTCCTATTCCACATTTTTTTATACTTTCAGTATGAGAAATTTGCTATAAACCTTCAAAAGATTGATGTTGAAGGAAACCTACAATCAGTCATATTTTGGACTTCTTGATAAGGAAAGACTCCATTGAGTTCACTTATATAGATTTTACTAATTTTTTCATTCATCCTATTGTCAATTTGCTGAACAGTAGCAGGCAGCCCAGAATTAGTGAAGAGATTATGAAGGTCCTACAGTTTTCAGAGCATAATAGGACAGGCGATTGGTACTTATACCAAAACCATACTGAGATAAGAGTATATGGAACAATTCTTGTTCTATATAAACTACCCAAATATGTCCCTATGAGGTTATTTTCCCTTGAATACATAAGGCAAATTTTTAATTCAAATGCAAATAATTTCTTGGCAGCAAAGACGATGACACTATTCAAATTGAAAAATCAGGTTCGCCCTTTTATCTGTAACAATAGAGATACAGGTCCAGAGTTTGAAAAATGTTTACACGAGTTCAAATTCAGTAAAAGTTTTGTAAAGGAAAAATCCAAAGTTAAATCCTACCAATAAAGAAGTAGAAAACAATAAAGGTGATTGACATAGAAACAAAAGCAAAGGACAAAGCACCTCCTACAATAATTGAAGAATAAAAACATCCTACAACTTCAAACACTCAATTTATTCAGAAGCAGCACAATATTGAAGTTTCCTCATCTAAAAACCCAGTAGAAAAGGAGATGGGTATCAAAGAAAGATACAAAGATATCAAAGCCAGAAATGAAGAAATTAAAACTGAAATATATTCTCAATATCTGAATCAAACTCCTAGCATCCAGAATAGGCTACTTTTAGCCTCTGACTATAAGAATAAAAAGATGCAAATGAAATTTCTTCAACCCACAGTTCAAACTCCCAAGTCATCCTTTGATTACAAAAAGATAGATTTTGAAGTCTTGGGCCAGGATATTCATCCTCTGTACCAAATTGAGTTTCATAAGTAGGCAGGGGAGATGATCTATTCTACAATGACCACCAAGGCCATGAGTGTACAGAAGTTGCAAAATACCCTTGCAAATATCAGAGCTCAGCTCAAATTGGAAAAATAATCTTCACAGGAAAAATAAAATAGAATTAAATCTTTGGAAGAATTAGTAATTGAAGTTGGATATGATCCTAAAAATGTCAAAGTTGCAGATGAATTGATAAAGAAGAAAAATGTAGACATTTTTGCATTAGAGAAAAAACTAAAGCTTCCCCCTACAGAAAATCCTCAAGCAAAGGAAGTATTACAGGATACAAATCAGAAAGATGAGATGATGAATCTCATTCTACATTTGACTGCTCAGATAAAGGAAATGGAGAATGAAATGGACAAATTGGTTCAAGAGAAAGAAGCCAACAAAGAAACAGTCCCAGTCACTATAATTCCTGTAGTCACTACTGTTGTACCTTCCACACTAGAAGAATCATTGACTCCTACAGTCCCCATGGATATAGCATTACCTGTCACTTCATCAACAACTTCAACAACATAGTCTTGAACAACAGCAACACAACATTCAGATGAAGCAAGCAAGTTAGTAAAAGTTATGCAGAACATGTCTATTTAGACTAATGAGATTAAAATACTTAAAGAACAACTTAAAAGTCTTGAAGATGAAAAGAAACTTGCTAAGATAACGCATAAGAATGAAGAACAAAGAGAAAACATATTAAATGAGCAGTTGAAGAAATTAGAAAAATATCTAACATTGAAAGAACCCATGGCTCAAATCAGACAACAAGTATGGGAAAATATCATTGAAGTTGTCAATGATATTTGGCCATCCATATAGGTCATTTATGAACATAAAGACTTAGTCAAAGTAGCAAAATAAGCCATTCAAAAGATAAAATAAGATCTTGGTAAGAAACTTGAAGAAGCTCTTGAAATCGCCAAATTTCGTAGTTCCAAAAATAGGCAAGAACTTGAAGAAATTGGAATTAATGACAGAACATAAACCATCTTAGAAGTTAGGAAGGTAATTTCTAAGAAGAATTTGATGATACAACTAAAAGAGAAATGCCAAAACATGGAGGTTGCTATAACCATATTTATGATGTAATTTGATGTCCTAAGGCAGAAAGGCCTTCCAAATCCATTAGTTATTCATGACAAACTAATGAAGCGGGATGACTATGAAAAGAAAATGAGAGAAGTTACCAAGGATCAATCCAATATGACTTTCTCACAAGGTATTCCAACAGGGAAGGTAATCTACAATAATTTGTTTTACCTACAGCATGAGTTGAAACACATATTTATCAACAAGCCCACATTCTCAAAATGCAATGAAGCAGATGAAATATTTAGGAGGATGATGAAGATCAAGTTACCAAAGGCAGAAATTTGGGAAAAAATGACTAATTTACTGTGAAATCAGGTTGCATTAAGCACAGAGCAGTAAAAATAAAATAGAACATGTTTTTTTTACATTTACAGTTAGAGTTTTGCAGTTAAAATCAAGACAGTAAACAGTGAAAGAGTATCAATTCAAAGTCAAAAGTCAAATAAAAATTTAGAAAGCAAAGATAAAGCTGCCATCATAGAGGACAATTCATTGTCTAGCTATAGCCTTCGTTGAACAACAAAGAGAGAAAACAACAACAAATTGAAGACAACAAACAATGATTTCAATAAAAACACGGACAACTAGCATTAGTTAGAAAACTGTCACTATCTTCTTGCATGAAGATATTTCTTTTCCATGAATAATTCCTATGTTTTTTTAGGATATTTTGTATTTTTTTTTTTGTATAAATACTTCTAATTTAGAAGTATTGAGTGTGGATGAATTGCTAAAAATTTCTATAGTTGTACTATTCTGAACCTAAGGGTGATTGTAACAATTTCAAGTCAGAAGACTGGATTAAAGCAATAAAGTATCATAATACATGATTCATGTGTTGGGCCACTACAGTGAAGTATTTTCACTTGTTTCTTTGTCAATTTCTTATGTTTTTTCATAAATACTTGTATGTTGTTCTAAATATAAATGATAAATCAGGAATGTTATTTCAGAATATTTTAAAAGCACTATGTCTTGAACTTCTTATCATTTACATGTTTTCCACTGATATATAGACTAGGGAACCCTTAATTGCTCCCTAGTTTCGATTGACCTCTGCCTTTTCACTCATTATCCGTATTTGAGAACCCTTAATTGCTCTCTTACCCCGATTGAAGCCATTTTCACCTTCAACCTTGAAGATATGAAGTAACTCAGCGATCTTGCCCTGTAAACATTTCTCTTTAGAACTTGATCCTGGTCTGACTGCTTGAAACATTGAATCCATTAGCCCAATGGAATGCAGAACTACATATATCCATCTGAGTAATTGATTTCACCACCAAATCAAATCGAAATCCAAAACCAATTTACCCTACATAACTAGCCTAAAATCAATTAAAATCAACAAAGATGAATCATATAGAGAGAGCCCTCTCTGAGCATTAGGAAGGCTATATCCTAAGGCTTAAAAGTAGGTTTGTGATTACCTCTAATATTCTTTAAACAAAAATAAAAAATGTAACAACTCTCAAGAATTATTAGAGTGATAACAGGGTCCAAAATATTCTCGATGGGGAGGAGTGATCATATTTGGATCAAGGACCTAACTGATAGCTCAAATTTCAAAGTGTTCGAAAGTGTGTCGAAACTGAGAGACCGGATAGATCTCGTCTTATTGATTTCACTTTCACAAATGGTTATAAAAACAAACATTGTATGAAGAAGTTATCACGATTTGAAAAGTCTAGTAAACTACAAATTTTGGCATTTGACTAGGGTTGACTGGTCAAAGGTACAGTCAGCAAAAATAATATTCGAGGGAATATTCCTGGAATATTCCTCAAAATATTCCCTATAATATTACTTCCAGGCCAGTCGCATGGTGACAAATGGCAGGGTATTACTGGTCGAAGGTTTTTGAAGGGCCAATTAAAGGGCACCACGTGTCCCTGAGATGGTGTTTTAAAATTTTTGGGACACCATTGCCATTGATCGCACGACCTACTTCCGAGTGCATGCATGACTTAACCGTCTCTACTACCAGTGATTCTTAACCATATTATTCATCAACTTATATTTCTAGTTGATTACATTTTTCATTTGGGGTTGGGACCACCTGCGGTCCCAACCCGCCAGTAGTCCCACAAATCGCATTCACATGGAAAACAATGTTACAATTGATGACTTAACCAATGATTATCACAAAATCCACAAGTTTTTTGTTATGATTGTCACATGGCCATTAAAATCCCCGTGGTATTCACCAAATGGTTAGCCCTAACACCACTTAACCCTTGAGTTCTGCTTTGTAAACTGGAGTTTGTGCCTTAGTTTTTGCCAGAGGTTTTGTTAACAAGCGGTTTGGAGTTGGCATGTGGCCACTCCAAATACAAAAATTTATTGTAACGATTAGACTGGCATAATTTTAGCAAACGCCCAAATTTAGGGCGGTTTTCCAAAATAACTCCAGTTAAAGAGGAGTTCTCCACAATTGGTGGAGCTTTTTTAAGTGTTACTGGGCAAAATTGATTATGCTCTATCTTGAGCATTACTCAACCATTATTGAAGTTTGAATAGTCAATTTTGACTTTCTTGGACATTATAGACTGATTGGTGAGTTTTACAGAGGCATCAAAGGACTTATGAGTGAGATTTTGTTTCAGAGAAGTTCTAGGGGCCACGAGGGCCACAAGGAGCCAGCAACAGAATGAGGCCTAGCCAGGGCAGTTATAGGCCTTAATCAGGAAACCAATAGTAAAATTTGGATGTTTCAGACATTATGGAACCAATGGTGAGGTTTTCATAGCCAATAGAGGACTTCTAAAGGCTGATATGCTTCGGAGAAGTTCCAAGGGCCACTAGGGCCAGCAGGGGTCAGCAGGAGAATGAGGCCTATCTAGAGCAGCCAGTAAGCATTCTTAGAAAACCAATAGTATATTATGACTATATTTAACCTTATGAATCCAATGGAAGGATTTTTGGAAGCTTTTGAAGACTTCTGAAGGCTGAGATGCTTCAAGGAATTTTTCAGTGAGCTTTGAGCCAGGGGGTGCCACCAGGTCTTGGAGGCGTAACTAGAGCATCCAGAGGCATTTTTCAGCAAGTGAAGAGTCTATTATAACTATTTTGAACATTATGAATCCATTGTAAGGATTTGCAGAGCCATTTAGAGACTTCAAGAGCCAAAGAAGCCACAAGGAAGTTTCGGACAACCCAGGGCCAACAGGAGTTGGAGGCCTAGATTGGGGAACCAGAGCTCAATTTGAGAAAATGATGAGTATATTTTGGAGGTTTGATATATGTTGGAGATAGTAGAAAATTTTTCAGGGACAAAAAATTATTTCTTAATGAGTTAGTGCCACAGAAAATCTCAGGGAAGCTTAAGGGCACTGACATAAGAGGTCAAGTCAAAGGAAGCCTGGGTCCTTCTCCAAAGAGATAGCAACCATTCTAGGGGTATGATGGTATTATAAACCCAATGGTACAATAAAAATAACCATTTGAGTTGATTAAGTAACTTTTAAAAGAAATTATCTATCATAATCCCAAAGATCCAAGTCAATTGACAAGGGCTCAAGGAGATGTAGCCCACGACATTCGGGTGAAATCCTTTATTAAATTTGTTGTTATGTGTTATATGCTTATTTTTTTCACTTTATGGTTGTTGTACATGCTTAATATCAGCATAAACAACGGTTTAATTCCTCACACTTAAAGCATTAAAATAGTTTAAAACACATACACTGGATTCAAGTATTCAATTCTGCATTATCAAATATAAGCAAGATCTTAATTTGTTTAAGTGAGTGGGAGGTGCTTGCATAGAATAACAAGTTATCCACCCATTTAAGATCAACACTCCTCCAAGATTACTCCAATAAAACTCTAAGTGTCCAGGTGTGTGAGAGAGACAGTGAGAGCTCCAAAACTGAACTCACAAAAGGTTGAACTGAAAAAAGTTGTGAACTGATCCTCGAAAGCCTTTTTATCATTGAGGCCTCTATTTTCTCCACTTTCCATAATTTTCCTTCATTTTCCTCCTCACATGAAACCTATGACTTTTCACCTTCCTTTTCTATTATTTTCCTTTATTTTCATAAATAAAATTCCAATTAATGTCACATTCTTTCCAAATCCCTTTCCATTGCCTTTGCCAATTTCCTTATCCATAATAAACCATATGAAAACACACTAGGATGTTTTTCCCAAAATTAAACTTAGAATAAGTATCTCGTGACCATGGTTATTATTTTACCTTTATTAACTTTTATTACATGAGATTTTAACCAGGGTTGTTACAAAACCCTCCCCCTTGGGGGAACACTGTCCTTGGTGTTCAATGAAACCTACAACCAAAAATACTATTGAAGCAAAACATACTGCCCATGGAGATTTATAACTTAGCTCATTGCAGTATTTACAATGATAAACCTACTGAAGAGAAAAATAACCTGACATCCCTAACAATCATAACAACCATAATGACATGACACCCATACTGCTTATTGGATCTTTCTAACACAACTCATGGAAGTATTTAAATCCATACACATATGTACATATAACAAAAAACATACCAAAAATATATACCAAAACATATACCAAAAACATTCGCTTAACCAGTGAATAGAGAAGGATACATAGCCCGCATCTGATCCACCATCTCCCATGTAGCTTCATCGGGCCCAAAGGGATTCCAATGCACTATAACCTGCTTGATTGCTCGGTTATAGAGAATAAGCGTCTTTCTATGTAATATACACTGCGGTTCTGACTGGAGTTCTCCTTTTGGCTCCACTTGCAATACAAGCTAGTCAATCACATGATCAACATCTTTAACATACTTCTTAAGAAATGACACATGGAAAACATCATTAACTTTCACTGTCATAGGTTGTGCAAGTTGATAGGATATTGTTCCAATCCTTTCAAGAATATTGAAAGGTCCACAATACTGAGGCACCATCTTGGCACATGATCCAATCCTCAAGGATATCTTCTTGTGCTTGATGTGAAAGTACACCTATTCCTCAAGGAGATCTTCAGATTCTTCTTGATTACTTGCATTTCTTGTTCCATATCTGCCAACATGTCTAGTCATATCAACACCCTGTTAACTGGATCACTCTAACTGATGGAAACTTTGTTACAACTCTACCCACAAAGTGCCTCAAACAAACTCATCCTTAGAGATTCCTGATACCCGTTATTTTAAGTGAACTCAACCAACGAAAGGTACTACTCCCATCTCTTATGTTGCATCACACACATCCACAACGTGTCCTCCAATATCCTGTTGACCCTCTCTATCTGTCCATCTACCTACAAATGATAATTTGTATTGAAGGCCAAATCTGTACCCAAACCTACAAATAACTCTTTCTAAAACTTGGAAGTGAACTCAACATCCATGTATGACACAATATTCTTCGGAAAACCATGCAAACTCACTACATATCTGATGAAAACTTGTGCTACATCGTTAGCTGAATATATAGACTTCACTGGAATGAAGTGCGCTACCTTTTTCAACCTTTATACCACAACCATGATGGAATATTGTTTTCTATATTTCCTCAACAAAACTATAATGAAATCCATGCAAATGACCTCCCATTTCCATTCTGGAATCAGAATAGGTTGTAATAATCCACCTGGATGCTTACACTTTTCTTTTACCTATTGAAAATCCAAAAATCTAGCCACAAAATATGACACACCCCTCTTCAGATTCAACCAATAGTAAAACTTATTCACTACTTTCAATGCCTTGTAATAGGTGGCATGAATACGACTTAACATGAAATTCACTCAAGGTAAGCTTCTTGAGCTAATTGCTATCTGGCACATAGATCTTGTCCCTAAATCTCACCAAGCCATCTACTGTGATATGATAGTCCACATCCTGATCACCTGTACCATGTTGTAACCTGTGCATAAGCTCACGTACCTATCATCATATTGTATTTCCTACAAGATTTGATCCTATAAATACGTCCCATAAGAACTCATACTTGCAATGTGATTTACATGTATTCTTTTGCTAAGATAATTTGCAACCCTATTTTCTTTACCTTAGATGTACCTCACCTTAAATTCGAACTCATTGATCGTGGCCAACCATATATATTTACTGACATTTAGATTCTACTGATCGAATAAATACCTCAATCCACTATGATCACTTATTAGTACAAACCTCCTACCAAGAAGATAATGTCTCCACAGCTTCAATGCATGGATGATCATTGCTAACTCAAGATCATGTGTCGGATAATTATGCTCATGCTCATTCAATTTCCGACTCATAACACACTACATGCTCTTCCTACATGAGAACTCCACCAAGCCCTCTCTTGTAAGATTCTATTCACACTACAAATTCTTTATCTGAATCTGCATTATTTAGAACTAGAGAATTTGTCAACAACTGCTTCAACTGTTCAAAGTTGGTTGCACATTCCTCTGTCCATTCGAATTTCTTACCTTTCCTTTGCAACGATGGAATAGGATAAGAAATTTGTGATAGTTTCTTGATGAAACTCTTGTAATAGCCTGCTAGTCCCATGAATGATATTACCTCATCCACATTCCTAGGAGATACAAATTTCATGATAGAATTTATCTTCTACAAGTCCATTTCTATGCCTTCCTTGGAAACCACATGACCCAAGCAATGTGACTGTCTAAAAGAAACTACACTTACTAAGCTTAGAATACAAATGATGCTCTCTTAATAATCTCAATATTGTTGCTAAGTGTTTGGCATGCTCTTCTTCATTTTTAGAATGCACCAATATATCATCAATGAATACAATAACAAACTTGTCTAGATAAGGACACAACACACTATTAATCAAGCACATAAAATTATTTGGAGCATTATTCAAACCAAATGGAACCACAACAAACTCATAATTCTCATAGCTGGTCCTGAAACTTTTCTTGTAAGTATCCTCTTCCCTAATGCGTACCTGATGATATCCAGATCTCAAATCAATCTTCAAGAAAATTCCTCCTTCTCATCTTGTATGGTGTCTTCGATGCTGGTGTTGCTCCTGGTACCAACTCGATAGAAAATTCCACTTCCTTGTGAGGTGGAAACGCTGAAATATCTGTCGGAAACACATCTTGAAACTATTGTAGAACTGGGTACTTGTTTAAGAAATTCGCATCCTCGACTTCCTTACCTTTTTCATTAGAGATATGCACTGCAAATAACACACACCCTTTCCTTTGAATGCACTTTTCCTGCATATTTTTCACCATTATAATTGATGTTGTCTTATTCTTACCTTGCAAGATTCTTTTCTCTCCATTTTCATCCAAGAACTCAATAACCTTTTCATATAAATCCACCTTGGTCCTATGAAGATACAACCAATTCATACCCAGAAGCATAATGTATGATCCCAATGCTAATACATTCAAATGCCACAACCATTAGGAGCATGAGAACCAACCAAAAACAAAAGGAAAGAAACCCACAACACAATGGTTATCTAGGAAATGGAAAGTCTTGGAACGACCACTATCAATCCAAGAAATCCTCCATTCTAATGACATAAAATGATCAATAAACCACAAGCATGTGTCATGCATTCAAAAACTAGTCACAGAAAATCATACATGCAACTCGGTGCCTGCAAGAAAATATGCTATAGTTGTTGATCCCGATGTCCTTTTACACTTTCTTTCTCTTCCTTTTCCTTCTTTCTCCAAATCCCAAGTATGACACACTCCTCCAAGATTTCTCCAAGAAAAATCTAAGTGTCCAAGAGTATGAGAGAGAGAGTGAGAGCTCCAAAACTGAACTCACAAAAGGTTGAACTAACAAAAACTGTCAAATGATCCTCTTAATCTCTTTTATCATTAAGGCCTATACTTTCTCCATTTTCCAGTATTTTCATTCATTTTCCTCATCACATGCAACCTATGAATTTTCACCTTCATGTTCTTCTATTTTCCATTATTTTCATAATAAAATTCCAATTAATGTTGCATGCCTTTCCAAAGCCTTTTCCATTTCCTTAGCCATAATAAACCATATGAACACCCACACTAGGAATTTTTTCCCAACATTCAACTTTGAATAAGTGTCCCATGGCCATGGTTATTATTTTTCCTTTATTAATTTTATTATATGAAATTTTAACTAGGGTTGTTACACTTTTATTACTTTTTCGGGCTATGTAAACTCACGGAAAATGAGCCCCTTGGAGTCCTCTTTCAACTTTTTTCAGACTCCCAAAATATAAAAATATTTGAGCACAGGTATTTTTGAACTCATTAAAGTAAATGAAAATACATCTACTCAGTATAATTTTAACCCTTTTCCGGACTAAGATAGGCTATTTACGAAAAAGGAATACCTTGGTCGATTATGGCTAAGACGTTCTCTTGGGTATTGTTTTCTACCTTTTCAGACTCAAGGGATTATCTACAAAAAATAACATTTGGAGTTTTATTTTTCTCCTCTTTTTAAAAATATATAAACATGAAAAATATGTCGAGTTTTCACCTTCATTGGACTCATAAAAACATCAAATAGCGATGGAATCGTCGAACATGAGACGAGACCGAACCACTCCTTCTCAAGGTTCATTAAACATACTCTGAGGGATTCATTCGAAGGATGAACTTATATATCGAGCATATGTTATCCTCCTCAAGATTTTTAAAAAATAAAGAGGTAGTGACCGACAATGGTTGGGGAAATTGGGAAAACAGGGTACTCCATTTGTTAATGGCAGTGATTCTCTCTTGAACATGACACTCTTCCACTTCATCTTCATGGTTGTTGGGTTGGGAAATATGATTTTATTTTGGTTTATCATACCTTATCAAAGACTCTACTTTCGGTTTTGGGTCAATGTTTCCAACTTCATTTAGTGTTGCTGATATGTTCAAGAGAAGTGGTTCAGACAATATATGCTACAATACTCTTAAGCCTTCATTCCACGTTTTTCGTTCATGATCCAATTCCGTATCAACATCATTCTATCTCAAATCATGATACATGTTTCATGTTGTTTATGGGAGATAAATCAAGTCCTCTTGCACTTTCCTGCTATTCCTTTGCATTCTTGCTCTAAATCTCAGGTATGCCACACTCCTCCAAGAGTGCTCCAAGAAATTTCTAAGTTTCCAAGAGTATGGGAGAGAGAGTGAGAGCTCCAAAATTGAACTCACAAAAGGTTTAACTAACAAAAGCTGTGAACTAATCCTCAGAACCCTTTTTATCATTGAGGCCTCTATTTTCTCCATTTTCCAGTATTTTCCTTCATTTTCCTCCTCACATGCAACATGTGACTTTTCACTTTTTTTTTTCCTATTTTCCATTATTTTCATAAATAAAATGCCAATTAATTCCACATGCCTTTCCAAATCCTTTTCCATTTCCTTTGCCAATTTCCTTAGTCATAATAAACCATAACAACACCCGCACTAGGATGTTTTTCCCAACATTCAACTTGGCATAAGTGTCCCTTGACCATGGTTATTATTTTTCCTTTATTAACTTTTATTTCATAAAATTTTAATCAGGGTTGTTACAAACCCAAATCTAGAAATTACCTCTTCATCCACCTTAAACCCTATCTCTAGGATCCTTAATGGGCACTTAACTTAAGTTTCTTGGGTTATTTTATCCATAAGCCACACCAAGGAAGCCTTATTTGTATTATATTGTGTCAATAAATAAAACTAGGGGAATAGTTACTGGGGTGACAATGGTAAGAATCTCAAGTGTTGTACATTGTCTATGTCATCTAGACTTGAATTTTTGCATTAGGTGTTATATTTTGCTGTAACAAGCTAAAATAACTATGGCTCTCACCTACAATAGTTGAAAGGGCCTATCCTTCAAAATGTAATGTTTTATTGAATTGGAAGACATTAAGGAATCATGGTAAGTCATTGGATGCACTATGATTCCAAATGATTCAATTGATGTGGTCTATCATGTAAAATGTTGGATGGTTCATCTAAGAGATAGGGTCCTAGAATTCTATCCACATAATAATAGATAATTTGACTAATTATAATTTTGTTAGTAGGTTTCTTACGTTGAGGTATACAACCTTGTTTTAGATTCTCATGTTGGGAATTCATAAATAACAAGGAGTTGGTGCATCTTGTAATCAAATGCTTTTCTATTAGCTTCATTTAATCTTTAGTGGTTCATAACTTGTATGTAGGAGGTGAAATTTTGTTTTCCTTTCAAATTAGTGGCATGCTTTATCATTTATCATTAAACCAAAAAGGCAAGCCATATCTAAGCTAGTATCATATTAAGAGAGTTTGAGGGATGAGTGGAGGAGCTGCATGCTAATAACGAACCTTTGATAATAAAAAAAATCATTTAGTTGAAGACAACCCATAATGAATTACTTGTATGAGACCATGAATAAGACCCAAAAATTCCATATTTAGATATTTTTAGGACAAATGGGTTAAGGGATAAGAGAAATGATTATTGATATCAACCTTGCACTCTTATACCTGTAGTTTTAGTTTTGATGTCGAGGTTATGGATGGATTTTTCATGTGTTCTAAGTATTATGCCAAATCCGTAGGAGTGTGTGGATATTTCTAAAGAGATAGAAACATAAGAATATAAAAATGCCAAATAAATTTCATTGTTTCAAATTTCAATATTTTTATTTTTAATTTTTTTCATATTTCAATGCCTCTTTTTATGTTTATATTATGTACGTTTAGATGTTTTGTGGAAAATCTATGGCATGAGAGGACCAAGTTACAAACACTTTTCATTCAAGTGCTTAGGCAAACACCTAAATCTTCAATTTATAATAACTGCTAGAGTCTTAAAACAATATACACCAAGAAACACAGCTTAAAAAGTTTCAAATTAAAATTTGAATTCATTATCAAATATAATTTTATGTCCGACCACCTCCTAAATAATGTATTATGATTCATGACTCTGGTACAAATCAAATATGATTGTCTTAATGACACAATTTACATCCTATTGCAATCTTTGATTGTGAGTAAGGAGACATTAGAAAACATAGATGGGATTAACACCACTATTGTTTGGAGGGTAGAGACCAAAAGCCTTATCATAGACTTGACCCTTAGAGTGATTATTGGACGAGACACATGAGGCAATGAGGGGAAGTGTGGTAGAGGAGGAGGATATTCCAAAGCAAACACGTTTACAAAGTTTGGCTATTGACACTAAGGTTTCACCACCACCTTCACAGAGACCATAATGGAAAACAAAATGAATTGAATTAGCAATAGTACAAGCAAAGGATGTCAAAGTCTAGATACTCCGTTTTTTAGAGGACATCAAAGTCGAATGACATACCCAAGTATTTCTTCTTTTATAGAACTTCAAAGCCCAATGATACTATATTTATGGGCGGAAACGTGAAGCTGGGTTACACTTTTGTGAGAATCGGGGGCCGAAATTTTTTTTCAACAATAGTTCGGCCGAACATTTTACAAAGTTCGGTCGAACTTTGTAATAGTTCGGCCGAACTTTTTTATAAAGTTCCGCCGAACTCGTGATTCCGTTTAGATGACTGACGGCGCGGGAAAACAGAATTTTTGCCGGGAATTGGAAAACCGGCATCAAAAGTTCGGTCGAACTATTAGTTCGGCCAAACTTTTTTTTTTAAATAGTTCGGCCGAACTATTTTTTATAAATAAGTCACCCGCGAAGGTTTATGGTTTACAGTTTTCATTGTACGCGCGTTTTTTTTCGCTCTGGCTGCATTGTTACTGCTCCCGGCCGCTGTGGTGCTCCTGTCGTCCCTGCTCGTCGAGTTACTTTGCATCCAGTAGAACTTCTCAGGTATGTCACCAAAATTCTCGCCTCTTTCGAAAAATGTTGTGTGTGTGGGGCTACCTGAATGATGCCAGTGCTTTTCTGTATAGACTATGTATAGTAGTAAACAACGTTTTTTCATTTCTGGAAAAAAAATGTTCAAATATAAAAAAATATACATATTTGTTAAAATTATGATGTTTATCTCTGCATACGAGATTATCCAAAATAAAAACCCGTAGAAATTAACAACCCTCATATTGTAACAGTTAACAACCCTGCTACTGAAATACCAACCATTCAATAGTTCTTTTGTTTTTTCTTGGAAATGTTGAATGTTAAGAACCTCGTGTTTTCTTGAAAATGCTGAATGTTAAGAACCTCGTTCCCAGGTTATTCATAATCTAGAAAGGGTTATCCACAATCCGGAAATGGTTCAACATTAGAGTGTACAACAATTTTACAAGATTGGCAGATTGCTTTGGGCAATAGGCATCCAGAAATGGTCCAATATTACAGTGTAGAATTTTAAAAGACTGATAGATTGCTTTGGACAACAGGACTAATTAGCACATTGTTTAAGGTTACAGTGTAGAATTTTACAAGACTGGCAGATTGCTTTGGACAATAGGAATAATTAGCACATTGTTTAAGGTTTTCCAATCTTATTGGAAGAAGACTTTAAATGAATTACACTAAATAAACACAAATGGGAAATGCATTAGAAGTTTCAACAATTACATAATTTTATAGTTTTATGGGTACATGATATTTGGATGCATGTATGGGCTATAATCCTACTTAGGTTTATGGGTACATGATGTTTGGATGCATGTATTGGCTATAATCCCACATAGCTACTACCATTTCAATTGAATGCATGCCATTTCAATGGCATGTATGGGCTATAATCCCACATAGCTACTGCTATTTCAATTAAATCAATGCAGTGACATATTGGTCTAGAACATTGAAATCTTACTATTCTTAAAAAAAAAAAAAAAAAAACTTTCCATGTTTTGTACTTCCAACAATAAAAGCAGAAAAAGAAATCTTACATTCTTTACCAAAAAAAGTAGTTATACTTAAAAATAGTAACTAGAAAACTTTAAAATGGTAAGTAGAAGAAAATAGATATGCATCTGAAAAATATGAATATATATATAGTTTTCCACTACAAAGGTCTCATAATCTACAAACTAATAATCTAGAAACTAGAAGAACATGTTAGTTTAGCTAGACATAGAAGAAAAGATTAAGGATACAATGATTGTGATTGATCTAGATTACCTTACAGAAAATATATAAATAAAACACATCGATTTGAGTGCTACAACCTGATCTGATCTAATGTTGATATATAAATGAGAAAAATTATGATCTAATGCTGATATATAAATGAGAAAAATTATGATCTAATGCTAATATATAAATAAGAAAAATTATGATACATTGAACATTTAAGTAGCTGATATATAAATGAGAAAAATTATGATCTAATGCTAATATATAAATAAGAAAAATTATGATACATTGAAAATTTAAGTAGCTCACATAACTTGTTGAATACAAGTGGCAAATACGAATGACATGTTCAAGATTTGAGTAAGACTTAAGTTACATATCCCGTGAAATCTCCCAACAAAACAAAACAAATAATAGGCACTTGTTGAAACTCCCAAGTCAATTAAAATAAAACAAATAACAAGAAAATAATAGGGGCTTGTTGAAACTCCCAAGGCAAATAAAATAAAACAAATAATAAGTGCTTGTTGAATGTCCCACTGGGATGGTGATGGTTATATTACACCAATAATACAATTTAGACAACGGAGTATAAATGAAAAATCATAGTATAAAAAAAATATGTATATTCATATTCAAGGTTGAAACATATTTAGAAGGATAAAAGATGTATCAGATGTCAAAGTTATTTTTGCAATTTTTCACGGGGTCCTAGAGTGAAATCCAAATTTCCATTTCGGAATGGCTATGGCCAGCACATTGCCCTAATAAAATTCACCCATATCGAACTCCCATACACCGCTGCAAATACTAACACTTGTACCCGTAAGCCCCTCCTTTGAAGCCTGTGAAGTGGGCATGGCATTTACAGAAGCCATCCCTTAAAGTTGGTTGAAAAAGAGGAACATTGTTACAAACATAGTAGCCATGACAGGAGCATGTTTCCTTACCTCATGCAGTAACATCTACAATATTATGCGTTGGATCATCCACTGCACATATTGTGTTTGCTCCGCCTTCTTGTGGAGGCATACACACATTATTAACCAATAAGTTTCTTTCCCCTCACAAGTTTCTGGGTATTGTAATGGGATGGTATTTTTTTTCATACAGAAAAATAGTGATAATAAATACATTCATTGCCATGGACATATATCAAGTATTTTCTATTCATATTCATACTACCTAGGTTTGGCATTTCCCAACAGAAAGTAATTTTTTTAACTGATTCTGCCACTCGTTGAGTGAGGTGTTTCTGACCTATGAATGTCTCCCTTCAAAATTCCGACTGCTACCAATGAGTGATGTGAGGGGTATCGTAAGGATTGATGTCCCCATACCAAGGGTGATTCAGAAGCTGTAGTAGAAGGTAAAAGTAGCCCCATTTCAGGGAGCACTAACATCAATTACCCCTCACTTTCGTATCTGTGTGTATTTAATCTGTTTGCTGTTATAGATTAGGCTTCCATGTCACCGACTGCATTTCTTTTCATTTAATGGTGCTCCCAGCCCTTCTAAACCAGGGAGGGGGGGAAAACATAAGACCACGGTGAACAATGGAACATGGAAAAAATGCACCACGACAGATGGAAAACATGCAATACTGGTTGTGTGACACTTTTTAACATTAACATGAAATTTGGGCCTAAATTTTATTTGCTTTAATATGAATTAATATGGAAGACAACAAAATTTGGTTAAAGAGATATAATTTAACAAGACAATCTGCAAAGTAGCAAGTCCCTGCCATGGCTGAATAGTAGTATATTTATTCGTTTTCATGATCCAGTCAACCCTGGGTCCAATAACTAGGAATGATGATTTTGACATGAGTATCCATATAATCTTTCTCTTGAACCAAGTGATTGAGACAGGGCATCATCACAATAAAAAACCAAGTATAAATTGTAGTAATCCTAGAATCATGCTTTACATGAGGTAAAATTGGGGAACTCATGACTTGTACTATAGATAAAAAAAACATTTACCCTTACCAAAAAATATATGATAAAAAATGACAAACTACATAAGCTTAAGCTTAAGGGGATATAATCCTTCTTGCCTTCCATATAGATAATGAAAATGATTGTTCCAAGTCTCATGTTGCTTCTCATGTTATTTTATAAGCCTTGATTGGAAAGAAAAATAGGCTCGGGCAAAAATGTAAGAAATATAAAACATAATGAAACACAACGTAAGAAATAGAGAACATAATGAAAGACACACATACATATCTCTAGACAATCAACACAATTATTTTCCTAGGAAATCCTTATATGGGATACAAGCAACCCTAAAAAGTAATGATGCTCTAGACTCCTTTTTCCCTAGGAAATCCTTATGGGAGAAAATAAACACTAAAATGTAAACATGCTCTACTCTCTCTTTTCTGGTATGGAAAATATGTGAGTACAAAGAAAGAGGTAATCTCTCTAGAGTTAGCTAAGACTTTTAGTGTGTAAGGTTGCTATAAAAACTTAACTTCATACATTTTTTCTCTCTAACTTCACACTCCTAGTTGTATTTTCAACTATGGAACAAAATACAATAACACAAAATGGAACTCTTATTCCTCCTAGTGGCCAAGTATTTAACCTAGCGTGATAGCCAACTAGGTGTAAGATTTGACTATGTCAACCATTAACGACGTTTGTGATTTTAGACATTTTAGAGTATTGTTAAAATTCCACATGTAGCTAGCTTTCCATGCATGAGTAATGGGGCTAAAATGTCATTATCTCGTACCATGGTGGTCAACATGATAGGTCAACTTACTAAAGGCATAAATTTTGAATGAACTTCGTTTGATGTTTTTCTTGCACCATTGTATATGTCTTTAAGTGTAGAATAATGGTCAAGATTTCATGCCACTAAGCCAAGAATTTTAAATTCAACTGACTTTTAATATAACCAACTAAATCCTGCAAAAAAAGAATAAAACAATTTATGTTAGGATTGTGGATTCAGGGATTGAAAAAACACACCATGATATTTCAAATTTAAAAAAATGGTTCGAGTCCTAGGTAGCTCAGAATCCTATTTGTTTTCAAAATAAGGATGCACTCCCATTTGATTCTCATGATTAGGTTGTAATCATGAGGCTCTCGCTCAAGAGTGGACCTTCCCAAAATCTTGTGACGTCTTGTCACAAAAAAAACCATCAAACTGAAAACACATCATGCAAGAAACATAGCTCACTGATATATCATTTTTCTCCTTCAAAGAAAAAAAAATTCACATTATGTGAATATCTCCATGTACTCTTACATATTGGTGTACAAAACCATCAACCAAGCACAATTCGACAAAAAATGCCTCTTCAAACAACTGACTCTCAAGTCAAATAATAGAGCTCATGTACAAATTTCCATATTTGTTGCATTTAAGTGTGTCAACATAACTCTACTTTCAACATCTTGCTTCATGCAACATGCGCCATACTTTGAGTAAATGCAAAGAAATTCATGAAACATCAAAATACATGCAAGGCCTTAATTGGATAAGAAATCTAACCATCTGTTAGCAAACCATTTCAATGGCACTTCTTTTAGCTGCACTTCATCATGTGAATCATCTTGACCCTCATCGATTATGGAATCCTCTTTTCCATTCTTGTCGTTATCTGTTTCCACCTTCTTCAAATGTTGTGGATGACTTGTTGGATACAAAGTCCAACACTTGTCCACAAGGTGACCTTTCTTATGGCAATGAGTAATAAACAATTGCATGTTATTTTCAACATCATTTTCCTTGTCCAATGGGCCTTTGACTTTTTGCCTCATTTATTTAGAAAGTTTCAATGTGCATGGATATATTCTTCCAACATTTATAAACATTATGATTATTCAAACCACAAAAGGAACATGTGCAAGTTATTTTATATATCTTATGTGAAATGTAAGAAATGTAAGAAATATAAAACATAATGAAACACAACGTAAGAAATAGAGAACATAATGAAACACACATAAATATCTCTAGACAATCAACACAATTATTTTCCTAGGAAATCCTTATATGGGAGACAAACAACCCTAAAAAGTAATGATGCTCTAGACTCCTTTTTCCCTAGGAAATCCTTATGGGAGAAAAACAACACTAAAATGTAAACATGCTCTACTCTTTCTTTTCTGGTATGGAAAATATGTGAGTACAAAGAAAGAGGTAATCTCTCTAGAGTTAGCTAAGACTTTTAGCGTGTAAGGTTGCTATAAAAACTTAACTTCATACATTTTTCTCTCTAACTTCACACTCCTAGTTGTATTTTCAACTATGGAACAAAATACAATAACACAAAATGGAACTTTTATTCCTCCTAGTGGCCAAGTATTTAACATAGCGTGATAGCCAACTAGGTGTAAGATTTGACTCTGTTAACCATTAACGAGGTTTGTGATTTTAGACCTTTTAGAGTCTTGTTAAAATTCCACATGTAGCTAGCTTGCCATGCATGAGTAATGGGGCTAAGATGTCATTCTCTCGTACCATGGTGGTCAACATGATAGGTCAACTTACTAAAGGCATAAATTTTGAATGGACTTTGTTTGATGTTTTTCTTGCACCATTGGATATGTCTTTAAGTGTAGAATAATGGTCAAGATTTCGGCACAAGGGATAATTGTTTGACCCCCAGAAATGTCATTTAATGCCTCAAAATGACTCCAAAAGGTTTTAGACCCCAATTCTCCACCCACCATTAAAATGACCCTACAAGTTGATTCTTTAAGTTTTTTCACTCTATAAGCATCAAACAATATGACAAATAATATAATTATCCAATCTAGATCATTATTTAATAATTTGTTAAAATTATGAGTAAGATATACATCATGGAATTTAAATAAATAGCGTTAATTCATTGAACACCCTTGTACATGTTCCTTGTTGATACTTTGAAAGTAATACTTTTTGAAAAATAATTTGTTTACGGATTCTATTTTCCACATTCTCTCAACCATATAAAAAACCTTCTTGTAATATTTGAAATCGAAGGTCTTTCCCATACCAAAGTATGTTCTTTTAAAACATGTTTTCTTGGTGATATGGGTGAGTTAGAAATGATTGGGAGAGCGAAATTCCTTGAATTTAATATGTACAATATGTTTGGTTCATGCCACTAAGCCAAGAATTTTAAATTCAACTGAATTTTAATATAACCAACTAAATCTTGCAAAAAAAGAATAAAACAATTTATGTTAGGATTGTGGATTCAGGGATTGAAACAACACACCATGATATTTCAAATTTAAAAATAATGGTTCGAGTCCTAGGTAGCTCAGAATCCTATTTGTTTTCAAAATAAGGATGCACTCCCATTTTATTCTCATGATTAGGTTGTAATCATGAGGCTCTCGCTCCAGAGTGGACCTTCCCAAAATCTTGTGACGTCTTGTCACAAACAAAACCATCAAACTGAAAACACATCATGCAAGAAACATAGCTCGCTGACATATCATTTTTCTCCTTCAAAGAAAAAAAATCCACATCATGTGAATATCTCCATGTACTCTTACATATTGGTGTACAAAACCATCAACCAAACACAAATCGACAAAACATGCCTCTTCAAACAATCGACTCTCAAGTCAAATAATAGAGCTCAGGTACAAATTTCCATATTTGTTGCATTTAAGTGTGTCAACGTAACTCTACTTTCAACATCTTGCTTCATGCAACATGCACCATACTTTGAATTTGCAAAGAAATTCATGAAACATCAAAATACATGCAAGGCCTTAATTAGATAAGAAATCTAACCATCTGTTAGCAAACCATTTCAATGACGCATCTTTTAGCTGCACTTCATCATGTGAATCATCTTGACCCTCATCGATTATGGAATCCTCTTTTCCATTCTTGTCGTTATCTCTTTCCACCACCTTCAAATGTTGTGGATGACTTGTTGGATACAAATTCCAACACTTGTCCACAAGTTGAGCTTTCTTATGGCAATGAGTAATAAACAATTGCATCTTATTTTCAACATCATTTTCCTTGTCCAATGGGCCTTTGACTTTTTGCCTCATTTATTTAGAAAGTTTCAATGTGTATGGATATCTTCTTCCAACATCTATAAACATTATGATTATTCAAACCACAAAAGGAACATGTGCAAGTTATTTTATATATCTTATGTGAATATTTATCATGTTTATCATAATCAAAAGCAATTTGATTAAAGGCAAATTTATACCTTGAACATTCACCATTGTCGCCTTCTTGAGGAGGTGAATTTGATGAGGTAGTGGCTCTCCTCTAAATACTAGCAATGAATTCAATGACTAGATAGAGCTTTCAACATCCTCTTCTTTTACATTCTCATTAGCCGCATGTTTATTAACATCTTCTTGCAAAGTGGGTGTCAAACTTTTCCATTCATCATGAACACAAACTTCACAAGCTTGAGGTAATGAACACGAAATAAAATTCCTTCTTGGAACAGCTTCATGTGCCTCCTTGGCTTTGGAGCATTCTCCATGTTTTCCATAACCAAGACCCAAATAATTAGGCCCTTCCTCAACAACATTTGGCTCAACTATGTCTTGTACATGGTTGCCTTTAACCCTTTACTTTCATAGCACATTTTCATAAAAAAATTGGACCTTATTCCTCTAGTGGGAAGGGGTTTGTGTCAAGATTTAAGTGTATTTTGTGAGAAATTTACGAGTTAATTAGCTTTTAAAAACTCTTGTACAAATAA
Organism: Pinus albicaulis; assembly: GCA_034641835.2. Taxonomy (NCBI): domain Eukaryota; kingdom Viridiplantae; phylum Streptophyta; class Pinopsida; order Pinales; family Pinaceae; genus Pinus; species Pinus albicaulis. Next base: position 289,689,651 of record CM076582.1, read on the forward strand.
AATGAAAAATTTTTATTTAGGAAATTTTTTTCCCTCAATCCAGATTCCGATCATTGGACATGTAAGAGGAAGAAAGAGGGAATTCACTTTTCAAATTCTAGACCTTGTTTAGACCAAAATAAACTAGAGGTTTGGTTTTCAAATACATTCACTTATTTGGAAAAGTTCTAGCTACCAAAATTCCATATGCCAATCTACCTCCCAAGAAATACATTTAGTACACCACTGGTTAGTTTTTTGTCTTCCTATATTCTTTATCAACCTCTTCTAGTGATTCTTGAAAGGCGGATACTTAAATCCTTCCTAAAAATTTGAGCTCTAAAATGAGATTCCAAGCCTAATTTCATAAAAAGTAAGTTGGGGATGATCACATTGACTCAAGCTTGATGACATGTCTATGAAGATTAACTACCTTGAACTATTTTTTTGCGTAGGGAAAGAGACACATTCCCATGTCTGAGCATGAAAACGTTCTTTGATATTGTTAATGCCTCTAGTGTTTACTTCTACAAGTTCTATAGGCAAAGTCTGTAAAGGGCCAGGTAGCCTCTGGATCTCATCTTTTATGAAAGGTGACATATCTAGTAAATGCTCCTACAGTCAATCTCTGGAATGGATCTAAATAGAAGTTCTTCATTTTAATATCCGTAAAACACAACAACTTTAAGGTAAACTATGTACATGTGTCATTTCTCCCACAAACTAAAGTGTATAAGTAATAAATTTTATACCAAGTGTGTTCCCACCATGTAAAGCGCAATTTGGCGAACTTATCATTTTTATAATATCTTTTTCGATTAAATTTAGTTTTGAACACATGATCAATTATTGCTTTGAAAGTTGTGTTCTACATAATTTGTGTACACTAAATTACAAATTGATTTTTTGAAATCTATTTTGTGTAAATGTCGACCAATAGATATATATCATGAAGGATGAACAATGAAGATCAGCCGAATCCCATATGGAGGTTCAGGGATCGGGGAATGTTCACGGTATTTAAATATAATCTTAAATCTCCATTTTGTGTTGTCTATGCAAACATCACAAAAACAAGAATATTTTCTTTTATCCAATGCAAACACATTTGTGGACAACTTTGTTTGAATTGAATGCAATTTTCGAGTCCATTTTATTGTTTCAACGTCATTTCCAATTGATCTATCTACGTCTCCGATTCCAATATGCCAGAAAAACATTTATATGGAAAATTAGAAAAATAATTTGTAAATATGATATCAAAATACAATTAAAAATAATCATTGCATGATAAATGTACAATGTTTAAAATTAGATTTCCAATATAAATTAAATTTAATGTACCTTCGCACTTCTCTTGATGGGTTTTTCTCATGGCTTAGAGCAGCGATGCACCATTGAACAACTTCTTCAGCGTTCACAAGTCGGCGTGCAGAGTGGTTCATTTGATATCTTCGAAGTACTCGTTTTATGCATGCTCCTGCACCATCATGTTCTCCTTTTCCATGGCCAGTCTCAAAGAAATTCCAACAATGTTTAATGCATGTTTTCTTATGAAGACAACACAACCAAAAGAACGATCGTGCAGATTTGAATTGACCTGCGCATCCGTCTGACCATATCCAATGTTCATTGAATGTTATTCCATGATCTTTCAATGAATCATAAATTCTTCCAAAACAATGTTGTACAAAACATGTATCATGTGTATGATCGTCACTGATATAAAAGTGATATTGTTTAATTATATGTCGATTTTCACTTGTGCTTTCTATATGATCGACATTTTGCTCAGCATGTCTATATAGAATATGGACGAGCATGGAGACTTGGTCAGAATGATAGTATTCACTCTGAATTTCTTTTTGTGGAACAAATGTGTAGTTTTCTGCAAAATCAATCACTGACAAAATGGTCCCTGTTGGAAAAACTTCACGAGATTTTTTGAATTGCAAGTCTTGCCATCGAGCTCTATGGGAATGCTTGGTGTATTTGTAAATTTTTGCCTCAAAATTTCTCAAAAAGTCTATCAGAAAAATTTCGTCTTCTCGTAATTCGATTCTTTTAACACTATTTTCACCTTGAATCGATGTACCGATATATTCATATCTCTTCCATTTCACTTTCATGTTGGACAATGATTGATCATTTATATCAATATGATATTTTTTTTGAAATTTAGTCAAATTTCCACAATCATCGCATTTTTTACCACCAACACATTTTTTTTTGTAAAATAGTTCATCACTTTCTCTTTCACATAGAATTTGAGATATGAATTCACGGATAGTGGAAGGAGGAGGTGAATCCTTCCATAATGTTCTACCGAAATCAAGGAATGTGTCATAATATAACTCAAATTCCACATGATAACGACAACAAGTGTCGCATACGGTGATAGGTTTTACATACCATGGTTTTTGTTGAAAAAAAGCACTGAGTGAAACATGAATTTGACGATTCTCTTTTTTGAACTTGTTGAATAACTCTATCTGAGTGTTTTCCAAGAGATGTTTTTCATGTTCTTCGTACTGATTTCGTGCTATTCTTCTTCGCATCACATGTCTTACAGTTGGTGAAACACGCGAATTGTTCTTCCAATATTCATATATTATTTTTTTAACATTTTCTCCAAGTCTATCTTTGTATGGTTGCCTACAAACAGCTCTCCAACAAGCGAGTTCATCATTTACATCTATTTGTAGTCGAAATTTTCGATGTTTGTGCATAGTTTTTCGTGAGGTTCCCAGTGCTCGTGCCATAGATGTTATCAAACGATTCTCTTGAGTACTTGGTGAAACTATTGCCATCTGTATTCCTCTATGTATATTTGAAACATCTTTATCTCTAGATCTTTTAATTGACTTTATAGCACTACTCATATTTTTTATCACCTCTTCATTCATTTTTTTATCTTTGGTTGATTTTCGAATACCCAATAGTGTCGTCGCTTCTTTTAATTTCCTTAATGATAGGAGACCTTTCAACATTTGAGCATGAACTGTCACTTGCTCATTTAAGAAATACTCTTCAAAAATGCGGTTGACATGATATCATATAACATGGTCAGGTTTTTTATTTCCATATGTGTGAGTGTCAACATTTTCTAACATCTCATTATCGATAATGATTTCATCTGTACATATTCGAAAAAATAGTACATATTTAATAAATCACTAAATTAATAACTATGTCAATAAATATTAGGAAAATTTTAAATATATCAATAGATCATAATATTTACATTTACATACCCGCTTCAATTTCTGCTTGAGGTTGATTTTCTTCTTCAATATTTTGAGGAGTATCTCTGTTTGTTTACATTAAACAAAATATTTTTCAAACTAGTTTATCAAATAAAAATTAAGCTTCACATTTTACATTGGGAAAATTTTAAAAATATATCAATAGATCATAATATTTACATTTACATACCTGCTTCAATTTCTACTTGAGGTTGATTTTCTTCTTCAATATTTTGAGGAATATCTTTGTCTGTTTACATTAAACAAAATATTTTTCAAACTAGTTCATCAAATAAAAATCAAGCTTCACATTTTACATTGGGAAAATTTTAAAAATATATCAATAGATCATAATATTTACATTTACATACCTGCTTCAATTTCTGCTTGAGGTTGATTTTCCTCTTCAATATTTGAGAGGGCTTCTAACTTTCTTTTGCGAGATTGTCTTGTTTCTTCTCTACGTGCTTCAGGGTCTCTTTTTCGATCATATTTTCTCGCACAAGTTCTTCGATTTCCCATGATAATAGGGTATGAAGTTCAAAAAATCTCCTTCAAAAAATTAGACAATAACTCAATTACAAAAAATATCACAAAAGATTTAATTTAAAAAAATTCAGTGTAAATTTTTTGTAAAAAATACATACTCCAATCCAAAACACACACTTTATAAAATTCGAGAGAATTTTTTTTTATAAAAATGAAATGAAGCTCAAAAGATTTACTTCAACTCAAAAAACGTACATACCTCCAAGAAATGTCTTCCAAAAAATCAATTTGCTTCCAAGAAATGTCTTCCAAAAAATCAATTTGCTTCCAAGAAATGTTCTTAAACCCAAACTTTAAAGAAAATTTTTTGAACCCAAACCAAAATATTTGTAAAATGAGATGAAGTGTGTGAAATGTGCGAAAATTGTGAATCATTTTGCGGCAATATATATTGACGCAAAATGTGTTTTAGTAGGGGGCTCCGCAAAATTTTCCGGCCGACGGAGAGTTATACAATAGTTCGGTCGAACTTCTGATCAAAAGTTCGGCCGAACTATTAAGACGTTAGATTTAACGAGCCTTAAGCGAAAAACATAGTTCGGCCGAACGTGGACTAAAAGTTCGACCGAACTAACGCGTCACCAATTACGCAAAAACCAGGCTCTGAAAACGGTTATGCAACTTTGGACTGATTAAACTCCATGAAAGGTTGTTAATTAACTGTCGGAACCAAGACAAGCATTTTCAGAATTGAATCTACTTTCAGGAAATATAACTTTTATGGAATTTCATAAACGTTTATTAATTTTAATTATTTTTCTAATAAAATGGGTGCAAACAATTTCTGAGGGTCATTGTGATTCCGTGAAATCAAAATTTTGTATCTCCCAAAAAACATTGTAAAAAAAATTGAAAAAATTATGGGACATTACATTGGTCCGTCGTCTCTAATGGGTAGCTTTTAGATTTTTAGTTTATAACTTATATGTTAAGAAATTTCTTGCGACGCGAAACATATCCAAAATACGCAGTTTTTCGTATTGGACCAGTTCAAAAAATTCTAGTAATTATGATATGCATCCATTAGCTTTGTAAATATGACGAAAACAAAGTAGACTCTGTCTAGATTGTTGTAACACATTTTTTTTTTTCAAAAACACAAATTTTCAATGAATACAACATTGCGTTATAACATGACTTCTTATGAATCTTTTGATTGTTAAGAAACACACACTCAAAGAAACGCTAAGTTGACATATCAAATCTGCATAAAAAATTTCAAAAAATAAGTAATAGAAAGCTAACAAAATTTCTCACAACTTTTATTTTTATCGCAAAATGAAATTCTACATAGAAAAATTGTTATAGTTTGCAGAAATTTGAAGAACCGAAAAAAATGAAATTTTTTTCTCAAAAAAGGGCAAAAAGTGTAACCCAGCTTCACATTTTCACCCAGTAGCATTAGGCCTTGTAGAAGAACGAGTTGGCCGAATTGCAAAAATAGTGCTCACATGTTCCATGTTTGGTGCTTCACTTTTTTCAACCTCTGGATTGACTACTAGATCTACATTAGGTTTAACCCCCCAAACTCCATGGAATTAATATCAAAGTCAAGATCAAACTCTAGTGGTTGAGTCTATTATATCCATTCTAAAGTTGGATTAATATCATCCAACACAATGGGATATGTATGAGGCCTTTTGTTATGCAATTTTTGGTATCTTAGCCGAAGATTATACTAAATGAAGACAAGATCATTTAAACATTTTTCTTCCAAACTATTCCTCTTCTTCATGTGAATTTGCTCAAAAACAAATCAATTGCGCTCACATCCAAAAGCACTACAAGTTTGGTTGAGGAATCCAACTATAAAATTTTGCAATTGAGGAAAATGGTTGTCAAATGAATCCCACCAATGTGTCAAAAAACACAAAGACAAAAATTAGTTAATTGTTAAACAATTTAGATTGAGTTTCGTTAAAAAATCACGTATTTATAGCTTGAATTTTAAACATTTTTTTTTGGGCACCTACTACAAATAGTCTTGGATCATTTAATCGTTGGAACTACCATATTTGATTGAAGAAATTATTATGGGTTAAGTAATTTCTGACCTGGATGGTCCTCATCTCTTGCAATCTTTGCTATGATTTTTCCAAAGATACTTATGGCCCATGTGAAAACATTTTTATGTTGATGTATTTCTAGCTTCTCAAACTCATCAAGGACAATGTGCTTCAAGCACTCATACAACCCATGTTTAACTTCCCCATTTTGATCTTCTCCTAATTGGGATTTGTAATGATACATTGCATTCAAGAAATACCCAACTGCATGTATAGGTTGGAGTTGGTTTGGCATCTTGGATATAATTTGAAGCTAGTTTGGAGTTGTCCTACGGAGTTGGCATATTTGGGAGGAGGGTAAATTCCATAATTTTATTCCTAGGCATGCTTTCCCCATCTTGACATTGTAGATTTGATTTTTGTCCTTATTTTATATTTTTTTTCTCTTTGTATTAAATTTTTTTCCCTCTTTGTTCTTAAATTTAAGATAGGGTTTTCATTGTAATTTATTGCATGTTTTTTCCCTCAAATTGTAGATTTATTTCCATTTAAATTTCATCATCCATGACCTAAATATCCAAAGACACTACTGGACCCATTATGATGTCATTGAAGGCCAAATGATTTGAAAATATTGCTAGCACTCAATTGAAAAATATGAATAGGAGAAGGCTAGGGAAAATGAAATAAAAGTTGTAAGGAAGAGGAAACTTGAACTTATGAGAGTAAGTCTAGTGGTACTAGTGAATTTGAACTTCAAGACTCTTCCTTTATCCCTTCTACCAGTGTTCATAACCCGTTCCATTATGTTCCTCCCCCTCCTAAGCATTATATTCAACCTAAAAAGAAGAACATTAAGATCTATTCACACCTCCCCCCATCTTTGCCTTTGCTAGTGCCTTTCAATCTTGACTAAGTCTAACTCAACCCACCATAGATACCCATTAGAAGAAAGAATGCAATTTTTTTTCATTTGAATACATTGTTAGATGGTGGTTTGATGCATTTATCTCCTTCAATGCCACTCACTACCCATATTACCAAGCTATGTGGGACTTTGTTATTGTTACATGAAAGAGCTTCAAATGCCATAGTATGCATGGCATGAGGGGATCTCTTTTTCCAAAAGAGGTTTTTCCATAGATGGGTACTTATTGACAGGGTGAACAATAATGTTAACATGAAGTTGTTTTAGAAAAATGCCATCAATGAAGACACAATCAATGTTTTTAAAAATGGCTTGATTTAAACTAGAACTAGTCAAACCAACCAATTGGACATGACATGGTACCAAATCATTGGGCTATTTTGTCTCAATTTGGTACCAAATCAATCAAAGTGATCCTGGGCACACAAACCACAATGCAAACCTTAAAATCTTTTCTAGTCTTTTTTAATTAAAAAGGGAAATTTTCCTCCCTAATCCCCCACCTCATATTTGCCTCACACATCTCATTGTGAGCTTTTTTGAGCATTTGTGAGTATGGGAAAGCATACCTAATGAAATTTGAAGGGTTGGTCCTAATTTTAACTCTACACTTTATAAAACATGTGTTAAATAAAACATTACATTTTCAATCAAATTTATGCTATGGAGAAATCAATGAATCCAAAATATTAGCTTAGCATTCACAAATTTGCATGTAAAATATCAGTTTAACAATGAGAATGCACACATTAAAAATTTCAAAAATCATGTGTAATTGTAATTTTTTTTGTAAATTTAAAGTTGCTATAAAAAATTTAGTGTAATTGTAGAATAATTTGTATAGATTTAAAGTTACTTCCAAATATTTTGTTTGTTGCACCAAAGGTGAAGCATACTATAACATGTTTTCCATATATTATTAAAAGAATTAACACTATATATTATTGTTATGTCACTCTTGGTTATACAAGCTCAAATTTGTGAGCAAATTATTGAATTGATCTAAAAACATATATTTTTTGTCCTTCGAAGAAAGAAGCCATTTCATCATTCTATTTTTTTTTCAATAATGTTTAATTGGATATTTAATTGATTCAACAATAGTAGAAACTAAATCTAAATTTGGATGACCCACTATATTTCTGAATCAAGCACGCAAAGATATTTCATTTATAGTCATCCAACCATTCTAGGCACTATTGATATTTCCACATCCTCTTGATAGTTTCAATTGACTTATGGTTTTTCTACTTCACTTCGAATTTACCACTATTGTGGCATAATGTATTGCATAATGAAGTCTTAATCATTAGACATTTTAGACATTTTTGTATGTATCTCGTTAGTATGTGGACATTTGAGATAACACATATTAACTTTTGTCGTTGGTATGATTTCCAATCTAGTAGAAAATGTACTATAAATTTAATAGAAAGAAGTTTATTTTCAAAAACAAAAACAAAAAACATTGTTCTTAAGTAAATAAAAGCCCTCAAAATGAAACAAATTGCGAGATGGTATTGAGTTCAACATTTATTCATTAGATCATACTCAAACATTTATGTGTTCTCTATCCAAAAATTATAGAATCATTGTAGTGTGAAAAGGAAATTCTCTTTTCATTCCTTTTTTCACCATCCACATTAAAATAAGAAGTTATATGATGTGTTTACTATGCACAAAACTAGGACACAAACCCTTGAAGTTGAAAAATCAAAGGAAAATTGTGATGTTAACAAAGTTACCCCTGTACATGTCACTTGTGAAAGATGTATAACATGCAGTTTGAAGAATAACCCTTTTTATGAAGTTTTAATAACAACAATAATAATAATAATCTAATTTTGAAGTGATGATCAAGCCAGACACCTAATTGGTGTATGAGACCCTTTTTTCTATAGGACAAGGAATCCTCCTATGTGCAGTGATTTAAGGTTGTCTCCATGTAAAGGTTGAGACCTTCTCCATCCAAGTGGTTATCACAATGTATATTTCTTTCACCTAGAAGTTCTGAAATATAACTTTCTCCATCCAAGTGGTTATGCATCCACATTGTTGAGCATGTCTATTCCTTTCACTTAGAAATTATGAAATGTTCTTTTTGTTTTAATCTGAAAGAGCAAAGATTGAAATGCCAATAGTACAACAAATGTTGAATTCTATTTTAAATTCTTGGTTTTTCAAAAGGCTCTAACCACGCTAAATAGATAACAACCCTATTAAGTAAAAGTTGCCAAATAATTGAAATATTGAACATAGCCCTAAGAATTGTCCTTACTTGTGTATTGTAGTGTTTAGTGTGTTCACAAGACCCTATGTTGCAAGATACACTTGGTCTATTATGTGTTAGTACCCAAAGTGCTTGGAAATGTGGAAATTGTTACAAAACGCCTTAGAAACACCACCAAATGTACCGTACAACATTTCCAAATCTAACAATGTAACACATTGTCTAGTGACATTGCAACCATTTTCAGAGACATCTCAAGCACTTATTTGAACATTTCTAGATTGACCTAAGTGATAGAGAACGACTCGGAAATGATAGAAAAATATCACTATATGAGCCAACCCTTTAAGATAGCAAATATTTGGAACTGAGCTTTGAAGAGTCTATAGCCTTGGTAATTAATGGTAAAGTTGACATTCTCTTTATATTTTCTTTTCTCTCCTTTTACTTAATACTATTAATTGTTTCAAGATGTTTGAGAGTTGTTCCATCCTCTTGGCATAAACAAAATATAGAATTTCATATCTCTTTCAAAATTCAGCAAACTTAGTTTTTAGAATTTTAGAATTGACAAGATCGTAACTTTTCCATTAGGTTCTATCATGTATGAGGTTATGAGGTTGACATCAGTTAAGACAACCATGCTATGAGATTTTGCCTCACATAACTTAGAGTTAATATAGAAATAGATTTCCTAAAATGTCATGTGTATGATTCTTATTTCCTTGCAATATATATATATATATATATATATAGTTGTTTTTAGTTGTTGTGAGAAAGGGACCACATTTAAAAGTGTTTCATATTTCATACAACTTAGACGAGACTTAAAGTCACAGAAATATGTGATATCAGATCACATGTCAGCTAGTATAAAGCGAATACCCAATATACAAAATAGTTTTCGAGTCCTTGACAAAAGAATCCCTGATACTTCTGTCTACTTTCCCAGATTGGACTAACACCCTAGTACTTGTCCAAGTTAGTATTAATTTTTGCAACCTCGATTTTATAGGAACAATTGTGGTATGAATGTTAGCAACTATTTCTAATTCTGCTAGCATAGGAATTGGAAGCACAAGTAGATAAGAAGCCACTTATAATCATATTACTCTTTGAAGTTCGAATTGAAACAACAAATTAAACTATTTGCAGGGACTTTATGTGACAGCTATTGTCTATAATGTCAACACCATGCTCATTATAACTAATATAAATGAAGGAGAGTTTCCCCATTACAAGATTAGCCTTTGAACCGTACTCTCTTGTGACCTTTTGAGAACAAGTGAAAGAAGGAAAGGACAAGGACTTTAAATTTGCAACAGAAACCATCCACTCTTGCAAGCCCACAACACAGTTGGTTTCTATCCTCTCATGTAGAGCTTCTTATAACCAGAGTTTGAGGGGTCTAATGATTTAGTCCTTTAAAATTGCAACGGAAACCATCCACTCTTGCATGCCCACAACACAGTTGGTTTCCATCCTCTCTCATGTAGACTTTCTTATAACCAGAGTTTGAGGGGTCTAATGATTTAGAGTTCATGTTTGTTGTAAAAGGCCGCAGGTTTAAATTCAGGAGGAGGTATGTACACCTATGTAGATTTTAGAGATCTTTGTTGCATGGATAAAACCCTTGTCTCAGAAACAAAGATATCTCACACACCAATTTAGTATTTGGCTTAACTACCATAATTTTGTGCTTACCAGCATCTATCTCAAAAAAGCTGATCCACAATTGAAATCGAAACCCATGGTTTCCAACTTCTCTGCATTTACATCAATGAGCTGAATGGTCCTATAATTTCTGACGAATCACATCTACCCTTAGGCTTTATCCTATGCTGCAGATTGCAAAGCTCAAATTTCTCATTAATGAGCTGAATGGTCCTATCCTATGCTGCAGATTCCAAAGCTCAAATTTCTCATCAATGAGCTGAATGGTCCTATAATTGCGACGAATCACATCTACCCTTCAGCTTTATCCTATGCTGCAGATTCCAAAGCTTAAATTTCTCATAACCAGAGAAAAAATTTAGATATCCCTTTCTGTTTAAATAAAATGGAAATTCCTTAGAATACTATAGACTAATTGTGTTACAGAATGGTCAGGAAAAGCCAGTGCATTCCTTGGATCACGCCTAATGCCCTGATATTAAACACCCCAGTGCATTAGACAAGACTCAACTGGATTGCGCAATTATAAATCTTAAAGGATCTTATATGCAGGCCTACAAGATGTATGACTTCAGAGAAAGCTATATAGTGCCAAACGCCACTTGAGGGAGATTCTGGATGGACATTACTTACAATAGGGGGAGATTCTAGATGGACATTACTTATCTCTTCCGTCCACCCCAACTACCCAAAACCCAAAAGAAATATACCTCACGGACCTGCCACCTAGATCAAAAGAAATCCATGTTGCACCAAGAGAATCAGGAAGAAGAAACTGAAAGGGAACATGATTTTGACTGAGATCGATAAATGAGAGGATTCCTTTATCACTGTAGCCTTCCCCAATTACCCAATAGCCTACAAGGAGCGAGGCGGTTTTGATTGAATATGTACCTCTCAAACCTGGAATTGAGATCAAAAGAAATGAACAGGTGGTTTTGGTTGAATATGTACCTCTCAAACCTGGAATTGAGATCAAAAGGAATGAACATCACACCAAGAGATATTTATATCCTCAATTCATACTCTCTTTCTTTACTGTGATACACGGTAACCATCATCTTGCACAGGTAGCATTAACTTTAACATGCCAGGCTGTTGAGTAAGTGTCGACCATTTTCCAAATAATGCCCTTCCACGCAAATATTTTACATAAAAACAATTGTGTCAACTATACACTTCAATTGTTATGTATGCAGGAACATAGTGCATGTAATAATTTGAATGTATGCAACATCATAAAATAACTTTCCAAAAGAACATTCTCAGTTTTAAACCATGGAAATTGAATTTGAGGTACAAATCCTTAGACTTATGATTGTATTTCAGCCCAAAAGTTCTTAAAGGCAGAGTGACATATCCCTTCTTGAGGACTTAGTTCCAGGCTAAGATGACTATGATGGTTGAACAAACACATATATACAAGTACAGGCTGTAACAAAAATGGCTTTCTCCTTGTAATGTCTCCCAATCCAGAAGACTCTAGAAAATCAGTTTAGTATAAAGTTAACCTCATTAGGCAATTAAGACAGAGTATTCATTCATTGCAAACAACGCATATTAAGGATCAAGCACAGATCAATTTTATAATTGTCTGGATTTTAACCCAAAGCTAATCAGATTCATGATGAAATTAAACACTAGTAAGCTCCTCCGGCAATTATCAATTTTATAATTTGTCTGCATTTTAACCCAAAAGCTAATCAGAATCATGATGAAATTAAACACTAGTAAACTCCTCCAGCGATTATCACTGAGTACTGCCCTCATATTTGTTGCTGAATTGTGGTGATTTATTGGCATATTGAAGACGGAGAATAGCCGGGTGCAGTTGGAAAATAGGCACCACTGAGACTCAGATTATTCATTCAATGCAAACAATACATGATAGAGTTCTGTCACAACTAAATTCTCCAATCCATTCACATTTTTAACCCAAATCTCTTCAGATTCACGATGAATTCAACGCTAGTAAAATCCTTCAGTGATTATCACCGAGCACTACCCTCATCTTTGCTGCTGAATTGAGGTGTGTATTGGCTTGCTGAAGATGGTGAATATCTAGGAGCAGTCGTAGAATAGCCAGGAGCGGTCGGAGTATAGCCACCACTGGGACTGTAACAGCAGAATAACAGTTATTTGCACAACGTCCTTGGACAAGGCAAAAATTTTAAAGCAAAATACATTCATCGTGATACTTTAAAAGTAGTAATCAGACCTGAAAATATTAAAATAAGAAAAGCTTTCCTCAAGATGCTTACCTATACTGTGGTGAAGTGGGACTGAATTCAGGACTTGCAGGTGAATATGGAGGGCTGCAAAAATTGGCTGTATCAGTACTCTTTCCAAATTAAAACATTAATAGTTTATACCCACTGCAAAAGTGTAATAATGTAAAACGAAGGTCACATGATTCGTGGGATAATGTATAACCAAAGCTACACAATCCATATTTACTAACCTGCAACGATACTGAAATGCCTGTGCCAAAGATTCAGTACATACTACAAACTAGAATGTCATAGATGAAAATAATTTGCTGTTTGTTTGACATGAGAGACTTTTTCTACAAATAATGTTCCCTCACAAAGGTTGCATAAACATGAAATAAGTTGTCAGATCATGAATGCTGAATGAGAGACTGAACAGGTGAAGCACTGTTTTGTCTTCAATAAATTGTCCCCCTCGAAAGACACTTATTTGCTAGCAGCTTTTATTTGGAAAGCCAGTTATGACTAGAATGAATGGCTTCGGAAAAAAAAAACTGAACTAGAATGAATGACATTTAACTCAATGACATCAACAACTTTTCAGAAACCTAATGCAAAGAAAACTATCAAAGTACTTTCTTTCATCGACAGTTTGGAAAACTGAGATCAGGGCAGAATGTGTCAATACCTTGTAGGACTATAAGCAGGACTTCCTTGAGAAATTGATGGAGACGTTGGCGAATAAGAAGGCAAATTTGGACTGTCAAAATACCAAGGAACAAGTCAATAAAAGTAAGAAGCAATACACCCATATATATGACAAAACTACACACAACCATCATCCCATTAGCTTTACCTTGTGTAACGCGGTGACGTTGGACTATATGGAGTCGATGGCGAATATCTTGGACTAGTTGGAGAATATGCTGGTGAGGTAGGGCTGTACCTTGAAGAACCTGGATTGTAGCTTGGAGATGTTGGACTATAGCTTGGAGATGTAGGACTATAGCGGGGAGATGTTGGGCTGTACGCCGGGGAAGTTGGGCTGTAACTAGGAGATGTTGGGCTGTACGCCGGGGAAGTTGGGCTGTATGCTGGAGAAGTTGGGCTGTACGCCAGGGAAGTTGGGCTATATGAAGGTGACGTGGGATTATATGAAGGGGATGTGGGGCTATATGGCGGTGAGTTGGGGCTATATGCTGGGGATGTAGGGCTGTAATTGGGTGAGGTTGGGCTGTAACTGGGTGAGGTAGGGCTATAGTTTGGTGAAGTGGGACAGTAGCTTGGTGATGTGGGACTATAGCTTGGTGATGTGGGTGAATAAGAAGGGCTTGTAGGTGAATACGCTGGAGAAGTAGGACTATATCCAGGAGAGCTTGGACTATATGAAGGAGAAGTAGGACTATATCCGGGGGATGCAGGGCAGTATCCTGGAGATGTGGGGCTGTAACCAGGTGATGTGGGGCTATAGCCAGGAGATGAGGGACAGTACCCTGGGGAAGAAGGGCTATAGCTAGGAGAAGAGGATGGAGAGAAGGGCATTCTCCCGACATAGGGAGAAAATTGTCCACCCATAATAGGTGAGCTGCAGAGGCTGGGACTAAGCAAATAATCTGGTGACATCCTGGCATCATGGTATGGTGTCCCTGTAATAGGAGACCGAGTTGGTGACATGCCAGAGTCTAAACCTTCCATATAGCTGGGCAGCTGAAGTGCAATTGCCTCTTGCAGCATCTTGTCATTCAAATACAAGGTAGAACTACCGGTACCAATAGGAGCCAATTGGCCAAGCATGATGTTTTCTGTAACACCGCTGAGATGGTCTCCTTCAGCGAATGCAGCAGCATCCAAAAGGATATCCACAGTCTCCTCAAATGAACATCTCATCATTGGTCCTGTGTCATTACGATTGATACCATGTCGAGTAATAGCCATCAAATGACCTCGGTATGTCATTGTGTCACATAAAATGGCTAGATGCCTGTAGTTCACATAGGACCCATCAAAAGATATCACAACTCGAAGCTCATCCAGAAGAGCCTTCCTCACAGCCTCAATTCCAAGCACTTCAATAACGTCAATCAAGTGATTACTAGTTGTCCTTGTAGCGTCCACATCTTCATGGCACATCACAGCTAACATATTGACACCTTCTGTGTCTAGCATCCATTCTGTCTCAGTGTGGAACCCATCATTCTCGTCAAACTTGTTGATTTTTTGAGACTTGATAAACACTTTATTGATATCTGGAATTCCCCTTAGAGCCATTTCTGTAAGCATGTTACTTTCAATTTTTTTCAAAAACACATCATCTTCAGAATTTTCGTTTTGTACTTCTCCTTTAGGACCTTCTTCATTCATAATACGTAAACGTAGAATAAGTTTTTCTGCATTATCATCATTAAAAATGCATCTTAAATCATCATGAAACTCAAGGTCAATCTTTGCCGCAATGTCTGCCATACTCAGTTTTTTATCAACCATCATCTCTCTGTTCAATTCTATACGGAGCAGCCATGGAGATATTTTTTCTGGTGCAATATCATCATCTGGCATTTCATAATAGGATTTGACAAAGTCAACATCCTCCTCAATGATAGTACTCATTGGATCTGGATCGTACCACACTTCAGTAGCCTCTGTAACACTTCTCAAGGTTGTGTACTCTAAAGCACACTGCACATTTTTGGCCCTTTCCTTTGTCGTCTTAACCTCAGGTTTTAGGTACACAGACAGCGATGGCGTTTTAATATTCTTTGCCACATTTATGATTTCCCTCAGCCTGGGGACACCGAGAGTAACATTTTTTGCACTGACACCAGCATAATGGAAAGTATTCAGTGTCATCTGAGTAGCTGGTTCACCAATGGATTGCGCTGCAACACAGCCAATCATCTCACCTGGAGCAACTAAGGACTGCAGAAAACGAGATTCTATCTCACCAATTACCCATTCAAATGCTTCCCTTGTAAGGTGGTACTCCTGCAGCACACGCTTACTAGCAAATGTACTTCGAAGCAGAATGTTGAAAAACAAAGTGGCATTCTTCTGTGCTTCAATACTCAAGGGGTCATCACCGGGAACAACCTTAAGTCTTTCCTGAAGCCTATCAATTGCTTCTACAATCTCCATGGGATGCATATCTGACGGTTTTCTTGTATCAATTTTGAATGTCTTTTGGCTGTTCCAGATGAGCCTCTTAAGATTTACAGGCAGAGGCCACGCGTTATCTCCAGTGGTTACAATCTCAGTACCTAGTTCTCGTCTATCTGACTCCAGTTTCTTCATTTCCGCATGAAAAACATTTTGGAACTCGTGGATTGTTTTCAAATCTTCCACATGGTCTGGTAACATGTAACTAGGATTCCAATTTTCTTGATCAAGTTCATATTTATAAGTATTTTCAAAATCCTTCTTTTTCATCTTCAGAGAATCGAGTTTCTGTGACTCGATCCAAACAGCATCCATACCATCTTCACCATATAGAAATTGAATAACATCACCAAGTGAGTTCCTGACAGTCCCGTCATATTTAACCATGATATCCTCCATAGCTTTTACAAGACGCCTCTGTATGTACCCTGTTTCTGAAGTTTTCACAGCAGTATCTATCAAACCTTCTCTACCTCCCATTGCGTGGAAAAAGAACTCCTGTGGAGTTAGGCCACGAAGATAAGAGTTCTCCACAAACCCACGACTTTCTGGACCTTTATCATCCCTTAAAAAATGGGGAAGAGTTCTACCATCAAATCCATATGGAATTCGTTTTCCTTCCACATTTTGCTGTCCCACACAAGCAGTCATCTGTGATATGTTAATAAAACTTCCTTTTGACCCAGCTGTAACCATTGCCTTCAAATTATTACTCTCTGATAAACTTTTTTGAGCACTACTTCCTGCATCATCACGGGCCTTGTTCAACACCTGCATTAGCGAAAGAAGTTACACTGCTGAGAGGTAACAAATAGATTCAAGAATACAAAGACTGTGTAATAGAAGAAGAAAGACTCTGTAATAGATTGAAGAATACAAAGACTGTGTAACAGATTCAAGAGTACCTACCTGATTGACTTTGTTTTCAAAGGACTCCATCATTGTACGGCCAGGTTCTGCCTCCAATTGTGATTCATGAGCAGCCCTAATAAGCTCTTTCACTTCATTCTTTGCTTTATTTATCGTGTTATTGATAACCTCCATGGTTGCAGCATCAGCTATTGTGTCTCCTATACCAATACTGAAACCCTGCTGCAGTAGCCAGTAGTTAACGAGCCATTGTGTGTGACCTAAGAACTTACGAGCAGCATCTGGACCCACCTCCTCCCTGCAAAACACAAAAGATAGGATTATGTATTATACATACCAAGAAATATAGGATTATGAATTATACATACCAAGAAGAATACATCTCTTGGTAGGCAGATATTAGATATTAAATATAAAACATTAGGTAGTAAGTTACGGATTGACCTGTTATCTTTTCATTTTGTCCATTGAATGAAAATAAAATGATATTATATAGACAGGATGAAAATGCAGTAACCCATACATGATGCTAAATATATACTGATAATCACCAACAAAGTCATTATAAAACTTTAACAAAAAACTTTCTGAATATACATTATGTTTTCTATAATTTTAAGTTATTTTCCTTTTTTTTTTGAGATGCATCATAGATGTTATCTTATATGAAAACAGTACAACAAAGTAACCCAAAAATTAAAATTGAACATAGACGCATACCAGATCACATGAATAAGGCCTCCAGAAGAAGTTCCAAGGGTTTTCTTGCAAAGAGTTCCTGAGATCATTTCTCCTTTCTCAATACGTACAACAGTATCTCCTGGAGTGATAAATCCAGATTCAGACTCTGAATGCCATGCAGCATGTCTTATAAGGTTAATCTGCCTTGGAATTATGAGATTAAATACTTGCTTGCCAGTCCAAATTGGCCTTGGCTTCAAAATCGTTGGAACCGGTATTTTTCCATCAAAGTCCTCCCACCACATTAAAATATTCATAAAGACATCCTGCCCAAACAACATAGAGATTGTTATTAAGAATTTTAGAAAGAAACCTATGTAAAAAATTTAACCTGCCATTTAAAGTGGACACTTTACCTATCATGCAAGAGAAAAATTGTCAGGGTAAGCTAACTTTTTAAACATGCAAAACACAAAGAGATGACCATAGAATTCCTGTTATACTTACCTGCTCTATGAATGTGTCTCTTTTAGTCACCTTCCGACAACCCAAAAGTGTGTCTTGGACAATACCCATAACTGGCCTATTCGACTGAGGAGAGACAATGCACTTTGGCACCATCATTAGTTCCAATATTTCTGCTCTCGTCTCAAATGTCTGAGGTACGTGCATATTCATTTCATCTCCATCAAAATCAGCATTATATGGTGATGTAACAGACAAGTTCAGTCGAAATGTTGAATATGGCATGATTTTGATCCTGTGCCCCATGATAGACATCTTATGAAGACTAGGTTGTCGATTGAAAAGAACAAAGTCACCATCATTCAAATGCCTCTCCACCTATAAGAACATGTGAAGATAAGTATATTGTTTAAGAATGTTTATGAAATTTTTTGATGGAGACTCCACAAAGACATAAATCTTTAAGATAAGTGGAGTGTCATATAACAAACTAAATTCACAAACACACTACTTTTCCAAAATTCATCCAAAAAAATGAAACAATCATGAAAATTAATACTACCTTATAACCCAACTCTAAATGATGGTCGCTGCTCTTCTTCATGAAGCGAAGATCAAGCCTCTTGCCATCATCCCTGATAATGTATCTAGCACCAGTTTTCCCTGGAGGAGGATGAGGTCCATTGTCAACAAGTTCTCTTAATCTGTTTGACCCATGCACATAGAATTAGTGTAAGTTCTAAAATAATGCCGGTGAAGCAGCAGAGTTTAAACTTTAAAGAGGATATCTTGATGCTATTCAGGTCACACCTGGCCATGTTATATGGAGTCACAGTTTCTGGATATGTCATATTCAGTGCAATACTCCAAGGCACTCCTAACTCATCAATGTTGATATTTGGATCAGGAGTGATAACAGTACGTGCAGAAAAATCCACACGTTTCCCCATTAAATTCCCCCTGATGCGACCCTCCTTGGCCTTCAGTCTACTGCATATGGACTTAATAGGTCGTCCCGATCGATGACTTGCCTGATGGGCACAACATAGAGCATTACTTCAGTTCATAAAACAAAGTTAGAAACCAGCTATATTAACTATATCAACACCAATCAGGATTAAGGAATATTTACCCTTGGCTGACCAGGGAGCTCATTGTCAAAATAGGTAGCAACGTTGAATTGCAACATTTGAGAAAATTCTGTAATAATATGTGCTGGAGCCCCATTCTTTTCCTGTTTCTTCAAACTTTCATTGTTTTTTATGATCGTAGCAAGCTGATGCGTGAGATCATCCTGCAAAATATCAGGAAAATTAATGTATTTATAACTTTTGAACATCAAACACAACATAAACACAAGAGTTAAGTGATTGCTCGCAGAAAATCAATTGTGTCAGATCTTGCGATATTGAACCAAGTGGGAATGTAGCCTCAGTCAATAGCTACATATATTATAAACCTGGTCTCTTATGTCTGAATAGATTAAATCACTTATGGAATGTTATCTCTGCACCTGGTTTCAAATTTTATTGGGACATCTTCGTGCCATTGTGATAAGGTTTAAGGAGTAGGCTTTCCCACTCTCATGGAGTTTAGGCTCTTGTTGAATTTGGCTTACCATCTTTAGGTGATATACTTTTAATGTGATATACTTTTAATGTTACAGTGGCAGCCATTAAGTTTGATCTTGAACTTTGCCCCCAACAAGTTATAGATTCACCATGGTAAAAAAAGGAAAAATTAGATATACTCTTAATGTTACAATGGCTGCTACATCTTAAATTTCATCTTGAACATCACTCAAATTACTTCAACAAGTCACTCATTCACCATGGTATTAAAAAAATATAATGTGAAGAATTACCTCACTCTTTAATGAACTATCCATCATGACAGAAGGTCTCACAGGAGGAGGAGGAATGGGAAGTGCTTGCAAAATCATCCAATCCGGACGAGCATATTTGGGGTTAAAGCCCAACATTTCGCACTCTTCATCAGTTATTCTCTTCAAAACATTTAGAACCTGCATAAATTTGAGACCAACTAGATTATATCATTATGGAAAGAAAACCCAAAGCTTTCTATATATGCAGCATTAAAATAATGGAACCCAAATCACCCAACAAATCTTTCAAACAATAAAGTTTACCCGCTCTGCAGAAAGCTGTTGTTTCCTCTCCACTGGCTCTGGCAATAGTTGTTCTTGGTCATCTCCTTTCTTGCGCTGAGGTTTATATTCAGCAATTATTTTCATGCCATCAATGGATATCTTGGGTTGCAGAGCACCACAACCTCCATGACGCTTCGCCTTTGCCTCTGCATCACCATCTTGTCGATCTTCTTCCAGCACATCTCCACCCAAGCATTTTGCTTTATTCTTGCAACATTCCAAAACCTTTTTCAGCCTGTGTTTTGGTTTCTTGATTTTCAATGCTTGTTTGAAACGATGATCATCCTGTCAAAAACAAGAGAATTTTATAAAGCAATTAGATGTAAACTGAGTAAACCAATTATTGAATTAATACAGAGTGATTATTGAAATTGAAATGCTAGATGTAAAGAAAGTAACCAAAGTAAAACAATCAATGGATTAGGATTAGTGCATGTGCATAGTGCTTATTGAAATGCTTTGTGCGGGCTCAAGAATACCTCATCTGCAAGAATCTTTGAGCAGCTGAAGCAGACACATCGCAGAATCGAGAGAACAGTCTTCAGGAAGCCAATGTGGTACATTGGCTTGGCCAGTTCGAGGTGCCCAAAGTGTCCAGGGCACTCCGCCACGTTACCAGAGCAAGTTTCACATGGTCTTTTGCGATCCATGGTGCCCAAACGAGGATCACTCAGACCCCCGGGCTTAGGCTTTCCGCGTACGTAAGTCACAGCATGCTCGATTTGCACTACTGACATGCTCCGCTGAGGTTGCAAATCAAATCAGGAAGATGTCAGCAATCCAGAACAAACTGGAGCCAAAATCAAACCACATCTCAAAACCAGAATAAAAGAGAGTTGTGCATTTTTCCTATGCAGCAAAACCAAATCCTAGGATAGCTCACTAATTTTCAATTTACAATTTCAATCAGACCAGAGTTCCTTGAACTTTCTCTTTCTGATTATACATTTGTGCAAAGTTTGAAATCATCAAATGCAGTTTATTTTTAGGAGAGGTTGTTTAAAGATAATGACCCAGAATTATATTTGGTAAACTTTTCGAATCATCTAGTTTAAAACCATCTAATAAAATCTATCCTGTAATAGATTAAATAGATCTGAAAATGAATATTCAAAGCAATTCCAAATCTAAAAGCTTCAAATTAGAGTTCTATTCTCTCACATGCAATTTGACAAATTCTCAAGGCAAACTAAAGTTTCAAAAACTATCCCCTTGCAGAGAAAAAATGGGTTTGCAGAGAAAAAACTGGGTTCAAAACTGGGTTCAAGTTCACTATTTTAGTAGTTACTGTCATCAAAAATAAGAATAAATATGATTTTTAGATAAAAAAAATTCGGATTAATCATATTATTCGGAATTGGTTCGAATCATTTAATGTGGTTCATCTTCATAACTCTTGAGAATAAACCACATTAGATGATTAGAAAGGTCGTTCAACCTCTGGAGTCCTGAGAATGAACCACGTTAAATGATTCGAAGATCAATTCAGAATAATATGATTAAATCTAAAAAAAAATCTAAATTATGAATCACAATAGTCTTATAAAATTTTGTTATTTCAACTCTCAGAGTGCATGTTATTTCAACCCTCAGAGTTGCACCAAACTCCCAACAAATTTTTGATTACAAAGAAAATAAACCAGTGTTTTACGAGCTTTTCACTTACTATTTCATCCGGGCTGATGATGCCAAACTGCACCATTTTCACCTTAGCCACATCGGCTGGCGAGTACGGGAACGATTCCATGTCTATTTATCCGAGCTTCTCAAAATCGTTTGAAATTCCCCTGAGAATTTCGAAGGAGAAGAGTACCAGAAGAACTGTGTGTGGAAGTTTCTGTATTATTACGAAGTGAGCGAGTTGGGTTTCAATGGGTATTGTTGTCAATAGCTGCGAGTTCTGCAATCCAGTTTGATGCAGCGCGAGGCTTTCGAAATTGCAAAACAACGTAACATGAGGTAGAGTACGTCTATATATATAGAAGAATGGCGATCTGTCCTCCACACCTTTTCTAGCGGTATACGACGTCTTTGGATTTTGATTAGTCGGCAACGACGTAAGATAATCGATTTGTAAAATCCCCCAATTTAATTATTTTAGTTCATTTTTGGGTAATTGGATTGCTGAATTTTTGTGGGTACTTGGGTTATGCAGGAGTTTACAGTTCAAATATTTGTGATTTTAATAATTGACTTTTGGATTCTGGGTAAATTTAATGGAAAAATATATCAAAAAAATTCCAAAATGTATAACAGATAGACTATGTTTGGGTTATGTGTCTTTGACTGAATTAACGTGTTTGACGTAATATGTTTCTAGAGTCGTGTATTCCGCAAAATCCGTTGCTCAAAGGATTTTTTAGTGCCGAATTAATGATTCTGAGTTGTGTGTTCCGCAAAATTTGAGCGGTTCAAATATTTTTTTAGTGTATAAAATTTATTTATGCATTCAAAAACATATTTTAAATAAAAAAAAATCACAATTCATCCCAATTGTAGAGATCTTTTTAGTGTGGAATTAATGTTTCTTGTCGTGTATTCCGCAAAATTCGAGTGGTTTAAAGACTTTTTTACCGCATTGAATTCATTTACGCATCCAAAAATATATTTTAAATAAATAAAAAATCACAATATCACCCAAATTGTATACCCAATCCAAATGGTTCAATTTTTTTTTTATGTATTAAAAAATATATTTTAAATAACAAGAAATCACAATCTCAGTCAAAGAGTTATATAACTTAGTCAGAAAAAAAACCACAACGTTTATAATAAAATATGATCACCATTTTTATGATAAAATATAATTATAAATCATTATTATTATCTTAATAAAATTAATGATAAGTTAGTGATACTTTCCACTGATATACAATTAACTACAATTAACTGATTACAAATTGTAAATTGAATATGATTTATAGTTTGATATTCTCCTTTCTAGGATATGTTGAGCGAGTGCATAATGTATTTTATACTATTTATGAGTGATGGTCCACATCAACATATAAGTCAAGGGAATGGTGTTCCTTATTTCTTATGGGTTATGTGCATTTGACTAAATCGACATATGTATCTGTCATTATTTTTTCTCTATTGGAGTATAGTGTGGGGATACTAAATCATTATAATTATATTGAAAGGGTTAATGATGAGTGATGATAAAGAGTTGGTGATAAATGAGTGGAGCTTTTCATTAATACAATGATTGAGGGGTTAGAGAATGAATATGTTTTATTGTTTGATATTCTAGATATGTTGTGTATGTGTGTGATGGTCTATATCAATATATTATTCCCAACATACCATGATCACAAGAAGGTGGTGTCATTTGACTAAATCAACATGTGTATGTGTGGCTTCAATTTTTTTCTTTTGGGTTAACAAAATATGGTAATAAATCATTATAGTTATGTTGATAGGGTTAATGATAAATGAGTGGTGTTTTTCATGTAACTTATATTGGTTATGGGTGATGATCCACATCAATATATAAATCCTAACATGCCATGATCTCATGAGGATGAACCACATTAGTTAGTTCGAAATGTCGACCAAATCTTAATGATGTGAATAATCCGAAAGACATGATACCACAAGAGTGGTGTTTGGCATTTCTTATGGGTTATGTACAATTAAGTAAATCAACATGTATATGTGTGGCTTCAATCTTTTTCTTTTTGGAACATCTTGTGTGGGTTAATAATATATGGTAATAAGTCATTATGTTGACATGGCTAATGATAAATGAGTGGTGTTTTCCATTAAACATAACAATTGAGTGGTTATAGGATGAATATGTTTTTTTGTTCCAGTGTGTTTGTGTGTATGTTGGGATTCAATTTTTGATCACAAGAGTGGTGTTTGACATTTCTTATGGGTTATGTACACTTGACTAAATCAACATGTGTATGTATGTCTTCAATATTTTCCTTTTTGGAACATGTTTTGTGGGGTAATAATATATGGTAATAAGCCATTATAGCTATGTTGACATGGTTAATGATAAATGAGTGGTGTTTTCCATTAATATAAAAATTAATATAACAATTTTGTTGTTTGACATTTTTTCTTGATTTATAGGATGTTGTGGAAGTTTGTTTGTGTGAACAATAACTTATCTTACATTTGTTATGAGTGATGGTCCACATCAACATATAAGTCCCAACATGGTATTTGTCAAATTTTTATGGATTATGTGCTCTTGACTAAATCAACTGTTTGGGTGAACAATAATGTATCTTACATTGTTTACGGTATTTGTCAATTTTTTATAGATTATGTGCTCTTGACTAAATCAACATGTAGGTTCCCCTTCAATCTTTTTATGGTAATTAATCATGATAGTTATGTTAATAGGGTTAATGATAAATGAGTGGTGTTTTCCTTTAATATAATGGTTGAATAGTTCTAGGATGAGTATGTTTTATTATTTGATATTCCTCCTATTTTATAGGATATGTTATGCATGTGTGTGTAAAACAATGATGTATCTTCCATTGGTTATGAGTTATGATCGACATCAACATATAAGTCCCAATATACCATGATCATAAGAGAGTGGTGTTTTCCATTTCTGGGTTATGTGAGCTTAACTAAATCAACATGTGTATGTGTGGCTTCAATCTTTTTATATTTTTGAACATGCTGTGTGAGATAATAAAATATGGTAATAAATCATTATAGTTATGTTGATAGGGTTAATGATAAAAGAGTGGTGTTTTCCATTAGCATAGTAGTTTAGTGGTTATAGGATGAGCATGTTTTATTCTTTGATATTCTCCTTTTGTTTTATAGGATATTTTTTGTATGTGTGTGTGAAACAATACTGTATCCTACATTGGTTATGAGCGATGGTAGACATTAACATATAAGTCCCAACATACAATGATTACAAGGAAGTGGTGTTTGTTATTTCTTATGGGTTATGTGCCCTGAATCTACATGTGTATTTATGGCTTCAATCTTTTTCTTTTTGGAACATGTTATATGGGCTAATAAAATATGGTAATAAATCATTATAGTTATATTGAAAGGGTTAATGATAAGTGGTTAATGATAAATAAGTGGTGTTTTCCATTAATAGAAAGGTTAAGTGGTTATAGGAGAATTATGTTTTATTGTGTGACATTCCTCCTATTTTATATGATATGTTGTGTATGTGCATGTGAAACAATAATGTATCCTACATTGGTTATGAATAATGGTCAACATTAACATATAAGTCTCAACGTATCATAATCATAAGGGAGTGGTGTTTTCCATTTCTTATGGGTTATGTGTTTGACATAAGGTTTCAACCATTGTTCTTTTTGAAAATGTCTTGTGGGGTAATACAATATGGTAATAAATCATTATTTTGATGTTGATAAGGTTAATGAGAAGCCAATGGTGCTTTGCATTAATATAATGATTGATTGACCAGTTATAGGATGAGTATGCTTTCTTGTTTGATATTCTCCTCATGTTTTTGGGTACAGATGCACTCCAAGGAAATTAATTTCAGTTCCATTCACATTAAATACATTATGAGGGAGATGCTTGTGAGATCAATGAAGCATTATATCTATAAATAAATAAATAAGAAAAAAATCTACTCAAGTAAAAAAGTAATAAAAGGTAAAAAATAATAACAAAAATACTAAATTGGCCCCAATTCAACTTGCTATATTGTAATTTTGTTTTTATTAATAAAATTACAAATAATTTCTTTAAAAATATATATAATATGCATATCATATTAAAAGAAATTTAAATAATGATGATTCATGTTCATAGTCATGATATTTCAGAACTTATGTTTAAATTTAGTTAATAATGACATAAAAACTTAATACTTACCATAAAGTCTTTTTAATGCTTATGCGGGTTTTTTTTTTGATGATTAGTCATATTTGTAATCATGATATTATTACATCAAACCTGTGGCTCAAGAAATCTCGACCCACTCGCATCTAAGTTGTAGTGGTCAAAATCACTTAGGGATTGCACCTGGTCTGGGCCTCACAATCTCTTAACATGGCTGGATTTTTTCCCACAAAATTTCAAACCAATAACCTTCACATCATTACTTAACAGTACACCCCATCGCTATCTATTGTACACCTGGTAGGCTTGCAACCATAATATTTCAAAAAATCATGTTGAAAATAATATAATACGCCAATTAAAGTCCAAAATGTATAATAGGTAGACTATGTTTGGGTTATGTGCTTTTGACTGAATTAACTTGAGTGTTTGACGAAACTAATGTTTATGAGTTGTGTATTCAGCAAAATCCTAGTTGTTCAAAGATTTTTTTTAGTGGGGAATTAATGACTCTGAGTTGTGTGTTCAACAAAATTCAAGTGGTTCAAATATTTTTTTAGTGTATAAAATTCATTTATGTATCCAAAAACATATTTTAAATAAAAAAAATTACAATTTACTTTAATTGTAGAGATTTTTTAGGTGTGAAATTAATGTTTTTTAAATTTTTTTAGTGTATAAAATTTATTTATGCATCCAAAAACATATTTAAATATAAAAAAAATCACAATTTACTTCAATTGTAGAGATTTTTTAGGTGTGGAATTAATGTTTCTTGTCATGTATTCCGTAAAATTCGAGTGGTTTAAAGATTTTTTTAGCGCATTGAATTTATTTATGCATCCAAAAACATATTTTAAATTAAAAAAAAAAAAAAAACACAATATCGCCCAAATTGTATACCCATAATTAAAGTTTGTTGTGTATTCCACAAAATCCGAATGGTTCAAAAATATTTTAGGGCAATGAATTCATTTATGTATTAAAAAAATATTTTAAATAACAAGAAATCACAACGCCAAAATTATATAGCCTAGTCTAAAAACAAAACCACAACGTTTATAATAAAATATAATCACCATTTTTATAATAAAATATGATTATAAATCATTATCATTATCTTAATAGGATTAGTGATAAATTAGTGATACTTTCCACTAATATACAGTTAAATGATTATAAATTATCAATTTAATATGCTTTATAGTTTGATATTCTCCTTTATAGGATATGTTGGGTGAGTGTATAATGTATTCTAAACTATTTATGTGTGATGGTCCACATCAACATATAAGTCAAGGGAATGGTGTTCCTTATTTTTTATGGGTTATGTGCACTTGACTAAATCGACATGTGTATGTGCCATTTTTTCCTCTATTGGAACATAGTGTGGGGATACTAAATCATTATAGTTATATTGAAAGGGTTAATGATGAGTGATTATAAAGGGTTGGTGATAAATGAGTGGTGCTTTTCATTAATACAATGGTTGAGGGGTTAGAGAATGAATATGTTTTATTGTTTGATATTTTCGATATGTTGTGTAAGTGTGTGATGGTCCACATCAATATATGATTCCCAACATACCATGATCACAAGAAAGTGGTGTCACTTGACTAAATCAACATGTGTATGTGTGGCTTCAATTTTTGTTTTTTGGGCTAACAAAATATGGTAATAAATCATTATAGCTATGTTGATAGGATTAATGATAAATGAGCAGTGTTTTTCATGTAACCTAAACTGGTTATGGGTGATGATCCACATCAATATATAAATCCTAATACAAGAGTGGTGTTTGGCATTTCTTATGGGTTATGTACACTTACTAAATCAACATGTGTATGTGTGGCTTCAATCTTTTTCTTTTTGGAACATGTTGCGTGGGTTAATAATATATGGTAATAAGTCATTATAGTTATGTTTACATGGTTAGTGATAAATGAGTGGAGCTTTCCATTAATATAAAATTTGAGCGGTTATAGGATGAATAAGTTTTTTTTTTTTTTAGTGTGTTTGTGCCATTTATAGTGTAATATTCCTAAATTTTCACTTGATATTTGGAATATTAGAGTTCTTAATTTTCTTAATGAAGTAAGTAAATAAAAAGGTGGAGGGACTCATAATCCTCATGATGAATAAATATCCACATTTTATGTGTGAATGTGGATTAATTAAGCCTAGATCTACATAAAGGAGGTAGTGGAGCAACTACTAATGTGAATGGATTAGAGATCATGTCTCATTAATGAGATAGATCATGGAGGTTGATATAGTCAACTAAGATCGTGGAAAGAATCAAACAGAAGATCATGGAGCATTCAGGACGAGATGATGGAGGAAGTTGTGCAATTAATACACACATGATGGAGAGGGTGTACATTGCACCTAGACATGATGGATGACTTGGAGAAACAACGTAGTCAAACATGGAGGATCATGTCCACATGCAAAACGCAATTTAGATGAGGGCCAAGGCATGGGAAGGCTCATAAACTATATAAAGGAGATGAAAACAACAATGAAGGCAAGCTATTGATTATAGATTTTGAGGTCTGTTTAGATCTGGAATTGTCATGTGACATTCCATTGCTTTCTTGGGCTATTTAGCAAAGATTGCAAGTGTTGTTTAGCACAGGGTGTTCCTGGTCGGAAACCCCTCCTCTTTCATTGAGTGATCTCTTGGAAGAGGGTTGTACTTCATTCTGCATCAGGCATTGGTTCCACTTATCATTTCCATCATCTGCAGAACATCTACCTTCAAGAATTACGCATTTTCTGAAGATTAGTTTGGAAGGTGGAGGTTGTCTTCAGTATTTCAGCTGGAGAACTAGTGAAGGGGTATTCCTATCACCTTGGGCTTGAAGATCAGCATTCCCAGGGCTTCATTTCAGATCTGGCATTAGGCCAAGAGTATTGACCTCCTAGTAGCAGTAATTCCATCTAAAATTACGTTGTCCATCATTGCACATCTAAAGGAGGAAGGAAGTTGCTAGCATTTCAGCTAGTAATCCTGTGAGGGATCATCCCCTCACCTTTCCATCACTATTTACATCAACTTGGATTCTATTGTAACATATTTCAGTAGGCATACAACCTCTCTCTCTTGTACAACACAGTTTCTATAGCAGCTGCTTATTCAGTAGTTGCAACTTGAAGGGAAGGAAGAGAAGGAAAGATCTCAAGCTCCTAGCTTGTAGATCTAAAGGAGGGATTAACCCTCAAAGCTCAGATATGTTTATACATCATATTGTAGCCATCTTTAGATCAGATCTAGCTTTAGATCTGTAAACCCAACAGTCAAAGGATCAAACCCTAGGAGGGTGATTTTCCAAAGTCGTAGATCTAGAAAATCCTTTCTAGGTTATCTTGGGTTCCCATCACATTAGCCAAATCTTGAATCTTGGAATCATCAGAGTTCTTGATCTCCCTAGATCTGCATTTACTTTTGTAGCAGTTCATGCATATCTTCAGCAAAAGGGGCAGCAAAATATTTCTTCATGTAAGCTCACCAGTTACACAGTGCTAGTTGTAGCATCATTGCAGGGTGATTCTAGGCCATCTCTTGGGCTAGATCTAATCATTTTCTGTACATCGTGTAACCGATTCATCTCCACATAATAAAATGGCTCAACTTCTTTGTATATTCTGATGTTTTCTTGAGATTTATTGTTTACTTAGTTGCAGTTCTTATATTGTGTTTAAGTATTACTACATTCTCCCTTTTGGGATATTACAGTGGTATTAAAGCATGATCTTTTGCTCAACTTGTGGACACTTCATCTTTTGCATCAAAATAAAAGCAGATATATGAGATCTATCATGAAGGAGGATAGTTTTTCCATTCCTCTCTTTAGATCCAAGCAAGATCTCTCCAAGGAGGTCTATCAAATGAAGGGATAAAGGAAAAGGAAGAATCCAAGAAGAATATTTGAAGAGGAAGGTCCAAGCACTTCCTATCAACAAAAAATAAGACCTGAGAATCATAGATCTCCTCATAGATCTACTATGCCCACTTTCTTTAGAGAAGGTGAGAGGTATAGAAATGAAGAAAGAAGAGAACCTGAGACTCATGAGACTCTCAGTTTGTATCTTAGAGAGTACAAGGAACAATCTAGAGTTTTTAAAGAGAGTCTAACTCTACAAGAATTCTTTGAACTCAAAGAAGAAAGAAGATCCTATAGCAGCAATAGAAGAACGAGGCACAATAGATTTTATTTGCCTACATTGGATGGATCTTCCTCAAGCACTATTAAGACTTGGAGGAAAGAGTTAGCTACATTTTTCATGCTACATCCTGTGGCTGAAAAAGAGGATGTCCAAATTTCAGCACTTCATCTTGTAGGTGACTCCAATGATTGGTGGTTTAGTCACATGGTGCATGCAAAAGTGACTAAATATTCAGATTTATTTCACAAGTTGAGGAAGAATTTTGATGTGAAGAAGACAAAGATGTGTCACAAAGAGAATTTTCCTAAGGAAACAAAGGAGGATGTCAATCTTGTCACTCTGGACAAGAATTCACTACATTCACCACTAGCTGCAAAAGTACTTGCATCTAGAGAAGGGACACTTGCAACTTTGCAAGATAGTCTTGAGCTCTTAACATATAGAGTCCCATGCATGATTCAGGAGATGCATGAGGAAGGGAGGAAGATTCCAGCACTGGTACATTGGTAGAAGAGCAGCCATCTCTCTTACCAGCAGTTGGAGACACCATTGTCCCGGTTGGAGGAAATCTTGTGTTCTGTCAAGAGGTTCCCACACATCAGTTGATCCAAGGTATGTATACACATTCATCACATATTGTTTCAGTAGATCTTATTGGAACTTATGGGGGCATGCCATCAGGGCCAATGCATAACCTAGGGTTAGAAAAAAATGTTGATTTGAAGCAGCAACGTATCACAGCGTAGAGGACCCTTGATACAATCAAGGAGGAGATGAAAATCGATCCCAATTTATCATGGTCGATGGACTACATTCAAACTTTTGAGTTGAAGTGTAGAGTTGCAGAAAAGGGGATGAGTAGAATCCTATGTACAATGACTGGTTATGAGATCAGCATTGTGCCTTGCCTTGAGACAGCACATGTACTACCTTGCAGATCCGCAGTGTTGTCACTTAGTAGTAGTGATAATGAAGGAGCCCCATTATTCTTGGAGCATTCTGAAGGTAGCTTCACTCATGAAGAAATGGAGGTTATGATGATAAAGGGTAGACATCTTGAGATGAGAAATATTTTATCCTTTCTTGATGACACTTTCTCAATGAGCATCTCACAGCTCAAAGAGATACTTCTACCTGCAACATATCCAGAACCTCATTGGTTTTGGAAGGCCATGGATGAGAAGAAGGTCTCATTAAGAGATCTCATGGAGGTGCACTTCAACATATCATGGAGTGCAAAGTTCTTCATCATTTTCGGGAGGTTGGTGTTCTACGATGGGAGGATACAAAGTATTTGCAGAATGAGATCCATCATCCACATTGGGATGAATGGTTGATAGCATGGAGCAAGGGGTTGCCAAACCACTTGTAGATCTATGATACAGGGCAACAAGAACCATGGCTGCACTGGTTGCTCTTGGGTGAGTATGGTTACCACTCAATGAGTCATATTTTTCTGATTCATGCCTTACACATGACTAGAAGAATGTAGAAGAAAAAGGCATGGTTACTTTGGTTGTTGATGAGAGAGTTTGGACATCACATGATATATCTTATGTCCTTGTATTTACTCTTGTTTGGGATATGTTTCATGTCCTTACATGTATTTCTGTTTGGGATGTATCTCATGTTCATGTATGTACTTAGTTTTGGGAGAAATTATAACTCTCACATGATGTGGCCTAAGGGAGCTTGTTTGTATTATGTTGATGAGACATTTCACATGTCCACTACTATATTGTTGCTCCATGACTTGCATCATGACAATGCAAGGAGGCAGCAAGAGTCCTTGTTGCTATGGTTACTATTGGGAGAGTATGGGCTGAATTCTTCCCATACATTGCATGACATTGTTGGAGGATGGCAATAGGAGGCCTTATAGCGTTGGATTTTGTTGGGTGGTTATGGTCATTGTACATGGTATAATGATGATGTGATGGGGCAGAAAGATGCCTTATTGAGGTGGCTTCTCTTGAGAGAACATGGCCACTACATTTTGTACAATGATGATGTGGTATGGCAGCAAGAGGCATTGCTGAGATGGCTTCTTTTGAGAGAGTATGGCTCTCATATTATCATTGATGTTGATTTATCATGGCAACAAGAAGCATTGTTGTGGTGGCTTCTTTTGAGAGAGTATGACTCTCTTACTTGCTTTCATGATGATCTAGCATGGAAGCAGGAGGCTTTGTTGCATTGGTTGTTATTAGGAGAATATGGTTTGACATTTTTCATGTTTTACCATATGTCTCTACTTCTTGTTTTTCACTATGATGATGTGATGTTGGATTCCTACATGGCCAACGAGGCTAATGATGAGGGCATTGATAAATGTAATCTACTCTATGTATCATGGGTTGGAGAGATAGTTGATGAGTTTGGACTTTCCACTTTGGGAATGAACCACTTCCTTTTATGTATCTCATGTGTAGAGGATATCTTTGGTCAACATATGGTTCCCACTTGGAGATTCATTGATGAGGATGGGTATCTAACTTTTCAGTTGTAGGCCATTCTAAACATTCTAGAGAGGCAGCTTTGGAGCTGGACATGCATGACACATTCTAACGGATGGGAAGGCCTTCCACATGAGGATGCCATTTGGAGGGAGGATGTTTGTTGTAGCGTCCACTTTTGCAGTTGCTTAAGGACAAGCAACATTTTGTTAGGGAGGAATGTAATATTCCTAAATTTTCACTTGATATTTGGAATATTAGAGTTCTTAATTTTCTAAATTAATTAAGCAAATAAAAGGGTGGAGGGACCCATAATCCTCATGATGAATAAATATTCACTTATTGTGTGTGAATGTGGATTAATTAAGCCTAGATCTACACAAAGGAGGTAGTGGATCAACTACTAATGTGAATGGATTAGAGATCATGTCTCATTAATGAGATAGATCATGGAGGTTGATATAGTCAACTAAGATCGTGGAAAGAATCAAACAGAAGATCATGGAGCATTCATGATGAGATGATGGAGGAAGTTGTGCAATTAATGCACACATGATGGAGAGGGTGTACATTGCACCTAGACATGATGGATGGCTTGGAGAGACAACACAGTCAAACATGGAGGATCATGTCCAAATGCACAATGCAATTTAGATGAAGGCCAAGACATGGGAAGGCTCATAAACTATATAAAGGAGATGAAGACAAAAATGAAGGCAGACTATTGATTATAGATTTTTAGGTTTGTTTAGATCTGGAATTTTCATGTGACATTCCACTGCTTTCTTGGGCTGTTTAGCAAAGATTGCAATTGTTGTTTAGCACAGGGTGTTCCTGGTCGGAAATCCCTCCACTTTCATTGAGTGATCTCTTAGAAGAGGGTTGTACTTCATTCTACATCAGGCATTGGTGCCACTTATTGCCTTTAGTATTTCAGCTGGAGAACCAGTGAAGGTTTATTCCTATCACCTTGGGCTTGAAGATCAACATTCCTAGGGCTTCATTTCAGATCTGGAATTAGGCCAAGAGTTATTGACATCCTAGCAGCAATAATTCCATCTAGAATTACGTTGTCCATCATTGCACATCTAAAGGAGGAAGGAAGTTGCTAGCATTTTAGCTAGTAATCTTGTGAGGGATCATCCCCTCACTATTTCCATCAGCCTGGAGTCTATTGCAGCATATTTTAGTAGGAATAGAGCCTCTCTCTCTTGTACAACGCAGTTTCTGTAGCAGCTGCTTATTCAGTTGCTGCAACTTGAAGGAGGAGGAAGAGAAGGCAAGATATCAAGCTCCTAGCTTGTAGATATGAAGGAGGGACCAACTGTCAAAGCTCAAATCTTTTTATACATCATATTGCAACCATATTTAGATCAGATTTAGCTTCAGATCTGTAAACCTAGTAGTCAAACGATCAAACCCTAGGAAGGTGATCTTCCAAAGTTGTAGATCTGGAAAATCCTTTCTGGGTTATCTTGGGTTCCCATCACATTGGACAGATCTTAAATCTTGTCATCATCAGAGCTCTTGAGCTCCCTAGATCTACATTTCCTTTTTCAGCAGTTCATGCACATCTTTCGTAGAAGGGACAACGCAATATTGCTTCCTATAAGCTCACCAGTTACACAGTGCTAGTTGTAGCATCATTGCAGGGTGATTCTAGGCCATCTCTTGGGCTAGATCTACTCATTTTATGTACATTGTGTGACTAGTTCATCTCCACATAATAAAATGGATCAAATTCTCTATATATTATGATGTTTTCTTGAGATTTATTGTTTACTTAGTTGCAGTTCTTATATTGTGTTTAAGTATTACTGCATTCTCCCTTTTGGGATATTACATATAGGATGTTGAGGAAGCTTGTTTGTGTGTATGTGGGGATTCATTTTTTTTCTTTTTGGAACATGTAGTGTGGGGTAAAAAAATGGTAATAAATCATTATTGTTATGATGATAGGGTTAAGTGATCTATAGGATGTTGCAAAAGTGTGTTTGTGTGTTTGTGGGGATTCAATTTTTTTTTCTTTTTGGAACAGGTTGTGTGGGGTAACAAAATACGGTAATAAATCATTATAGTTATGTTGATAGGGTTAATGATAAATGAGTAGTGTTTTTCATTTATTCTACATTGGTTATGGGTGATGGTCCACATCAATATATAAATCCTCACATGCCATGATCACAAGGGTGGTGTTTGGAATTTCTTATGGGTTATGTACACTTCACTAAATCAACATGTGTATGTGTGGCTTCAATATTTTTATTTTTGGAACATGTTGTGTGGGGTAATAATATATGGCAATAAGTCATTATAGTTATGTTGACAGGGTTAATGATAAATGAGTGATGTTTTCCATTAATATAACAATTGAGTGGTTACTGGATAAATATGTTTTGTTGTTTGATATTTTTCTTGATTTATAGGATGTTGCGGAAGTGTGTTTGTGTGAACAATAATGTATTTTACATTTGTTATGAGTGATGGTCCACATCAACATATAAGCCCCAACAAGGTATTTGCCAAATTTTTATGGATTATGTGCTCTTGACTAAATCAAGTGTGTTTGTGCGAACAAAAATGTATCTTACATTGTTTATGGTATTTGTCAAATTTTTATGGATTATGTGCTCTTGACTAAAGCAACATGTAGGTTCCCCTTCAATCTTTTTATGGTAATAAATCATGATAGGTTCCCCTTTAATGATAAATGAGTTGTGCTTTCCCTTAATATAATGGTTGGATAGCTATAGGATGAACATGTTTTATTGTTTGATATTCCTCCTATTTTATAGTATATGTTATGCATGTGTGCGTAAAACAATGATGTATCTTCAATTGGTTATGAGTGATGATCAAAATCAACATATAAGTCCCAATATACCATGATCATAAGGGAGTGGTGTTTTCCATTTATTATGGGTTATGTGAGCATAACTAAATTAACATGTGTATGTGTGGCTTTAATCTTTTTCTTTTTTAGAACATGTTGTGTGAGATAATAAAATATGGTAATAAATCATAGGGTTAATGATAAAAGAGTGGTGTTTTCCATTAGTATAGTAGTTTAGTTGTTATAGGATGAGTATGTTTTATTGTTTGACATTCTCCTTTTGTTTTATAGGATATTTTGTGTATGTGCCTGTGAAACAATAATGTATCCTACATTGTTTATGAGTGATGGTAGACATTAACATATAAGTCCCAACATACAATGACTACAAGGAAGTGGCGTTTGTTATTTCTTATGGGTTATGTGCCCTAAATCTACATGTGTATGTATGGCTTCAATATTTTTCTTTTTGGAACATGTTGTGTGGGCTAATAAAATATGGTAATAAATCATTATAGTTATATTGATAGGGTTAATGATAAGTTATTATAAATGGTTAATGATAAATAAGTGTTGTTTTCCATTAATAGAAAGGTGTTTTATTGTTTGTTACTCCTCCTATTTTATAGTATATGTTGTGTATGTGCATGTGAAACAATAATGTTTCCTACATTGGTTATGAGTGATGGTCAACATTAACATATAAGTCTCAACATACCATCATCATAAGGGAGTAGTTTTTTCCATTTCTTATGGGTTATGTGTTTGACCGAGGTTTCAACCATTGTGTTTTTTGAAAATGTCTTGTGGGGTAATACAATATGGTAATAAATCATTATTTTGATGTTGATAAGGTTAATGATAAGCCAATAGTGCTTTGCATTAATATATTGGTTGATTGACTAGTTATATGATGAGTATGCTTTCTTGTTTGATATTCTCCTCATGTTTTTGGGCACAGATGCACTCTAAGGAAATTAATTTTAGTTACATTCACATTACATACATTGTGAGGGAGATGCTTGTGAAATCAATGAAGCATTATATCTATAAATAAATAAATAATAAAAAAGTCTACTCAAGTTAAAAAGTAATAAAAGGTAAAAAAAAATAACAAAAATACTAAATTGGCCCCAATTCAATTTGTTATATTGTAATTTTGTTTTTATTAATAAAGTTACAAACACTTTCTTTAAAAAAAAAATATCATATGCACATCATATTAAAATAAATTAAAATAATGATGATTCATGTTCATAGTCATGATATTTCAGAACTTATGTGAACTTATGTTTAAATTTAGTTAATAATCATATAAAAACTTAATACTTACCATAAAGTCTTTTTTATGCTTCATATATTAAAAGAAGAAAAATGACATTATATATGTAGCTACATCTATTATGTGGGTTTTTTTTAGCATATATATATATACAAAATAAACTGTAAATTATATATCCATCTTACCATATAAATTAAAATGATGATTAGTCATATTTGCAATCATGATATTATTACATCAAGCTTGACATGTGGCTTGAGAAACCTAGATCCACTGGCATCTAAGTTGTCAAATTCATGTGGGTATTGCACCAGGTCTGGGCCTCACCATCTCTTAACATGGCTAGATTTTTTCCCACAAAGTTTTGAACCAATGTCAGTACACCCCATCACTGTCTATTGTACACCTTGTGGGCTTGCAACCATGATATTTCAAAAAATCATGTTGAAAATAATATAAGATATAAATATTATTATAAGGAATCAACATAGATTCATATTAACTTTGAATCTATCAAATTTCTAGATGTGCAAACCTTTTCTCAAGTTTCACGTTCAAAAGAGGTTTTCATCTTGAGAAATTTGATCCATCTAGGTGCCTTGTAGATTTGGAGTTAAGATAGATTTATGTTGGTATAGGATATGTCTAGGTATGTGTGTGTGAAGAAATAATGTATCATACATTGATTATGGGTGACGGTGCATAACAACACATAGGTCCCAACATACCATGATCACAAGGGAGTAGTGTCTCTCACTAACGTAAAAGGGATGGGTTATGGAGTGCCTATACTTGTTTTTTCAACCTTGTTGATTTTTGGTAGCTGTGGTCAGTATTAATTTATTGTATAAGCCCGCAAAATTAAAAGATAAGGAACATATAAATTTGATTTTAAGTAGGATCCAAATAAAAGTCAAATTTTGAATTTCAATTGTTTCCTCCAATAAGTCAAGTCATCCCTCCGAGAAGTACAAGTCAACTAAGTGAAAAGACGCACCTATTTCGCTCCTTCAACAACTATATATTTCCATTCGTCCTCACCCATTTGGACTGATTCAAATCACCCCAATATCTTCTAATTTCTATTTACACATGCGAAGGAGTGAGGAGAGAAGCATATTGAAGTTTGAATAACCTTTGACTTGCATTGAACATCAGTTTGATTGAGTTTCCTATGGAGCAGTTTAACTGAATTTCAGAGAATGTTTGACCACAGGTCTGAGGCATCATTTGACCAAAAAATTTGGAGGGTGAGGTCTGAGGCTGCTTGACTGTAGTTGACTAGGGTTTCTAAGGTAGTTGCACAAGGCCAAAATTCAGCCTATTTGACCTAAGTTGACCAGTTGTTATAGGAGACTGAAAATATCTCTTTTTGACCAGGTTTGACTTGGGCTTTTTTTATGGTCAATTTGAATTTATTTGATTGGAAAAATTGGATTGTATCGATTTTTGAATTGGAAAATTTCTCTAAGAAAAGGTTGTTGGGTTTTTCCTTGGAACCTAGTTAGGGTTTTCCTAGGGTAAATTTTTTGTCTCTTGTGTTTGGCTATATCTTCATGATCCTACTATCATTATTGTTTTACTATTGAGATTTTCTATGTATAATTTCTTAACAATGATGTGACATGAGATGAATTGGTTAAAGAAACATTGGAAAGTAATTATTAGACTAAGAAAGTCTTGAAAAGTCGACATGGGATCAGAGCAGATTAGAGAGAAAGAATTAACAATGTAGTGTAGCCTAACCTTAGATCAGTACAGTCAGTCAAAGCCTGGGATAATTTTTATTTTTTCCAAGAATAGGCTTAAGTTTGAGGAAGACTTTTGAGCATACCTTGTTTTTGTAGATATTGTGACATTGTTTTCTATGGAGGACGGAAGCCCTAGAGGAGGCCAAGAGCCTCAAACTTGTACTGTAATTTCAATAATTAAGTACCCTAATGATTAAGTATGAATTATATATGATTTCAACCTTGTATGGATGATTAAGTGCTCTGATTTATGAGGCTATCTCTATGGGTTAATTCAAAGCAACATGTGGCATTTTTGTTTAATATTTATGGGTTGTTCGTCGATAGAAATTTCACACTTACTATGGGTCAAATTCACACACTTCTTAAGGCTCTATTCCAAGGTTTCGTGAGGCCATATTTCACATCTTTTTAAGTCCTTTTTGGAAGTACTCTTTGGCTTCTATTCAACCTACCTCATATATCCTTCAGACCATTTACTGAGTTAGGATTTGAATATATGAGGTTGATTTTTAGAGAATTATCGATATATAATATTATTTTTTTGGTAGATAATGAAAATTATAATTAGGTTGAATGGCCTCAGTTGTAGGAGGGAAGAAATGCCTCAAGGGCTAGGTAAACTGGGCCACAGAACAAGAGGCCTCAAACCCTTGATAAAAAAATTTTATGATGCCTCATAAATGATGGACAAAATTTGTAAGTGATAATTCTATGAAGAGGTTATTCAATTTCTCTTACCATTGTTTTAAGAAGGAAAATCTTGGAGTATTCGATATAGACATTTCTATATTTGAAGCAGAGATTTTGAGGTCACTTGTTGAGGCATAATGGACATTGGATACAATTGTTTCAAAAATTATTAGGGAATATTGATGATTGAATATAAACCCACTCCACTAGCTTCATGATTTGAATTTGACAGTGAAATAGTTCATGTTTTGATGTTTATCACTATGTTATGTTGATCATGCACATGGGTTGAGTTAAATTTTGTTGAAATAAGAAGATATTGAGTTCCTCATCAATTTTTGGAGACAGAAATTCTCTTATGAAGGTCGAGCCATTTCAGAACTGAATATTGTTCTTTTAAAGGACAAATTATTGCTATTGCTACAATTTTTTTGAAGAGGATGAGTTTCTTAGTTTGTAAGGGTTGAGAGAAATAATCTCTGTGAAAAAATACTATGGACAAAATTTTCGAAAGACTCTAAAGTCTGGACTTTTCTCATGCCACTTGAAGCTTTTTCATTTTTTAAGGTTTTGTTGGTCAAGTAAGTTCTCATGTAAGATTTTATAGAGGAAATTGAAATTCCATAGTCATATTCCCTTCTTTGAGGACTCCTTATGTTCATTTGTAACTATGAGTCGACCTACTATAGTTTGTACTTATTAGTGATAGTTGGAGGGTGTTGTTTCTTTAAAATGCTAGAAAGAGGCAAAATACAAGCCTTAAAGAAGCTATAACGGACCATTAATATTGATACATTTACTTGGAATGATACCAAGATGGAACATCCTTTATTAATTACATGATGGATTTAATCACATGTGTAAAGGCATGGGGACTATATGGTTTTGGAAATTTGGATATGGAAACAAAATTTGAATATGACAAAGTTCGTTGCACTTACAAAAGGTGTAGATGAAAAATTAGAAATTTAGGGTTTGTAAACCCTAGAAGACTAGAAGTATTGGATTATAAATCACTAGGGTTTGTCGATAAAACCCTAGAGCTAGACTTAGATCGATGTTTCCATTGAAAGAAGAAACCCTAACTGATGCAAGAAAGGAAACAAAAGAAACATGTTGATGATGAGTGAAAGGATAAGAATTTCTAGGTTGATGAGATTGCAGATGGATTTTTAATGATTTATTGAACAATAGATAAGTACTCTATATCTATATCTTCCTTGATTATTATTCCTTTATTATTTAACCTCTTGTCTTTGTATCTTTTTCTTCGTTATAGTTTTTTCTTGCATGACCTCCCAGTGAGGATTGCAAGTACATTGTGAAGTTTTCCAAGGTTTTGGCTACAAATGAAAGCATTTGAAGAATGAACCAAAGTTTGTGGCAAGGGAATTATCCAAGGATCATTGATTTTTTTTCAAGAGGGAGAAATTGTACTGATATATAGAACTGTGCCTAATGACTAGAAGATCTCCTAGTTCAAAGGGAGTAGGAAAGCCAACAAGTTTAAAGGATGTTATGATGGAGGAAATTATGCCGAAGAGAAGTCAATAATGAACTCAAAGTGGATATACAAGATCAAGCATGTCTGTTATGAAACCAACTCCAAAAATAGAAGAACAAAGAAATCAACGCCTTAGAAATTAGCCACTTCCAGGGGGCAACCTCCAATACATTACATAAATGAACAATTATTGGATGATACAAATGAAAAAACCTCCTTCTATATATAGGAGTCCATGGGATCACAATATAATCCTAGCCGACCTAACAATAATAATGTAAGGGCACAATAATAATAATAATATTAGGGTTACACGGGTACAACAATAATAACAAGGGGGTTACACTAACAACAATAAGGGACTATACTAGTAATATAGGGACCTAACATTCCCCTTTCCTTCAAAAAAGTGTTGTCCTCAATGCTTGAGTAGCTCCAGATGCTTCCATATAAAATTATCATCCTCCCATGTATAATCTTCAGTGGGTAAGTTCTTGCACTTGATGAGATACTTTGAAATTGATCGATTTTGTAGCTCTCGAGTTCTTTTTTCCACGCTTTAGGTTCCAATATGATTTTTCCTTCCTCATCAAGTTATGGAAATATTTTTTGAACTGGAAGTTTGTCACCTATAACCTTCTTTAAGGATGAAACATGGAAAATTGGATGCACTCGCGAAGAAGCGGGAAGCTCCAATTTGTATGCCATAGTACCAATCATTAGCAACACATTGTAAGGACCATAGTAATTTGGTGATAATTTATTATCCTCCTTAGCTTGCTTGAGGGAAATTCGTTTGTACAGTTGTAGCCAAAAAATACCCAGTCTCCTACATCAAAACTTCTCTCACTGTGATGTTGATCCGCCTGTTGTTTCATTCGATTTTGTGCCAAATTTAGGTTATCCTTTAAGAGTTGTAGGAATTCTTGTTAATGCTCGATGTGATCTTCCACTGCTTGAACCTTAGAATTTTCTCTTAAATATGATGTGATGGACAGTGGATGATATCCATAAAGTGCCATAAATGGGGTCATTTTTGCTGTAGTATGGAAGGAAGTGTTATACCACCATTCAGTGAGAGGTAACCACTTGACCCATTGTGTTTTCTTATCAGATACAAAACAACGAAGATATCATTCCAAAAATTTATTCACTATCTCAGTTTGACCATCAGATTGAGGATGATAAGATGAGCTATGAGCTAGTTGAGTACCCAAACAAGAAAAAAATTATGTCCAAAAATTTCCAGTAAAAATGGGATCTCTGTCACTTACAATAATCTTTGGGTTTCCATGTAGCTTTTGAATTGTTTCCATAAATGCAGTAGCAAATGTAATTGCTTTAAATGGATGAGATAATGCACAAAAGCGTGCATTGATAAGTCTATAAACTACCACCATGATGACACCCTTTCCTTCGGACTTAGGTAAACCTGTGATAAAATCCATTGAAATCTCCTCCCAATGTTGACTTGGAATGGATAAAGGTTGTAGAAGACCCAAGGTATTAATTGTCTCAACTTTATTTTGCTGGAAAACCAAACATTCCGCCACAACCTTTTGAATATAAGATTTAAGGCAATCCAAAAAATATTCTTTCTTCACCCTGTGGTAAGTTTTTAAAAGTCCTAAGTTTCCTCCTAAAGGAGAAGTGTGCAATTCCAAAAGAATATTTTGTTTTAGTTGGGAATTCTTACAAATATATAAGCGATCTTTGTACCATAA
The DNA here is from genome assembly GCA_034641835.2 of Pinus albicaulis. NCBI lineage: Eukaryota > Viridiplantae > Streptophyta > Pinopsida > Pinales > Pinaceae > Pinus > Pinus albicaulis. The sequence goes on from CM076582.1 coordinate 289,732,032, forward strand.
GGAATAATTTTCCAACTAAATGTATCAAATGTACTAGGATCTTGCTGCAACTTTTGAATGAGTGTCCACACTTATTTGTCCTTCTTCCATTCATCCCTTGCTTCAGTTATCCAATCTGATTGGATAATAGAAATGGAACAAAGCAATGCTTCCACCTCTTCATCATTTCTTGAGAGTGCATCTGCGACAAAATTTAGCTTCCCTTTTTTTAGATGATTTCAAAGTCATAACCCAACATCTTTGTGACCCATTTTTTCTTCTCTTCTGAAGATAATCTTTGTTCAATTTTTTTTTAAGACTATCATGATCAGTTTTTACCTTGAAGTGTATTCCCATTAGGTAAGGTCACCATTTCTTTAGTGCATGTAGTATTGCTAACATTTCCTTCTCATAAATAGCTTTCTGTAAATACTTTCCTTTGATTGGACGAATTTCAAAAGAAATGGGTCTTCCTTCTTGCATTAAAACAACACCAATTCCATTTCCTAAGGCATCACATTCCACAACAAAGGTTTTTGTGAAGTCTGGCGTAGCTAAGACATGTGCTAGGCACATTGCCTCTTTAAGATGTTCAAAAGCCTTATTTGCTTCAGGAGTCCTTGAAAATTCATCTTTCTTTAATAATATTGTTAGAGGTGTTGCTATTCTCCCATAATTATTAATAAACTTGCGATAATACCCTGTTAACCCGAGAAATCCTCGCAACTACTTTATGGTTGTGGGGACTTTCCATTCCTTAATGGCTTTAATTTTGTTAGGGTCTACCTTAAAAGAAACATTTGGATGTTTTTGCATATAATTGTTTCTCCTCCAATAGTTTGAGAATCCTGTCATCATGCTGAACATGATCCTTTCAAGACCTATTGTAAATTAGTATATCATCAAAAAATACTAGCACACATTTTCTAAGGAAGGGTTTGAATTTGGAATTCATAAACCCTTGAAATGTAGAAGGTGCATTGGTAAGGCCAAAAGGCATGACCAAAAATTCATAATGACCCTCATGAGTTTGAAATGTTGTTTTTGGAATATCTTCCGTCTTCATTCTAATTTGATGATATCCTGAACGAAGATCCAACTTGGTAAAATAAATTGCTCCATGTAATTCATCAATCCAAGGAATGGGAAATTTACCTTTTATAGTGAGCTTATTGAGCTCCCTATAATACAGACACATGCGCCATGATCCCTCCTTCTTTTGCACCAATACTACTGGAGGAGAGAAAGAACTTTGGCTAGGTTGAATTATACCAGCCTCTAACATTTCTGCAATCATACGTTCAATTTCGCTCTTTTGGACATAGGGATATATGTAAGGCCTAATGTTTGGAGGAAATCTTCCTGGAATCAAATGAATAGCATGATAATGATAAAAAATAGGTGGGAGTCCTTTGGGAGTTTCAAACACCTTGGAATTATTTTCCAAGACTTTTTGGAGATATGGAGAAATAAATGATTTTGATGTTGGAACTTCTAGTGAGCATAATTGTGCAATTACGCCTCGTTGTTATTTATTTAGAAGCTTTGTCATGACATTAGAGCTTATTATCTTTCCTAGTTTCCATGAGATACCCCATAATTTGACTTCCTTTCCTTCCAAAAAAAAATTCAAGAAAAATTCTTGAAAATTAAAAGCTACCGTCCCCAAAGATTGTAACCATTGTACTCCTAGAACAACATCAGCACCTCCCATTAGAATGGAAAGAATTGGACTATTCAACACATATTCCCCCATGGGTAGCTTGATATTATGACATTTTCCATAGCAATTTATAGGTCCTCCATTTGCAACCATCACTTGACATTCTGGTGTTGGGTATAGGAAACAATTCAATTCCTTGGCTACCTTACAATGGATAAAATTATGGGTACTACCCGAATCAATCAACACTATTACCTTTTTCTTCTTGATATGTCCTTCTATCTTGAGAGTTTTAGGAGTGGTAATACCTGCCAATGAATTACACGATATGGTTAAACTCATTTCTTCTTCTTATATAGTTGGTTCCTGGTGTATATCCTCTTCTTTTGAAGTTTCCTGTTCATTTTCTTCCTCCTCTTCACAATCTATGTAAAGTCATTTCTTCTCAGCACACTTATGACCCTTAGTGTATTTTCTATCAAAACTGTAGCAAATCCCTTTTTCTCTTTTTTCTTCCAATTGTTGTGGTGTCAAGCTTGTAGGTTGTGGAAGTCTAGGAGCAGCAACACTTCCATCTTTATAGATGTGAGTGGTAGGATTCCTTGTTGCCATAATTTTACATTCAATTTTTCTTTCCAATCTGAATGACTTCTCCAACGAATTAGGTTCCCAAATGCGAACTTCATGTTGGATGTTATCCTTTAAAGTCCTTATGAAGACATCAATCCTATGTTCCTCTGGAATATCATTTACACTTATATTCAATTTTTGGAAGTCCTCAATGTGCTCCACCATAGAACCCTTTTGTTTGAGATTTATCAATTGGCTAAAGAAGGTGTTGCTCTTTGTGTCCTTCATAATGTGCTATCATTTCCTCCGTAAAAATTGACAAAGTGACAGTTTTTTACAGGAGAAAACCCATCGATACCATACAAATGCATTTTGTTCTAAATGTAAAGTTGCAATGAATACCTTCTTTGTGTTTTGCATATTATTGAGATCAAAATATTGCTCCATCTGTAGTATCCATGTTATGGGATCCTTGCCATCAAACTTCCTCATATCCATATTTGGAATATGGTGATTTTTACATCCAACATTAGAGTTTATAAAATCACGATTAACATTTATTTTGTTCTCATCATGAGTTTTCTCTACTATCTTTTCACCATTAGGAAACATTTATTGTATCAACTTTGTCAAACCTTCCATGTCTTCTTTTAGATCATTCTTCATGTTTTCCATGTTGTCTTTCATGTCATCCATCTTAGCTTCCATGACACCTTCCATGCCATGCATCTTAGCTTCCATGCCTTTCTTCAAACAATCCATCTTAGCTTCCACGTCTTTCTTCAAAACTTCCATTTCATTTTTTGTTTCTCTTTGCGAGAGCGAAATTTGGTGCACTTGCTCTTGTAATTTTGACATGTTATGTTGCAGTTCTTCGTCTTCATGAGTCATAGTAGGGCCTTATAAAGGCTTAATGGGTGTTGAATTATTTTTAGGGGGCATTTTAGAACCCAATGCTGATATATATTCTACAATATGCCCTTGGAATCAATTCAAACTAATTTTTCACACAAGACTTATGCAATTTGGGAAAAAAAACTACACACCTTTTTCTTGCTTTTAAGGAGCTCGATAATGAAACTAAATTATCTTTGTAATTTTAGATCTTCAATATCTAAAATTAGGCCCTATATTAGCCCTCTAAAGCTTCTTTCAAATTCCATAGGTCTGACCTGATTTGGATTCTTCAAGGAAAATTTATGCCCAATCTCCCACAATGAACTAATTATGGACTAGTTCAGTAGAGAAAACTTGTATGGCATGCCATGTGTCATTGTTTCCTCCTTCGGCTCTGAAATTGATATACAAGAAACTACAGTCCATATTGTTGGAGATACTTTTTACATAATTCCAATATGATGCTCAAAGAGAGAGTTATGATGATTTTCCCACGGTCACCTCTTTGAGATGAAATTCTAGAGCCTAAAAAAATCCTAACTTCCATAGATCATATCTCCACAAATATTGTGAACCAAGATCTAAAATTTTTACAAGACGTTCCTCGGGATTTCAGCTTTTCTTTGTAGATATTTCAGCTTCTAAGCCTTTGTAGAAAAAAATTTATAGCGACAATTCCATGATGACCTGTTTTAGGTGAAATTCAATAGCCTGCAAAAACCCTAACTTACACAAATCATATCTCCAAAAATATTTCGAACCAAGATCTAAAAATTTTACACGACACTCCTCCGGATTTTATTTTCTCTCTGTAAAAATTTCAGCTTCTGAACCTTCATATAAAAAAATTTATAGCGAAAATTCCATGATGACCTGTTTGGAGCAGAGAAACCCTAGGATCCAAAGCTTTGATACCAATTTTTATGAAACCAGCTCCAAAATAGAAGAACAGAGAGATCAACGCCTTAGAAATCAGCCACTTCGAGCGGGAAACCTCCAATACATTACATAAATGAACAATTCTTGGATGATACAAATGAAAAAAACTCCTTCTATATATAGGACTGCATGGGATCACAATATAATCCTAGCCGACCTAACAATAATAATGTAAGGGCACAATAATAACAATATTGGGGTTATAAGGGTATAACAATAACTATAAGGGGGTTACACTAACAACAATAAGGGACTATACTAGTAATATAGGGACCTAACAATGTGGTAGATGGCCACATTTAGAAGTAAAAATCAATTTTAATGAGGATTATATTAGAAAGAGGGAGAGGACTATGATGATTCGTTTTCTATAGTTATAAGGTACACTTGTATTATAATTATTATTATTTTGCTTCCATTATGGGTTGGAAATTATATCGGGTGGATGTGGAGACCGCTTTCCTAATCCATATTATGAAGGGAAAAAATGAAATATATGTTTAAACCAAAAACACATAGATACAGTGAAACTTAACTTCAAGTAATAAATAGAAAATGTTGAAAACTTTTTACATGCATAACAATAGCAAACTAGATCGAGCGGTAGTAGATTATCTCTTAGAAGAGACATGACAACTACATTCCTTCTGACATGTGCTACAATGAGGCTTTGAGGCCTTTTTTTATCATGAAGAAATAATGATAAACCTTAAACATCCAAAAATCTAACCCTAGGAGATGAAGCACCAAAAGCTTATGGGCCTTGATGGGGTTAGTTGGGAACATTGACTTCCCAGGGTCTTAACTTTGATATACAATATTCATTTGGAGACATGATAGCTCATTATGAGGAAAAAAATTTCAATATAAAACATTTTATTTGAATCACGTTTTTCTTTTCCCCCAAAAAGACTTTGTTTAGGGCCTCAAAAAAACTTTAGAAATCCAGGTCCCAAAAAAATACCAAAAATAGAAAACTACCGAAATAGGAAATTTTGCTAAGAGTCCAAGTGGAATAGGAAGGTGGCCACCAATATCCACATGGATCAGTCCTTCCCCCTAAGTAAGAAATGGTGCCCATTTTTTAGTGCCTCCATGAGATGGGGAAACTTCTATTGAACATGGTCCCTGGTTAGCCACTTACCTTAGTGCAGCAACTATTAACAAATTGATACAACTAGATCCTCCGTTGAAGAGTGCTCTTAATATATGCTTCCATTATCCAATCAGTTGTGGCTTGTTCAATGTAATCTTGGTTGAGCTCTATTAATGTCAATTGCTTAGAAATGTATGATGTGTCAAAAAATGGTGGAAAGTATGGTCGAAGGTGGTCCACATTGAATACTGGGATACTTAGCTCAAAATTAATGTCACCCACAACCTTAGTGATGGTGTAACGACTTATTGACAGTGTTGGACCTGACAACATTCAAGGGGTCTCCCTGATATGCGGTCCCAACTAGACCTCACACTGTTTGGGATAGGGGACCCATCCAGAATACAACCCAATTACCATTTACTTAAATATTTTCCTTGGCTTTAATTATCAGCGAGAGAGAGAATCACATATCTGCCTTTGAAATGAAATCTAGTGTGTCTGGTGAATGTTCAGTTGCAAGTGCATCAAGCCCTTCTACCGCAGAGAGGAAAGAAAGTGAGCCTCTAAGAGGGAGGTAATAGTTCCACCCTAATAAAGACACACATCAATTATAATGTTTCGTCTAACATCCAGCGAAATATTTCACAAATACATGACGATCATTACAATAATTGCATCATGTTCTCAATAACATAAGCACTAAAATAACCGAAATAGTTCGACTATCTTAGTACTGGTGAAATAAAAAATGAATCATAAACATTCACATAATAGTCTTACAAAAATTCATAATCCATGTATAAAAAGTGTTGCCCATTAGGCTTCAATTATTAAGTAAAAGTTCCAAGATGCATGAATACAATGACCATCACTTATTCCAATAGTGGAGCATTGGAACCACTACTTGCTCTTGAAAATTACTAACATATCACTCTTATGTCTTATGGGAGAAGGAAAGGATAAAAGTGCTTTGCATGAGAAATGGGGATCTATTTATAACTTGAGGAGTGACCTTTCATATCCCCATGAATCTTGACTTTATAACTTCTAGTGACCTTTGGACTTCTTCAACCTTTGAAGTTCCAAATGACCTTGGGAATTACATTTGAATTTTGGTATTACATGTCCTTTATACTTCCATGACTCTTGAGTTCACACATGATTCTTAGACTTCTAATTTTTTATTTTTTACAATGATTACAATAATACATCTTTGACTTCCACATCATCATATGATGAAACTAGACATGTCGCTATCTTGGATGACTATGACTGACAGTGACTGATGACATGGATCTTCTTCGGTGGTGACATGGTTGCCACTGTGTTTTCTCTATATCACATCTTATCATGGTGTTTCCACCCTCTAAAGGGTATTCAAACTTTTAGAGTCTTCATGGTGCTTTGATCATCAAGTTTCAGGTGTGTTCTTGGTTCTTCTTGCACTTCCTTTATTTATCCTCTTTTTTTTATCTTCCTTGTGTGTGATTTCCCTAAGGTTGTTGGAGTAACTATTTCTGCAGTCATTCATGATGAGAAATTATCAATCTGAAAATATCCTACTCTATCATGATTTATGCATATTTTCTTGCTTGTGCCCTTTCAGTGCACTTAAAATGGTTAACTGAGCTTCAGGGCACAAGGGTGCACTCTAAAAGGCTAAAGGATGGTGGAGGAGGAGCTTCGAGGCTTTGAGACGTGCTCAGGTGCCTTGAGGAAAAAGGAAATCAAGGCAAGGTGCATGACACAAGTCCAAAGGATGAAGGGGAAGGCTTCAAACTTCCCAATTGTGTTATGTGCCTAAGGGAGAGAGGGAGGGCACATGGCGGGCTTCCTAAGGCTAAAGGCTAAGGCTTAGTGCCTTCAAGGTGCACTCATGCACCTGGGAAGCCTTAGGAAGAGCGCATGGAACACTCTTGAAGGCTAAAGGCCGAGGCTTTGTCCCTTCAAGGTGCGACAATGCACTCAAGTCAGGTCAGGAGGGCACAAGGCACATAAGGGAATGTTGAAGGATTGAGTTTCATCTCTTTGGGTTTCACTAGTTCACTCAAGGAGGGTGCACTTCTTCAAGTCGAGGGATTGTGCTCCAGGAAGACTTAGTTAATTTGAGGGCGCAATTCGGATTAGGGAAGGGGATTCATGCTTTTGTAGTGTGCCCAACTCTGTGGAAGGGCGCAGGGTGCACTTCTGAACAATGAAGGATCACCCATCAAGGCTTTAGAGTGTGCTCATGTGCTCTTGGCCTTTATGGGATCATTTCGAACCCAAATTTGTTTAAGTCTGGATGATTTTTTGAGGGGTGGCCAAAATGAGTTCTGGACACAAAACCACATGGACACATACTAACTCATTTAGAAAATTTAGACAAAATTAACCAACAATAAATTCTCATAAAAGTGCCACTTTATGCACATTCCCCAACTATAAATAGTGAAGTGTGTGTGATAACGACCCAAAAGTGTTGTTTTATAACAAGAAAGGTGTTGTGACCATGAAAAACATATAGAGATGTTCTAATGAATTTGAAGACACTTGGTAATAATCAAGAACACCCAAGAGAGGTGAAGCAATACAAAATGACACTTGACAACAAGGATGACATGTGATACGACCATGAAGTAAGCTCCAAAATTTGAATGTTGTGAAATTTTGGAGGATGTTTTGGCAGCGAAAACAATTGGCGACACACTGGGCAAAATTCAACTTCTATGTCTGAGAATTAGCTTTTATTTAATGGTTAGACCTTTAGGAAGTATTTATTGCCCCAAGTTACCCTATTTGACCTGGTTTCATACATAACATGTTCTCTTTTCTTTGCTTGGTTGAACTCATACAAATATACATCGTATCACAATTGGTTCAATTTAGGAAAGGGTAATGTCTGCGACGAGTTTAGGATATTTAGAGTATGGAGTTTCATCTATGGTGTTGCTCCGCTTCCAGCAGGCTTGGATAGTACCCCGACAGATTCACTTTAGGAGCACAAGCATTGATTAACTGCCAATGAGCCTAGATAGTACCTCGGTGAAGTCACTTACTTCATCTCCCTGCGCAGGAAGGATTTCTCTTCTTTCACTCTTTATTTATTTAGTAGAAAAGTGCACTGGCACTTATTATTTTCAATGGGCAGAAGAGGGATCCCGACTTATTGAGAGCAGAGGAGGTTTCCCATTCAGAGAAGTATTTTAAGACCTCTTATTTATATTTTCTCACTTAAGATTGTCCCCTTATCCCTTGTCTAGTATACTGGATGAGTGTTATGACACAGGTAGACATAGGTTAAGTTGAGCAATTCAGGTACTAGAATAAGCACGGACCTAGTGGGTTCACTCAAGGTTCTCCTATTGGATAAATCATATCTTCCATCTAGAGTTACCTCAACCTATAAGACACTCCTAAACAAACAGGGAGAATAATCAGGAAGCCAGACATTTCATTTGTTACACTTCTCTTTGATTACACTCCAAAGTCTTGGGCCATGCACTTTACACAAAAATTTTATTTATGTACAATGACCACAACAAGACATGACATAACATGACTAGATAAAAAACACACAACTGACTCAGACCAAAAGAAAAAGAAATTGAGAAATAATATGTACATGAAATGAAACTCATAGCTACTACTAAAAATACTGCTTTAGGTATCGACCATTTATGGGTAGGGGATCAATCCTTCCATCCAAATATTTGAGCTTGAAGTGTTATGGCCAAGTTTCTCTTCAACTATGAATGGTCCAATCCACAATGGCTGGAACTTTGTATGTTTACCTTTGTCCTCATGGGTTTTATCCCATCTCAGAACTAGGTCACTCACATAAAAGCTATTCGCCCCTGCGGATTTTATATCAAACCAACACTTTATACAGTTCTAATGTACGAAAAATTGGTCCTTGGCTTTGAGCCGCTCTTCCTCGAGTTTTAGTAAAGTGTCTATCTTGTTCTGAACTAGTAGGCATGGTTTACCTTGTGACTCTTGAGAGAGTAGAAAGGCTGGGAGGTATGGGTTCAGAGGCAAGATAATTCTTTAACATACACCAGAAATTATGGTGAGGTCTTGAGGGAAGGATTGGGAGTAACACAATCGACCCAAAATGCATTATTCAAAGAATTATGCCACCTTTTATTTTTAGAGAATATGGTCATCTTGATAATGCGAATAAGATTTTTGTTCATAAATTAGCTAGACCATTTCTTTGGGGATAATAATTAGGTGCATGTTTGAGAAAAATACCATTTTCCAATGAAAAATCATAAAGTTTTAATGACAAAAAGTAGGTTTCATTACCAAAGACAAGTGATTTAGGAGCACCAAACGTGGTGATGATGTTTTGTTTTATAAATTGAATGACTTCCTGGTCATTTACTAACCACCAGGTGAAATAATGTATAACTGTGAAGATATATTGGTGCTTCTTTGATGAGTGTGGAAGAATCTCTCCTATAACATCAAGGCCCCGCTGTTGGAATGGTTCTTCAACTGCTATTGATAGCAGTGGGGTGATCAACCTTTGATCATGATCAATGCATTTCTGACAAGCTTGGAACTTGTAGACATAGGCATGAGCATCCTTAAAAAGAGTGGGCCAATAGTAACCAACCCTCATAAATTTGTGCATTGTGGTGTCCCCTGCATAGTATCCACTTGCTGGTCCATCATGTAAATCCTCAAAAACATTTTTTGTATCTTTTGGCTCAAGGAACCTTAGCAAAACTCCATTTTGGTGCTTCCAAAAAACCACTCCATGGACCAGTTGATATGATAGAGCTTTTAAGTGAATTTCCCATTTCTATTTTTTTGACAAGTGCAAGGGAAAGGTGCCATGATTTAAAAAATATCATAGATCTGCGTACCAAGGCACTATATACATGGATTGAGGAATTTGATCAATGTTATACATTTCTATTTGTTGCTCCCATCTTGATAGATCTTGTTCGGGAGCATCCTTTGCTTCGGCTACTAGTCTACACAGACTGTGACACTTTGTAGTATGAATTGGTTTGAATTCAAGTTCATATTATTGAAAAAAAGTCACCTAGTTAGCTCTTTTCTCACCCAGTTCTTGTTTCACAAGCAACACACTTATTGTTTGGTGAGGTACAGCGGTGTGAGATTTTAATAAGTAGGGCCTGAAATACTTCACTGCCTTGTATACTGCATATGCTTGTTTATTAATGGAAGGGTAATTTAATTCTTGTCCCTGTAGACTAGTTCTCATAAAATAGATATGGTGCTCATTTCCTTCATTTTCCTTATGAGTCAATACAATGGAAATCGATAAATCTGAAGAAAATGTATATAGAAAGAAATATTTACCATAATTTTTACTGAAAAGTGTGGGTGAATCAACAATAACATGTTTAATCCAAGAAAAAGTGTCTTTCTCTCTTTTGTCCCACTTATATACTACATATTTCTTGACCATCTCCTGCATAGGCTTGACTATCTTTGTGTAATCAAAGATTATTTTTCTGATGAAATTAATTATCCCTAAGAAAGACTACATGGATTTCTTGTTCACTTAAAACAGGATCTGTGTGATAGCTTTGACCCTCTTGGGATCAATCTTGATTTTTCTCTTTTCTATGCTGTGTCCTAGTAAGATCCCTTCAGACGCACCAAATATGCTCATCTTTGGATTCATAGAAATATCATACTTCTGACACTGCTCGAATATATGTTTTAGATGAGATACGTGATTTTACCTTTTCTTAGAAAATACAGTGGCATCATCTAAGTAGACAATAATTCTCAGACCAATAAGGCCATGAAAGGTGATGTCCATTTCTCTTTGAAAGGTTTCACTAGCATTTATTAGCCCAAATGAAATTCTTTTGAATGTGAAAATTCCCTGTTTAGTATAAAGTGTAGTTTTCAATCTATCTGGATCTGCTACTAGCACTTGACTATAGCCTGAAAACCCATCTACTAGAGAAAACATTTAAGACTCAGACACTATCTGGAGTATCTGATCCATGGATGGAACTAGATAATTATCTTTGTTAGAATCCCGGTTAAGATTCCAAAAATCAACACATAGACATATTTTGTCATACTTCTTTATGACGTGGAATGTCTAACTTTGAAAATGATATGGGAAACCAACAACTTTCTCAATTCCCTATGAATAAGGGGCTTCGATGTTGGATGAAATTTTTATAGCTTTTGTTGGAACATTTTCACCCCTTCTTTTATATGAATCACATGATGGATGATACAGATATAATAAGTCTTTAAATCCTCATATGTCTAGACGAACACGTCTCTATATTGCTTGAATAATGAATAAATCCCTGTCGCTCCTACAGGGAACAACAAGTATCGATATCAACATACTTTGGATCTTGTGGGGTTCCCAAATTGACTTGTTCAAATGCCATATTTGAACTCTGCATATTCATGTTTTTTGCCCCCCTAAGTCGGTTCTATAAGTCATACAATTTCTCTTTGGACACCACACCTTTTGGCATAGTGTTTCCTTTTGGTGCTTGAGATGCTTCTTGTGGAGCCTTCTCGTGCTCATCCTCCTCGATTGTGGCGTCTTTGACTACATCAACATTCGCCATAAAGTGTATTATTTTTTTTTAGTCATTGAAAACGCGTAAGTTAGTGACATTGTTAGGTAAAGATGGTTTATATATAATTTCAATAGAAAAATCATTTTTCAATAGTGACATCCTAGCAAAAACATTTTCTAACATATCTTCTGCTACATTTCTAACTCTTTGAACATAAGCAATATTGAAATATTTAAAATTATTTATCAAGTTTGATACCTCTTGCTAGTATTTTTTAAGATGAGGTGGAACATAGTGTGTAATATCTCGTACCTACTGAGTGACTACCTTTAAGTCACTGATTACCTTCAGAAACTCTACCTTCAGGTCTATAGCTTTCTTCAATACAAGTATGAGTGCTTCATATTCTAAAATTTTATTAGTGCACTAAAACTCCAGACAACATGGCTGTACATGTTTCTTGTTATGTGGGTCTGTAAGGACACAATTGAATCCATAACCGTCCTGCGTCTTAGAACTATCATAGTAAATATTCCAAAATTTACAAGCTACTAAGATATTTCCTGTATAATCACTACTATTATTACTAGTAATAATATGTACATCAATATTACCTAGATCATTTGCACCATTCAAAGAGAAAGGAAGGAGCTCCAGCTGTGTATCTAGTGGAATCAGTGATGGTTGTGCGAGATAACACCCAAGGTAAGTTTCCAAAAAGTAATTACCAAATATTAGATATGCGAAAGGAACTGGCTCATTTTTCCCTTCGAAGGATGCAACCATCTATTTTATGTAAGGTTTTGATTCTACCTATAGCCTATTGTCCTTGCCAATGTACGGATGCCACATATGTGACCAGTCGGTTGAAAAATACCTTTGTAATTTTCTTGACCAGAATCTCCTAAGGAGTAAACCATATGCTTCCTCTATGTCCACAATTATGATATTTATACATTGATGAATTCGATCGTCTTTAGATAATATGATTGCCACCACTTCAACACTTCGGTTACTTAAGAGCATCAAAACATAACACTTCAAAACATTGAAAAAATGATGTTAGTATATATTATGATTTTCTTCATTTATAACAAAGAAAATTTTATGAGTTAAATCGAGATGAAAAGTAATTTTGATGAAGGAGAATCACCCTCGACAAATCAATGGAGCCATGTAGATTCTAAAAGAATTTTATTTTATTTTATTTTGTTGTGTATAAACCAAAAATTAGGAAATTATAGTCAGGAACCTGGGTTGTTAATATATCCAGGTGGCTTACTGTAATAATAGCAATTAGTAGGTTCAGTTAGGTTGTTTTAGTGGTTGGCCAAGCAACCCTGTAATGTAAGTTCCTTCTCTGTGCACCAAATTAAAAAAAATATTTTAGATGGTAAATAAATATTATGGTGTCAGATTTGTTGTTTTATGGTTGGTATAAGTCTAGATACCCCACCTGCACTTGAAAGGTCAAAAGGAATTAATGAACCTTATTTTGTTTGCAAGCAGGGGGGTCGATTCTCATAATCGGCCCCTTTTTTTTCCCAGGGGGCCTGTGGGCACGCCCACTTGGGCCAGATCGGCCATGTGGTGCCCCAGGCAGGCCCACTCACAATGGGCATGTTAATTTATTTATTTTTTAGTTACAAAAAAAACATTTCGTTTTCTACTTTAAAAAATTAATGGTAAAAGCTGGTAAATTTTTAACAGTTTAAAATAACTTGACTTTAATTAATTTTAACAATTTACTAATTTCTGGAATAATAGAAACAAAACTAACCTTTCAAAAGCGAGAATCTCCCGTCGGCAATGTTTTTTCTCTAGAAAATTGTTCCAAGCTTTTAAACAAACCTCGAGAAATCTTGACGTGATATGTGGAATAGTGAAAATGATATTTTTTATAAAGTGGAATTAACGAAATTATTTTTCGGCGGTGTGAATGTGGGAATAAAAAAAATTGATGAATATTAAAAATATAAAATTTATAATGTAGTAAAAATTATATAAGTTAATTAAAATTATTTTAGTTTGAAAACAATTACTAAGGGGAAAATGTCTAGGGAATTTAATTCGAAATTAAGATCCATATTATGAGAACATTTTAATAAATAATTTCCAAATAAATCATTTAAATAAAATTTGGAGGGACATACTTCAAGCAAAAAATTTCAGCGAAAAATTTTGGAGGGAATTTTTCATTGTTTCAGCTATATATTATCATTGGGAGAGAGATCATTTGCATCATTCAACATTTATTGTTTGAGTGTTATGGATTCCTCTGATAGTGAAGTTTCATTTTATGAAACATCAACATCTTCGTCATGTAACAACGCTATTCATATTGATGAATATAACGAGAGAAGTAGTGACAAAATGAAAGATGAAGATTTTCAAATGAATAGAGAGTCTAAATCTCGATATATTTCTAATCCTATGGCCTATGACAGAAAAAATGACAAATGGAAAGATGAAGAATTTCCAAAAACTAGAGATTCACATTTTCCACTTAGTCCTAATCCAAAGGACTTTGAGAGCAATAGTGATGAATGGCAGGATGGAAAATTTTCAGTGGATAAAGAGCCACAATTTTCACTTAGTCCTAATCCTAAGGACTATGAGAACAATAGTGATGAATGGTTAGATGAAAAATTTTCATGGGATAGAGAGTCACATTTTCCACTTAGACCTCATCCTAAATACTATGAGAGAAATAGTGATGAATGGCAGGATGAAAAAATTACACTGGATAGAGAGTCACATTTTCCACTTACTCCTAATCCTAAGGATTATGAGAGCAATAGTGATGAAGGCAAGATGAAAAAAATTCAATAAATAATGTGTCGCATTTTATAGTTACTCCTGGCCCTATGGACTTTGAGAGCAGTAGTGATGAAGGGAAGGATGAAGAAATTCCAATAAATCAAGTGTCTAAATTTCCACTTACTCCTAATCGTATGGACTATGGGAGCAGCAGTGACGAAGGTCGGGATGAAGAATTTCCAGTAAATCAAGAGTCGCAATTTCCACATAATCCTAATACTATGAATTTTGAGAGTAGTAGTGATGAAGGGAAAGATAAATATGGTGAAGAATATCCTCCAATTCAGTATTTCAAAACCACAGATGATGGTATTGAAAATTTTTGTGTCGTCGAAGATGGTAATGAATATTTTTCAAACAATGATGTTGGTGAATTTCCTAACTATATTGCAAACAATCATAATAAGAATAGTATTCCTCCCAATGATCATGGAAATGCTTGTTCAGAGAATGATGAAATGTTATGGATGTTTCCAACAAATATTGTTTCGAGGATTAGGGGTAGATCTTTTCGTATCAATCCAAGATGTTCTAGCTACATAAGGGGTAGAGTAGTATATCTCATGAGAAGAAGTTCTATCAGTGAGCTCATTTCAAGTGACTGTTGTAAAAATAATTGCTTGAAACATATGGATTTCAAATTTTCTTTAGAGAAAAGGAAGAAATATGTGTCAATGAATAAAAGCATGCAGAATTCATATTTAGTGGGGTGCATGCAATCTACATTGGCAAGTTATGATTATCATATTGGGTCTTTATTGCTCTATATAAAAGCTTTCAAAATTATTCGTTCAATTGGCAATTTTCGTCTATCAAGAATCCAAGATAATTTGGAAAAGGATCCTACATATTATTCAGAATTTCATCATAAACGAGATTTTGGGCCACTAGAAAACACTGCAATGTCATGGCTACAAGACTTCTTTTCAAAACATGGAGAGTGTATACCAAATAGAGATACAATACATATTCTAGATAATTTCTCAAGATGAGAAATCTACAACTTATACAAGGAATATGCAGAAGGTGTTGAAGGAAATGGTCGTTTTATTACATATCAATATTTAGTGCAGATATGGAGGAGAGAATTCAACAATGTTCATATTCCTAAGAAGACAAGGATGGGGGTTTGCCGTACATGTGCTTCTCTAAAATCAAAAAGGGATAAATGTCAAGGAGCAGAAAGAGGTAAGCATTCATAACATTATTCTTTTAAATTGTATAGCGATCAACTATGAAAATTCATTTATTAATAAGTTTATGTTATGTTATGTGTAAATTCCATTGTTAAAGCCCTTCAAGAGCATCGCAAACAACAAACAAGTGAAAGGAAAAAGTTGTACAAGCATCGAAAGAATTCTTACGATAATCCAAATATATATTTGGGTTTGATAATTGATGGTATGGACCAGAAGAAAGAACTTCTACCACATTTTGTTCGCACACCAAAAAAATTGCAGGAGGGAAATTTTATCCAGTTTCACTTGGTTGGTTGTATGGCCTTCAATGGGAAAATGTCACCAAGATTTTACTTCACAGCTCCAAATATTCATAATGATGGGAATCTAAAAATAAACATAATTCATGATGTGCTTTCTCATCGGGGTGGTAATCTTCCTAAAATTGTGTATCTACAATTAGACAACACTTTTCATGAAAACAAAAATCATATTGTTTTTGGATATCTAAACATGCTTGTTGAATTGATAATTTTTCATAAGGTAAAGGTTGGTTTCCTTCTTGTTGGGCACACTCACAACCATATTGACCAGATGTTCATTCATTCTTTCGTAACATTGAGGAGGAAGAATGTTGGGATATTACCATCATTAATTGAATGTATTAAGAAATCATATATGTCAGGGCCTATTTTTCATGTGTTAGAAGAAATTGTTGACATGCGAAGGTTTATTCTTGGATCGCATGGTCAGAGAAATGCATTGAAAAAATTAATGACATTACCTTCCAACATCAATTTCTTATCAAACAAGTTGATGGGAAAACACTTATATGGGGCAAAAATTATTCAACAACTGCAGAATGGGTGCCATCGTCAAGTTTGGAATTTTTGAAGTTCGTTCCAGATCATCCAATATTTGCGTCAAATATATTGTCATTACAATCAGTTGGTGAATTTCATAATGCACGAAGGAAAAAGAGAGATATAGATTATTATGAATGCCTGGAAGAAATTAAAAAACCCATTAGATATACATATGAGTACTTTGATGTTCTTGATTCAGTTTTGTGGGAGTCTTTTTTCATTGATCAAAGTGATATCCTTTCAAGACCATTGAATGAAGATATTCTTTTGAAGACTCCATTTATTTGGCTACAAAATGTGTCAAATGAATAGGAGGAAACAAACATTCTTGAACAACAAAAATCACATGGTATTATTAATTCTACATAGGTGGATGAAAAAGAAATGCATATTGGTTCCAAAATATCTCGTGCACAACATGAAGCCATGGAAGACCTTTACATAGGTTCAGTACAGGATATTAAGGAGGGTTACATGATCGTAGTATTAACACATGAAGATCCAAATGGCTATCTATTCTGGGTTGCCAAGGTTATAAAGGTGATTACAAAAAATGAGGATGTTACAGGTGCTGAAGTAAATTGGTATGCCACAAACACACACCCATTCAACGGTGTGTACAAGACAGAGATTGTAGTTGATAAAAAATTTGGCGGAAAGAGAAAAATAAATGGTACAAATATAAATCATCACCACACAGACCTCTTAAAATTGGAGGAAGTTGACATACTTTTTTATGAATTCAATTTAACAAAGAGAGGAACTCTTCACTCCATGAGATAGAGATTATTAACTTAGGTTGCTATCACAAGAAACAATGTTGATATGGCAATCTGCTGAACCCAGTCATAGATCTTCAAGAATTTTGAAACCTCAAGTGGTGGGCATGCATGTTGACTCAGATGGGGCACTAGTTGATGAAAGCGAAGAATATGGAACATCTTCATCTGCATCAAGTCATTCATTTGAAGATGTGAATTATGATGGTGTGCAAGAAAATATCAGTGATTTTGAATAATTGTGTAAGACACTTGATATAAATGATGTTTTCATTGAGCAATGAAAATGATATTATAACTTCCATGTGATCTTACATGAAGTTATGAGTCATTTTTATGTTTTCTGGATTATATATTTTAATTATGATTAATCATTTGTCTAAAATATTGACAATGCAACAATAACTTGGAGAAATAATTTATGTTTCATTGGGTTATTTTAGTCATATAATTTGTTCATAATATCATGGTTGAAATTTTTGAAAAGTTGATATTTTTTAATTCTATGGGTGAAAAATTGTGAAATATATTTTTTCTTTAACATGATGGTTGAAAACAATTAGAATTTTAGGGATTGTTAGTATCGTGATATTATATGATAAATGACATGCATAAAAATTATTAAAATTTTAATGTGTTTAAAATCTCATTATTTTATATTTAAATTCATTACTAAAAATATGTTGAAATTGTACCTGGAATATAAAAATCGTATTCTAGCACCAACCATTGTGTGTTTTTTCCATTTATTTGGCATATGAAAATTGGTTTTACTACCATATTTTAAAAATGTTGCAAAATAACACTGAAAAAAAATAAAATCTCGTTCTGGAATACACCCTTTTCATTTTTTGGTCGTTTTTCATGCTTTTTTTTTTTTTTGGCTAGAGTTCCCATTTGTAATTTATAGTTCTCGTTTAAAATTTTACATTGTTAATTTATGAAGGAGAAGCTCTATTGAATAGCTTCTAGTGGGATTTTAGCTCTGATACCATGTGGAAATTAATAAAAATTTACTACTAATGATGTATTTGAACTACAAAAATAATAATAATAATAATAATAATAAATAAATAAATAAAAATAAAATAAAAAATTAAAATTAAAATTAAAAATTTCCTATACTATTATGTGGAATCGAAATCACAATTTAGAAACACATGCAACTACTAAAACCACAAGAACAAATTTTATTTTCAAGGGAACCCAAATGGGAAAACCCCACCGCTACTTTTCTTTAATCAAATGAGAATGAAAAACTATTACAATGTCTTGCTTCATATCTAAAGCACACCCTGCAATGTAAATGTTTGGGCCTTTGTTTGGAAAATGAAACAGTTTTGAGTTGTGGAGAAAAGGTGGCGGAGCGCAACCACAGTAGATAGGGAGTTGTCACGGTTGCAGAGAGCTGGAGAATAGGTGGTGTGGTAGTTGCGGAAAACTAGCACAGATGGCAGGAAGGAGTGACAAGGATAGGTAGCGGAACTCCCAGTGATCAGGAAGAAGTGGCAAACGGCAAAGCAAGAAAAGAGGAAAAACTGACAGTCATGTTGGCAAAGGAACAAATAGGCAATCAGCCAGCGTAGACGAGAGGTTAGTCCAGTAGAGGGCTAAGGAAGAGATCCGAAGGAGAGCTCTGTTATGTCGTTGTTGTAATCTATCTCTCTGTAATCGACTCTGTGGAGTAATGTAGTTGTTTGTTATTGATAATGAAATATACTTCTACCTGTGTTTGGTGTTCAGAGTTTCGTGTTAATTATTTAGTTAATGGGAATGTATGGCCCGTTTTTAGATTTTAATTTTGCATCCTGAATATGCTTAATGAGTGGTATCTTAGACATTCCAAGGAGGTTTGTGTAAGGTCTGTCGCAAGTGGACGCATGAGGATCTGGTAGCACTCCATCGGTTAGATACTAATTTGACCTGAGATGTAGATTTCTGGGTACAATCTACCTTGGAAGGATATATAGTGGAATTTACAACTGAGTGTTACCAATCCTTTTCAAAATCAGAAGACATATTCAGATCCGGATTGCAGGGAGAGTTATTGAAGGAAATTCCATTGTGGATCAAAGCTTTAATGGTAGACGAGGGATTGATGGAATTTCAAAAATCTGAGATGGAGACTTAAACCTCCAGTACTGGGGGAAGGAGCTGAGGGAGAGATGATACAATTAAGTTGGAAGGGGGAATATGGATATGGATTCAAAGACCTCTATTAGGTTGAGAGAGCGACGAGCACATCATAGGGCGCAAATTGCTAAGAAGTGGCGGGAGAGGGTGATGAAGGAGTTAGAGAAGCAGGAAAGTAGTCGACAGGACAAGGAGAAGGTGTTGTAGATGACAAAGGAAATGGAAGGTCAAATGGGATCCCAAGGAATATGAGGGACCATCAAGGTATTCAAGCAAGTGTATAGGAGCCCAACCCAAAGAGAAAAGGGAGAAAATTCCAACGTGCAGGACGCACGCCCCGAGGAGATGTCCGATGTGGAGTTGCATGTTGTGATGGAGCAACTATTCCGAGAGAGGTCGGCACCCATAACTCAAGGTAACTTTATTCCTAAAATTTCAAGTAGCTCTAGTCCCGGCCTTCCCCTGGTACTCTATCAACCACTAGGTGAATTTTTTGTTAAGTTACGAGAGTTTAGCAAGTTGAATAGTGTTCAGTCTATAGCAACAACACCTACTAGCAATAGTGGTAGTAATACAATTTCATAGCCAGCGAATAGAGGTTTTATTCTAGTAACATCCACATAAATAAATATGGAGAGATCGTTTACCCGATACCCAGATTTCTCTAGGAGGGGCAACGACGATGTGGAGTAGCACTGGCATCTCTGCAAAGCCATATGGAGGGCTCGGCAGACACTAGAGGCAGTTAAGTTGATCGAGTTTCAAACTACTCTAAGAGAGAGAGAGGTCTTCGTTGGTTCATTAAATGGTCTGAAGCTCATCCAAACCCAGCGATAAATTATGTAAATAAATAATTTGTCAAAGAATTTAAGTTACCTCTGACATATTAGCAGGGTTTATCAGAGATGTGGGAGATTAAACAGCAAGAAGGTGAAACGATGTGGGATCTGATGAGAAGGTTCAAGGATGCAATTGGAAAACTGAGTTACCTAATTGATCCAAATAATTAGATAGATTGGTTTATCAAGGCCCTTCTTCCATTGACGAGAAATCCCCTAACACAACATAAGATTGATACATTATAAGATGCATTGGAGCAAGCTATGAAGATAGAGGTATGGCAGGGTATCCGTAGGAATTCAAAGGAGGAGCAGCGGCTTAATACCCTTCCATATTGGGGTTTCAACATCAGATATAGATTCTAACGGAAAATTTGAAGGACATTCATCCAAGATGACCATCAAGACCCAATGTCTGGTGTACGCATTGTCTGATGGAGGGACACGTGGTCACCAAATACCTAATATTGCGGGGACAGAATACGGGGACTTCAACAGCAGGGACATAAGGGACTCCACTAGTAGGGGGAGTTGCGCAGATAAACACTCAAGGGTTATACCCACTACAACCCCACTTCCCTGAGTTCCCTACACAACAAAATCAGATCGCAACTGAATACTGTGAAATATGTAAAGGCATTGTTCATCCACCATGCCTATGCCCAATTTTGCAAAAATACTCCAACATTCCAAACAATATATATTGTGAGTTTTTTGCTTCCACAACACATAATACAGAGCAGTGTAGAGCCCTGGATGCACTGGCGGAACGATTGGGCAGGCCATCTTATAGAGTGAATGAGGCTTCAAGGGGATGAGGAGGAGGAATGAGAAGAGGAAGAGCTGGAGGAAGAGGATCTGTAAAATGTTACAATTGTGACTAAGAAGGCCATGTAGCCAGGGAATGTCCACTTCCTAGAAGACCATGGTGCTCTCAATGTAGAGTCAATACACACGCAATTGAATACTATCCAGAATCAATTTTTATATGGGAAGAAAGAGCCAGATAGAGATGAAAAAATCTGGTGAATGCAGAACCAAGAATAGTAGAGGCTTAGGCTATGCAAAATGTATCCATAGTAACATAGGGAGGAAAGATAACAAGGGAGGATGCACATAATGTAGACCCGATAAAGCTGATCAAGCCAGCATCTCCAAAACCAATTTTCAGGCCAGATAGATAGAAGCAATATTTTAAAGAGGCAGTCGAAAAATTTTCCCAACTCGGGGGGAGAAAAGGCATCGAGCTACCACAGCCGACTGTAGAAAAAGAGAAGCAGCCCCATACAAGTACAATTATTGAAGAATGGTTCTGACTATTTTTTAAGGTTGTAACCAATGCACCAATGTTGGAACAACTTAAACAAAACATGTAGATGGTGGTGTAGGAAAACGCAGAACCGGAGGAGTCAAATGACTCAACCCAGAAATATATACGGAGAATTGAAAGAAACAAGAGAAGAATAGGAAAGGAATTCTGAGTAAATACTCAAGTCGTGGGATTCCAAATTAAAGACACCATGCTTGACCTAGGATCAGATGTCAACATTCTACCAAGAAAGACATGGGAAGCATTGGGGAGACCAAAGTTGACATACTCACCAATCTATCTCCGCATGGAAAATTAGTACTGCATTGTTCCCATAAGAAGGTTGGAAGAAGTCGAAGTTGATGTTGCGGGGGTAAAGACATACATAGACTTTGAGGTGATAGAGATTATGGGGGATAAGCATCCCTATTCGGAATTATTGGGGACAAGTTGGGATTTTGAGAACTATGCAGTGATCAACTTGAAAAAGGAACTGATGATATTTGAAGACGGTGAAGTCAGGGTCACTCAGCCACTTGACCCATATCAAGGTCCCCGATATATAGAAACTTTTGACAACAGAGAGGATGCTCAACTACTCGATCATCTTTACCAGATGATGGCAGGGAAAAGAGAAGACTACATCAACCCAACAATGGGGGGAACTGTAAGCTGGAGAAGTGTTCAGAGTTTATACTTGGGCTCATAAATAGCCTAGGATGATTGGCAACAGGGAGGATACGAGACCAATACAAGAAGATGTGCTAACATCCGAAGAGTCAACTAGATTGGAACTGAGGTAAGATGATATCTGACTTTATCAAATATGAATGCTATAAATACATTTATTGCAAGAATAGAGGATAAAGTACCAATGGAACATAGAGTCCCACTCATGTATGTAGCTCTACAATCCACTTCAGTAAGATGGTGGAGAAATCATCGCAACTCACTATTATGATGGGAGAATGTTGCAGCAATGTTAAGATCCAGATTCAAAGAATATGAAGGACCACAATTAAATGAAAAGTACCAAGGGGATTCTGATCCCATTAAACATTTACAAAATTGTGAGTGCCGCTAGAAGAAAGCAGGGTACCTGGAATATCTGTGGATGAACAATTTTATACATTCACTAGATTCAGTTCCACAAGCTTGGTACTTAACTGAAGAGAAGAAAATAGGAACCGACACCTAGAAAGTAGTTGCAAATAAGCTTACGTAATGATTTTATTTTGAATGAGAAACAAAACCAGTCACACAGGCACTACAGGCCATCAAAAGAGTACTATTTTTTTCCAGAGATTTAGGAAGATGAGGAACAACCGCTCTCGAAACAGAGTATCAAACAGTTAGTAGCATGCAAAACGATATATAGTGAAATGGATGATGATGATATAGAAAATATTAGACACTTATATTTTGAAGAAAAAGAAGGGGATCAGGATATACAAGAAGAACCTACAACAAAGAGAATCCATCTGCTACCATTGAAGACAAAAAATCTGAACATTGGAACCCTGGAAAAACCCAAAATTGCATCAATCGGCGACTACTAGGATGCATAAACGACTAAGGAGATATTTAATCTTCTACAGGAATATGAAGACTTATTCCCATCCTCAGTAGAAAATCTAAAAGGAATAAAAGGAGACATGGGGGAAATCCATATAATCTTGAAGCCCGACACAAGACCAGTAAAGCACAGACCTTACCATTTGAATCCAAGAGTAATAGAGAAATTCAAGGCAGAGATAGATAAAATGCTGAAAGCAGGGTTGATTTTGCCGGTGGAAGAAGCAGAGTGGGTAAGTCCTATAGTCATACAAAGCAAAAAGGAAAATTTTGAGATTCGAGTATGTGTTTACTACAGCAACGCATGCATACATGATCCATTCCCCACCTCGTTCAGTGATGAGGTGCTCGATATTGTGGCAGGGAATTAAGCTTATTCATTTACAGATGAATTTTCAGGATACCATCAAGTGAGGATAGCTGAAGAAGACAAGAAGAAAAAAAAAATCACAACTGAATGGGGCTTGTTTTCATATCATGTAATGCCCTTTGGGCTAAAAAATGCGTCGGAAGTATTTTCACAGATCCTGATAGCAGCATTTTAGGAATATATACATAAATTCCTTGAGGTTTATATGGATGACTAGACAAATTACATCCTTTTGAAGAATCATGCAACCTTATTAAGGATAATTTTCAACAGATGCAGACAACTCCAGATTTCACTCAATCTTAAGAAGTGCATCTTTGCAGTACCTTTTGGGACGTTGCTAGGACATGTTGTTTGTAAACAAGGTGTTTTCATGGATCCAGCAAAACCATGAAACATTTGAGATCACTATCAAGCCATATCGGGTACTACAGAATATTCATCTGCAACTATGCAAAGATAACAGCGCCATTGGAAAAAATGTTGCAGAAATCAGAGCAATTCATTTGGACAACCGAGTGTAGTACTGCCCTCAATACACTGAAAGAAAAATTAGCAATTGCACCCATATTAGCTCATCCTAATTGGGACAAGTAGTTCCACGTCCATATTGATGCCTCCAGCATTGCATTAGGAGCAGTTCTGGCTCAACCAGGAGAAACTTTAGTTGATCACCTAGTTTACTTTGCGAGTAGGAAGTTATCAATGGTTGAAAGTAACTACACAACAACAGAAAGGGAAGCTTTAGAAATGGTGTATTGCCTTCAAAATTTTCACCATTACCTATTAGGATATACGTTCAAATTATTCACGGACCATTCAGCATTGAAGTACCTAGTTAACAAGCCAGTCCTTGAAGGAAGGATCTATAGATGGCTCCTACTATTCCAGGATTTCACCTTTGAAGTGATAGTGAAACCAGGAAGACTAAATGTGGGTCCTGACCATTTATCAAGGCTATAAAATGGACAGAATGGAGGGTCCCTAGATGATCAGCTGCCAGACACTAATCTCTTTAGAGTAGAAGCCATCCCAGACTATTTGGATCAAATAATAATCTATCTAGCAACAGGACAATGCCGGACTGAATATACAACAACTCAAAGAAGACATCTTGTCGTAAAGGCAGCCGAATATCTGTTAATATCAGGACAACTGTATAATATGGGATTAGACCAAGTCTTTCGGAGATGTGTAATGGACCATGAAATGGAGGATATATTGTGGGAGTGTCATTTTGAAGTTGCGGGGGGTCACGTCAGTGAAAAACCCACCGCAAGAAAGATATTACAAGAAGGTTTATGGTGGCCCATAGTATACAAGGACAGTAAAAAATTTGTAAAGAAATGTGACATCTGCCAAAGAACGGGATGTCTATCACACAGAGATGAGCTACCACTTCAACCTATACAAGCACTGCAGTAAAGCAACAGATTATCTTACCAAATGGGCAGAAGCAGTACCAGTGAAGGATTGCACGACAGAAACAACAGTCAGGTTCATTTTTTAAAATATCATTAGCATATTTGGCTGCCCTAGAAGTCTAACTAGCGATCAAGGTACACACTTCATCAATAAAACAATCAAATATATGTTAGAAAAAAATTTTGTACAACATCATAAGAGCAGTCCGTACCACCCTCGTGCAAATGGAACAGTTGAAGCATTTAATAAGATGTTAGAAAAGGGACTAACAAATATTTTCAGTGTTAATCGAGATTACTGGCCCGGATGAGTGCATACCAACAACATTATGGGCATACAGGACAACTGTGAAAAGACTGCACAACCAGACTCCTTTCCAGCTGGTGTATGGGAGGGAGGCAGTGGTACTTGCTGAATTTATCACACGAAGTCTATTAATCGCTTCAACAATATATTTAATAGAGGAAGACTCAATCAAAGAGCACCTACATGAGCTACAAGAAATTGAAGAGGATAGATTTCTGGCGGAATTCCATCAGACAGTCCAAAAAGACAGATAGAAAGCTTGGCATGACCGCTATATCAAACATAAAATGTTTATAGTCAGAGGAAAAGTTTTATTGTATGATAGAAAGTTCCAAAAGTTCCCAGGTAAGCTCAAAATGCATTGGATGGGACCATACCATGTAATTGAAATTTGAGATTCAGGAGCAGTTCGGTTAGCACAACTGGACGGCCAAGTGTTACCATGATGGGTGAATGGCGCATGCCTAAAGCCTTATCACGAGTAAGTTTCATTATTTTCTTTTCAAATAACTCTCGCAACCGAGAGAAGTCAGTAGGGTAGAATAGAGATAGATAGAGTCAATAAATCTCTTGCACCTGAGAAGAGAATACATAGGAATCACAATAAAGCACAAACTAAAATAAAAAGAGGAAACTCACTGTTGTGATGCGGAGACCACATCGCAACCAATTATGGTCGGGGGGAGGGTAGTGTCCAGTGTGTCATCCATGTCAGAAAGCCAAACATGTCAAACATCATTCCCTCATAATGACCCATCATACCGATGTCAGTCTATAGGATCACCCGGATTTGAGAATAAACTGCCATAATTAGTAACATCCATACCGTAATAAATTTCCCATATTAAGCCATAATCATTACCCATCACGTCTACCCAAATCCCAAAGCCACAATCAGCCATGTCAGAACACACCTCATCACGGTAACTAATCACACGATTATAGCCGCGGGGGAGGTAGAAGAATTAATTAGTTATGGGGTCTTATCAACATCATTTGTGTCAGTTACATTACTTAACCCGCATGAAAGAAGAAAGCACGAGAATGCTGGAGAATTCCGAGTTAGAACAAGAAACAACAGCGGCAGTAAGCAAAATTTCATCAGAGGAAGTCCAAAGAGAGAATCCAGTAGCAGGAATTTACAGAGAAAGAGTAGGGGTAGCACTTCAAGTGTACAAAAGAATGTCAAATATGACCAAGGTAGCACTAGCAGTCATCGAGCCTGAGCTCGACGAGAGAATTCAGAAAATGGAATCACTAGTGGGAAAGTATGACAATGCATCGCTGATCGACACAGATTTCATAGATTCATACCATTTTCCAGCTATGAAGAGGTAGGTCTACAGAGATAATTACTCTACAGAAGGAGGAGAGGAAGCAGCAAGACTGAATATAGATTTCAGAGGTATCTAGAGGTCGACAATGCTGAACCTTAGGAACCTCCCAGTGTTCAGAACCACAGGAGAAGCAATGCAGTGTACGAAATTCCTGCTGAGCAGACTCCAGAACGAGTCACTATGGCCAGGGAGGGAGATACCGATACATGTAGAAGATATTCACAGGCTAACATGATTATCAGCAGAAGGAAGGGATGTCTCCACAGTGTTCCAAAACGTCTCCAAGAGAGAAAAGAAGGCGGGAGATTATGACTACTATATGAAATATGACACTAAAAGAGGAGGGAATGGGGCGAAGATAGACCTCATAAACAGCCCAGAAATTAAATTTTCTTGTTACCTGATTGCAAGCAAGACCATGAGGCACTACATGAAGGGTGAATGTACCCTCAACACCATTTCAGTTGTGGAACACTGCCTCTAGGGAACCCAGCTGAACTGGTGTATGTTTCTGCTAAACGAACTGTTCGAAGCTTGTGAAGATAACTAATAAAGAGCCATTGGGTTCATTTATGGCTACCTCATCGTGGTGTTTGAAATGTGGAAATGGACTCACCTAGGGGTGAGACAGCTCGCGGAAATTACAAGTGATCAGCCGATGGTGATGAAGTTTACGCCTTGGAAAATCTCGGGAGACCCCAACACCAAGGAGGTAAATGAAGAGGTGTTCACATTCTGGTACAGGAAAATAGTGGATATAGTGGCGAGGCAGCAAAGGGTTCCAAGGAATCTGCTGGACAGATATTCTTCTCAGATATGGTTCAGGGTCACTCACAAGCAGACATACATCAGGCCCACCTGCGTGGATGAAACAACGTTTAAAATGAGACTGTTAAAGTTTCAGGTTGACGAAAAGGCATTCCACATCGAATTTTGTTCCTGGGCGGGGGTAGGAATGGATATCAGAAGTGGAATCCATCACTATTCCTTCAAGGGCATGTTGCCAAAAGCACTACCAGGGGAGACGCCAGATGAGACATTGAGTAGAGTGTCTCGGCTGTAGCTAACACCCATACTAGTGGAGCTGGACATGAGGGTAAAGGGCTTCAATGAGGTAATTCAAACTCTCACAAGTGCTTCTCATATGTTTCCTAACTTTTCAGAGTTTCAATCCTCAAGTTCTGCATCCCTTTCCATGGTTTCACCTATAATCACTGCCCTGTTGTCCACCATGTTTAATTCACCCCCATCAACCACAGTAGTTCCAATCTAAAAGAGTAAGGAACCTAAACCACCTGTAGCTACCCCTAAGGCCAAGAAATCAAGAGTCATGGTGCCTAGGAAAATAGTTGATCTCACTGAGTAATATCACACGCAAATTATGGATACGGCAGTACCAATTCAAGAGGAGCTAGAGGTGGCCACCCTGGTCACCTTCGAGCTACTTGTGCTTAATCTGTTCTCAGTTTTGAATGTTTAAACTTCATCTCCACCCCACACTCATACCTCTTCACCTCACACTCACCATTCCTCATCTCACACGTCATTCACTTCCAAAGACCATTCCAACCGTACTCCATCCACATCAGCAACAATTTCAGATGCAGACAAGACAAGAAGCAAGACACATGGAGACAACAGGGCAGAAGTTAACTCGAGTATGGCTATGGTACCTAAGGTTAACCAAACTCTGGTGGGACAGGGCACTTTCCTAGACCTATTAGTTTGTGGGGGATATTTTACCGTAGACACAACGCCCTTGCCTAAGGAGTTGAACCCTTTTCAGCAGCAAAATTTTATACTACAGCAAATTCATCCAACCACAAGCATGAATAACCCAGGGAGTTAGCTGCCACAACAAAACCAACCCACATCATCACAAGAGCACTCAGCCAGAACAATAGCCAATGGTCAAACCCTCAGAGAGAGACTGCCAAACAACGATGTGCCTGGTGTTGAGAGTGTGCAGACTTGGGGCACAGAACAACTGTACAACTTCATCCAGTGTGCGGCACAACAGGAAGAAGGACTGCACAACGACCTCCAGTAGAGGTTCGAACAGCAACAACTACAGATTAGTGCACTTACTAAAAAGTGCAACTAGTTAAGGGAGAGAAGGAAATTCTGCAAGAACAACTAGAGAAGGTAATGAATATTTTCAAGGATCTCTGGCCAATAGAAATGGCTCAGGATCACAAGACACCGAAAGACATATCGGCTTGCACCATAGTCGAACAGTCTATCTGTGTGAAGACAACTTCTGTGAATCTCAACAAGGAAAATAAATATCTAAAGGAAGCGCTCGCGACAAGACTGGCATTACTAGATCCTGCTCCCATGTATACCGAGAAGGTCACTGAGAAGCAGAAACAAGCAACCAGAATGCAAGAAACCCTAGGGATAACGGTAAAAGATGCTTACAACCTCCTAAAGCATTTCCACTAGTATTATAACTCGTTAACTATGAAAGCAGACTTCACAACTGCAGCAGATTTCATAAGAACTAAAGGAGGCCATGGATCCCGTCAACATAACCCAGTTATACAATCAAGCGAAGGCACTGGAAACCAAAATACAGAAGACAGAAGAGAATTTTGTTGCCACAAAGCATGTCCTCAGATAACTGAGGCAACCATTCAAGCATACTATAGAATCAATAAAACGAATGGCCGCTAAGGCCAAAATCAAAATTAAAGAAGTATTCAACAAATTTCCAACCATTGCAGGAGAAACTGAAGTTGAACGAGTTGCCACAGAAATTGAGCAGCTCATTAAGGAATGGCAACAGGAAATTAACAACTTTTTCAAACTCAAATCTTCAGCATTGGCAAAGGTTCCCGAGTTGGGGCCTTCGTTTGAACAGAGAGAGGAAATGGAGAAGACAGGGCCAGCCATAGAGGTAGACAAACCAATGGAGACCGAAGCAGAAAAAAAGAATTGACTCGGGACGAGTTAATAGCATGTGGTTGGGGCCTGTTGGGGACTTTGTTTTGAAAATTAAACAGTTTTGAGTTGTGGAGAACTGGTGGCAAAGTGCAAACATGGTAGACAGGGAGCTATCATGGTTGCGGAGAGCTGGAGAATAGGTGGCACAACAGTTGCGGAAAACTAGCACAGATGGCAGGAAGGAGCGACGAGGATAGGCAGTGGAACTCCCAGTGATCGGGAAGAAGTGGAAAATAGAAAATTAGGAAAAGAGGAAAAACTGACAGTCACATTGGAAAAGGAAGAAATAGGCAATTAGCTAGCGTAGATGAGAGGTTAGTCCAGTAGAGAGCTGAGGAAGATAGCCGAAGGAGAGTTCTGTTCTGTCATTGTTGTAATTTGTATCTCTGTAATCGACTCTACGAAGTAATGTAGTTGTTTGTTATTGATAATGAAATATACTTCTACATGTAGAAATTATATAACTAATGTGTTATACATCAAAGATTCTCCTGATCACACACTATTTGACTTCATGCACAATATAGAATATCTTCTACTGTTGATCATTACTTGCCGAAATTAAATCAATTGCATGCACACATTGAAACCATAAAAAATCACACATATGAACACAGTGTTTTAACGGGAAAGTGTGAAGCTAAAAACCCCAACTATCTGTATATAATATATGTCATAGATATCATGTAACAATCCTCATACAAAGCTGATCATGTCAAGCTCTCAGTACAATACAATCGCTACACACTAATCAGGCCCGATCTAGCAAATCCATGCACTGATCTTTACCACCGCCAATTTGCTCTCATCGCACAATCCCCCGCTAATATTGGCTCCGAATGAACTCGAATTGGTCCACTCCTTTCTCACGCAATCCTCATTGGCATCTCCAATCACCGTGTGGTGCAACTTGCGGGTAACACTATAGTCACAACCGATAGTCAACCGTTTCCTTCTACCTACCTCTCCACCGGGTTCTACCAAATTGTCTTATGTATTCGAGTTAACTCGGCTTGGCTATTCATTGATTAATGAGTTAATAATTAGTGAATTAATTAACAATTAATTCACACCACTCTCACTAGTGTATCAATCAGTTAGACTAGATACAACTAGCTCAACTGTGTCTAACTGAGTTAAACTGAACACAACTCCACCAACTACCTCAATAACTCCACCAAACTCTCGAGGTTAGCAGCACTTAACCAGGCTTGGCCCCGCCAAGAGGAATGTGCCAAGTCCGCAATCTGTGCAAGATAGAAAATGTTCCTGTGGGTGAGGTGTTCGGTGATGAAAACAGGTAATTTGTAATAATCTCCACTTCCAAACCAAGAATCAGTACCAATTCGGACCAAAGCACCCGTGCCAATCTGCCATGATAATCCGAGCTGGATGATGTGTGCCACCTTATTGATAGCCTTCCAGATAATAGAAGCACCAGGTGTCTGTCCAGTGCTGCCTCGGATCCAATCGAGGGGGTTCCGAGGCGAGATATATTTAGCCACAATAACATCTTTCCAGAGGCACTGACCCGTGATTAAGTGCCAACAAATTTTAGCAACCAGGGCCTTAGAAAAGAGATGCAAATCTTTTAACCCCCAGCCTCCCCATTGTTTTGGGATGTTGATGCGATCCCAAGCAATCCAAGCAAATGTGGAGGCCTTCCCCTGGTTGCGCCAGAGAAATTGTCTGCAAATCCTTTTGATTCTGTTGGTAATGCCAATAGGTATCCAAGCCAGAGTCATCCAATAGACCAGAATAGCTTCCAGCATGGATTTGATGAGGATCAGTCAGCCAGCCCTAGATAACCATCTATTATACCAAACATTAATTCTGCGTTCAATTTTGGCAATGATCCAGTTCCAGTCTTTAATCTTGTAGTCGTTTGGTTTAATATGATACCCTAGGTATTTGAGCCCATCATTGATATCAGTGCAAACATAGTCAAATAGGTTCAGTGAAGTGCCTTGTTCCAGTTCCGAGCAGCCAGTCATGATAATAGTGGATTTGGTGCCATTCGGTGCCATACCTATGGCCCTACAAAAGCAATTCAGTAGCAGATCAAAGTGAACAGAATCTTGTCTAGTACCATTAAGAAATATGAGTACATCGTCCACAAATAAAAGATGAGTAAGATGCAGAATATCATTGATCCGGAGTCCTTGTAGTTCTCCCCTGTCTTTTGCATTTTTTATGAGAACAGAGAGTCCCTCCATAACCAAGACAAATAATAATGGAGAGAGAGGACATCCTTGTCGAAGTCCCCGCCCCGCATGGAAGAAATCAGATGCAGTGCCATTGATCAGAATGCTGAAAGTGGCATGACTAATACAACCCATAATCCAGTTTATAAATGAATGAGGGAAACCAAAGTGGATTAATATGAGGTGAAGGTAACTCCAGTTGACATGATCAAATGCCTTAGTAAGATCAATTTTGAGAATGGTGGATTTCTGGCGGAGGGTCTTAATGGAGTGAAGGGCTTCCTGGGCAGTACCAATAGCTTCATGAATATTGTCTATGATTCAGAAATGAAAATTTTTCCTTTTCAATATGAGTAGACAGGAAAGGCTTGATGCGGTTTGCAATAATTTTGGATATGATCTTATAGATGCAGTTACACAGAGATATTGGCCTATATTCATTGAAACTAGTCGGTTTGTCCGATTTTGGTATAAGAGCAATAAAAGTGGTATTGAACCCATCATATATCCTACCACGCACTCTGTTGTCCTCAATCATAGTCAACATATCAGAATCCCTCAGGCTGGTTCCCGGATTTGGCTAAAATATATTTGGGCCCTTAAAGCTACAAACGTTCGAATCACTGAGCAGGCTGACAAATTAATTTGGGTTGTTTCTCCTCATGGTCACTATGTTCCTAAACTTGGATACCTCACCCTTATTCAGCCCAAGGAACCCCCTATCAAATCATGGTGGTGGTGGATTATTTGGAAATTAAAGGCCCCCCATAAACACAGAACCCTCTTCTAGTGCATTCTTAATCAATGTATACCCACCATGGAATTTCTCCACAAACGGGCATACCATGGGGCATCTCAATGTTGTTTCTGTCATGCAAGCTGTGAGGACACGACCCATATTTTCCTACAGTGCACGTGCATCAGAGAAATCTGGGCTCGGGTCACCATTGGCCTGGGCTGTCATCATATCTGGCAGGGTGGCACACTTATTGAAGCCTGGACGAATTGGTGGCAGCACTTTGTTCACAGCCCTAGAATGTGAAATCTCCCACTGATTGTGGCATGGGAGATTTGGATCGGACGCAAAAAACAAATCTTCAGGGATACTCCTATTGAATGTGACCGTATTTGTGCAGCCTCAATTGCTACTTTCAATCTCTTGCCCGTGGATAGTTTTCCCAGCAAGCCTCCACTCGGAACACCTGAAATTATTGACCACAGTCGTGCATGGGCATATTTCGATGGTGCATCCAATGCATCTCGCTGCGGAGGGGGCGCAATACTCTATTTAAATGATCATCACCACTACTATATCAGAATGGGATTGGGACCCGGTACAAACAACTTTGCTGAACTGCAATGCCTCATACTTCTTCTGACATTTGCTCAGGACATTCACTGCAACTCCATCCAGATTTTTGGTGACTCACAGCTTGTTATCAATTGGTTTACTGATCTTGCACTATGTCACTCGCACACACTGTCTACACTACTGCGAGAGGTTCATCATCTCAAAGTCCTATTTGACTCTATCTCAGTGACTCATATTTACAGGTCTCGGAACAAAGTGGCTAACAAATTATCCAAAGAAGCATCGGAGCTAAACTGGGGTACCTGGCATTTTACTGAACACTCTGGTGGACAGGTATACAAATATTTTCACCGGCCTTTTATAGAGGAGGCACCTGCATAGATGGTTGTCTTGCTGTACAGTTTTATTGGGATAATTTTGTAACTATCTCCCTGGTTATTATTTATCGGCATGTACTTTACTATTATATGGTCTTTTTGTTTTTTTTTTTTTTTTTTTGATAGTAAGTTAAGCACCGAGCTTACTATGTGAACTTTGGAGTCTCTCTGAAAATGTCACATTTTTAGGGACTGTTATAACTTCCTGCATGTGGGAAAGTGTCAGATTGCAATAGTCATTGGACTAATTAGTAGCACATTTCCAACAATATGTAACATGTAACCGATCTTAATGAAAAGTTACGAACTTTTTCTCTTTGAGAAAACTCCACCAAACTCTGTCACATGAGTTCTAACTGAAGTCTCCATGCAATAGCTCCACTTAACCCTCAGGAATAGCATAATTCCTTCTGTCAGCTCCTGTGCCACATCTATGCACTTAACTGAAGTGCTCCAAGAGAATAAGATAATGTTTATAGTCCAAATATTTTTAAGAGCTAATAATATTCGACATATCTACCTTTAGACTGGCAATCTAAAAATAGATTCCGCCCAGCATGTCTATAAATAGAAGTCCATCTATTTTTCCAAATTGACCAACCATCCACAAATAGCATCTTGCAACTCATATAATATGATCGACATGTCTAAAAATAGACTTGCGCCAAAAATAGCCTGCGGGCCCACTTAGTGAAGGCGACTCTTTTCACTAAGCTCATCATCTTGTTGCAATCTAAACACTCCCTCTCAACAAGATAGAGATTATCTGCCACCCCGATCCTGCCTCTGTGGTATTCGAATTTGCTCTTAGTGAGCACCTTCGTCAAGATATCAGCATCCTGATCCTCTGTAGGAATGTAAGAAAGTAACATGATCCTCTGCTACACACAATCTTTGATATGATGATACCGGATGTCAATGTGTTTAGATCTATCATGAAATACTAGATTAATTGAGAGTTTGATGCAACTCTGATTATCACAATATATCACAGTAGGATCTAAGTGTGAACCGAACAACCTGACCAGGATCTTCCTCATCCATATAGCCTCGCATGCAGCCAAACTCGTTGTCATGTACTCGGCCTCCGTTGAACTGAGTGCCACGGATCTCTGCTTCCTACTGTACCAAGAAACTATTGTCGACCCGATATTGAAAATCCCTCCAGATGTGCTCTTTCTGTCCGTTGGGCTCCCTGTCCAATCTGCATCCGTGAAGCCATGCAGCTTCACCTCATCCGACTGTCTATACCATAATCCATATCCCGATGTGCCTCTAAGATATCTCAATACATTCTTCCCTGCCTTCCAAAATAGCTTGGTAGGCTTAACCATATCTTGTGAAGGCTGGTTAACAGCGTAGCATATGTTAGGTCGTGTATTGACTAGATACATAAGCGACCCCACCAACTGTCGGTAAACAGTGACATCCACTACCTCTGCCGATGTAGCATCCTCTTTCCTCCAACCACCAGGAAGAGGAGTGTCGATAGGCTTGCATCCATGCATGTTGAACTTCTCCAGTATCTCCCGGGCATACTTGCCTTGAGACACAAACAATCCATCACTGCGCTGCCAAATTTCCAATCCCAGGAAATAATGAAGGAGGCCCAAGTCCTTCATCTCAAACTCTTTTGCAAGATCGGCCTTGCATGAGAGTATCAATTGTTCATCACCCATCAAAATAAAATCATCTACATAAAGTAAAATGATCAGCAACTTACTGTCCACCACAATCTGGTATAGGTTTGGATCCGCCTCACTCTTGGCGAATCCAAGACCGGTGAAATAACTGTCTATCCGTGTGTATTGAGCATGAGGTGCTTGTTTCAACCCATACAGTGCTCTTTTGAGCCTGCACACATGTGACTCGCTACTGAAGATCTCGAAACCTTCGGGCTGCTCTATCTACACCTCCTCCTCAATGACTCCATATAGGAGCGCAGTCTTCACATCCATCTGATGAATGTGCCATCCCATCTGTGTTGAGAGAGCTAGGATGATCCATATGGAAGAATACCTTGCGATAGGTGCAAAGGTTTCCTCATAGTCGATCCCCTCAATCTGTGAGAAGCCCTGGGCAAAAAATCTTTCCTTGTACTTCTCGACGCTCCCGTCAGCAGCTTGCTTCACTTTGTAGATCCATCTCGAACCTACCACTGATTTCCCTTCCGGCTTTGAGACAATCTCCCATGCACTGTTTCTAACAATCGAATCATACTCTTCCACCATGGCATCTACCCATGTAGGGTCCTCCACAGCTTCCTCGAAAGAGGATGGTTCTCTCATGATACACTTTCTCATCAGAGCCATGTATCCAGTATATCGGTCAGGTGATTGTCTCTGTCTGTGCTGTGATGTAGGTGCTCCTACAATATTCTTTGCATCAAGATTCAGTCGCTCAGCTTCTGTAGTGCGCTTCCGCCCTCTGATGGTTGGCACTGCATGAGTGGTTTCTTCCACTCCATGAACCTCCTCTTGTGGCTGATCCACATCCTGAGGCTCATCCTTAGGAACTAATATCTCCTCATCTGCATGCAAGTGTGGCTCCCTCTCAAGCGAACACTTCATGAATTTCTCCTCATGAAATTTGATATCCCGTCACACAACAGTCTTCCGACTGTCTGGAAAATACACACGATAGTTGTGGGGTATTTATGTGTACCCCACAAATATCCCAACCTTTGCGGTTGGCTCCATCTTCTTCCTGGCATCCTTCGTCACATGAATGTAAATAGGTGAGCCAAAAATCTTCAAATGAAAAATATCAAGCTTCTTACTAGAAAACACCTCTTCGGGTATACTCATGCCAAGTACTCTGTGAGGACAACGGTTTTGCACGTAAACCGCAGTATTGCAAGCTTTGGCCCACAAGTGTATGGGAAGGCCCTGATCATGCAACATCACCCGTGCAGCACCCACAATCGTTTTTTTCTTTCACTCAGCGACCCCCTTCTACTGTGGGTTATGAGGCGCTATGAGCTCTCTTCGAATTCCTTCTGTGCTGCAAAAGTCTTTGAATTTTCCAGAGATGAATTCACCACCATTATCGCTCCTAATAGCCTTCACCTACTTCCCCGATTCTTTCTCCACCAGTGCCTTAAACTCACAGAACTTAGAGAATGTCTCGCTCTTCTTCTGCATGAATAAGATCCAGCACTTACGAGAAAAATCATCAACTAATATCACATAATACCAGTGCTTTGATGTCGAAGCTACTGAGAAAGGTCCACACACGTTTGTGTGAATTCTCTCAAGGATCATTGTGGCGCGACTATCCTTCTCATGAAAGGTGGCTTTCACAAATTTTCCCAAAGTACATCCCTTGCACTGATCTGACTACGCAAGTGTACCTTTGGGAAGCCCTGTAGAAATTCGCTGCAAAATTTTCAAAGCACCATGGTGAAGATGGCCCAATCTCCTATGCCATAGCTTGCCCTCATCCCGGCTCACCACTCCTTCTGCATTGCCTGCCATTACTGCGTAGCCATCTACCTGCAACTGATAAAGGTTCTTAACTTGAACACCTATCCTCCGGGTTTCACCAGTTGCCTTACTGCGCAGGAAATCCTTTCCCTCGCTAGAGACAACATCATATCCCTTGTCTTCCAACATCACCACGGAGATCAGATTCTTCTTCAATCCTGGAACATGCATGACATCCTTCAAGATGAAAGGTTTTCCAGACTCCCTCTCAAAGGAAATGGTCCTGATACCAGTCGCACTGTATCTACCATCATCACCCATCTCGATGTGCACTCCAAGATCCTTCATCCGCATTAGTAAACAAATCTTTGTCTCCTGTCATATGAAAAGACGCACCAATCGTCAAGAAACCACACTCGAACCCATCATACTTGAGACCAAGCATGAGATCAGCGAAAAATCCAGCTCAAACTACGAGGCTAAGGCCTCTCCAGCTGCAGATCCAGTAGCCTACTTATTTTTCTTCTTCTGTGGACAATTAGTGGCGTAATTTCCGTGTTGGTGACAGTGAAAGCACTTCACCTTGGACATGTCCTACTTCTTGCCTTTCACACCGGATTGAGAATTATTCTTCTTGCTCTTCCCCTTCCTTTCTTTGGCAGCCAAAGCGCAATTTTCTTCATCTTCATTCTTCGATGAATATCCATCCCTGGTACTCTGCCTTATCTCCTCCTGCACAAGATCCGACCAAAGTCTCTCCCATCCTGGCAGTTTCTCCCGACCATTGACAGAGTCCTCATAGGAATGCCAACTCTTCAAAAGCCCAAGGAGAGCCAAGCTCACCAATTCCTCTCCATCTATAGTAACCCCCACACTTCCCAGCTCATCCCTCCACTGGAAAAACTTCGTGAGGTACTTGGGTATACTGTCGCCTTTCTCCATTTTTATCTTCCTGAGTTTATCCTTGAGCACCAACTTCCTCTAGTCACTCTTGATTTGGAACAAGTCTGTCAAATATTTCCACATCAAGAATGGAGAAGCTTTACCATGAAGGCTGGACACTATGTGATCCTTCACACCTTCCAATAGAATCCTTCAACATTTTGATGTCTTCTTTTTCCATGCGTCAAGTGCGGCAGCATCGCTAGAAGTAGGTTTTGGAATTTTTGCATCTATGAACTCCTTCAACCCACTATCCTCCAGCACCGCCTCCATCCTATCCTTCCATGCAATATAATTCGAGCTGCCCTCAAGGGCATACTCCAATCGCAATCCTTTGAAAGACATGTCAACTTTGACACCAAGAAAACACTACTACAAATTCAAATTCCACCAGCACAAAACTCAATCGCTTCAATGCTTTGTAATTGCTCCAATGATCAATATCACTCTAATACCATGTAGAAATTATATAAATAATGCATTATACATCAAATATTCTCCTGATCACACACTATTTGACTTCATGCACAATACAGAATCTCTTCTACTATTGATCATTACTTGCGGAAATTAAATCAATTGCATGCACACATTGAAACCATAAAAATTCACACATATGAACACAATGTTTTAACGGGAAAGCATGAAGCTAAAAACCCCAACTATCTGTATATAATATATGTCATAGATATCATGTAACAATCCTCATACAAAGCTGATCATGTCAAGCTCTCAGTACAATACAATCGCTACACACTAATCAGGCTCAATCTAGCAAATCCATATGCCGATCTTTGCCACCTGCTAGCCTGCCTCTACTGTGCAATCCCCACTGAATATTGGCTCTGAATGAACTCAAATTGGTCCAGCCTTGCTCACACAATCCTCTTTGGCATCTCCAATCACTGTGTGGTGCAAACTCATGCAACACTATAGTCACAACTGATAGTCAACCTACTCCTTCACCTACCTCTTCACTTGTCTCCACTGAAACTGTCCACGCACTGTAGTTAACTGATGTATTATTCAGTTGATTAATGAGTTAATAATTAGTGAATTATTTAATAATTAATTCACACCACTCTCACTAGTGTATCAATCAGTTAGACTAGATACAACTAGCTCAACTGTGTCTAACTGAGTTAAACTGAACACAACTCCACCAACTACCTCAATAACTCCACCAAACTCTGTCACATGAGTTCTAACTGAAGTCTCTATGCAATAGCTCCACTTAACCCTCAGGAATAGCGTAATTCCTTCTGTCAGCTCCTGTGCCACATCTGTGCACTTAACTGAAGTGCTCCAAGAGAATAAGATAATGTTTAGAGTCCAAATATTATTAAGAGCTAATAATATTCGACATATCTATTTTTAGACTGGCAATCTAAAAATAGATTCCGCCCAACATGTCTAAAAATAGAAGTCCATCTATTTTTCCAACTTGACCAACCATCCACAAATAGCATCCTGCAACTCATAGAATATGATCGACATGTCTAAAAATAGACTTGCGCCAAAAAATAGCCTGCGGGCCCACTTAGTGAAGGCGACTCTTTTCACTAAGCTCATCATCTTGTTGAATCTCAACACTCCCTCTCAACAAGATAGGGATTATCCTTCACCCCGATCCTGCTTCTATGGTATTCGAATTTGCTCCTGGTGAGCGCCTTCATCAGAATATCTGCATCCTGATCCTCCGTAGGAATGCACTGAAGCAACACGATCTTCCGTTGCACACAATCTCCGATATGATGATACCGGATATCAATATGTTTAGATCTATCATGAAATACTGGATTAACCGAGAGTTTGATGCAACTCTGATTATCACAATATATCACAGTAGGATCTAAGTGTGAACCAAACAACCCGACCAGGATCTTCCTCATCCATATAGCCTCGCATGCAACCAAACTCCCTGCCATGTACTTGGCCTCCACTAAACTGAGTGACACGGATCTCTGCTTCCTGCTGTACCAAGAAATTGCTATCGACCCAATACTGAAAATCCCTCCAGATGTGCTATTTCTGTCCGTTTGGGATGATATTATTAAGAGCTAATAATATTCGACATATCTATTTTTAGACTGGCATTCTAAAAATAGATTTCGCCCAAGATGTCTAAAAATATAAGTCCATATATTTTTCCAACTTGACCAACCATCCACAAATAGCATCCTGCAACTCATATAATATGATCGGCATGTCTAAAAATAGACATAGTCTAAAAATAGACTTGCGCCAAAAATAGCCTGCGGGCCCACTTAGTGAAGGCGACTCTTTTCACTAAGCTCGTCATCTTGTTCCAATCTCAACACTACCTGTGTTTGGTGTTCTGAGTTCCGTGTTAATCATTTAGTTACTGTGAATGTATGTCCCACTTTTAAATTTTAATTTTGCATCCTGAATATGCTTAATGAGTGGTATCTTGTGCAAAGTAGTAAGATCTGTTTGTTGTTCCAAGTTCTTTTTGTTTTGCTTTATAGTTGTGATCGGTCGATACTTGATATGTTCCTAACCTTACTAAGGTCACGGCACGCCTCGGGTGAGACTATATGTTCTTCGGAGTAGGGTGAAAATGCCGACGTTGTGCTAGACTACTGCGGAAACCTTGTTGGCCTCTCTTTTGAACCTGGGTCTTGTTCAGAGACCTTCTTTCTCGCCAACATTAAACTTGTCCTCTTATTGATTGTCTTTATTTGGCCAACACTTATCCAATTCAAGGTCAAAGCTTGCTCCTATTTACTTGTGCAATATTGAAGGAAATTAGCTCCTAAAAAGTAGGATTTTTCTCCTATTTTATTGCACAATTCCCAAGGAATGATTCACCTTCTTAACTTCTAAGCTTGTACATTCAACTAATATAGAATTCATAATTACAATGTGCCTTTTCCTCCACTCCAGCTAGGCAATTCGAATTCCATGCATGTATGGGATATTTTTAGTTGATTGACTAGTTTAACTAAGAGATCAATGAGTTAACAAAAGTTCTATTACTCAACTGACCTTCAACTAACTCAAATAGGTACTTGAGCTCAGTTGACTGAGTCAAATTGAAAATAACTAAACTAGATTGCTAAATTTTAGAAATCACTAAATGCACAACTCTAATTTTATCCTCTAACTTGAATTTACTTAGTAAACTAGTAGACAAAGCTATGTCACACAAGTTAACTTAAATCCAAGTCATCATGTTGTTGTGGAAAATCGAATTACTAAATTTAACAAAGGCACAAGTCAAATTTAGCCTTTCTTGCTACAATTTCTAATAGTTTGTATTTTTCATTTGGACTCTTGATCTTTAAATAAACACACACTTAGTTGATTTGTTCTCAAACTCTAGATTGTTAATCATAGGTATGAAATTAAATGGTAAAATCTATTCATCCTTCGCAAGCAACTGGGCCATGAGAGCAGGTTTTAAATTAAGATCCAACAAGGTCATTTAATCATTCGTTGGATCATTGAAGACATTGATTATTACTCCAGTTCCTTTATCTGTTACAACTGTGAGCATGGAAAGGGAATACATAACCACATTGACTATTTAAGGTGACTTCAATGATTAATCAATCAAATCATGGCCAGATAACTCTAACAAGCATGGGGCCTTCTTAGGGATCAATATATATGTTGATATCAAAGATTAAGGGAGGCCCTCTTAGTGAAAATAAACACATAAAATTATTGATTTCAAATGCGCCATACTCACGAATCCAAAATAAATAAATAAGTAGCACTACATATCCAACGAAGTCAAATAATCTTAAGGTGGTTGCATATATCCCAACATTCCATAGTAAAACATACTAGGATGGGAATTGTAACTTGCACACATAACCCCCACCACAAGGTAACTAATCATAAAATCAAAATGCATTACAAAGAGAGAGAGGATGCAAACACATGAATCTTACCAAGTTTGTCCCAAAGCTATATCTGACTTTTGGGTTGGTATGACTTTGTCATATGAATAGTTTAAATATATCTTATGATTTAAAACATACTCATACACATTTCTGAGAAGTAGGATAGTGACTTCAATGATTTCATATATATTTTACTAGTACTATTATTTTGTTATTCCTCACTAGTGACATATATCAATAAGAAAAAATTTCACATCTTACGAAGAAGCATGTCATACTCTATATTGTGCTTGTGCTCATGTCAACAAGCATAATTTATTAATTTTGGTGATTATTTAGAGTATGTTACTTTTATGAGAAATGACTCAAGATCCAACCTATATGAATAGGCCCAAAGCACTTTACCCAAGACTCTCAAAATTGAAGAGCATTCAAAGTAATGATATACATTGGAAAGTATTTAAGAGTGTATTTAGTAGGAGATAGTCTATATTATAGGGATTATTGTTTATTCCTTTTACTACACAGGACCCTGATTTATTTTCCATAATTTTATGACTGTTTCCTCCACATATATGGTATATTTATTATCCTTCTGAGTTATCTTCTGCAATAATAGTCTCATGAGTTCCCATTTACTCCACATCTTGAATGGTATCCTTTATAGTTATCTTCAACAATAATGGTTTACAAACTTGAACTCAAACCTGAATCATGTTACATTGGTTCAATTATGAAAGTACAAATGTGTCTGCTTTTCTGAACATACATTGGAGCCATCAATTGTATTCAATCGATGTTTATTTTCTGGAGTTCATATAATATAATTAGCTTGTTGTTGGATTTTTCATACCCTTAGTTTGTGATGGCTACAATATCTTTAGCGATACTTCATTGGAGGTCTTAACCAAACAAACACCAAATGGGTGTATGAGACTCCTTTGTTTGTGGGACAATGGACCCACTTCGAGTAGGAATTTGACTGTGAATTCTACATGCATGTACATAATCTACCCCCTATTGATTTGAACATGTGACCTTTTGTGAGGAATATGTAGTAACTGTTAGCCATCAGTAAATTTTGTCACAACAAATGATGGCTAAATATGTTCTTAAGTCTTCAAGAGATTATTTTCATAGAAAACTACTCATTCTTGAAGCCTTTTGGTGTCTTCTGACTTGGGAGTAATCTTCACTGTTGTTTCCTTCAAAAGAGCATTCAAAGAAGTCCTGCTAATAACCAGATAAAAACTGTTATGGAGCCATTTTCCATCATTTCATAAATTCATTTTTGCCCACTTTTCACCCATGTTTACCTATCCTAACCACTCATTTTTCCTCTAAAAAACCCCCTTTCCTCCCTCATTTACCCTCGTTCTCCCATTAAAACCCTTTTTAAACTATAAAAACCCCTTTTTTGGTTTAAAACATCCCTATTTTACCCTATCGGAACCTTTAAAGAAGTCCAAAAAACCCACTTTTTGGCCCTTTTTTGACATTATTTATACATAGGCTTTAATCCCCCTTGGCTTAAGCCCCCCTTACCTTTCTCCATCATAAAGCCATGCGCCCGCGACCAGGCATTAGTCTCCATCGCCTTCGCACGTCAACGTTCCCAATTCCTCTTTCCCCTTACCTTTTTTCTGTTGATTGGCAAATCTCCCGATGCAATCACAGCTGTCAATCACGTTTGATCTGATGGCCAAGCACTTAATACTA
Source organism: Pinus albicaulis (assembly GCA_034641835.2). Lineage (NCBI taxonomy): Eukaryota > Viridiplantae > Streptophyta > Pinopsida > Pinales > Pinaceae > Pinus > Pinus albicaulis. The sequence continues at coordinate 289,775,434 of CM076582.1, forward strand.
CGTGCCAATCCTTCAACCCCTTTCTTCCCTGGCTCCCAGTCCCTTTACTCCTCCATGGGACCATGCCCCAGCACCGGACCTTAGCCCCCATCGGCATCGGCAAATCGCGTTATTTCTTCATTTTACTTTCTTTTTCCTCTGCCGATGATTCAACCGCCGATACAATCTACACCGTTGATCTGCCAAGATCAACGACTGTCGGCACTCCTTTCCTTCATAAGTTCCCTCTATCCCCAACCCCTTATCTCTCTGCCCCCGGTTCCTGTTTCTTCCATGAGACCTTACCATTCTCTGCCTTTTAAGCCCCTCTCCCTTTTTCTTTTCAAATTTCTGCCCCCATCATATTTCTTCCCCTTCGAATAAATCTTGACCATAGATCTTATATATACAACGGTGATCATCATCCTCCCCCCACCATTCGTCCATTTGACCATCCCTTATCCCTTCACCCTTACTAGAAAATCCCACCGTTGATCTTTCAGATCTAACGACGTTCAGCATTTTCAGCCCCACCCATTCGCATTTCACTACCAAAAAAAATAGATGACGTATCCTGATGGCCCACCCCATTCTTCTACCATGCAACTCTCTGCCATCGCACTGATCTTTCACCGGTGGATCTACAGCCCCATATCCAATGACCTGCACACTATTTCATGCCCGATCTAACAAAACACCTCCAACGTGCATCTTGCACATGAAACAGGTGGTTTCGCAGAAGCTACGCATCAAGCAATGAACTATATCACGTTTAAAATGCCCAAAACCGCTAACTGCATTAGCATTGCGCGAAAACCATTCGTGGTTTTCCAATACCGCCTTCCCAAATGTTCACGCCAAAGCCATTTTAAAACCTGTTTTTGCCTTTCTGCCTATGGAATCCTCCTCTGCGCGTATCCCTCCCTCCTCACTGCTCCATGACCTCCACCAGAGCCCTCTGTTGCAGTCTACCTATAGCCCACAGGATTTATTTAATATGTTTTTTGTTTTGCAGGTTTTAATGGCGGCAATTGATACACAGGTTTACCAAAGCAAAGTATTGTTGCAGGACCCTGGATTATGGTTTTCTCAGGCCCGATTGAATGCAGAAAGCGTCAAAAGGGCCAAACTTCCACATTTAAATCAATATACCATGAATAGTGGTTACACAGCAAGGTCCTTCGATGCATCACTACCACCTGTAAATCTAGCAATAAAGACAGAGATCAGAAGGATAAAGACAAGAGGATTAAGCATGAAGTTGAAGATTAAATGCTTAAACTCACAGTATAAAGACAAAAACATAGTTTAAAGATAGAAGATGGTCCGAGAAGGTCTAATAAAGCCTTAAAACACAATCAAAAGCTAAATATCAGTGTTTGAAGGCCTAAAGACAAATCAACAAAAAATGACTTCAGAATGCCAGGACATTGAAGTATTTATTTCTCCAAGGACTAAAAATGCCACTTATAGTTTTATTTACCTCAGAAGAGCACATATTAAATGCACAGTCAGAAATGTTTTCCCAAAAACTCTTCAAAAAGTAATTGACAACCATCCTGCTGAAAAACCATCTGTAAAACTGTCAGAACAGTTATTAAGAAAAAATGGGGCTACAAAACCCAAAAAATGATAGTTTACTTGTCATAGAGGTCAAACAGTGTACTTCAGACCAAGTTGGCTTCAAAGGACAGGCCTCAAAGTTATTACCAGCCTACTAGTTGGTTTCAGAGTCAACTAAAAGTAGCTAAAGTGGTACAAGAAGTTATTGCTATGATTATTAAGCAAGATGGACATTCGAATACCTATCCCATCCTATCTTAATTAATATTTATTACCATTTCTGCAACACCCTTCCTCATTTTCGCCTATATGTATTCACAGAAAACTCATTGTAAAAGATTGGAAAATTGTTAATTGTCTGAACTATTATTGAGTAAGAGTTACGAGTAGTTGTAATATAGTAGGCTGGGAAGAGAAGAATTGGACTGTAAAAGCTATTGGATTTGAAGTATGTAACTAGTCTTGCACATCAATATACAAGAAGATTCACTGGATCCTGATCTAAATCATTGGTGATGTTATTCTCACTATAATTGTTATTCTCTTTATGTTTTCCACTGTGTTCATATTCTCTGATAAAGAACAGAAAATATAGATTAGGATTTACCTCTAAAGTACCCTAATTCTAACCGATGAGCTTTATCTGTATGTTTTCCTCTAAATGTGTATTTGGGAATGATTTCAATAGAGTATAACCAGTCAAAGATATTGGTGAGCCCATGTTTTTGCTGAGTAGAACTTGAGATGTTGTTCTTGAATGTTATTTTCACTGCATGCTAAGTAGAGCCCTAATCAAGGAAGTTTATGGTTAGCCCTATCCCTTGTTTAGTCTTAAACAGTTGTTTTGAGGATTTCCCTTAAGATTATGCCGAAAGCAAGATAGGTTAAAAGTCCTTACTTGATCTTAGGTTGATTTTTATGTTATCTTAAATGTTTTCCCTTGAGAGTATGTCAAAAGCAAGATAGGTTAAAAGTCCTTACCTGATCTTAGGCTGCCCTTTGTTTCTTACATGTTTACTTCTTTCTCCACACTTTTTAATGTTTCATACCACCAACTCAAACTAAAAAATATTCTGATATAGATGACTTGCCCTTTGAAAACCTTGAATAGTTGTTGTGCAAGTAAACCCTTTTATGACTCAATAGAACAATGGTTTAGCACTATTTTTTGACCTATCTTCCCATGCTGAAATAGCCTTCCACTTTTTCCTCCTTTATTTCACATGACCTTCTCATTTAATGATTCCCAACCAAAAACAAACAAAAAAACCCCTTGTACTTCTTAACTAGCCTAACATCATATTAGAAGCCTTAAAGATATATCCTTTGAAAACACATATAGGGAGATCCCTCTCTGAGTCCAGGAGGGCTAGATCCTAGGATTCCAAAGTGGTTCTGATGTTTCCTTGTCAATTAGTATGCCAATCTGCTAAATCACAAGACCCCAACATAATGGCGACTCCACTAGGGAGTTCTGAGTAAATTTAAATCTTAGACATCCTTAAGACCCCAGAAGACCCATAGCAGCCTTAGATTGGTAGTTAATTACAGATGGTGGACAACAACTCATCTTAAAACATTTGAAATCATCCACCCGGTGACTCCACAATTCCCAAAATACCAAAATACTCCACTGCTGATCAGTAGGCCTACTGATTACTCCTCATTTCACAAAGACTCCACTGGGGAAGCCCACACTACCATTCAAACATCGTGATCACCCATGATTAGGAAAATTTGAGGATTAAGTTTTCTTTTTTAAAGACTATTTTGCCTCTAAATATTGTCATATCTGGCTAACTTTCTTCTTTTTGGGTCTGAATCTTAACATACTAGCTTCAAGAAAAATCCATACCATATCTTATCCTGACCCAAATCCTCCTGAAATAATTGATAATCCAGAAAGAATTCTTAGGAAGTCTCCTGTATTTGGGATCAAACTATTATCGGTTCAATTCACAGAGCTAATTCTATCCCTGAAAACCTTTCAGATCTTCAAGAGATCCAAGTTGACTTAGATTTTCCAAGTAATTTACCAAGAACTAAGTCACTTAATGCTATAGATCAGACAGACTTTGAGCCTCCAAGTTCACCACAACATAGTGGCCAACATATTAGCAGTAAAGAAACCCCTCCATCCACACCTCTTGATCTTCATTTCATTCATAACTTTGGTTTCTCTCACCCCAAATCTGCTCAATAGTCTCTTGCTGGTCCAAGCACTTCTATCATCCATATACCCACTGTTCAAACCACTCCATTCTTCCCACAAAATCCTATCATGGTAGCATGGTATGCTCCCCTAGTGTTACCACAACCTTTGGTTCCTTTACCCAATGAATATCAGTCCAGAATTCCCCATTTCACAGGAAATTAATCCACTACTGCTCAACAACACGTAGCCAAAATGAATGATGCCTTTGATTATATGGAAATAGAAGATGAAACCATTAAGATGAGAATATTTGCCCAAATTTTAGAAAGAGAAGCCAAGAAATGGTTTAAGGGTTTAGCTCCTAATAGTATAAATGATCTCCCTTCTCTACATCAAACATTCATAAACAAATGGGAAACTAGGAAGAACCCTCTCCAAATACTATCAAATTACAACAACCTCAAGAAAAACATTGGGGAAAGTGTTCAGAATTATTGCACTAGATTCAATAGTGTTTATAACGCACTGCCCCCAGATTTGAAACCTCCACAAGGCTCAGCTTTGGCTAAATTCCCTTAAGGATTTGATCCCTAAATGGCCTATCAACTAAGAGAAATGGATCCCTTGACTTTAGAAGATATGCAGAAGGGAGCTCTTAGCGTGGAAGCAAATTTTATTGAGAAGAGAGCTAGGATGAGGGCTGAAAAGAAAGTAACATATAGGGAAGACACTGCATCTTCCTCATCTGATTCAAAATTAGGCCATCTAGCCAAGAACATGGACAGGTTAGAAAAGATGATGGAGAGGTTAGTTTTCCAAACAAATGTTCAGAATAGGAACCAGCCTCAAAATCAGAATCAGAACTTTAGGAGAAACCCCCCTCAGATTAGACAAAGAGATGTTGATCAACAAATCAGACCTCCATTCCAAGAAAATTATGTTGGTGAATATGAGGGAATGATAGAAGAGCCAGAGAAAACTATTATAAACATGCTAGGAGTAAGTAATGGAGACCCTGCCTTCTTCATAGAGGATGACCAGGCCACATGTACATATTATGATAATGAAGGCTTAGAATCTGAGGACTATAGGCAAGGCTTTGTGAATGCCATCATAGAGGTCCACAAGCAATATGACCTCAGGAGCAAAAAGAACCAAGAAAATCCCCAAACAAAGACCTCTGACACTGCTGCTAAAAACAGATCTGAAAGAGTGATTAGAAAGGCTGCTAAAAAAATAAAACAGCAGTTGAAAGTTCTGGTAAAAACAAGGGAAAAAACACTCAAACCACTGACAAACAGAGTGTGGACCCTAGTAGCACTAGCACTTCAGCTAGTACCCCTGTAAAAGCAGTTTTAACTGATGTACATAGTAAAAAATAGCAAGTTGATTTTGTTGATAAGTTGGTGACTAACAAGACAAATTTCAGCCTTTCAAAGAATCAGTTCCCTTTCAATTTGGAAAGCGAAATTGCTAAAATCAAGATCTTTGTCCCCCTCACTGAGTTAGTCACTCAAGATGTATATAAATGTCAGGTGTTAAAATATTTGAACATAGAAGAAAATAATGACTTTGTCAACTTAAATGATGATCGGCTAGCCCTTTTATTTGGCCATAAAATTGAAGGAAAGTTCCAAGAAGGGGTGGTCCCTCCTTTCTATGTCAGCTTGAATATCCATGATAAAATTTTACACAATGTTATGCATGATTCAGGGGCTTCACATAACCTCATTCCCAAAGTAATCATGGAGAGATTAGGCCTTGAGATAGCCAGACCATATAAATATTTGTATTCTTTTGACTCTATTAGAGTAAAATGCTTAGGCCTGATCAAAGATCTTTGTGTAAACTTGACCCAAATCCCAGCCAAATGCATGGTGATGGATGTGGTAGTGGCTGATGTGCCCCCCAAATATGGCATGCTTCTTTCAAGATCATGGGGTGCTAAGCTTCAAGGAACCATGCAAATGGACATGACATATGCCACCATTCCTGTGTTCAGTCAACCTAGAAGACTTTATAGGGAATCACTCGTGAAATTTATGGTGAGTAGTCAAGAAAAGTTAGAAAATTCCCCTCTTTATTCTGTCCATACTAACCTAGACTCATTCATTCTTTACAATGATGAAAGCTTTGATGAGAAAGAATTGGAAAGTGAGCAATCCCCCAGCATAACAGAAAACACAGGAGGAGAGGACAGGAAAGGAGAGGATCTCAAATAGTTTTCCAAATCTGAAAATTACAGCAAACAAAACAAAAAGTATGAGCAGCCCACTATCCACTAGCGTAGTGCAAGTCATGAGAGTCAAGAAGAAAGGCCTCAACTCCATGAAAACTTTAAGGAACAAGACCAACGTGAACATGCTGCAGAACCCATAAAACTGCATAATGATAGTCAAAACACACAGGACAAAGGGGATAGGAATGAAAACAACCACAAGTCTGAAACTAGCCCTCTTTGGAGTATGATTTTTGATGGGTCTTGTAATAGAACTGGTGCAGGAGCAGGGGTGTGGCTTCACAACACAAAGAATAATCACGCTGAAAGCCATTCATGCAAGTTAAACTTCCAATGCACAAATAACATCAGTGTATGAAGCACTCCTCTTAGGACTACATTTACTGAAGAAATTAGGAGCCAGGAGGATAGCTATTCATGGAGATTCTGAACTGATCATTAGACAAATAAATGGAGAGTACACTGCCAAACATCCAAGGCTGAGAGCCTATAGAAATGATGCTATGTACCTTTTGAAAACTTTTGAGGAATATGAACTTTTTTTTGTCCCTAGAGACCAAAACATTCTGGCCAATGGTTTAACTTGTGCTACCAATTGATGCCAAAGGCCTTATGACAACAAATAGTTCACAGTCCAAGTGAAATACAGACCAGTTTTCCTAGAAAATGAAAAGTATTGGCAAGTATTTTAGGGAGATAAATAGATAGAAGACTTTCTGCAGTTTAGAAATGAGTTTGAATTGCCAAATTCAAACTCAAAGTATGATAAAGACTGTTTTAATGAGGAACAACCTATTGAAAAAGAACTTCCTCCCATTACAAAAATAAATCTACTAACCCGTGAGTTTGAAAATCAAATAGAAGAGTACATAAACTCAGGAAAATAATACCTATAGGTATTACAGTCTAAAGACAAAGGTTTACCCAAAGGACTAGCACCTCTAGAAGACTTGTTTGATTTTAATGACGTTGCCAAGAAACCAACAATAGAACCCACTGAATCTGATATTGAGGAATGCAATATAGGCAGTAAAGACAAGCCTAAAATGATCAAGTTATCTAAAACATTGCCAGCTCACATGAAACTGAAGTATATTGAGTTGTTTAAAGATTTTTTTGATGTATTTTCTTGGAGCTATGAGGATTTAAAGGCATATTACACATAGACCATTCAGCATAAGATACCACTTAAAGAAAACCAGAAACCATTTAGACAAAAATTACACAAAATAAACCCTGTGCAGTTACCTCTGGTTGAGAAAGAAATCAAGAAAATGTATGATGTTGGAATTATTGTTCCTGTCAGATACTCAGAGTGGATATCTAATATTGTAGCTATAAGAAAGAAAACAGGAGAAATAAGGCTCTGTATTGAGTTAGGAACTTGAACAGAGCCTCATTAAAAGACAACTATCCCTTGCCTAAAATGGAGCACATCTTATAAAGGGTAGTTGGTTCCAAGAGGATTTCTTTGCTAGATGGCTTTTCAGGATATAATCAGATATTGGTACTCCCTGAAGACCAGCTGAAGATAGCCTTCACTACTCCTTGGGGCACTTTCATGTATGTGAAAATGCATTTTGGATTAATGAATGTCAGTGCCACCTTTCAAAGAGCCATGGACATTGCTTTCTCAGAAGAAATAGGCCACTTCATTGTGATTTATTTAGATGAAATTACAGTCTATTCCAAAATAGATGAAGAACACCTAGTACACCTAAGAAAGGTCTTTGAGAAATGTAGAAAATTTGGGCTATCTTTAAATCCCAAGAAGACATTGTTTGGTCTCCAAGAAGGTAAACTTCTTGGTCATATCATATCTGAAAAAGGGATCAAAATAGACCCAAAAAGGGTTGAAGGTATATTGCAGATCAGTCACCCTAGAAACATCAAAGAACTTCAATATTTCATTGGAAAGATTAATTTCTCAAGAAGGTTCATACCCAACTTGGTAGAACTCCTTAGGAACATGACAAACATGCTAAAGAAAGAAATAAGAGTTAAATGGACCTTAGAAGCAAAGAAATCCTTTGAATTGGTCAAACATGCACTCACCCAAGCACTGGTCCTTATTAGTCTTGATTTCACTAAGGACTTCCTCATCTTTTCATTTGCATCAAAACATACTGTGGCTGCTATCCTATTACAAAAAAATCCAGAAGGACAAGAGCAGCCAATTGTATTTTTCAGCAAGGCATTAATAGATGCACCTCTGAAATATAATATCATGGAAAAATAGGCCTATGCTTTGGTCAAAGCCTTGAAGGATTTCAAAGTTTATATTTTACACTCTCACATTGTTGCTTTTGTGCCTCATATAGTGGTAAAAGACATTTTGTCACAAGACCTTGATGGCAAAAGAGGAAATTGGATTGTTGTGATATTGGAATATGATTTGGAAATTAAACCCACTAAACTCATTAAGGGTCAGGGCCTAGCACAATTAATGGTTGAATCTAACTTGTAAGCACTTGATATAAACATGATAGATGCATTAGATGAGCAAGGAGAGTTGGAAACTCCACCTATTGAAGATCATTTCCTCAATTCATCCTGGTATGCTGATATTTTGTATGTACTTACTAATCTCAATCCCCCTCCTGGTATGTCTAAAACAAAGGAAAGGTTCTTGAAGTTAAAAGCTGTAAATTACTGCATTTTAGATAAATATTTGTATTAGAAGAATGCCAGTGGTTTATTGCCTAAATTTTTGCCTGAGGTTGATGCAGATAGGATCAAGCATGAGTTTCATGAAGGAGAATTTGGAGGCCACCTAAGTTGGAAAACCACTGCTAATAAAATACTTAGAGCTGGAAATTACTGGCCCACCCTCTTTCAAGATGTCCACAAAAAGATAGTTACCTACCACAAATGCCAAATCTTTGAAGGCAAGAGAAAACTGCTTCCCTTACCATTGCAACCAATCACTGTTGAAGCTCCTTTTCAACAGTGGGGCCTAGACTTCATTGGAGAAATCCATCCTCCCTCATTTTCCCAACATAGATGGATACTAACAACCACTGATTATTTCACCAAATGGATAGAAGCCATCCCTTCTAGGAATGCCATAGAATCAGTTATCATAAAATTCCTTGAAGACCATATTCTGTCTAGATTTGGCTGTCCTAGGAAAATCATCACTGACAATGTTGTTGCATTTAGTTCTAAAAATATGGTTGATTTCTGTCACAGATATCATATTGTGCTTGGCCATTCCACGGCTTATTACCCTCAAGGTAATGGGCTAGCATAATCTTCCAATAATAGCCTGATAAACATAATAAAGAAGCTGCTGGAAGAAAATCAGAGGTCATGGCACAACAAGCTGGTACATGCTTTATGGGCAGATAGATTGATAACAAAGAAATCAATTGGAATGTCTCCCTATCAGCTGTTTTATGGAGAAGATGTAGTTTTTCCTGCCAGTTTAGGAGTGCCAATGATGAATTTGGTCCAAGAAATACAATCAGAGGAAGATAGCATGATGATAAGGATAAATCAGACCATACATCTTCAGCAAACCAGGGAAGAAGTTTATAATAGAGCATAGAAAGTACAAGAGAATATCAAAAGGTTGTTTGATAAGAGGACAAAGGCAAGTGATTTAAAAATTGGTGACAAAGTACTCAAATGGGATTCAAGGAGAGAAGATAAGGGAAAACATGGCAAGTTTGACAATTTATGGCAAGGCCCTTACATCATTCAATCTGCTATTGGTCACAATGCATTTTTTCTACAAAATATGGATGGTACAGACCTGTTTGGGGGTCCTGTCAATGGCAGGATACTCAAGCATTATTTTTGTTGAACTCACAGTTTAAAGCTTTAATTGTCCATTGTAAATATCATAGTTTTATTTTTTTTTGAAAATTTGAAAAATACAACAACAATAGAAAAGAGAAAAAGAGGGTAGATTAAAATAAGAAGGGTACAACCCCATACCAAAAAATAAAGAAAGTCAGAAAGTGTGCAAGCTTAAATGCCACTACCAAAAGAAGCACTGCTATTTAGTCATACAACCTAATCATGACTAGATAGATTTCAATTTACTGTTGATAGGTTAGTGAAGAAGATCTGTCAAACTGTTTAACCTTGGCTTATTAGTAGATTAGATTAAGATAGAAAATAATTGGTTATAATATGCTCAAAATATAAACCAAAGAATCAAAATAAAGATGGCTCTAACAAGCTCAAAACCTGAGCCAAAGAAAGGAAAAAGACCGGTTCTAACATGCTGAAAAGTTGAACCAGGTAAAGAAGAAGAAGACAGCTCAAAAAGGATCAAAATCAGAACTGAAAAGGAAAGGAAGGACTCTCATTGTTTTCAGATCTTAAGCCTTCTAAGTTTTGTTTTACCTTTATGCAAATAAAGGTCTATGTGCAGCTTGTTTTATGCCATAGTCTTACAGCAAATCAGACAATTTAATCCTAGTTTGGCTATGTTTTCAATTTCTATTTTAGAATATAGAGAATGAAATCTGTCAGACAGTTTAATCCTAGCAGACAGTAGATTAGGTAGAGAAGCTATGAGTTCAACTGTTTAATCTGAACTCATGGAGAAATAAGGGTAGATTTAGATTAGTTTTTCATGCTTTAAAAAGAATAAAATGTTGATGTCAAAGGTTTTCAAGTCCAGGTGCACCTTATGAAGAAAAATATTAGGAAGATAGGCTGTGTAGGTAGAATGTTTGGGAGAAATCATCTGGTTATGATAAGTACTGATCATATTTTCAAGCAGCATGATCAAAGAAGAAAGAGGATTGTCAAAGTGCAGGATAGTGATCTACATTCCAAAGATAAAATTTCTGAGGTTCTTGACACCTCCAAGGAGCTGCCATCCCCAAGTGGAGCCACTCTTAGCCATCAGTAAATTTTTTCACAGCAAATGATGGCTAAATATTTTCTTAAGTCTTCAAGAGATTATTTTCATAGAAAACTACTCATTCTTGAAGCCTTTTGGTGTCTTCTGACTTGTGAGTAATCTTCACTATTGTTTCCTTCAAAAGAGCATTCAAAGAAGTCCTGCTGATATCCAGAGAAAAACTATTATAGAACCATTTTCCATCATTTCATAAATTCATTTTCACCCACTTTTCATCCATGTTTACCTATCCTAACCACTCATTTTTCCTCTAAGAAATCCCCTTTCCTCCCTCATTTACCCTCATTCTCTCATTAAAACCCTTTTAAAACTATAAAAACCCTTTTTTTGGTTTAAAACATCCCTATTTTGCCCTATTAGAACCTTTAAAGAAGTCCAAAAAACCCACTTTTTGTCCCTTTTCCGACCTTATTTATACATAGGCTTTAAGCCCCCTTGGATTAAGCCCCCCTTCCCTTTCTTCGCCATAAAACCATGCACCCGCGACCAGGCATTAGCCCCCATCGCCTTCACGCATCGGCGTTCCCAATTCCTCTTTCCCCTTACCTTTTTTCTGCCGATTGGCCGATCTCCCGATGCAATCACAACCGTCAATCACGTTTGATCTGATGGCCAAGTGCTTAACACTACACACCAAGCCTTCAGCCCCTTTCTTCCCTAGCTCCTAGTCCCTTTACTCCTCCACGAGACCATGCCCCGGCACTGGACCTTAGCCCCCATCAGCATCAGCAAATCGCATTATTTCTTCATTTTAATTTATTTTTCCTCCACCGATGATTCAACCGCTGACACAATATGCACCGTTGATCTACTGAGATCAATGGCTATCGGAACTCCTTTCCTTCATAAATTCCCGCTATCCCCAACCCCTTAACTCTTTGCCCCCGGTTCCTGTTTCTTCCACGAGACCTTACCATTCTCCGCCTTTTAAGCCCCTTTCCCTTTTTCTTTTTCGAATTTCCGCCCCCATCATATTTCTTCCCCTCCGAATAAATCTTGACCGTAGATCTTATATATCCAACGTTGATCATCATCCTCCCCCCACCATTCTTCCATTCAACCATCCCTTATCCCTTCACCCTCACTAGCAAATCCCATAGTTGATCTTTTAGATCCAACGACGTTCGGCCTTTTCAACCCTACCCATTCGCATTTCACTACCAAACAAAATAACTGACGTATCCTGATGGCCCACCCCATTCTTCTGCCATGCAACTCCCCTCCATCGCGCTGATCTTCTGTCGTTGGATCTACAGCCCCATTTCCAACGGCTTGCGCACCATTTCGCGCCTGATCTAACAAAACACCTCCAACATGCATCTTGCACGCGAAACAGGCGGTTTCGCAAAAGTTGTGTGTCAAGCAATGAACTATATCGCGTTCAAAATGCCCAAAACCGTTAACCACCTAAGCGATGCGTGAAAACCATTCGTGGTTTTCCAATACCGCATTCCCAAATGTTTGCGCCAAAGCCATTTTAAAACCTATTTTCGCCTTTCCACCTATGGAATCCTCCTCTGCACATATTCCTCCCTCCTCATTGCTCCATCACCTCCGCCAGAGCCCTCTGTTGCAGTCTACCTATAGCCCGCAGGATTTATTTAATATGTTTATTGTTTTGCAGGTTGTAATGGCGGTCATTGATACACAGGCTTCCCACAACAAAGTATTGTTGCAGGACCCCAGATGATGGTTTTCTCAGGCCCGATTGAATGCAAAAAGGGTCAAAAGGGCCGAACTTCCACGTTTAAATCAATATATCACAAATAGTGGTTACACAGCAAGGTCCTCCAATGCATCATTACCACTTGTACATCCAAAAATAAAGACAGAGATCAAAAGGATAAAGACAAGGGGATTAAGCATGAAGTTGAAGATTAAACACTTAAACTCACAGTATAAAGACAAAAACACAGTTTAAAGACAGAAGATGGTCCATGAAGGTCTAATAAAGCCTTAAAACACAATCAAAAGCTAAATATCAGTGTTTTAAGGCCTAAAGACAAATCAACAAAAAATGACTTTAGAATGCCAGGACATTGAAGTATTTATTTCTCCAAGGACTAAAAATGCCACCTATAGTTTTATTTACCTCAAAAGAGCACATATTAAATGCACAGTCATAATTTTTTTGCCCAAAAACTATTCAGAAAGTAATTGACAGCCATCCAGTTGACAAACCATCTGTAAAACTGTCAGAACAGTTATTAAGCAAACATGGGGCTACAAAACCCAAAAAATGATAGTTTACTTGTCATAGAGGTCAAACAGTGTACTTCAGACCAAGTTAGCTTCAAAGGACAGGCCTCAGAGTTATTACCAGCCTACTAGTTAGTTTCAGAGTCAACTAAAAGCAGCTAAAGTGGTACAAGAAGTTATTGCTATGATTATTAAGTAAGATGGGCATTCGAATACCTCTCCCATCCTGTCTTAATTAATATTTATTACCATTTTTGCAACACTCTTCCTCATTTTCGCCTATATGTATTCACAGAAAACTCATTGTAAAAGGTTGGAAAATTGTTAATTGTTTGAACTGTTATTGAGTAAGAGTTGTTGAATAGTTGTAATATAGTAGGTTGGGAAGAGAAGAATTGGACTGTAAAAGCTATTGGATTTGAAGTATGTAACTGGTATTGCATGTCAATATACAAGCAGATTCACTGGATCTTGATCTAAATCGTTGGTGATGTTATTCTCACTGTAATTGTTATTCTCTTTATGTTTTCCATTGTGTTCATATTCTTTGATAAAGAACAACAAATATAGATTAGGATTTACCTCTAAAGTACCCTAATTCTAACTGATAAGCTTTATCTGTATGTTTTCCTCTAAATGTGTATTTGGGAATGATTTCAATAGAGTATAACCAGTCAAAGATGTTGGCGAGCCCATGTTTTTGCTGAGTAGAACTTGAGATGTTGTTCTTGAATGTTATTTTCACTGCATGCTAAGTAGAGCCCTAATCAAGGAAGTTTATGGTTAGCCCTGTCCCTTGTTTAGTCTTAAACAGTTGTTTTGAGGATTTCCCTTAAGAGTATGCCGAAAGCAAGATAGGTTAAAAGTCCTTACTTGATCTTAGGTTGCTTTTTATGTTAAGTTAAATGTTTTCCCTTGAGAGTATGTCAAAAGCAGGATAGGTTAAAAGCCCTTACATGATCTTAGGTTGCCCTTTGTTTCTTACATGTTTGCTTCTTTCTCCACACTTTTTAATGTTTCATACCACCAACTCAAACTAAAAAATCTTCTAATATAGATGACTTGCCCTTTGAAAACCCTTGAATAGTTGTTGTGCAAGTAAACCCTTTTATGACTCCATAGCCCAATGGTTTAGCACTATTTTTTGACCTATCTTCCCATGCTGAAACAGCCTTCCACTTTTTCCTCCTTTATTTCACATGACCTTCTCATTTAATGATTCCCAACCAAAAACAAACAAACAAACCCCTTGTACTTCATAACTAGCCTAACATCATATTAGAAGCCTTAAAGATATATCCTTTGAAAACACATATAGAGAGATCCCTCTCTGAGTCCCAGAGGGCTAGATCCTAGGATTCCAAAGTGGTTATGATGTTGCCTTGTCATTTAGTATGTCAATTTGCTAAATCACAGGACCCCAACAGTATCATTAATTGTAATGTATTAATTTTGTTAATTGATAATGTGAAATGTTTGTAATATCATTATGACTTGAATTAATTTGGCATTTATTTTCAAAAGTACTCTATATTTAGTATTTAAAAAATATTTATCAAATGATATTTACCAAAATTGTACTCAAACTAAGATTTATATGTAATTTTTTTTTGTGAAATAAGAGTATTTATACATGATAATCATTTATTTATATATTTTCAAATTAACATTATAATTAATTTAAGATTTCAAAATTCTATTAGTTTTGAAATTCCAACTAATAGATCATATTTTTTTCTATATAAGATTCATTATATATCTAAATTTACAATAACAATAATGTAACTCTAAGAAAAATACATCCGAAATTTTGAAAAAATAAAATGATAAATAAAATTCTAATATATTATTTTAAGTTATGTTGTATTTTTAAAGTAGATAATTTGTGTAACCATTTATTAACTATAATTAATATGATGATTTAAGTGAGTAAGTTATATTGTTTTTTTATCAGATAATTTTGACTTTCAATTTTTTTTGAAAATTTTATTAAGTTTATTAAAATTTTGAAATAAATAAATATTAAACTAAATATTTATACATAATAATCATTTATTTATATATTTTCAAATTAACATTATAATTAATTTAAGATTTCAAAATTCTATTATTTCTGAAATTCCAACTAATAGATCATATTTTTTTCTATATAAGATTCATTATATGTCCAAATTTACAATAACAATAATGTAACTCTAAGAAAAATACATCTGAAATTTTGAAAAAATAAAATGATAAAATAAAATTCTAATATATTATTTTAAGTTACTTTGTATTTTTAAAGTAGATAATTTGTGTAAACATTAATTAACTATATTACAAAGTAGATAATTTGTGTAAACATTAATTAACTATAATTAATATGATGATTTAAGTGAGTAAGTTATATTGTTTTTTTGTCAAATAAATTTTATTTTCAATTTTTTTAAAAGTTTATTAAATTTATTAAAATTTTGAAATAAATAAATATTAAACTAAATATTTTGAAAATAAATTAATTAATTAATTAAAATTTTTAAATTTGAATTTCTATTTTCGAATAGACTAATTTTAAATTATATAAAATTAAATTGTCAAAAAAATCACCATGTGACCAAGTGTCTAACAATTAATTATCAGTACACGTCAAATCTTAATATCTATGAAATCTGAATTCGCTATGTATAAAGGGTTTGTCAAATTTATTATTCCAAAGCTTCAATAGTCGTGAGTTAATATGAATAAATTTAAATAAATTCAACTTCAAATATTTATAACATTATCACAGATTTATTTTTTAAATAATCACATCAAATTAAAAAATAATGGAATTATTAAAAAATAATGTTTTTTTGGTTCACTTGAAAAAAAAATTAAATGAAATTGTTGTATAAATGAAACATGATTTTGCCTTTTATCGATTTTTCATATAGTTAAAAAATAATTTTTCCTTAAAATGATTGTAATTGTTATTTTTAATAAAACAAATTATATATATATATATATATAATAAAAATTGATATCTATTGAATTTAAAAAAAATTCATGTGGGAAAATATCTAATCCATAATTTGAAAGAAAATAAATATTTTACATTTGTTATTATTAAAATTGGGTAAAGTAAATCTTGTTAAAATTGCAATTTTGAGTTGTTGAAATTATTGTTTTTAATATAAAAATAAATTCAACACTATTAAATATTTAAGTATTGAGAGGTTTTCTCAGTGCATTATATTAGATATCAGTTTTTGGGATTCAATTGCGTTAAGTAAGTTATTCATCTATGACCCTTTCCATGAGAGGTAGTAGTAACTAACTAATTTCTCATGATTTTTGAATAGTCCACTTAGCACTCATTGCATCGGGTGATGACAAGGGTGAAGAAGTGGGATTGAAAATAGTGAAATGAATCACATAACATCAATCATCACTTCCGAGGCTTGCACCTGGTAAGGACTTCCCGGGAGGTCACCCATCCTAGATTGTCTCTGGCTCAAGCACACTTAACTATCACTTAGCTTGCTACCTCATTTGCAAAACCTTAGCAAGTATTCTTTTGCAATCACTATTACACTTGGAATTTATGTAATGAATGTTAATATTTGATATTTATAATTTCATTAATTCAAAATGATATCTATAGGATTTTGTGGTAAGAATGTTTGGTGTCCCCTCATGTTATTATATCTGTTGAGGGAGGTTATATTGTTTTTTATTTTGGTAAGAAAAATTGACCTTCAATTACTTTTGAAATTTTCTAACCGATTTTATGAAGTTCATTAAAGTTTAATAAATAAATAAATATTAAACTATATATTTTGAAATTTGAATTTTTATTTTATTTTTAAAATATAGATTTCTCTTTTCTAATTGATTGATGACAATATTTCATGTGGTTTTAAATTGAATTATGAGATATAAAAACTATATTTAAAAATAAAAAATATGAAAAAAGTTTTATTTAATAATGGTTGTTATTGTAGCCTTAAATTATGGCGGGAAACTATCCACATGGCATTCTATTGTGCAAAAATTGCAATAAAAATCATTATTGTAGTCTATTAACATTTATTTGAGTATTTTTATGTCATTACATTTTCTCCTTCATTTTATTTTTATTTAAAAATAAATTTCTAGCCAAAAATTATATAGACTTCATTAACTATATCAAACCATATTTTGACATCAAATTACTTTCAAAATATGCTTTACAAAAATAAACACATCCAAAATAATTATAATATATTATTTTTATATATACATCAAATAACATCTAATGAATATCCTAAATATATTTTTTCAATAATTATATAAAAATAAAAATAAAAGTTTAAACAACATATCCATTACATTTATATACAAATAACATGAAATTTAAATAAGTACACTTACTAGGAGTTGTCATAGCCCACCATTGTTTTTTTTTTCTTCAAACACTTTAATAAGTAGGAGTAAAAATGTATATGTGAAGACTTAATTATATGAATTTACTTAATATCAATAAGAAATGAGTAAAAAAATATTAATAATAAATTAAAATGGTTATCAATTCAAATAACAAATAACTATGTAAATAAAGAAACTCCATTTTTAATATTTATATTTTTCATTTTTAATCGTCTATATGCAATTTTAGTTCTTTATTATTTTTACTTTAATTTAGCTATCAAATCATTTTTGCATAAGAGGTAGGTACTAAGCAACAACGCTGCATATTACACTTGCTAAAAAATATTTATGTGGAGTTGATATGAACTCATCATCTATTAAATTATTATAGTGTGATTGCTCATATTTGACTTATATAATAAAAAATTACACGTAATAAATAATGGGTATTAAAATCCCCAATCTATCAACTTAACATTTAAATTTTTAAGGGACATTTCATATTTTCTCATACCCATTTACAATTGTATTTACGGTCCTACGAATCATGATGTGGTTTCATTTAAGCTCCTACGATGCAACTACGATATTGGGAATCTCTTATCTTTAGTTATCTGTGCTATTTAATTATAATTAGGATGTCGAAGGCTCGAAATATTATTGATGTTTCCACCACCTGCGTTTTCTTTTCTTTTTTGAAATTTTATTAAAAATTTGGACCATTTCTTGATTTGTGTGTGTCATCCTTATGTCAGAGCCATGCTAATATTTTGTGCATTGTTTCAATTTTATTGGATGACTCTATATCGTTCCATGTTGAACCCATTTTACTTAAGTCGAAGGCTTTTCTGTTGATTGATCTTGTTGGTTGAACTGCCTTTAGTGAAGTCCAAGGCTCGTATGGTAATGCTCTTATCGATTTAACGATGATTCAGATTTACTGAACTAGCTCATCTAATTTTTTGCTTCGCCTGTAATTTGCAGAGAGGATGCACTAGCACTTGTAGTAAGTACCACCTCAACATTCACAAAAACCTTGCCTCCATTCTTTCTTGATATGCACATTTTGTTTGCAAATGCTATGATTAAATTGAAAAGGGATATTATAAGCCAATCTTTCCAACAGACCCCATCATGAGGTTTGGGGAACCTAATGAGAAAAAATTGTTTCCCATTGGAGGGGAGATGATGCAATGGTGGGCGGGAAAAAACTGTGTTTCACCTTGCAACTACCCAAGTTGACTACGTCTACTTGTAGTATTTATAAATCAAAGTGTGATCACAACAAATTTCATGTTGGGCAGTTGATGAATAGCTTCAACCTACTATTATAAGCATTGATTGGTTCATTTAGTTCAATTTATGTATCTAATCTGAATATTTAATATTAGAAAGCATGTAGAAGTTTATTTTATAGCTAAACATTAACACATATAGGAATCACATAAAAGGAAACAATCTACAAATTACAGAGTAGCTAAAAAAAACAGATTGCTTGTTTAGTTAACCCAATATTGAACATAACTTTGCCAGGCAATGTCAGGGAGGCTAATCCTCAGCCAAGCTTTTCCCAATTATCTATGCAATCTTAAATGTATTGAAGAAAAAGAAACACTGTAAGCATTCATATGTGAAACAATGTTGCTATAAGCTTAAAACAACTCCTTGATTAACTTTTTTCTTTTGTAAGCTTGGCAAGACTACATCTTCATCATGTCCAATATATCACCCCCATAGGGATGGGGGATTGAAACAATGACTTCACGTCAAGGAACGAGTGACTTCACATCAAGGAGTGCCTTAACAAAATACCCGGTCACCATCTATCCAAGACCCCAAGGACGATTAACTTTGAAATATTTAGGTATTACATAATTATCCAAATTTTTGGTCTAGAATTCAACTCTTTTCCAATCAAAATATACAATATATATAGTTCGTACAAAATTTTATTTCTACAGATTACAGGAAGATAATTTCTATCCAAAATAAAAACATGGATTCTCTCAAGAAAAACTTCTATCAATACATAAAATATTCAACCTAATTATCTGTAACAACCCTTTATTTGTGGGCTATGTTCCATGCTATCTGAATTTTCTCTGGTTCTTCTCCTCTAAACCTGGATCTTCCTTGATCATCTACGGAAACATAGCCTACCTTCAAGATACTATTGTTGAATTTAGGATATAAGCTCAATGAGGTTTTCCCATTCTTCTCCCTTTGGATAAGATAAAGTAACCATATATTTATAGGTTTCATCCACTTTAGTGTATTTCTGAAAGGTTAGTTTAACTGTGACAAATATTTAATCTCATAACATATAAATAAATCATCAAATAATTTCTCAAGAATACTTTTACCACATAAAATCCCTTTTGTTCCAACAAACTTTGACTTATCCTATGCAACCCTTGTAACATCCCTTGGTTGATACTCCATGTAAATAAAATAAGGCTAAGGTCATGGGACACACATACCAAGTTGAATGGTGGGTAAAAATTATAGTGGGCATCACTTGTGGTTTATTTATGGTTGTGAAAATTTTCAAAGGAAAAGAGGCAATAAATGGCATTTAATTATGAGAAATAAAGGAAAATAGGAGAAAAGGAAGGTGAAGAGACACAAATTTGCATGCAAGGAAAATTAGAGGAAAATGAAAGAAAAAGGAAAAAGGAAAGGAAGAGACTAGAAATCAATGATAAAAATACACATGAGAATCAATTGACATATTTTTCTCATCTTTTGATCAGGACTAGCAAAGGAGAGAGAACAAACACTTGGACAAGAAAGTAAGGAAAGCAAGGGTGCACAAGAGGAAGATTGAGCAACAACAAGTAAGGACATATATTAGTTGTGGATTACAGGTAACAATGTGCATGTGAGATTTAGTATGATGGTTTTTGGATGCATGGCATAT
Organism: Pinus albicaulis; assembly: GCA_034641835.2. Taxonomy (NCBI): domain Eukaryota; kingdom Viridiplantae; phylum Streptophyta; class Pinopsida; order Pinales; family Pinaceae; genus Pinus; species Pinus albicaulis. Next base: position 289,795,739 of record CM076582.1, read on the forward strand.
GCATGTGGTTCCTTGGTTATGTGTTGTCATTCGAATGGAGATTTGCCTAGATTGACAATGGTTTCAGCATTTCCTTTCCATTTCCTAGATAACCATGATGTAGTGGGTTTCCCATTTGGTTTTTAGATTGGTTCTTTGGTTTCCTATGGTTGTTGGTTGGTATAAACAGTCTAGAGCCCTAGAATAGCTTGGGTACATTGGAGGTTGTGGGTTGAGTTAGTTACAATTGTTTTCTTAAACTTTAAGACTTTCTTTTTTATCAAAGCTTTTATATCAAAGTTATAAATAAAATGAATTACAAAGGCCCGAGGCTCTGATGGGTCCTACCCATAAATGAAAAATGCCAATGAAAATTTATAGATGTCAAAACATTTTTATATCGTAACTTTTCTTTTGAGTGACTTACGTTAAAACATAATCTCAATGGGATTTCCCTCTATCCGTACTTCACTTAAAAGAAATATCCACAAAAAAATTTTATTATGGTTTTTCATGGAACATTATTATAATATCCATCAGAACCACAACATTATAGGATAACACGTGTCATATCGGAAACTTTCAGACATCGTAAATTTCTTGCAAAATATGTTACGATATTCTAGACTTTCGATATCATTTTTTCAGATATCCTATGCCTTTGATACCACTCTTCCCTGATAATCATTTATCTCTGATATCATTTAATAATATTATAATCATTATATCGGAACTCATTCATCTCAAATTTTTTTCATCGGGGCATTCCTTAAGAACTCTCAATATTCCACAACCCCGATATACTTTTCTCGCCTTTTATTGGATCCTTTGTGAATCACTTATAACTGTTATATCATAGCTTTTCTCATCAAAATATTGAAATATCGTAACACCTTAACTTGAACTCTTTCGATATTTTTTCCTCAGATAAGATGATATCAATAGCCCACGTGGTGACGCACTTGTACATTCAATGATTTGGGATACGAGAGGTATGTTTCTTGAAAATATAAAAGTTCATATTTAATTCGTTATCGTTTGTAAGATTTGATTAAAAGGGAAATATTTATATTGTAAAGTTTATTTGCACCAACTCTTAGAAAAGTGAAAGCATATCACTAATCTCTATGATTTTTGTTATAGGTCCATTTTGATTCTCGTAATACTGAAGAAATGTCGAAGGCAATGTTGGCCTGTGTACATTTAGAGCCTAAGGCAAGAGGAAATTATTAAGATATCAGGGAATCAAACATTTTAACCATGAGGGTTGGGAGAAGGCTAGCATAGCCTTTTCGGCGGGTTCTTCATGTGCGCAACCCACGGCAGCCGCACAACCCTCAAAGTAGCAGGGTAGCCCGTGGAAGCAGCAGCACAACCCGCAAAGGAAAACCCAACAATCGTTTCGACGACCCTCAAAAAGGTGAAGAATGGCGGAATCGACCTGCTGGAACGTATGACGTTAGCCTCTCCATGGACCAATCAGAGGAGCTCCGAGGGGATGAGACAGAGGTTCATCCACGATATATTGACCTGACGTAAGGAGGTGGGAACCACACGTTTGCGGCTAAACGAGGTAAGGTATGGTAAGGTAAGTCTGTCCAGGTACGAAACCGGTAGCTCTGCGTCATAAATGTCGCCTCTCACCCACCCAGTTGCTATAGGTAAACACCTCGTGCCACATGTCCACCAGTTGGCGTCCTCATGACGTCAGCCTTCCAGTTGTTGCCCTGCTCCCTTTCTAGTAAAAGACCTGTCTCCTACCCGGCTTTTATGCTCAACCATTTGATTGTTACCATTTACAGTTTGTTTTTTACCAAGTCAGGCACTTGAGTAAAACATACAGTACATTCAATTTCCTCCTTGCGTCACTCTCGTTGTTGCCTCGGGTATTTGGTCAAGTCCCTCTCATTATTTTCCTTTACTGTTTGTCGAAATTATGATGGAAAAAATGAATAGAATTGCCCCCAAAACCCTGTAGGCCCATGAAGCCAGAATTTCCCCCCATCCTGAGCCCCTCATGGACTCTCACTCCCAGCTCTGTGACACCATTTATCCTTTTAATGTGACCAGTATGAATTTTGAGCTTTTGGATTATAAGAGGCGGGGCGAGGATTTGTTTAGGGTTATAGATTCAGTGCTCTACAACCAAATTCCCCCATCATTCCATCCTTTCCCCGAGTTCATAGTTTGGCATGTCGATGCCTACATTGAGCGAAAAGATATATTCCTCTCCTCACTTGGGTAAAAATATTCGAAAACACCCCTCAGCTAATCATAAAATCCATGTGTTATCCCTCCTCTCAAGAGTGCATCGAATTCACCGATGTCACCCTATCATGTCATTTTTCAAATCCACCCTTGGAAAAAAAAAGAGGTTTCCTTGATCTCATCACTGCATCTTTCCTGACTACTCTCCTGCCCATAGAAACCATCCCTCTGTCTCTTTTTCGGGATACCATCCAGGCCATTCTAGTGGTCATCTCGAGAATGTTGGGCTTAGACAATGCAGATAGGGTAATAACCGTTGGTCTAGGGTTTTTAGAGCTCATGATGCAACCTGAGATCATACTTGATATCCCCACCTTCTTGGCCTCTACTACTCAAGCTCAGTTTCAAGATATATTGACCTCGATTTTCTTTAGATATTGTTCTTTGGTGTTCTAGTTGTTCATGTTCAAACACGCAAACAATTTTGAGGGCTTCAGCCTAGACAAGTTCTCCGTGAGAAATGCCGAGCCAAAATCCATTTTCGAATGGACCCACTCAGTCCTTCAACACCCTAAAGGAAGGGGGTACACTAAATTCATCACGGATTTCATGTCTAGGGCCTATGAGATCATACATGATAGCCCCCCACCCAGGATTTTTCTGAGTAGAAGGAGTTGCTCCAGTTCAGTGAGACAGATTGTGTCGATGATAGGTATTTATTCGAAGCTCATACTAAGATCAAGATTTATGGTTCTGAAGTGCCTCCTTACCATCTTCCAATTTTCATGACCATGAGAATTTTCGCCCTCGAGTTCATCCGTCAAGTCCTGAGTGCCAACCAAACTCATTTTGTGCCCGCAAAGAAGAGATATATTCTAAGGCTACCAAATGCGGTAGGGCCTTTTACTATTATCTCAAGACACGCACTCCCCTTAGTTGAGGGGTTGTTGCGAAAGATGAATTTCCTGCGAGGGGATGTATGGAATTATGATCCTAAAGGATTCATCTTGCGAAGAAAGAAGAAGATTAATTCTTCAACATATGAACATGAGCCTAGGCCTTTAATAGAATGGAAAGCTAACTATGATTCGTGGCCTTTGGATATAGAGATGGAGGTCGAATCCCCAACTATTGAAGTAAGAGGAGACAGTGTACACGATAAAGTGGAAATATAAGATCAAGGGAGCCATCAAATGGCTCAGGAACTCATAGATGAAGATGAGGAAGACCACTTCAGTAAAAATCAAAGAACTCATGGGCCTGGAAGACTAGGCACTGAGCAGCTTGACGAGGAAACCCCAGAGTACATTGGTTGGGGGAAATACAAACCAATTTTCCAACTATATTTTGACTCCATGTTCTCATCAGTGCCTTCAGAACTCTCAAAGGAGGTCACCTTGGGGGAGGGACCTTCAAATAGGGACAAAGGTTCAAGAAAAGAATGGGAAAAAGGAGTAGATTGAGGCAAAGAACCAGTCAGCAAGGGGAAAACTGAGAGTAGAACTAGCTCATTTTGTGGATAAGCACCATAACAGGCTCATGACAACCTTGGATGTGGAGAATGATCAGTTAATAGTCATTATCCAGCACTTGACTCCTCACACTCTACCCCCAGGATCCAAGTACAAAGCCGTAGAGATGATTCTAGAGCTAGCTTCCATCCCATTTCCAGACATGTTATAGGTCAATTTGGGCATCATCCAACATGAACTGGTCAAACTGGACATCATTCCTAGAACCAATGAAATATGTTCTATCATCCCCTATAATTTCAGTTGCTACATGCCTTAAGACAAAAACAAATCATCCATGACTTCTATTGCAAGATTTCCAAGGTTTGAAGTATATGTTATATCACTTCTGAGCTCACCAACGCTGCCTCTCAAGGGACTAACTGTGTTGCATAAGCAGCTCCCTCCATTCAAGGGTGCATTGCAATGCACTTCCCAACATTCAAGAGTGCATTGGTCAAATGGGAATGAAATTCTCATTGTTCTGGAATCTCCACATGGCCAGTGCCTTCTAGAAGAGTCCATATGTGTCAAAATTTGAATCCATGTATCCATCTAACACCTCTAAGCTTGGTAACATGTCTTTCCTATTATTAGAAAGTCATTGATTGAGAAACTACCTTCAGTTGCCCTATAAATTGAGCATAGATCCTAGTGCTAGGGAATGAATAATTTTGGTAAAGAAATGGTGTTGGATTCTCAATTTAGAGAGTGATAGAAGTGATATGATGGTGGTGAGATGTTGTTTGTGATGAGGATGGGATGATGCTGGAGCTAGTGACATCAAATTGATCATTGGTCGTAACCTCCCCCTTCTACTCTTTAATAAAGATTGTTGTTGATTTTCCCATATATGTATCTGTTTATGTTTCTATTTCTCATGTAATAGACTATTAAATGATATATATTTTTCATGTTCAACCGATTTAAATGATTAAGATAAATAGGCATCTGTATATTGCAATCTCTTTTTTGTTTAGTGTTTATACTTGCAGGAACTAATATGGCGATCTAATTTGGATTGGAAGCTACAGTAAAAGTGACAGAAGGAGAATAGGAAGCACTTGGATCACAAGTAGGTCCTTCTATATTTCTATGTGTCTATTTACTCTTAGAGAAAGTAGCTAAAAATTCTTTGATCTGTTGTTCTAAATGCATAGCACCACATTTAGGGAATTTGATTTATTTGTAGACAATAATTCTACATAACAAGATAAGTTGAACCTGCATAAATAAATTGGGGAAATTTTTCATACGGAGATGTTGAAGCACACTCTCACCCTAGAAAAAGTTGAGAGAAGGCTAGCCCAGATGACAAGTACCATGAAAATAGAAAGAGAAAATGAAAAGGATCTTTCAACTCAACTAGAGGATTTCAAGAATTTGATAAGGGGTAAAGGCACTGATCCCAATGCAACAATGCAAACTCTACTGTGGAAGACCAAATTGGAGGTATAGGAGTTACGATGCAAATTGAACATCCCTCTGTCGAAGCATATCCAGATAGAGAGGTTGGCCCATGTTGAGAAATTGAAGGAAGCCCTCACTGAGGCGCTTGTCCAAAGAGATGAGGAGATAACAAAGTTGAAGCAAAGGTTAGCCAAGCTTCAGAAAGCTCAAGACATCCACATATGCCAAATTCAAGTGCCTGATGACCCACATAATGCCTCAAAGCACTTGACCAAGGCTTTGGCATAGCTAAAGATGTTGGGGGATGAGACTCAAACTACGAGACGGTTATTAGATGAAACAAAGGCAGCCTATGTAGAGAATGAGAAGATGGTCTCATCTTTGTAGAAAGAGGTGGATGCCCTTCGCATGGAGTCTCAAGAGAATCACAAGTCAATCAAAGACTTGAAGGCTCAGCTCAAAGGTAACATTTCACTAGTAGAAGCCAGACAAATAATCTAGACCGAAATCATGAAAGAGGTGAAGGAGCACTGTGAGCTTGTTACATTAGTGAACAATAAAAATAATGTCATCCGCGATTTCAAAATACAGCTAGATGCAGGTCGCAGAGAAGGAAATGAAAATGTGACGATCTCTTAGGGATACATCATATTCGTCAATGAGCTCCCTAATTAAGTGTTAGGCATGTGCGGAGTGGTCGATTGTTTCAAGACCATAATGGAAATCACCAAGATAATTCAGAAGGAAGAGGCATGAGTTAAAGCATCAGGATACTTGGGGATAGTAGTTAGATGGGTGGAAGATTTTGATCGTGAATGGGGCAAGGTAGTGGAGGCATGATTTTCAGCGTGCTGGGATGAGCTGAGAATATTTCTCCCCTGGACCATGTATGAAAAGAGTATGACTGAGATTAAATGCAGGCCAATTCGATCGTGGAAAAGACCTCACGCCTGAAGGCTGAAACCTTAGTGGCATCACTTCGCAAGGAATTCCTACTTCTTGCATGGTTAAAAGGTTTTCTACTACCCACCTCGACTACACTGAGATGACTCAGTTGTGCGCATTGTTTGAATTATTTAGCTCCACACCCTTACCTACAGATATTATATGGCAGAAATGTTATGAGCACTAGCACCCGCCAATCGCTTCTACTTCATAGCCAATGGCACCTCCGTCATCTTGCCACTCGGGCTATTCCTCCACTCCCATGCGGACATGTAGCTCAGAACCTTCTGCCACCCCTCGACGAAACCGTTTAAACTATCATGATCCACCCCATGTGGCCTTTATTTACTTTGTATTTTTATTTTCCATTGTGATGTCTAAGCGGGTGAAATCATGGTTTCACCCTCGTTACTATTATTATTATTGTTATTTTATTGTTATGCTCTATTATGAAGAGTAGTGCTTATGAAATGATACAGATTAACAGTATCATTTTTTCTTTTGATATGTGTACTGAAGAATCAAGAAAGAATATATGTTTAAGAAATATCTGGATCAGAGCCTGCGATGTAGGGGCTATAAAGATGTAACTCAATCATTATACAAGGGTTCTAGATTTTTTGGAAGTTATGGGTTCAAACTGTATATCTTTTTTGTAATTATTGTTTGAGCTCTGAATGCATATCTTGGAGAGCTATTTTTGAAAGATAACATAACAACGACTTTGTTTTCAAATGGATTCCAATTGGGTCAGTGGAAATTATGTATGTGTTTGTCTCATGTTTGTTTAAGTTCCTTTCTATTTTGTTAAACGACTCTTCAATTGTTGCATGTGTGAAATGTTGGTTGGTGATGTTTTAATAAATGAATATGTATACATCCTTGTTGAGGGAAGATGACACTCATATGTTAATCATTCAATTACCTTAATATTGCTCTCCATCGGATTACCTCTCTGCTAGTCTTGTATCGACCACCTTTCTACCAAAGTCTAAGAAGGACGGATTCTTATTATTGAATAAGCCTGCCTCCCTCAAGCTTCCTCTCTCTTTTCATCTAATCTTTCTTTTGCCTTATATTCTAGAGTCTGTTCATTGGCTTTAAACTTGGCTCGTTCACATCAACCCAAATCTATGCGGCCTCAAGCCAATTCCGAGTATAGTCCACTATAAATTAGAGTTTAGTGAAATTGTTCGCATAGTTATATTGAACCATAGATATACCAATCCTGTAAAGATACATTCAGAGGATGCCCTCAAGAAAAATCTATTCTAAAAGCCTTCAATTCTTAAGATTTCTTAGGCACTGGTATTTTGCAACTCAAAGTTGTCTCTAGGAGTGACAACATCTTTTTGGCACTATTTCCAGGGAATCGAATTAGAAGAATCATTTCCCTGGGATACGAAATAAGTTGAGAGTTGAGAGTTGCATATCACTCACCTTGGCGAATCCACTATAATCAAGTTGAAATCAGTTGTAATCCTGACTTACACAAGGCCTCATACACGATCAAATACCTCTCAATTAATAACCCCTTATGTATATGATCCCCGAAAAATCATATTTAGGAGGATCTGGAAGGAAAAGCAACCAAGTCGGACTGATGTACCTCCTTTTTCTCTAGAAGCTTTGCCTTCTATATCTCAACAAGCTAATATCTATGGCCATAATTCCATAGGCCTTGTGCTCAAATATTCCCCAGAAGCCTCTATTTTATCCAACCCATTTATAAAGGACAAAGAACTGTCAGCTGACACCCCTCTACCTCCCTTTCATCCTACTCATGAGGTTGAGGAAGTAAAATAAGTTGCAACACTCCAAAGTTGCTTACAAGTTAACCTCAACTCCTCCACTTATCAAATACTTGTTATCCCTCACCCATTTCATCAATAAACTCCCCATCACAATTTACTACCACCTCCCCTGATGGTTGTACCTGGGATCCTCTTAAATAAGTATGCTCCATTATCTCTTCCCCAACCTCTAAATGGCATGCCACAAGACTATCTCAAGCTCCTACCCTAGTTCACAGGGGAAGATAGCACTCCAATGCAGAGACACATCGAAAACTTTCTTGTCTTTGCTAAGAACGTGAACGTGGAGCACCTCGATGTGGTATTAAGGCTTTTTTTCCAATCTCTGGATGAAGAAGATCGGAAATGGTTCAACTATCTAGCCAACAACACGGTTCATACTTGTGAAGAGATGGAGAACCTCTTCACGCTGAAATGGGGAGAAAAGAGGGATCATGGCTATGTTCTCACTTAATTCAATGCTCTTAAAAAGAGACATAACGAGGATGTAATGGAGTTCATAAACATATTCAGTAAGCTGTATAATAATCTCCCCATTGAAATAAACCCCCCCCCCCCCAAGCAGCTGCTAAGGTAGTTTTCGCGAGTGCTTTTGAACTTGAATTTGGGTTCACCTTAAGAGAAAGGAATTCTGCATCGCTAGATCAGATTCAAACTGATGCATTAGAAGTAGAAGAAAACTTTGCCTCTACTGATAAATTCAAAGGGAAAGCACAACATGAAGTAAGAAGGAAAAAAAAGAGGAGACTTCTACTTCAAATCAAGAAAGAGAACCTTAAGAATAAGAATCGAAGAAATGAACAAATTAATTAAGAACCTTTCAAATAAATTGGTGAATCTTGAATTAGAAGCCAAGGACTCCTCTCCTCAATCCAATCAAATAATTCCTAATTGAGGATTCAATCCCAAATATAGGAAGCCTCCTCTAGAATTGTTGTAGCGTGAGAGGAAGGAACAACAAGATCATATTCAACCTTTTCTATATTTGGAAGGGGAAGTACAAGGGAAAGCTGAGGAAGTCACAGATAGTCAAGAAAATTAATTCCTCGCCTACTCTGATGATGACGAGGGTGAACTCATAATACAAGGATAGGAAAAAGAGAGGGAACCTCCTCCCGGGGATCAAGATATTGACAATTATTGTAGAAAGTTTATGGATTTCATGCAGGCTCAACTCCACGAGAAGTATGACCTCAGTTCCTCTCGCAAGAGAACCCGAGTACAAGAATAGATCGAAGAGTCAGCATCAAAGGACCAAACTCCTCCTAGTTCTTCCTATAAAGGAAAGAAACCACTAGAAGAGTCAGCCTCTCATAAGGCCACTACATCTACCTCCATAAGGGAGGAGCCTGACTTTCTCAAAAATGAAAATTCACCATCTCCACCTTTAAATTTACCTGACCCCCCTAAACAACATGTCGAAGCAATCCCTATTGGAAAAGGACCTACAGAGTTTAATCTCCAAAAAGAATTAGATAATTTCAAGATCCCAGTTCCCCTAATTGAGCTACTAAAGCAACCTTCCTACAAAGCCCAAGTATCCCAGTTCATGTAGCCCCCTGGTGTGAGTCCCCTGCCGGACAGTCTCAATCTCCAAGAATAATGACCTATGTTCGTTTTTGGACCTCACGTAGAATAGAAGGGCTCAGCCACACCTCCATTCTATGTGACCTTAGTGATACATGATCTGATGTTACATAATTGTATGTTGGATTATGGGGCATCACATAACCTATTTCCCTTATTTTTCATGGAAAATTTGGGTTGAAAATCACAAGGCCTTATAAATAATTGTACTCATTCTGTTGAGATTGAAACAAGATGATGAGCTTAGTGAAAAGAGTCGCCTTCGCTAAGTAGGCCCGCGAGCTATTTTTGGCACAAGTCTATTTTTAGACTATGTCTATTTTTAGACATGTCGATCATATTCTATGAGTTGCAGGATGCTATTTGTGGATGGTTGGTCAAGTTGGAAAAATATATGGACTTCTATTTTTAGACATATTGGGCTGAATCTATTTTTAGATTGCCAGTCTAAAAATAGATATGTCGAATATTATTAGCTCTTAATAATATTTGGACTATAAACATTATCTTATTCTCTTGGAGCACTTCAGTTAAGTGCACAGATGTGGCACAGGAGCTGACAGAAGGAATTATGCTATTCCTGAGGGTTAAGTGGAGCTATTTCATGGATACTTCAGTTAGAACTCATGTGACATAGTTTGGTGGAGTTATTGAGGTAGTTGGTGGAGTTGTGTTCAGTTTAACTGAGTTAAACATAGTTGAGCTAGTTGTATCTAGTCTAACTGATTGATACACTAGTGAAAGTGGTGTGAATTAATTATTAATTAATTCACTAATTATTAACTCATTAATCAACTAAAGAATACATCAGTTAACTACAGTGCATGGACAGTTTCAGTGGAGACCAGTGGAGAGGTAGGTGAAAGAGCAGGTTGACTATCAGTTGTGACTATAGTGTTGCATGAGTTTTCACCACACATTGATGGAGATGCCAATGAGGATTGTGTGAACAAGGCTGGACCAATTCAAGTTCATTCAGAGCCAATATTTAGCAGGGATTTCATAGTAGAGGCAGGCTAGCAGGTGGCAAAGATCGGTGCATGGATTTGCTAGATCAGGCCTAATTAGTGTGTAGCGATTGTATTGTACAGAGAGCTTGATATGATCAGCATTGTATGAGGATTGTTACATGATCTCTATGACATATATTATATACATATATTTAGGTTTTTTAGCTTCAGGGTTTCCCGTTAAAACATTGTGTTCATATGTGTTAATTTTTATGGTTTCAATGTGTGCATGCAATTGATTTAATTTCCGCAAGTAATGATCGATAGTAGAAGAGATTCTGTATTATGCATGAAGTCAAATAGTGTGTGATCAAGAGAATATTGGATGTATAACGCATTAGTTATATAATTTCTACACATTAAACTCCAAAAGAGTAAAATGATTGGGGATGATAAATGACCTAGTGGTAAACTTGTCTCAAATCCCTGCTAAGAGTGTGGTAATGGATATCGTTGTAGCAAACATCACAGCTTGGTTTGGTATGTTTTTATCCAGATCTTGGGGATCCAAAATTGGAGGATCGATAAAGTTGGACCTAACAAACTCCACTATTCCAGTGTTCAGTGGAGAAGAGAGAATATTATATCAAGAGTCAAGGTTTGTGAAATTGGTCACCAAAGATGATGGTTCGACCAATTCCCCAGTATATGGTAAGGAAGGTGATTTCTCTTGTCTCGTGCTAGAAGAAGACGAGATGTTCCTCCAAGAAACAAAGGTCTGCTCCCCAAGATAGGGCAATCCTGAAAGGGGAGAAGCAAATAAAATCTTGACCTTACAGTTTCATGGGGCCTATTCGAAAGAGGGAAATGGGGTAGGTGTACTCCTCATATCTCTGGAAGGTTGTTTGATTCCCCTCTCTTTCAAGCTTGAGTTTGAAGCCACAAATAATGTGGCTGAGTATGTAGCCCTGTTGTTGGGACTACAAGCAGCACGGAATATGAACATACAAAACCTTAAGGTGTTTGGAGATTTGGATTTGGTGGTAAGGAAAATAAGGAGCCAATGCCCAATAAAGCAACCCACGCCTCAGAGATTACAAGAACAAGGTATGCGACCTCGTTGAAATTTTTTTCTTGGAATTTAATATTCAGTTCATGCCTAGAGATAAGAACAAAATGGCTGATTCACTAGCTGTGGCGGCCAATAATTTTTATCCCCCTAAAAACCCATTAATCAGATATGAAGTGGAAGCGCGATACCGCTCCTCTATACCAGATAATGTGAAACACTAGTAGGTTTTCGAAGATGAAGATAAAGTTAAACACTTCATGGAAATGGTGGGTGAATTCTCAAATTTAGTGATTGACACAGGAGTTGAAGATGACGTCGAAGAACCAAAGACACGATGGGAGGAAACACTTGTCAAGCACCGAATTTTGTAGCTAAAGGGAAATGTCATTCATGAAGGCCTTATGCCACTGGAAATAATTATTGATGGGAATGATGTCACGGTAAACTCGAGCAAGCCAGCCCTCTATGAACCAGTCAGAGAGTTCAACATTGGGACAGAAGAAGACCCAAAAGTGGTGAAGTTATCAAAAGGGGTTCTCGAAGAGTATCAAGGGCAGTACCTAAAGTTGTTTCGATCATATAAGGACGTCCTCGCCTGGTCATACCAGGATTTAAATACTTTTGACATAAATATCATACAGCACAAGATCCCTCTCAAAGAAGACACCAAACCTCATAAACAGAAGCTAAGGCAAATTAATCCGCTCTTCCTCCCAGCTATCGAGAAGTAAAACAAGAAGTTGTTGCACACGAAGATCATCATGTCTCTAAGATATTCAGAGTGGGTGGCAAACCTATTTTTTATGAGAAAAAATAACGGAAAAATTAGGCTCTGTGTGGATTTACAGAACTTGAATCAGGCTTCCCTCAAAGACAATTACCCCCTCCCTAAACTAGATCACATCCTGCAGAAGGTGGTGGGATCCTCCCGCATGTCCATGATGGATGGGTTCTCGGGGTATAATCAAGTGGTGGTACTCCCCGAAGATATGAAGAAGACGACGTTCACCATGCCTTGAGGAACCTTTATGTATGCCCAGATGCCATTCAACCTCATAAATTTTGGCGCCACTTTCCAGCGTGTGATGGATATCACTTTCATAGGGGATCGAGATATGTTCATAGTGGTTTATTAGGAAGACATAATTGTCTTTTGCAAGACCGATGTTGAGCATATAGAACATCTCAGGCAAACCTTTGACAAATGTCGCAGTTATGGTTTATCTCAGAACCTCCAGAAATCCCTATTTTCCCTAGAAGAAGGGAAGTTATTGGGGCATGTAGTAACAAGAGAGGAGGTAAAAATTGACCCCAAACGGGTGGAAGTAATAAATGGCATCCCCCTACCAAGAAATAAGAAACAAGTGTAGGTATTGTTGGGGTTCCCATGTTTTGGCAAGGTTGGCAATACCAAAAGATGAGACAACATCAAACCACTTTCAGACCCTAGGATCTAGCCCTCCTGGGTCCAGAGAGGGATCTCTCTATGATTGTCAAGGGTATATGTCTTTGAAGCTCAAATCTAAGGTGTTAGGGTAGTTATAAGGCTCGAGTTTGTTTTTTTGATTGTTTTTTTAGTTGTTGGGAATCAAGAAAGAAGGTTTCGATGTAAGACAAGGATGAGCAAAGAGGATTTAGGCAAAGGAGAGCTAATTCTAGGGAACATTCAAGACCATTGGGTAATGGAGTCAGGAAAGGATTTTCTTGCTAATCAATATGCAGGGTTTCAATTGGGCTAGTCATCTAAAGCATTATATCTTAAAGATGATAGTGTGGTAGGATAGGCAAGAGTGAAGGTAAGAGCAAGGAAACATTAAAGATTCAGGACACAAAGTTGAAAACCTTAGATCAGAGAGAGACTTTGAACTCTCAATGCTTCGGCCTCCAACTTAAGGGAACTTAGATAGGCTCAATTAATTGAAAAGGACCCTAGTGAGATAGAGACAAGTTCTAGACCTCCCAATGTTCCCAATTCATTCAATTAAATCCTAACAAGAACATCTAAGAACAGATTTCTTTAATTTATACATCAGCTAGCAGGCAATGTCATTCACTACACTGGTTAAATCATTTGAAATCAACTCTTAGATAACACATTTAGTAGAAAACATTAAAGGCAAGGAGAGCAGAAACATAGGGTACCTAACAAGGGTAAATCCTATGCCAAGTTTCTGATGCAAGCCAGTAGAAATGTAATGAAATGAGATAAACACAGAGATAGAAAAACATCACCAGTTGCTTTAAATCAGGATCCAAAGAAATTTGCTTCTCATATTAAAAAACAACACCAGTCAGGTACAACATTACCAATGGCTTGATATTCAGTCTAAAAACATCTTCCTCAGCCTATCTTACAACTTTACATAGAAAGTATGTCTCAGAAGAAACAACTTGCAATTCTCTGATAACTGATCAACAACAACCTTTACAATGAGTTCCTTCTTGAATTTTATAGCTAAAAGGTGAGCAGAGAAGGTAGGTGAAACACTAAATGAAGCATGAAAACTCAGAAAGAAAGAGGGCCGAAGCCCATTCAGTTTTAAATCCTGTGCATTTATCCCTGGTATGGCTCTGATGCGCTCTGGCTGTAGTACTTTGTAGTACTCTGGTGAATAAACAAAAAGGAAAATAAATGACAGTGAAGTGCGCCATGCTGCATAACAAATGCTCTGGTAGCTTAGGACTGTGGTCAGGGCTGAATTTTCTTCAGGAACACGGTAAATAGAGGAAACAATATGGGTGTTTTGTCCTTTCATAGGTAGGGATGTTCTGCTGATGTAGCTACCCTAATGGCATAGTTTTCCGTGCGCTGGGCCTTCTGAGAGATCCATGATGTCTTTGATCTGGTACCCTGCTTTGAAATACTTGGATTAAGGCTCAAAATATTCCATTACGGGCCTTAAACACTCTGTTTTCTCCACTGATACTCTTTGCCGCTTCCATGATTGCCTCTGATTGTGAAAACGACGCTTTAATGGCTCTGGAGAAGTTTTAACAGGGTTTAACCCTGCTCCTTTAATGAAATTCTTGTCGGCATACCTTCCCAGGCCCTTCTCCATAATTTCATTTCTTGAAAATGGTCCTTTCCTAAGTTCTCTGTCACTGTAACAGAGACTGAATCATGGCAGTTTTTCGCCGCCCGATAACCCTACAAAACACGAAAACTTGTTGAGAAAACCATGCCTGGAGGTGGTGGATTTAGGGGAGGGTCAAGAGGGTGGAAGCGCGGCGGTGGTAAAAATATGGAATCAATGGTGAAAATGCATAAATGGCGTAAACCACGACTTATAGGGTTATGGTGGGGAAACGAGCGTGGACCGTTGGATCATGGTCTGGTGACGAAGATCGACAACGGAGATTAATCCGTGGGATGGTGTATGAAGTTGGGCGGAATGAATGTGAAACATTAAACTTTAATGTATATCCCTAAAGTTTGGATATCGGTAGAAATATAAAGAAATGTATTGAAATGCAATGAAAATGATCGTATGCGGTGGGACCCGGCATGGGTGGAGGGCGATTAGTTTTGGACCGTCGAATCTCAGGAGGAGATCGACGGCGGAGATCGAATGATGAACTGTTTGGGAGATCCGATGAAGAAATACGATGGAGGGCGCGATCCAGCGCGGACCGTCGATCTTGGATCAATGGAAGGATGAGATTGGATCGGGGAATCGCAATCGCAAAGGGCGAAGAGTGGTAGTGATTGGAAATCGCGATTGCGATTGGAGCGACAATGCAATTATGCGATGGCCGTTGGATCAACAAGGAGATCGACGGTGGAGATCTGATCAGAGGGGCGGAAGGGGAGGAGCGACGGGCGTGAATCGATTAGCACTGGGTCATTGGATCTAGATCAGATGGATGACTTGGATTCAATCAGGGGATCGCAATCGCAAGGGGCGGACAGTGGCATCGATTGGAATTTGCGATTGCGATTGGAGTGGGAGTGTGATGGCCGTCGGCTCGTGGATTAAACAGACGGCTGAGATTGGATCGACGAATCGCAATCGGAGTGGAACAAAGATTGACACGATGAATGTTGCGATTGCGATCGGGGCGGGAGTGCGATCGGCGCAGGGCCGTCCGATCAAAACAATAGATCAACGGTGGAGATTACATCGCGGGTCTTCATAACAAAACCCAATTGCATCGAAACTTTTTTTATTAACAAAGAGATGCGCTGGTCTGCAAGCTGCGATTGCGATTAGCACCCGGACCGTTAGCGCTTGGTCCTGGGCGTGGGGTCATGTGGGGAAGTGGTTTGCGGGGCTGGCGGCAAAGGGGCTAGGCCCTTAATATAAGGCAGAAAAGTGGGTTTTTTGCCCATTTTTAACAATCTTCAAGGCTAGGAAAAGGTAACGATAGGGGGAAAAAGGGGAAATTAGGCCAAACCAGGGGTGAATATAGGATTTAAGGGGGATTTTGGGGGGATTTAGAGGGAGTGAAAGGGGGACTTTGACAAAGGAGAGAAAAGGGTAAAATGGGACATTTTGCAAGGATACAAGGGGAAAACCAAGGCCTTTTGGAGCACAATTTTTCATCATCAGTGAGGCTTATTGACTCAAAACAGCAGAGGGAAACAATCAAAGGGCAGGGAATATGAAAGGGCTTCAAGAATGATGTGTTTTCAAGGGAAATGCATTCCTTGAAGGCTCATAAAGAAAATTATCCCCTTGCTTGCTTGTCAAGGAATTTATAAGGGGCTAACAGTGGCTCCACATGGGGATGGCTTCTTCTTGAAGGAGTCAAGAATTCAGAAATGATCTTTGGAGTAGGCCAGATGCCTGCTGCTTGAGCCACCTTTCTTCTTTGGTTTTTTAGCTGCCACAATTGCGAAGACATCAATTAGCAGAAACATTACCCAGACAATCTACCCACCCATCCTATAATCCTAACATTTTTTCTTCTAGGGTGCATTTGAACTAGCAGACCCTTTACATCATTTTTATTTTTTACAAACAAGGAAATAAACCTATTCTATCTCTACCCTTATTACTCCATGAGGCCAAATTAGACTGTTGGTCTCATATGTTTCTCTACCTAATCTAATATCTGCTGGGATTAGACTGTCCAACAGATTTATTATCTACATTCTACAACAGAAATTTAAAAATAGTAAAACTAGGATTAGACAGTCTATTTTGCTATGGATCCAAGGCATAAAGATAGTTGCACATGGAAAGAAACTTGTAGAAAACTGAAAACAAAACTTTGAAGGCTTGAAATCTGAAGTTTTGAAGTATCCTTCTTCCTTTGTGACTCAAGTTTTGAGCTTGTTATAGTCACTTTCTTTTCTTCATTTCAGCTCTGATTTTGGGCTTGTTAGAGCTGATTCTTCTTTCTTCTTTGTTGGTCCTGGTTTTGGGCATGTTTGAACCAGCTATATTTACTTTCTTTGGCTCAGGTTTTGATCATATTAGAACCAATCTTTGCACTTTAGAGGTACATGTTTTGAGCATGTCTGGACCTCTCCTTTTTCTTTGTTTTTTGGAACATTTTCTCTTTTTCTTGAAAGCAAAACACTGCAATGGTATGTACAATGGAAGTGGAAACTGGCAATTGGAAATCAGCAGAAGTAGTGTTTGAGCATCCTACCATTGACAGGACCCCCAAACAACTCAGTACCATCTAAATCCTGTAGAAAAAAGGCATTTTAACCCACAGTGGCCTGGATGATGTAGGGACCTTGCCACAAACTGTCAAACTTGCCGTGTTTTCCTTTGTCCTCTCTCCTTGAGTCCCACTTTAGAACTTTATCTCCGATTTTGAAATTAGAGGCCTTATTTCTTTTGTCAAATAACTTCTTTATATTTTCCTGAACTTTGATAGCTCTGTTATAGACCTCTTCCCTTGTTTGCTGGAGATGAATTGTTTGGTTTATCCTTCTCACCATACTGTCTTCTTCTGTCTGGATCTCTTGGACCAGCTTGATCACTGTTACCCCAAGGCTAGTAGGAAACACTACTTCTGTTCCATAGACAAGCTGGTATGGTGACATGCCAATGGATTTCTTTGTTGTAAGCCTGTCGGCCCACAGGGCATGCACTAACTTGTTATGCCAAGACTTTTTGTTCTCTTCTAATAGCTTTTTGATGATGGCCACTAGGCTTTTGTTTCATGATTCAACTAAGCCATTACCTTGTGGGTAATAGGTAGTTGAATGACCAAGTTCTATTTGATACCTGTGACAAAAATCAACCATTTTCTTGGATCCAAAAGCAGCAGCATTGTCAGTGATTATTTTCCTTGGGCAACCAAACCGAGAGAGGATATGACCCTCTAGGAACCTAATGATGACCGAATCTGTGGCATTCCTAGTAGGTATGGCCTCTATCCACTTAGTGAAGTAGTTTGTGGCTGTTAAGATCCATTTTTGTTGTGCAGAAGAAGCGGGGTGAATCTCTCCTATGAAATCTAGGCCCCATTGCATAAAGGGACCTTCAACAGTGATGGGTTGTAGAGGTAAGGGGAGGAGCTTTCTTTTGCCTTCAAAAATCTGGCACTTGTGGCAGGAAATTATCATCTTATGGATATCATTGAAGAGTGTAGGCCAATAGTAGCCAGCTCTGAGTATTTTTTTTGCAGTGGCTTTCCAGTTCAGGTGGCCTCCACACTCTCCTGCATGGAATTCTTGTTTAATCCTTTCTGCTTCAGACTCAGGCAAACATTTAAGCAATAGGCCATTTGGATTTTTCCAGTATAAGCCTTCATTCATTATGCAATAGCTTCTGGCTTTTAGCTTTAAGAATCTGGCCTTGGTCTTTGATAGTTCAGGAGGGGAATTGAGGTGTGTAAGCACATACAGAATGTCAGAATACCAAGGAGAGCTCTGAAACTTCTCTTCAACAGTGGGATCAGGCAATCCCTGCTGCTCATCCAAGGTATCTACCATGTTAATGTCAAGGGCTTGTAGATTTGATTCAGCCATTAGTCGAGCTATGCCCTGACCTTTGATCAGTTTGGTGGGTTTTATCTCAAGGTCGTACTCTAGGATCACAACAATCCATTTGCCCCTCTTCCCATCTGGGTCTTGGGACAAGATATCTTTGACCACTATGCTAGGCACGTAGGCTATGGTGTGGGAATGCATAATGTACACCCTAAAATATTTCAAGGCCTTGACTAAGGCATAGGCCTGTTTTTCCATTATGTTGTATTTCAAGGGTGCATCTCTCAGTGCTTTGCTGAAGAAAGAAATGGGTTGTTCCGTTCCCTCTGGATTTTTCTGCAACAGAACTACAGCTATTGTACGCTCGGATGCAAATGAGAAAATCAGAAAATCCTTTCAGAAATCGGGGCTAATTAGGACAGGAGCCTGGGTGAGTGCAAGTTTTACTGACTTGAAATATTTCTTGGCCTCTACAGTCCATTTAACTCCCGCACCTTTCTTTAACATGTTTTTCATATTCCTAAGGTGTTCAGCTAGATTGGGAATAAACCTCCTTAAGAAGTTGATCTTCCCAATGAAGTACTGTAATTCTTTGATGTTTCTTGGGTGTGTGATTTGTAGTATTCCCTCAACTCTTTGTGGGTCTATCCTAATCCCTTTCTCAAATATGATGTGGCCAAGAAGCTTACCTTCTTGTAGCCCAAACACAGTATTTTTAGGATTCAATGACAGACCGAACTTCCTACATTTTTCAAATACCTTTCTCAGATGTATTAGGTGTTCTTCTTCAGTCTTGGAATAGACTGTTATGTCATCCAGGTAGATAACAATGAAGTGCCCTATTTCATCGGGAAAAGCTATGTCCATTTCTCTCTGGAAGGTTGCACCAGCATTCATCAGTCCAAAGGGAATCTTTACATACATAAAGGTGCCCCATGGAGTGGTAAAGGTTATCTTGAGTTGATCTTCTGGGATTACTAAGACTTGGTTGTAACCTGAAAACCCATCTAGCAGGGAGATCCTTTTTGAGCCTACTACCCTCTGAAGAATGTGTTCCATTTTTGGCAGAGGGTAATTGTCTTTGAGTGAGGCTCTATTAAGATTCCTGAAATCAATACACAGCCTGATCTCCTCTGTTTTATTTCTCATAGCCACTAGGTTCAATACCCAATCAGAGAACCTCACAGGCACAATTATACCTGCCTCATACATCTTTTTAATCTCTTTTTCCACTGCAGGCAATTTCTTTGGGTTTATTCTGTGAAGTTTTTGTCTAAAGGGCTTCCGATTTTCTTTCAAAGGTATTTTGTGCTTTATCATGTTCGTGTCATAGGCCTTTAAGTCTTCATAGCTCCAAGAAAACACGTCAATGAATTTCTTGAAAAGGTCAATGTATTTCCTTTTTATGTTTGCTGGCAAGGACTTAGCCAATTTAATCATTTTGGGTGTATCTTCTGTGTCTATGTTGCATTCTTCAACATCAGAGTTCGCGTGTTCTATGGTAGGCTTCTTTGCTACATCATCAAAGTAAAAAAGGTCCTCTAAAGGCGCCAGACCCCGAGGTATGTTCTTATCTTTGGCCTGCAGCACCTCAACTTTTTCATTTTCCGCGTTTTCACAATTTCCGTTTCGGTTTCCAATCTGTTTGTTCAAAGCATTTATTTCTATGTTATGGGGTGGTTCTTCGTCGTCTGAGGGCTCTTCACTTAGGCAGCCATCATCTGATTTTTATTTTGAATCAGAAAACTCAAACCCATTCCTGCCCACCAAGAAATCTTCAATCTGTTTATCGCCCTCAAAAACCTGCCAGTATTTTTCATTATCCGGCACAGCGGGTCTGAATTTGGTCTGTATTATGATTTTCTGGTTACTTGGAGTCTTAGGGTATGAACTGGCTAGGCAAGATAATCCATTTGTAATGACTTTTTGACTCCTAGGAACAAACACTAATTCGTATTCAACAAATTTTTTCAATAAATCCACGGCATCGTTCCTATATGCTCTCAACCTAGGGTGTTTGGCTGTGTATTTACGTTCACCTGTTTTATAACCAACTCAGAGTCTCCCTGCACGATTATCCTATGGGCTCCTATTTTCTTCAACAGATTTAAGCCTAGGATAAGAGCCTAATACTCTGCAATATTATTGGTACATTTGAAATGCAGGTTGCAGGCGTGGCTCTCCGCGTAGTCATTCTCTGTGTTATGTAGCCACACCCCAGCTCTGGCAGTTCTCTTGGTGCATGACCCATCAAAATTCATTTCCCACAGGGGTCCATTTTTCGTTTTATCATCATTTCCCTCCCTATCGTGGGTTTCACTGGTTTGTTGTATTACGGGTTCTGCGTTGTGTTGTGGAGGGTTTCGATGTTCGTGTGGTATATGGGTTTGTGAGAGTTGAATAGCCGGTTGATTACATGTGGTTTCGCGTTTGGTTTGAATCTTTGTTTCAGTGCACTATCTAAGGTTTTCTTCTTCGTGTTCCTCTAAGTTGTGAGTATCCATTATGTTAAGGTTCGTAGTCTTAACCCCCCTGTTTGTATCTATGTTTTCTGATTCTGGCTCCCCTAAAGATTCATCGTTGCAGAAGATAAAGGAGTCTAGGTCTGTGTGTACAGAGTAAAGAGGAGAGTTTTCGGGCTTTTCAGGGCTACTAACCAGGAATTTCATCTATGCCTCCATGTACAGTCTTCTTAGTTGGCTAAAAACAGGGATTGTGGCATATGCCCCATCCATCTGTATGGTACCCTGCAGCTTGGCTCCCCAAGATCGTGACAGTAGCATACCATACTTAGGTGGCACATCAGCCACCACAACATCCATGACCATACATTTTGCTGGAATCTGGGTTAGGCTTACACACAAGTCTTTGATTAGGCCCAGAAATTTTACTCTGCTAGAGTCAAATGAATATAAATCTTTATAGGGACGGGTTATCTCTAGGCCTAATATTTCCATAACTATATTAGGCATCAGGTTGTGTGAGGCCCCAGAGTCATGCATGGCATTGTGGAGGATCTTATCATGGACATTGAGACTGATATAGAAAGGGGGAACTACCCCTTCTTGGAATTTCCCCTCAATTTTTGGACCAAACAGAAGGGCTGGTTGATCATCACTCAGGTTGACAGTGTCACTATTTTCACCCAGGTTCAAAGTTTTCAGAATTTGGCCTTTATATACATCCTGAGTGGCCAAATCAGAGAGTGGGATAGAGATTTTAATTTTCGCAATCTCACCTTCTAGATTGAAAGTGGACTAACTCTTTGGAATGTTCAACTCTATTTTGTTAACCATTGCCTTGGTGGCTGAATCAGTGTGTTGATTCTCGTTATGTACCATGTTGTTGACTGTTTTATCAGGAGCACTAACTGCAATGCTAGTGCTGCTAGTTGGTTGACTTTGTTTCTCACTGTTTTGGTTGTCCTTTTCTTTATTCTTTCCAGAACTCTCAGCTGCTGATTTGTTACCTTCAGCAGTCACTTTAGAAGGTTTCTCGGGTCTTTTCTTGATGGTAACCTCAGAAGCTTTGGATTTAGGATTATCTAGGTTTTTCTTGCTCCTAAGTTCATATTGTTCTCTGACCTTCATGATAGCATCTTCAAATCCAAGTCTGTAATCCTCAGATTCCAATCTTTCCTCATCCCAATATGAGGTTGAGGGCTGATCTTCTTCTGTGTAACAGTTATGGATTGAATCTTTTGTTTCAAACATGTTTATTGTGTTTCCTTCAGACTCTTCTATGATTCCCTCATCTTCATCAAGAAATTTCTCTTAAAATGGGGGAATAACTTACTGATCTGATTCTTTTTGTCTGTTGGGAGTGGTGTTGTTTCTTCTAAAGTTCTAGTTCTGATTTTGGTTTCAGTTTTGGTTACTGATAGTGACAACCATTTTTTCCATCATTTGTTGTAGCTTTTCCATTTTTTTGGATAAACGGTCATAATTGGGATCAGATGTGGAAGCTACATTGTCATCTCTATATGTTACCCTCTTCTCAGCTCTCAATCTTGCTCTTTTCTCAATCAGATTAGCCTCTACATTCACTGCTCCTTTTTGCATGTCTTCTAGTGTGTTGTAGTCTCTCTCCCTAAGCTGGTAGGTCATGTCAACATCAAAGCTTTCAGGATATTTCACTAGAACCATGCCCTGGGGAGGTTTCATATGTGGAGGAAGAGCATTATAAATGCTGTTGAATCTTGTAGAGTAATCATGAACAATTTCTCCTACGTTTCTTTTAAGGTTCATATATTCTTCTAGGATTTGGCGAGGGTTGGCCTTAACCTCCCATTTGTTTATGAAAGTCTGATATAAAGCAGGAAGGTCTTGGATACTATTAGGGGGTAGGCTCTTGAACCATTTCTTCACATCACCTCCTAAACTCTGGGCAAAGATTCTCATTTTGACTGTATCATCATCTATATCCATGTAGTCAAAAGAATCTTCCATCCTATCTACATGGTGTTGGGCTGTGGTAGACTCTTTTGCAGTGAAATGTGGGATATTTGATTGATAATCATTAGGTAGGGGCACTAGAGGCTGAGGTAAGACTAGAGGTCCATACCAGGCTGCCATGATGATGTTCTGATGAGGTAAAGGGTTAACCTGAGCAACTAGTATATGGATGACAGGGATACTAGGACCAGCAGAAGTCTATTGAGCAGATTTAGGATGACTGAGCCCCAAGTTTTGAATTAAGTGAATATCAGGGGGTGTGGATGGAGGGATCTCCTTGTCCCTAATGTGTTTACCAATATGAGATGGTGAACTAGGAAGCTCAAGGTCTGGCTGGTCTAGAACACTGAACGACCTAGTTCGTGGTAGTCTGTTCGGTAGGTCTAGGTCAAAAAATGGGTCTGATAGAGTTGTAAAGTCTTCTGGAGCAGAGTTAGCTCTATGGATGTGGCTTGAAATAGTTGTTCTTTTACGTGTAGGAGATCTCTTGAGGATGCTCTCAGGGTTATCAACTATTTCAGGTGGGTTTGGGTTAGGGTAAGCTCTTGTGTGAATGGTTTTGAAAGCCAAAATGTTGTTCTCCAACAAGGCAGCTTAATCCTACTTGTTACCTTTATTGTGGTTGATGTTGTTTTTGAGGCTGGTCTTCCAGTGGATTCTTATGTGAAGCCAAGATAATCAGCAGGCCTACTGATCACCAGTGGAATCTTTGATCCTTTAAGGAGCTATGGAGTTGCCAGGTGGAAGGTTTAGGATGTTTTTGGAGGGTACACTGTCCACCACAGTGTTTATGAGATGTCCCCTTTCAGGAATATCTCAAACACAGCAAACTCTAACTAGAGATTGACTGGGAGGGCATTTACCAGATATGTCACCTCTAAAAGAGTGTGAGATCCGGAGGCTACCTAGCTCTTTCCAAGCTCTTTCTAAGAGTATGGGAGAAACGCAACAAATGGTGTAGAAAGTGAATTGCAAGTGGAAGCGTTTCACTACTAACCTAACCAGAGTTTCTAGATTTTCTGAGGCTCTTGTAATGTAGTAAGATGGAAAATACTCAAAAAGTCCCCAGTGGAGTCACCATTATGTTGGGGTTCCCATGTTTTGGCAAGGTTGGCAATACCAAAAGATGAGACAACATCAAACCACTTTCAGACCCTAGGATCTAGCCCTTCTGGGTCCAGAGAGGGATCTCTCTATGATTTTCAAGGGTATATGTCTTTGAAGCTCAAAGTTAAGGTGTTAGGATAGTTATAAGGCTCGGATTTGTTTGTTTCATTGTTTGTTTGGTTGTTGGGAATCAGGAAAGAAGGGTTCGATATAAGACAAGGATGAGCAAAGAGGATTTAGGCAAAGGAGAGATAATTCTAGGGAACATTCAAGACCATTGGGCAATGGAGTCAGGAAAGGATTTGCTTGCTAATCAATATGCAGGCTTTCAATTGGGCTAGTTATCTAAAGCATTAGATCTTAAAGATGATAGTGTGGTAGGATAGGCAAGAGTGAAGGTGAGAGTAAGGAAACATTAAAGATTCAGGACACAAAGTTGAAAACCTTAGATCATAGAGAGACTTTGAACTCTCAATGCTTCGGCCTCCAACTTAAGGGAACTTAGATAGGCTCAATTAATTGAAAAGGATCCTAGTGAGATAGAGACAAGTTCTAGACCTCCCAATGTTCCCAATTCATTCAATTAAATCCTAACAAGAACATCTAAGAACATATTTCTTTAATCTATACATCAGCTAGCAGGCAATGTCATCCATTACACTGGTTAAATCATTTGAAATCAACTCTTAGATAACACATTTAGTAAAAAACATTAAAGTCAAGGAGAGCAGAAACATAGGGTACCTAACAAGGGTAAATTCTATGCCAAGTTTCTGATGCAAGCCAGTAGAAATGTAATGAAATGAGATAAACACAGAGATAGAAAAACATCACCAGCTGCTTTAAATCAGGATCCAAAGAAATGTGCTTGTCATATTAAAAAACAACACCAGTCAGGTACAACATTACCAATGGCTTGATATTCAGTCTGAAAACATCTTCCTTAGCCTATCTTACAACTTTACACAGAGAGTATGTCTCAGAAGAAACAGCTTGCAATTCTCTGATAACTGATCAACAACAACCTTTACAATGAGTTCCTTCTTGAATTTTATAGCTGAAAGGTGAGCAGAGAAGGTAGGTGAAACACTAAATGAAGCATGAAAACTCAGAAAGAAAGAGGGCCAAAGCCCATTCAGTTTTAAATCCTGTGCATTTATCCCTGGTATGGCTATAATGCGCTCTGGCTGTAGTACTCTGTAGTACTCTGGTGAATAAACAAAAAGGAAAATAAATGACAGTGAAGTGCGCCATGCTGCATAACAAATGCTCTGGTAGCTTAGGACTGTGGTCAGGGCTGAATTTTCTTCAAGAACACGGTAAATATAGGAAACAATATGGGTGTTTTGTCCTTTCATAGGTAGGGATGTTCTGCTGATGTAGCTACCCTGATGGCATAGTTTTCTGTGCGCTGGGCCTTCTGAGAGATCCATGATGTATTTGATCTGGTACTCTGCTTTGAAATACTTGGATTAAGGCTCAAAATATTCCATTACAAGCCTTAAACACTCTATTTTCTCCACTGATACAATTTTCCGCTTCCATGATTGCCTCTGACTGTGAAAACGGCGCTTTAATGTCTTTGGGGAAGTTTTAACAGGGTTTAACCCTGCTCCTTTAATGAAATTCTTGTCGGCATACCTTCTCAGGCCCTTCTCCATAATTTCAGTTCTTGACAATGGTCATTTCCTGAGTTCTCTATCACTGTAACAGAGATTGAATCATGGCGGTTTTTCGCCACCTGATAACCCTGCAAAACACGAAAACTTGTTGAGAAAACCATGCCTGGAGGTAGTGGATGTAGGGGAGGGTCTAGAGGGTGGAAGCGCGGCAGTGGTAAAAAGATGGAATCAATGGTGAAAAATGCATAGATGGCGTAAACCGCGACCTATAGGGTTATGGTGGGGAAACGAGAATGGATCGTTGGATCATGGTCTGGTGACGAAGATCGACGGCGGAGATTAATCCGTGGGATGGCGTATGAAGTTGAGCGGAATGAATGTGAAACATTAAATTTTAATGTATATCCTTAAAGTTTGGATATCGGCGGAAATATAAAGAAATGTATTGAAATGCAATGAAAATGATCATGTGCGGTGGGACCCGGCATGGGTGGAGGGCGATTAGTTTTGGACCGTCGGATCTTAAGAGGAGATCGACAGCGGAGATCGAATGATGAACTATTCAGGAGATCCGATGAAGAAATACGATGGAGGGTGCAATCCATTGTGGACCGTCGATCTTGGATCAATGGACGGATGAGATTGGATCGGGGAATCGCAATCGCAAAGGGTGAAGAGTGGTAGCGATTGGAAATCGCGATTGCGATTGGAGCGACAATGCGATTATGCGATGGTCGTTGGATCAACAAGGAGATTGACGGTGGAGATCTGATCGGAGGGGTGGAAGGGGAGGAGTGACAGGCATGAAGCGATTAGCGCTAGGCCGTTGGATCTGCATCGGATGGATAGCTTGGATTCAATTGGGGGATCGCAATCGCAAGGGGCAGACAGTGGCATCGATTGGAATTTGCGATTGTGATTGGAGTGGGAGTGCGATGGTCGTTGGATCGTGGATTAAACGGACGGCTAAGATTGGATTGGCAAATCGCAATCAGAGTGGAAAAAATATTGACATGGTGAATGTTGCGATTGCGATCGGGGCGGGAGTGCGATCGGCGCAGGGCCGTCCGATCAAAACAATAGATCAACAGTGGAGATTACATCGCAGGTCTTCATAGCAAAACCCAATCGCATCGGAACTTTTTTTATTAACACAGAGATGCGCTGGTCTGCAAGTTACGATTGCGATTAGCGCCCGGACCGTTAGCGCTTGTTCCTGGGCATAGGGTCACGTGGGGAAGTGGTTTGCGGGGCTGGCGGCAAAGGGGCTAGGCCCTTAATATAAGGTAGAAAAGTGGGTTTTTTGCCCATTTTTAACAATCTTCAAGGCTAGGAAAAGGTAACGATAGGGGGAAAAAGGGGAAATTAGGCCAGACCAGGGGTGAATATAGGATTTAAGGGGGATTTTGGGGGGATTTAGAGGAAAAAAATGGGAAATTTGACAAAGGGGAAAAATGGTAAAATGGGACATTCTGCAGGGATAAAAGGGGCAAATAATGGCCTTTTGGAGCACAATTTTTTACATCAGTGAGGCTTATTGACTCAAGAATATCAGAGGGAACTGATCAAAAGGTAGGGAACCTGAAAAGGCTTCAAGGATGATGTGTTTTTTCAAAGAAATGAATTCTTTGAAGGCTCATGAAACAAATTAGCCCCTTGCTTGCCTGTCAAGGAATTTATAGGGGGATAACAGGTATTTCTAGGGAGGAAATTCAAAGTTTTTTATATCTACATTAGATCCATTTTTTTTGTGAAGGAAATTGTCGTTAAATTATTCGTTTCATGTAGGAAAAATTGTAGTTCTATTCTTCATTTTTCCTAAAAGATAAATTGTTGTTAAATTCCTCATTTCTCAAAGAAGAAAACATTTGTTTTTTATTGATTTGATGCATATAGTTTCCATTTTTCATTCACATTAAGGGGACTGAAAAGAAAAACCTGAATTTGCATATAGTGAATTGTGTGTTTTTCATAGGAACAAGTTAGGAAAGTTGCATATTAGTTTGTGCTCTTTGTTGTTTTCTCTCAAAACTGATTGCTCTTTCCCTTTGGTAGCCAGGATTTTCATTGAAAAAACTAAAATTGAAAATTTTGCTTATCATTTTAGTTTGCATTTTAGGAATTTCCATCACATCATCTTGTTGAACCTTGAAAGGAAAATTGATAAACAATATCAACTTAAAATTTACATCAATTTACCTAAAAAAGCATTGGAACCATAACGATAACATTTAGAAGGTCTAGGCTAGAGACCTGTTCCTGCATCGTAAAACATAGCAGTTGTCATTAATTGCCTACAATAAATTCTGAGTGTGATACCACACTCTATGTACGTAAGTATATCGGAGCTCCTCCACGTACCTTCGGGTATATAGGGCGGTGTTCTAGTACGATAAGTATAAAGGGGTGCTCTCGTTGTGTAGTTTCGCATTAAAAAGCGCTAATACAGACTTGGGCCTCCACATACCTTCAGGTATATTTGGGAGAAAAACTTTAGGTTGTTATCCATCCATAGTGAACCAAGTTGGCCACCTTGTAAATTGTGATACACCAAACATAGCATTCAGGGAGATTGCCTACCCGTACTTCTTGGTTCGCCAGGAGGTATTCTGCAGTTCACAGCTTCTTGGTAAACCTTTTGCCTAGAATTACCCTTTTTTTTTGTTTATTTGTTTTTGGTCATAAAATAAATTAGTCATCATGGAAGAATAACATCCCTTTCCCCATCGTTCGCATAGAATAACATTGAAATGACCTTTACCACCAGAAGTCACTTATGGTTGGCGAAGGCGACATTGATCTTCTGAAACTAGTACTATCAGTACCTCTGGTGCGACATCATCCTCACATATACCAGAGTCGGCACAAGTTGTTTCTACAAATATCAGTTCATCTACTTTTGTTGAGATGGAGTCCTCATAGCTACCCATGGTCACCATGCATCCAATCAGTGAGACCATACCTCCTGAAGCCAATGTTGTTCAACTGGAAGTTGATCCAGATCCTGTCTCTTTTTTTCCAAAACATCTGCATCCCAAAGTCAAACAACTGGAAGTTGTTCTTGTATCGGTCGCCCCACAATCTATTGTAGCCATTGAGTCTCCCATGTCACGCAGTCAACCTCCTGAAATATACTTTGGGCCTGACGGCGAAATCCTTCCACCTGGTTTAATTTTGATTGAAGAAATACCACAAGACGAAACACCTTTAACTCCAAGTCATTTTGGGGTGGAGTTTTACCTATACAAGTCTTTTCCTCAATCACCTGCCTCTGATTTTGTTGATCCTGTGTCTATTAGAGTTCCCGTCGATCCAATAGGGTATACATTTGGTCGAAAAATCATGCCTGAGGCAACATCTTCGATTGTACCATCTGTTCCAATTGCGACAGCACCTGCTCTCGCTACCCCATCGATGTTCACAACTTCACCAGAGTCACATTTATATGGTGGCTCTTTCGTCCCACCTAGTTACCAATATTTATCTGGAACCTTCTCTGTTGCATCCTCAAACCCATGGAATTCACCAATGTCATCGTCTAGTATTCTAACTGGTAAATATATAATGAGCATTGAACAACTTGATCCTATATACACATCATCAAGGAAATATAAAGCTGTTCCATTTGGGTATATTCCATCCATTATAATTTCAATTGGGCTCCCTGCATTTGGAGAACAATATTTTCCATCTTATTATACTCGTCATGCTAAGGGGAAACCTATGGTCACCCACTTCGACAATACTCCATCTTTATTTGGTCATCCTAATGTCAGAATGAATTTTTGTCAATGGCAGCCCACTCTGCCTGTCCAACCATAAAAAGTTATACACTTGTATCAACTGGTTCAAATTGTTGCACCCACATCAACTCCACTTGTTAATACATATTTACCCCTATTACAGACTCAAATTTGTGTACATCAACCGTCTCATGCAGGTCCTTCAACTCAATACCCTCAAGTATTGGGCCCATAGACTCCAACTGCTTCGACTGGTTTACAACAACCACATGTATCCTTAATCATTTATTCACAAGATGGATTACCATATTATGGGATGTCATAGCCGCAGCTAAGTTATACCTATCCTCAACCGAATCCAAGCTATCCTAGTTTGGGTTATAACATTGGTGGGCATACCCCTTCGCAGCCACAAGTGGAAATGCCACAACCTTCATTTCAACAAGTAATGTATCCATGTTTTGGTCAACAGAATCCTTAAGCATTTTCTTATCAAAACAACCCCTATCTGGGTTACCAGCAACAAATTCCTTATGCTGGTGCTCAAAGGCCTGTTGCCCAAGCAATTCCATCATACCCTGGCTATGTTCAGCCCAACCTCAATTGACAGTTGCCCTTTGTTGCAACTTTAGAATTACCGGATCTAAACCGGCTCGCAAATGATCCAATCAACTATACTCCTTGGTGGTTAGTGATACCTCATAAATTACCCTCGGATATTCCTATGTTCAATGAAAATCCTGGGGAAGACCCATTAACTCATGTTATGACTTATCATTTGTTGTGTTCATCTAACTCCCTAAATGATGACTCTGTTCGACTACGTCTTTTCCAGCGTACGCTCACTGGTCCGACTACAAAATGGTACATTGAGTTACCAAGAGCTTCTTTTGATAATTTCACTGCCCTAGCTACTATATTTTTGACCCACTTCCAGTTACCCATATGATATGAAACTGGAACGGAACTCTTGACTAATTTTAAACAGACTAATGCTACTCACATTTCTGATCATATTCATGAGTGGCATCGTCATCATAGAATGGTTAAGACATTTGTTCCTGATCAAATCCTTGCTGAGTGGTTCATTAATTCCCAGTTACCATATATAACTGAGGATGTGGCTAAGGGTGGCATTGTCACTGAAGAGCAGGTCATTGCTCATGCCCAATATTTAGACTTGATTTATACTCAGTCTAGCACACTCTATGAGAAAATTCCTAATGCGCTGCGATCAAATTTTATTGTTCCTCCTCCATCAAAGGAATCTCATGCTAGAGACGGTATGATTGGTACTACAAGCACACATCACTCTACTACATCTAATCCTGCACCTTCTCCTAAAATCCATGTCATTTCATCTGACAAGGGAAAAAGTGACAAGCAATCCGAAATTAAGAAAAAAGGGAAATAAAAGTAAAATAAAACGTCTACCCCATAAGAAATATCATCTGATCAATCGAATGGAAGTCAGAAACCTTGTTACCCTTTGCATAATATGTAATGAGGAACACTTTGTTCGAGATTGTCCTCACCGCGCTGAAGTCTCAAAAATGGCTAAGACCTCACATGCGTCAGTTGTGTTGACAGATCCATTTCTGAATCCGGACACAAATTTGGTTGCTATGGATCCAGTTTATAGTTCACAAGTACTTATGTTGTCTGTCACGAAGCCATTGACTGATATTTTGGTTTCAACGCGTAATAAAGATTACAGTAGTTAGGCTATTGATCAACCTACTACCTCGACCACGGATCCATATACGAAATCAATACCACCACCTTATATTCCTAAATTGACAATCAAGCCACCGAAGGGAGTCGTACATAAATTGACATTTAATCCTCGAGCCAAAACGACTCAAAATTATAATATAGTTGAAGATTTGGCTCAATCACCTTCATCTATGTTAGCGCTTGAGGTGCTACAAAATTTTCCCTCCCAGAAACAGGCTTTGTTGTTGGCCATTGGTGGAATTGATCCGACTGATTCCAATCACGTAGTCTTTAATCATATGGGCTATGTGCCGCAATTACTAGCAGAATTGGAATTCTCCATCCAGTAAATGTTCTCAATCACCTTGTTCATCGTACTATTACTGATGAGGGAGAATCTACATGCATTATGTATCTAAACTGTTGGAATTCACTTGGCTCACCACACCTATCTCAATCGCCTACGACGTTGAAAGCTTTCAACAGACGTACATATAAGCCTTGTGGTATTATCAATAACCTACATGTTTAACTAGGGGAAAAATAGTGAATGTTGAAGTTGAGGTTATTGACGGACCCTTTGACAACAATATTTTACTCTGAAGGCCATGGGTATATGCTATGACTGTGATCATCTCTACACATTTTAGAATGATCGCCTTTCCACATAAATGTGTTATCACATTCATCAATCAACTATCCTTCTTTGCCTCTAGTTCCCAGGTAACTGGAATTGTTTCGTTAGTTCACGCACCCCAACTCGCACTTCAGAACATTAGTGTAGGCCTCTTAAAGGATTCCAATCTCATGGGAACCTTTGCATTATCGCCGCCTGTGATGTCAGCATAAATTGCAAGCATTGAGACCTGCTACATGATATCTTCCACTCCATCTAGCTTAAGGAAGAGTACGGGTGATTTTGAAGTTGTTACGTTGGATAAGTTTATGCCGCCCAACCCAATTGAGCTGGCATAGCAATCAATCTATCTCGCTTGGGTGGCGAATCTGAAATCATCGTCGTCTTGGGTTGATTGTTCATTAGATTTCGGTACTCCATCTGATCCTTTTTCCTCAACTTTCTTGATAGATGAGAATATTTTGGAAACCATGATGTTAGAAGGAGAACAATTGGAATATCATCATCATCGTTCCCATCTTCCAGATTATGAAGAATATAATCTTAGTGAATTATATCACCCATCGATCAAAAGTTTCTTTTCAAATTCTTTTCCTATTAATGCAATCGATTCCGAGCAAAATTTATCAAATATTGAAGAAAACATTTCTATCGATATTTCGACCAAACCCGGCGTTGTAGAAAACATTCATGTCAGCATGTCTTGCTCTCCATCAGAACTCGAAACTATCGCTCTCTCTTTCATGAATTTCATGATGTATTTGCTTGTTCTTACAAGGAAATGCCAGGCATAGATACTAGTATCATTGAACACACTATTAATATGTACCTTGATTTCAAGCCAGTACGTGTACGCCTTCATCTTGTTCATCTGAAGAAGGTTGTTGCCATTAAAGCAGAAGTTGACAAACTTTTGCGTGCTGGTTTCATTTACCCTATTTTGCTAACTGAGTGGGTTTACAACGTCATTCCTGTTATGAAAAAACAAGGAACCATTAGAGTTTGTGTCGATTATCAGGATCTCAATCTTTCTTGTCCAAAAGACAACTATCCTACTCCCTTTATCGACTAGATTATTGACAATTGTGTTGGATGTGAAATATTTTCATTTATGGATGGATTTTATGGCTACAATCAAATCAATATCCACCCAAAGGACCAATATAAGAATCATTCATCTATCCCTGGGGCACATTTTCTTATCGGAAACTCCCGTTTGGTTTAAAGAAAAATGGGGAAAATTTTCAGAGAGAAATGGATTATGCTTTCAATGACATCAAGCATATTTTTCAACCCTATCTAGACAATTTACCCACGCATTCATGAAATCATACTAATCACTCGATGCATTTGAGAGCTATCTTTTTACACTACCGACACTACAAAATACGACACAATCCACATAAATGTGTCTTTTGTGTTGGTTCTGGTCATTTGATATGATTCATCATCTCAAAAGAAGGAATTCAAATAGACCCACTGAAGGTCCAGGCCATTCTTTATTTTCCTACGCCATCAAAATTTCTTTAATTAAAAAAACTTCAGGGAAAGGCTAAATTCCTAAGGAGGTTCATATCCAACTACAACAAAATGGATAAAGGATTTACTCAGCTCTTGAAAAATGGGATTCCCTTCCATTGGGACCAAGTTGTGCAAGATTATTTTGATGTTGTCAAGGATACTCTTTTCTGAGCATCATTAATGTATCCCCCCAATTATCAGAGTGATTATTTCTTATATATCGTCGCGGCTGATATGACCATTGCTATGGTATTGGTCCAAGTAGAAAATGGGATAGAACATCTGATCTATTATTTGAGTCATAAACTCAATGATACGGAAGTGAAGTATTCGTATGTAGAAAATATTGCCTTGGCAGCTGTTCAAGCTGTCCAAATATTTCACCCCTATATCCTGTTCCGGAAGACCATTTTCATTTCGGATTGCAACCCCATGACTTACATCTTATCACGTCAATTGTTGGGGGCAAGTTTTCAAAAAGGATTGTCATTTTGCAGGAATTTGATTTAGAATTCATCAAATCCAAGTCAAAGAATTCTTTAGTCTTTCTTCTATGTTTCCTTCCCTCTGATAGTACTGCTACTACGTCGAAACCATCAATTCCTGATGAGTCTCTGTCTCTAATCAGATCATCTGATCCTTAGTATGGGGATTTTATCATTTATCTCTAGACCCAGACTTTTCAGCCTGATACGTCTCGCTCTGACTAGTGATGTATTCGATACCAAGCCAAATATGATTTGATCGTCGGTGATACACTTTATCATCATGGTGTCAATACAATTTTAAGAAGGTGCCTCACTCATGAGAAGGCTGAAAAGGTTTTAAATGATTGTCATGTTGGAGCTTGTGGTGGACATTTTTCTGGATACGCTACCACGTAGAAGATACTCTGTGCTGATTACTTTTGGCCTAAAATATTTCGTGATTACATCCTCATGATCTGAAGTTGTCATGCATGCCAGATATTTGATCATAAAATCCGCACACCGCCAACGCCAATGCATCATGTTGTCTCTGTGCGATAATTTTCAAAATGGGGCATTGACTTCATGACCTGTAACCCTCATTCGTCCAGGGGGCATGGTTATATTATTGTCATAGTAGACTAATCATGTCATTGCACGGTTTGGGGTCCCACAAGCTATAGTCACAGATCATGGTAAGCATTTTTGAAATCAAGTGTTGACTGAGTTGACTGCCAAGTTAGGATTGTCACATGATAGTTCTACTCCTTATTATCCCTAATCAAATGGACAAGTTGAGGCTATTAACAATATTTTTAAACGAATGATATGATTTCATAAATGAGATTGGAATTTAATCATGTACTCGGCCTTGTGGGCATACCGAACCTCGGTGAAAAACACAACTGGATTTACCCTCTTTCAATTGGTGTATGGTCTGGAAGTTATCTTGCCAATCCAATGTGAAATACCGTTGTTAAAACTTGTAATCGACTTGTTACCTAACACCTCTGCTGAAGAAGCGTGTCTTTTTAAACTCATCCATCTTGATGAAACGCATCGTGAAGCCCAATTGGAAACCAAAGCGCATAAGAGACATATAAAGGTGCAATACGACAAGCATGTCTAGCATCGCAT
Source organism: Pinus albicaulis (assembly GCA_034641835.2). NCBI lineage: Eukaryota > Viridiplantae > Streptophyta > Pinopsida > Pinales > Pinaceae > Pinus > Pinus albicaulis. The sequence goes on from CM076582.1 coordinate 289,830,511, forward strand.
TTTCTCAGAGGGAAACTTGGTCCTTATTTATGATCAGGAGGCTCATGTAATAGGTATAGGGAAATTTAATCCATTATGGCATGGCCCCTATATTGTCAAAAGAGTTCTTGCTAAGGGTGCCTACGAGTTGGTAGATTACGATGGAATTCCGTTGGCGCAACCCCGAATTGGGTTGTATCTGAAACCTTACTATGCTTAATCATGAGCATAGTAATTTTTTGTATTATATTGTATATATATGTTGTTGATTTGCATTTATTGTCTTAGTTCGCTTTTTATAGTTTTCTTGATGTTAGTAGTCCACTTTACATTTCATCACAGATGTCTGAATCTTTGGAACCATTTTTTGGGCATGCTGATAGTGCTAGTCATAGTACACAGAATCTATCCTCTGCAACATGGGCGATTTTCACTCTAAACGACGAGTTAGTGAGTTTTCAAGGGATTTGTATCAGTTGATCTACAAACAATATCGCCGAGTATAGCATGTTGATCGAACTTCTCTCTAATGCCATTTCATTTGGTATTAACTGCATCATCATAAATTTAGACTCACAACTTGTGGTATTACAACTTACTAGTGTTTATACTATTAGAAATCCAACATTTCATCATATGTTCCTAAGAGTTCAACTTTTGGAAAGACAGTTTGATTTCATTCAATATCAACACATTTCAAGAAACTTGAACACATTGAATGATTCTTTAGCGAATTATGTTATAAACAGACATTTGCAACACATGTAAATATACATTCACATAGTTGAATAGGATTGCACAATAAACATAGGAAAACATTGAAATCAAATATATAGATAGTTATAGGTTTTTACAAAATTTGTGCCCAAGACACATTGGTCATCTGACCTCAAAATGTATGCAACATGTCAAAACTAAACTAGTGATGCTCATGGTTACATGCTATCGATATAGCTATCCTACACAATAACCACATCCAACAGTTAGGAACGCTAATAGTGTGGCGCTGTAGTCGCATGGGTAACTCTTCGATCTGCCAATCCAAAATCCCGAAGGTAAACCCCTCTATGTGCTGCAGAAGATCATCAAGAATCTTAGCCATGTCTAAATCCTAAAGGACTGCTCTCCCTACAACCCTCTTTGCTATCTCATCCACTCCATGCGTTGGCTCTCCCACTGGTTGAACTCGACCCACATCTAAATTACATTAAAACTTTAGTTTAGTCTTGGGAAAACATCAAAATACAAAAACATTTATAAACCTTATAAAAATCAACAAAAAAAACATGGTCAAAACATTCTTACCGATTGCACCCCATTGAGTGCCTTCTGGTAAAGCTAAGTCTGGACCTCCTCAGAAATCGACACCTACATATGCATACTCATCGATGGCGATAATTTGTTGCCTGAACCAAGTGAAGAATACAGTTGATAACATTATAGATGATTGGCCTGCATGTCTAGCCATTAGTTCTACACATCTCTGCATCCTTGGATCTCTAGGGTTCGATACACCCAGTGTCACATGCTGAGGCTGCATCAGTGGTGATATAGGTCAATTTGGGCACCATTCCCAATGACCTGGTTAACTAGACATCATCTCCAGGACCAATAAATGGGGTCTATCATTCCCTATCATTTTAATTGTTATATGCCCTAAGACAAAGAACAAGACAAATCATCCATGACTTTCATCTGCAAAGATTTCCAAGATTTGAATTTTATAATATATCATGTGAGAGCTCACCAAGGCTGCCTCTAAAGGGACTAAGTGCATTTCATATGCAAGTAACCCCATTCAAGGGTGCTCTACAAAGCACTTCCCCACATCCAAGGGTGTGTTGGTCACATTGGGAGTGAAATTCTCATTGTTCCGGAATCTCCACTTGGCCAATGCCTTCTAGAAGAGTTCACATGTGTCAAACTTTGAATCTATGTGTCCATTTGATACCTCTGAGACTGGGAACATGTATTTCCTATTATTAGAAATTCATTGATTGTAAAACTACCTTCAACTCCTCTATAAATTAAGCATAGATCTTAGTGTTTAAAAAGGAAGAATTTGAGTAGAGAAATGTTGGTGGAATTTCAATTGAGGAATTGAATTGAGTGACATGCTGCTGGAGAGATGTGCATTTTGATGAGGCTGGGATGCTGCTGGAGATGGTGACACTAAATCAATCACTGGGTTGTAACCTCCACTTTTATCCATTAATAAAGATTGCTTCTTACTTTCCCACATATGTATCTGTATAAGCTCATGTGTTTCATATTATGAATTCTTATTTGATGCATATTGTTCATGTTTTATTGATTTAACTAAATAACTTGAATAGACATTTTTAATATTGTTATCTTTTGCTATTTAGTGTTCATCTTTGCAGAGAATATTTTGGTGACTTAGCTCATATTTGAAGCTACAACAAGAGCGACAGAAGGAGAATAGTACGTGCTTGGACTCCAAGTAATTTCTTTGATATGTTCTGTGTGTTTATTTATTGTTAGGAAAAGTAGTTGAAAAGTCTTTAACCTGATGTTCTAGATGAGCACTACATCTATGGAAGAATGTTTTATCCGTAATTCATAGTTTCGCATAAAAAGTGGAATCTGCTTTAAGGCAAAAGAAATGTTGATCGAACCATAGTTGAATTTTTTCTTCCTTCATCTCTTTGCCTTGCTCATTTGTTCTTTCATTTGAGAGAGTACAGCTTCATTCCAGTTGAAAACTATTGGTTCCATGCACTCTAGCGCATACTGCATATAAGATATGTTCGCTACATGTAGTGTAGCGGCACCACAAGCTTTGCAATCGTGAATAAGATGGTTCTCAATGGAAAATCACGAACGTCACGGATGTTTAATTTCCCATCCTTGCTAGGCTCTGCCCCTGGAAAGAAATATTGCAAAATATAGTCTCTCACCGTCTCTCCTCCCATAGCAGACCTTGAACGAGAAATGGGTAGGCCTCTCCTTGACAAGCCTATTAGAAAATAAATTTCCTCCACTAAAATTGGGACCACTTTGTCCCTAATGTGAAATGCCTCAATTGTCGGATCCCATGCACGAACAAGAAACTTCAATCGTTCCATTTGTTGCCTCATACCTGATAGACGGAAGTACTTTAATAACCCACCATCCCTGAGGGCTCTTACAATACCTGAATCATTAAGGGAAATCATGTTTTGTTCTTCATGCTCTCTTTCTCTCCAAGTAATTTTCATTCTAGTCCGATGAATCCCTTAAATATAACCATAAGACTCATTAGGACCCTTTTCATGCAAAAAATTAGGCAAATTTTGGGTACAATGCAAGAATAAAAAATGTGAATTGCGCCAAACGCAGTCTTGGTCAATAGATAGTGCATTGCATATGCACCTGAGCTTCATTTTGAGTGCATTCCAACACATTTTTCGATGCCCAAGGGTGCGTTGCCCTCTTTTGAAAAAGAATTTAACCTAAGGGGCCCAAATCCCTAAGAAATTGTAATAAAATGAAATGAAATGACCACTGAAAGAAAGAGGGGGTTTATGGCACCAACCTGGATCAAACAATGATGAAAATTGTCTATAGAATTGATTGCAATCAATAGCTAAATTTCGGGGGAAAAAACAGGTTCAGAGCTCCAAAATGAAAATGGTAACTTTCAAATGGTAAAAATGAATAGTAAAACTCTTTTAATTAGTAATTTGATTATTTGCAAATCATATTTATTGTTGTGACTATGGTTTTATTCAATTTTTATCATGAAATGGGTATTTTTAATCCATTTTGATGTTGTTCTGAACATGTTTGCAACTAATGAGCAGATTAGTTGTGCACATTTATTCCAAGAATGATTTGACCAAAAAGCATACTTTTATCCTTATTTTTCGATCTTTGATCAAAACGAAAAGGACTTAAAGCGCACTTTTATCTCTTTTTCGAGATTCGATAACAATGAAAAAGGAACCCTTGGAGTCTTCTTTTAGCTCTTTTCAGACTCTGATAATGTGAAAAGATTGTCGAGCACTTGTATTTTCGAGCTCGTAAAAGTAAATGAATTTATATCTACTTAGTATAAGTTTAACCCTTTTCCAGACTAAGATAGATTATTTACGAAAAAGGAAAACCTTAGTCGAACATGGCAAGGAGGTTCTCTCAGATATCTCTTTACACTTTTTTGGATCTAAGCGACAAATTTATGAAAAAGTACTTATGGAGTTTAATTTTATCCTCTTTTTCAAACTCTCTAAATATGAAAAAGGATTGGGTTGTCACTATCGTTAGGATCGTTAAAACATAAAATAGTGACAAGCTTTTTGATCATGGCAAGAATCGAGTTTCATTCATCACTAGACTCGTTAAATTATTAAATAGCGATACATTATTCACCTGAAGGGTTGAATTACAGATCAAGAATATGTTATCCTCCTCAAGCTTGTTAAAAGATAAAGAGGTATTGGTCGACAAATGACCACGGAAAATTTGGGAAAGTGTACAAAACTTTTAAGGTAGCAGGTCACTCTTGCACATGGCACCTCACTCCATCATGGTGACTATTTGGGTTGGGTAATCTTCTTGATGGTCCATTCATACATATGGTTCATCACACCTTCACTTCAGTTTTGGGTCAATGCTACCAACTCATCTCAATGTCATCGATATGTTCAAGAGAAATCATCCAGTGAATACTCATCGTTCTGTAATACTCATAAACCTTCATTATCATGACAGTCATCCCTAAATATTGCTATAGCAAGTCATATTTTGTCTCTGAAATCAGTAACTCTTGTTTCACGATAAAGTGGCTTCTTGTCAATGTCAAATCATCATCCAGGATGTTTACTTAGAAACACCATCTTCCAATACCATGAGGCTTGTTACAACATCGACAGGATCCTCACTTTCGGACCTTTGACCGAAATATTTTATTTGGCATTCTACACAAATCATATATTCACGCCTTACGAAATGTACTGTAGTACCTTGAGAGCCATTAACATCACTAGTGTTTCTCTCACATTTGATAACAACTCACATCATTGGTTGATAATCAAACGATGACTTACCATGTTCAACTACAAATCATATATTCGCATGGCTAGAGTTGTACCCGAACGATCGAGTGAACAAGACAAGAAGACCCCGGATCAAGTTTCAGCCATCCAGGTTGCGATTTCAGGATTTTTTTACACATCATTTGTACTGTGACCTTACATACCGATTTTCATCCAAACATGGGCCTATATCTGTAGGCATGTCTGTATTGGGCAACATTCCAAAGTAGACGACTTTCTGAACTATTTACATTTTATTATATAGTTTATGTGCTAAGCATGGGAATGCCTCCCTCAAAAATTCGTGATCAAGATGAAAATATCATGATGTAAAGTATTGTAAGATTGACGCAGGTCACCTCTCCGCTTCAGTTCCAGCACATCACGTCGTAAAGCATCTCATTCAAAAAATATTGTTGTTATTCTGACTTCATGCTTTAGTGGGTCGCTGTTACAGGTAAATTTGGGCATCATCCCCCATGACCTGTTCAAACTGGACATGATTCCCAGAACCAAATAAATAGGGTCTATCATCCCCTATCATTTCAGTTGCTACATGCCCTAAGACAAGAACAAATCATCCATGACTTCTATTGCAAGATTTCCAAGGTTTGAGGTATATGTTATATCAATTATGAGCTCACCAACGCTGCCTATCAAAGGACTAACTGCATTGCCTATGTAGCTCCCTCCATTCAAGGGTGCATGGCAATGCACTTCCCAACATTCAAGAGTATGTTGGTCAAATGGGAGCGAAATTCTCATTGTTCCAGAATCTCCACATGGCCAGTGCCTTCTAAAAGAGTCCATATGTGTCAAACTTTGAATCCATGTGTCCATCTAACACCTCTGAGCTTGGGAAGATATCTTTCCTATTATTATAAAGTCATTGATTGAGAAACTACCTTCAGTTTCCCTATAAATTGAGCACAGATCCTAGTGCTAGGGAAGGAATAATTTTAGTCAAGAAATGGTGTCGGATTCTCAATTGAGAGAGTGATAGAAATGATATGCTACTGGTGAGATGTTGATTGTGATGAGGTTGGGATGATGCTGGAGCTGGTGACATCAAATCGATCATTAGTTGTAACCTCCCCCTTCTACTCTTTAATAAAGATTATTATTGATTTTCCCATATATGTATATGTTTATGTTTCTATTTCTCAAGTGATAGAGTCTTAAATGACATATATTTTTCATGTTCAATCGATTTAACTGATTAAGATAAATAGGCATATGTATATTACAATCTCTTTTTTGTTTAGTGTTTATACTTGCAGGAAATAATCTAGCGATATAAGTTGGATTGGAAGGTACAGTAAAAGAAACAGAAGGAGAATAGGAAGCGCTTGGATCACAAGTAGGTCCTTCTCTCTTTCTGTGTGTCTATTTACTCTTAGAGAAAATGACTGCGAAGTCTTTGATCTGTTGCTATAAATGCATAGCACCACATTTAGGGAATTTGATTTATCTGTAGATCATAATTTTGCATAACAAGATAAGCTGAATCTCCACAAATAAATTGAGGAAATGTTGCATACGGAGATGTTGAAGCACACTCTCTCCCTAGAAAAAGTCGAGAGAAGGTTGGCCCAGATGAAAAGTACCCTGAAAAGAGAAAGAGAAAATGCAAAGGCTCTTTCAACTCAGCTAGAGGATTGCAAGAAGTTGATAAGGGGTAAAGGCACTAATCCTATTGCAACAATGCAAACTCTACTGCAGAAGACCAAATTGGAGGTATAGGAGTTACGACACAAATTGAACATCCCTCAGTCAGATCATATCCAGACAGAGAGGTTGGCCCAAGTTGAGAAATAGAAGGAAGCCCTCACTGAGGTGCTTGTCCAAAGATATGAGGAGATAACAGAGTTGAAGCGGAGGTTAGCTGAGCTTCAGCAAGCTCAAGACAACCACGTATGCCTAATTAAAGTGCCCAATGACGCATAGAATGCCTCAAATCACTTGACCAAGGATTTGGCATAGCTGAATATGTTAGGGGATGAGACCTGAACTGTGTGACGGTTATTAGATGAAACAAAGGCAGCCTATGCAGAGAATGAGAAAATGTTCTCATCTTTTCAGAAAGAGGTAGATGCCCTTTGAAAGGAGTCTCAAGAGCAGCAGAAGTCAATCAAAGACTTGAAGGCTTAGCTCAAAGGAAACATTTCAGTAGTAGAAGCCAGACAAATAATCTAGATCAAGATCATGAAAGAGGTGAAGGAGCACTGGGAGCTTATTATATTGGCGAACGATAAAAAGAATGTCATCCGCGATTTCAAAATACATTTGGACATAGGTCATAGAGAAGGGAATGAAAATGTGACGATCTCTCAAGGATACATCATATTCATCAATGAGCTCCCTACTGAAGAGTTAGGCATGCGCGGAGTGGTCGATCATTTCAGGACCATAATGGAAATCACCAAGATAATTCAGAAGTAAGAGGCATGAGTTAAAGCATTAGGATACTTGGGGATAGTGGTTAGATGGGTGGAAGCTTTTGATCGTGAATGGGGCAAGGTAGTGGAGGCAGGATTGTCAACGTGCTGGAATCAGCTACGAGAATTGCTCCCCTGGACCACGTATGAAAAGTTTATGACTGAGATTAAATGCAGGGCCAATTCGACCATGGGAAAGACCTCTCGCCTGAAGGTCAAAACCTTGGTGGCATCACTCTGCAAGGAATTCCTACTGCTTTCCATGGTTAAAAGGTTTTTTTGTTGCCCACCTCAACTACACTGAGATGACTCAGCTGTGTGCATTGTTTGAGATCTTTAGCTCCACGCCCTTACCTGTAGATATCATATAGAGAAAATGTTACGAGCAGTAGCACCCACCAGTCACTTCTACTTCACAGCCAATGGTGTCTCTGCAATCTCGCCACTTGGGCTCTTCCTCCACTCCCATGCGGACATGTAGCTCGGGACCTTCTGCCACCCCTAGGCGCAACCATTGAAGATGTCAAGATCCAGCCCATGTGGCCTTTATTTACTTTGTATTTTTATTTTCCATTGTGATGTCTAAGCAGGTGAAATAATGGTTCACCCTTGGTACTGTTACTATTATTGTTATGTTCTGTTACGAAGAGCAGTGCTTATGACATGATACAGGTTGACAGTATAGCTTTTTATTTCGATATGTGTACTGAAGAATCACGAAAGAATATATGTTTAAGAAATATTTGGATAAGAGCCTGTGATGTAGGGGCTATAAAGATGTAACTCAATCAATATGTAAGGGTTCTAGATTTTTTGGAAGTTCTAGGTTCAAACTGTATAGATTTTTTGTAATTATTGGTTTGAGCTCTGAAAGCATATCTTGGAGAGATGTTTTTGAAAGCTAATATAACAACAATTTTTTTTGCAAATGGATTCCAATTAGGTCAGTGAACATTATGTATGTGTTTGTCTCATGTTTTTTTAAGTTCCTTTCTATTTTGTTAAACGACTCTTGAATTGTCGCATGTGTGAAATGTTGGTTGGTGATGTTTTAATAAATGAATATGTATACATCCTTGCTGAGGGAAGATGACACTCATATTTTGATCATTCAGTTACCTTAATATTTCTCTCCATGGGACTACCTCTCCGTCAGTCTTATATTGACCAACTTTCTCCCTGTGTCTCAGAAGGATGCATTTTTATTATTGAATAAGCCCACCTCCCTCAAGCTTCCTCTCTATTTTCTTCTAATATTTCGTTTACCTTATATTACAGAGTTTGTTCATTGGCTTTAAACCTAGCCTCAAGCCCATTCCGAGTATAGTCCACTATACATTAGAGTTTAGTGACACTGTTTCCACAGTTATCTTGAACCACAGATATACCAATCTTGTAAATATACATTCAGAGGATTCCCTTAGGCAAAAGCTATTATAAAAGCCTCTGATCCTTAAGATGTCCTAGGCACTGGTCTTTTGCATCTCAAAGTTGTCTCTAGGAGTGACAACATCTTTTTGGTGCCATTTCCAGGGAATCGAATTAGAATAATCATTTCCCTGGGATACGAAATAAGTTTCACCCTTCAATCAGGTGAGCATGAAGGGTTGAGAGATGCATAGCACTCACCTTGGCGACTCCACTATAATCAAGTTGAAATTAGTTGTAATCCTGGCTTACACACGGCCTCATACTCGATCAGATACCTCTCAACTGATAACCCCTTCTGTATATGATCCCAAAAAAATCATATTCAGGAGGATCTGGAAGGAAAATAAACCAAGTCAGACTGATGTACCTCCTTTTTCTCTGGAAGCCTCACCCTCTTCATCTCAGCAAGCTAATATCTATGGCCATAATTCCACACCCCGTGTGCTCGAATATTCCCCAGAAGCCTCTATTTTATCCAACCCATTTATAAAGGATGAAGCACTATCAGCTGACACTCCTCTACCTCCCTTTCATCCTACTCATGAGGTTGAGGAAGTAAAAGAAGTTGCAGCACTCCAAAGTGGCTTACAAGTTAACCTCAACTCCTCCACTTATCAGATACCTGTTATCCCTCACCCATTTCATCAATAAACTTACCCTCACAATTTACCACCACCTTCCCTGATGGTTGTACCTAGGTTCCCCTTAAATAGGTATGCTCCATTAGCTCTTCTCCAACCTCTAAATAACATGCCACGGGACTATCTCAAGCTTCTGCCCTAGTTCATAGGGGAAGATAGCACTCCAGTGCAGAGACACATTGAAAACTTCTGCGTCTTTGCTAAGAATGTGAAAGTGGAGCATATCGACGAGGTATTAAGGCTTTTTGTCCAATCTCTCAATGGAGAAGATTGGAAATGGTTAAAATATCTAGCCAACAACATGGTTCATACTTGGGAAGAGATGGAGAACCTCTTCACGTTGAAATGGGGAGAAAAGAGGGATCATGGCTATGTTCTCACTAAATTCAATGCTCTTAAAAAGGGACATAACGAGGATATAAAAAAGTTCATAAAGATATTCAATAAGTTGTATAATAATCTCCCCGTTGAAATAAAACCCCCCCAAGAACCTGCTAAGGTAGTTTTCGAGGGCGCTTTTGAACCATAATTTGGTTTCACCTTAAGAGAAAGGAAGTCTGCGTCGCTAGATCAAATTCAGACCGATGCATTGGAAGTAGAAGCAAACTTTGCCTCTACTGACAAAGTCAAAGGGAAAGCAGAAGACGAAGTAAGAAGGAAAAACAAAGAGGAGACTTCTACTTCAAATCAAGAAAGAGAATCACAAGAATACAGAATTGAAGAGATGAACAAATTAATTAAGAACCTTTCAAATAAATTGGTGAAGCTTGAATTAGAAGCCAAGAACTCCTCTCCTCGATCCAATCAGATAATTCCTAATTGAGGATTCAATCCCCAATATAGGAAGCCTCCTCTACAATTGTTGCAACATGAGAGGAAGGAACAACAAGATCATATTCAACCTCCTCTACATTTGGAAGGGGAAGTACAAGGGAAAGCCGAGGAAGTCACAGATAGTCAAGAAAATCAATTCCTCGCCTACTCTAATGACAACGAGGGTGAACTCATCTTACAAAGATAGGTAGAAGAGAGGGAACCTTCTCCCGGGGATCAACATATTGACAATTATTGTAGAAAGCTTGTGGATTTCATGCAGGCTCAACTCCACAAGAAGTATGACCTCAGGTCCTCTCGCAAGAGAACCCGAGTATAAGAATAGATCAAAGAGTCAGCATCAAAGGACCAAGCTCCTCCTAGTTTTGCCTAGAAACGAAAGAAACCAATGGAAGAGTCAGCCTCTCATAAGGCCACTACATCTACCTACATAAGACAGGAGCCTGGCCTTCCCAAAAACAAAAAGTCTCCATCTCCACCTTTGAATTTATCTGACCCCTAAAGAACATGTCGAATAAATCCCTATTGGAAAAGGACCTACAGTCTTTAATCTCCAAAAATAATTAGAGAATTTCAAGATCCCAGTTCCCCTAATTGAGCTAAACACTGTTACCGATGAAATAGGTAACCGCACTGTTACCTATTTTTTTTTGGTAGCATAAAAAACACCCGATTTTGAAAAGTGGTGACGCAGAATCACCCCTTTTTTTTGTGCACATTTTTGACACTCTAATATTTTTATTTATGAAGTATGAATATTTGTTTTAAAATGTTAGTGATTTTCATGCTAATTTTGAAACGTATTGATGCAGCATCAATTTTTTTTTTTTAGAGCGGTGATTTTCATGCTAATTTTGAAACGTATTGATGCAGCATCAAACTTTTTTTTTAAGAGTGGTGATTTTCATGTTGGTAATAAAACACAAAACTTAGATAAAAAAATATATATATAAAAACAATAAAAAAACCAATAAAAATGTAAAAACAAAAAAACAAAATTAACTCGTAAAAATACAAAATTTAAAAATAAAAAAACAAAACAAAACAAAACAAAAATATTCGAAAATTATATGAAAAGAAATGAAAAAATTTGAAAAAAAAAACACATAATTTAAAGAAAAAAAAAAAAAATTAACCAAAAAAATAAAAATAAAATACATCAAAAACATTTTTTTCTAAGTTATTAAAAAAAACCATATAATTAAAAAAGAAAAAAAATAAAATAGAAAATTTAAAAATAATTAAAATTTAGATTAAAAAATAAATAAAATACAAAAAAAGAAAAAATTAAATTTAAAAATTTAAATTAAAAAAATAATAATAATAAGAAAAAAATACAAATTTTAAAATTAACCAAAAAAACAAAATTTAAAATTGAAAAAGAAAATTAAAATAAAAGAATTTATTTTAAAAAAAAAATGAAAAAAACCACGTGTAAATAATTAAAAAACAAATATCCATAAATTTACTGTTTTTTTTAAATGAAACAATTTATAAATTTTAAAAATGAAAAACTAAATAAACTAAAAAATTAAAAATTAAATTAAATTAAAATTTAATATATTTAATAAATAAATTTTAAATTTTCAAAAATAATTAATCTAAAATATTAAATTTAAAAACAAAATTTAAAAAAAAAAACAAAAAACAAAAAAAATTAAAATAAATAACTTGAATTTAAAAAAAAAAATAGTAATAATTAATTTTTTGAAATTAAAAATAAAAATAAAAAATAAAAAATAAATAAATTTAAATTAAATTAAATATATGTGTGTGTGTGTGTGTGTGTTACGAATTAAAAAATATTAAATAATTAAAAAAAAAACTAAAAAAAAAATCAAATTAAAAAAATAAAATAAATAAGAAAAATAAAATAAAATAAAAATTTAAAAAATTTATAATAATAAAAAATATAAATAAAAGATAAAATAAAATTCATGCAGCCCCCCGCCCGCCCAGCAGCCGGCCTCTGCCGCCACCTAGACGGGAGGCCAATTGCCAACACCACCACGATCAAATTTTTTATTTTTTATTTTTTTTCAATTCAAAAAATTTAAAATTGTTTTTTTTAATTAATTTAATTTTTTTTTGTTTTTTTTTTGTTTTTAATTTTTTTTTCTAAATTTTATTAATATTTTTTTTTTTTTCTAAATTTTCTTTATATATATATATATATATATATATTATTATTTAATTGATTTTTTTTTTATTATTAAATTTTATGTTTAGTTTTTTCATTTAATTTTTTAAAATTTAATAAATTTTGTATTTTTTTAATTTATTTGAATTTAATATTTCTTTTTTAGTTTTTTAATTTTTTATTATTATTTTTTTAATTACATAAAATTAGTAGAAATTCTTTCGGTAATAATCATGGTTCGAAACGCGTCGACCACGTTCCTGTGCATGTGATTATTACCAAAAGAATTTCTACTAATTTATATGATGGATCACAGAAGTTTAGATTCCCAAAATACATAAAATTTTTATATTTTTTTTATTTCCATTAAAATTGTGTATTTAAAATTAGATTTTTTTTTTTTTTAAATTAAACTTGATATTTTCAAATTAATTTGTTTTTTATTTTATTTTTTATTTAATATTTTTTTTAATTTATTTTTTTCAATTTTTCATTTTTAATTGATTTTTAAAGTTTTTTAACTTTTTATTTTAACAATGTTTTTTTTTTCTTTATATTCAAAATTTATTTTTTATTTCAAAATTTATTTGTTTATTCATTTATTTATTAACATTTAATATTTTTTTTAATTTAATTTGTTATTTTAATATTAATTTTTTTTTTTAATTTAATAAAATCTAATATATATATTTTTTAACTTAAGTTCATATATATATATATATATGTATTTTATTTTTTATATTTTAAATTTATTTTATTTTTTAAAATTTATTTGTTTTTTTAATATATATTTTTTTAAATTTAATATTTTTATTGTATTTTATTTTTATTTTTTATTTTTAATTAATTTTTCATTTTTTTACTTTTAATTTAAATAATGTTTTTTTTTTTTTTTTTTTTATATAATTTTTATTTTGAAGTTTTAAATTTATTAGAATTTAATATATTTCTTTAAATTTTTTTTTTTTTTTTTAATTTAATAAACATTTTCTTTTTCTTTTTTAAATTTAATTTCTATATTTTATTTTTTATAGTTTCTTTCTTTTTTAACTTTTTTTTTTTTTAATTTTATATTTTAATTTTTTTTTTATTTTTATTTTTTTATTTCTATATATTTTGAAATTTTAGTCTTTAAATTTTATTTTTTATTTTTTATTCTTAAATTTTAGGTTTTTTTATGGTTTGAATTAAAATTTTAATTTTGTTTTTATTTTTTATTTTTTTATTCCTATATATTTTTTAATTTTAAGCTTTAAAATGTTTTTATTTTTTAAATTTATTTTTTTCTTAAATTTTAGTTTTTTTTAATGTTTAAATTTTGAAAATTAAAAAATGTTATTTCTATTTTTAAAAATGTCAAAAATATGACACAATTTATTTATTTTTTGTTATTCCAGCATCAACTGGTTTTTTTCAATCCTTTTTTCAAGAAACAATTTTGTTTTTAGCATAATTTTATAAAATGTTGAAATTTGACCTTCAAAAAAAAACCAAGTGCATTTTGGAGTACACTTTTTTTGTTTTTGGGGTGTTTTTTTCATGTTTTTGAGTCTTTTTGGGCTAGAGTTCCCGTTTTGAGATCAGGTTACCTATTTCATCGGTAACAATGTTGCTACTGAAGCAGTATTCCTACAAAGCCCAAGTATCCTAGTTCATGCAGCCCCTTGGTGTGATTCCCCTGCTGAACAGTCTCAATCTCCAAGAAGAACGACCTATGGTCGTTTTCGGACCTCACGTAAAAGAGAAGGACTCAGCCATACCTCCACTCTATGTGACCTTAGTGATTTATGATCTGATGTTACACAATTGTATGTTGGATTATGGGGCATCACATAACCTATTGCCCTTGTTTGTCATGGAAAAACTGGGGTTGAAAATCACAAGGCCTTATAAATACTTGTACTCGTTCGACTCCAAAAGAGTAAAATGCTTGGGGATGATAAAGGACCTGGTGGTAAACTTGGCTTAGATCCCTGCTAATAGTATGGTAATGGATATCGTCGTAGCAGACATCTCATCTTGTTTTGGTATGTTGTTATCCAGATCTTGGGGATCCAAAATTGGAGGATCGATAAAGTTGGACCTAACCAACGCCACTATTCCAGTGTTCGGTGGAGAAGAGAGAAGATTATATCAGGAGTCAAGGTTTGTGAAAATGGTCACAAAAGCTGATGGTTCAACCAACTCCCCATTATATGATAAGGAAGGTGATTTCTCTTTTCTCATGCTAGAAGAAGACGAGATATTCCTCCAAGAAACAAAGGTTTCCCCCCCAAGACAGGGCAATCCTGAAAGGGGATAAGAAAATAAAATATGGACCTTACAGTTTGATGGGGCCTATTCGAAATAGGGAAATGGGGTAGGTGTACTCCTCATATCTCTGGAAGGTTGTTTGATTCCCCTATCTTTCAAGCTTGAGTTCGAAGCCACAGATAATGTGGCCGAGTATGCAGCCTTGTTGTTGGGACTGCAGGCAGCATAGAATATGAACATATAAAACCTTAAGGTGTTTGGAGATTTGGATTTGGTGGTAAGGAAAATAAGGAGCCAATGCTAAACAAAACACCCTGTGCCTCAGAGCTTATAGGAATGAGGTATGGGACCTCGTTGAAAATTTTTTCTTGGCATTTAATATTTAGTTCATGCCTAGAGATAAGAAAAAAATGGTTGATTCACTAGCTATGGCATCTAGTAATTTATGTCCCCCTCAAAACCCGTTACTCAGATATGAAGTGAAAGGGTGATACCACTCCTCTATACCAGATAATGTGAAACACTGGGAGGTTTTACAAGACAAAGAGAAAGTTAAACACTTCGTGGAAATGGTGGGAAAATTCTCAAATTCAGTTATTGACACAGGAGTTGAAAATGATGTCAAAGAACCAAAGTCAAGATGGGAGGAAACACTTTCCGAGCACTGAATTTTGCAGCTAAATGAAAATGCCATTCCCAAAGGACTTGTGCCGCTAGAAATACTGTTAGACAGGAATGATGTCCTGGTAAACTCGAGCAAGCCATTCCTCGATGAACTAGTCAGATAGTTGAACATTGGGAAAGAAATAGACCCAAAAGTGGTGAAGTTATCAAAAGGGGTTCTCGAAGAGTATCAAGGGCAGTACATGAAGTTGTTACGATCATATAAGGACATCTTCGCCTGGTCATACCAGGATTTAAATACTTTTGACATAAATATCATACAACACAAGATCCCTCTCAAAGAAGATGCCAAACCTTATAAACAGAAGCTGAGGCAAATTAATCCACTCCTCCTCCCAGCTATCGAGAAGGAAATCAAGAAGTTGTTGCACGCGAATATCATCGTGCCTCTGAGATATTTAGAGTGGGTGGAAAACCTGGTTCCCGTGAGATAAAATAACAGCGAATTCAGGCTCTGTGTGGATTTTTAGAACTTCAATCAGGCTTCCCTCAAAGGCAATTTCCCCCTCCCTAAATTGGATCACATCCTACAGAAGGTGGTGGGATCCTCCCTCATATCCATGATGTATGGGTTCTAGGGGTATAAACAAGTGGCGGTACTCCCCTAATATCATAAGAAGATGGCATTCACCATGCCCTGGGGAACCTTTATGTATGCCTGGATGCCATTCGACCTCATAAACGTCGGTGCCACTTTCTAGTGTGCGATGGATATCGCTTTCATAGGGGATCAAGATAAGTTCGTAGTGATTTATTTGAAAGACATCATTGTCTTTTTCAAGACCGATGTTGAGCATATAGAACATCTCAGGCGAACCTTTGACAAATGTCGCAATTATAGTTTATCTTATAACCCCCAGAAATCCCTATTTTCCCTAGAATAAGGGAAGTTATTGGGGCATATAGTAACAAGAGATGGGGTAAAAATTGACCCCAAATGGGTGGAAGTAATAAATGGCATCCCCCTACCAAGAAATAAGAAATAAGTGTAGGTATTTCTAGGGAGGATAAATTTTTTTAGAAGACTCATACCCAATTATGCCAAGATTGTCTGAAACATCACCAAAATGCTGAAGAAAAATAATGAAGTGAAGTGGACTCCTCAATCAAGGGATTTTTTTAACAGGATCTAGCAAGCTTTTGCAGAAGCCCCAGTGTTGGCTGGCCTGGATTATAAGAATCCATTCATGACTTTTTCCTTCGCATCCCCTCACACAATAGTTGCAATACTGTTGCAAAAAAATGGTGAGGGACATGAACAACCTATTGCATTCTTCATCCAAGTTCTCCGAGACACAGAACTAAAATACAACATTCTGGAGAAGAAGGCATATGCTCTAGTCAAGTCGTTAAAATTATTTTGGGTGTACGTTCTCCAATCCACCATAATAGCTTATGTACCCACTATCACGGTAAAGAAAATTCTCGTGCAAGGTGACAATGAAGGGAAAAGGGGAAAATGGATAGCGAAGATTCAAGAGTATGAAATGGATAAAAATCCTACCAAGTTCATCAAGGGCTAGAAACTAGATAAAATTCTATTGGAATCCAACTATCAAGCTCTGGGAATAAACCTATCCATGACAGGAGGCAAATCGAAGGAGGAAACGGGTGTTCAACCAGGAATATAAACCTCCATACAGAAAACACATGTAAATTACCTTCTCTCCCCATGGTATAAATATATTGTTGAATATTGACTCTGAGGTGTCCTCCTAGATATGACAAAATAAAGCACCGCACACTCAGTTGAGTTCCCAAAAGTACATAGTAGAAAACAGGTGTTTGTACTAGAGAGACGCAGCTGGAATATTACTGTTGTGTTTGACAGAGAAAGAGGTGGAGGAAGTGATGAAGGAGTTTCACGACAGAATATGTGGTGGACATTAAATTTGGCACGCGATGGCCCACAATATCCTCAGAGTAGGGTTCTTTTGGCCTAACTTATTTGGCGATGTCTAATATCGTGTTAAGTCTTGTGAGAAGTGTCAAACATTTGCCAAGAAGCAGAAGTTCACACCCCTCCTGATGATCCCAGTCCATGTTGAAGAGCCATTCAAGAAGTGGGGAATTGACTTCATAGGCAAATTCCACTCGGCATATAGCAATCAGCACCAGTGGATCCTCACCGCCACAGACTACTTCACTAAGTGGGTAGAGGAAGTGCCAGCAAGGAACGCCACGGACTCGATAGTGATCAGGTTTTTGGAGGGGAATATAATAGCCAGATTTGGGTGCCCTACAAAGATAATTATAGACAATTCCCATGCCTTCAAGTCAGTGAACTTCATAAACTTCTTCCAATGATACAATATCCTTCTAGGGCACTCCACTACATACTACCCCCAGGGAAACGGATTGGTGGAATCATCGAATAAGATGCCAGTGAGGATCCTAAAGAAAACCATTAATGAAAATCAAAATAATTGGGATTCCCAACTCAAGTTCGCTCTTTGGGAAAATAGAATAAAAACCATGAGATCCACAGGGAAATCTCCCTATGAACTTGTGTATAGTAGGGCAGTAGACTTCCCTATTCAGCTTGCTCTGTCTGTGGCTCGGTTTCTGCAAGAGAGAAAAGAGGAGCCTGGTGACCTCATCAGAAGAATGAATCAGTTGCTGGAGCTAAATGAGACCCAGGAGCAAGTGAATCTCAGGATGGAAAATTATTTGGAGAAGATGAAGTGCCTATTTGACCAGAAAGCTAAAGACCAATAAATTCAGGCAGGGGACTTGGTACTATGGCAGGACATTAGGAGGTCAGACAAAGGGAAGCACGCCAAATTTGATCCACTTTGGTTCAGACCGTTCAGGGTGGCAGAAGTCAAGGGAAACAACACTTCTATGTTGTAAAATATGGAAGGAAATACACTTGAGATGCCTATCAATGGACAGTTTCTCAAGCCCTATTTTCAACATTGATATGGACTCCGTAGTCCATTATATATATACTCCCACTGTATATACGCCATTTTTATTTTTTCAAGATTTACGTTTTGAATTTAACTACAATTTTCTCTGATGATGATTCCATACGCCCAAGAAGACATAGGCACCCTATATGCAGGTTCTCAACACACTGGAACAAGTACGTTATCCCCAGGTGGAGCCAATGTTGGTATGTGTACATTTAGAGCCTAAGGCAAGAGGAAAATCTTAAGATATGAGGGAGTCAAACGTTTTGACCACGAGGGTTGGGATAAGGCCTACATAGCCTTTTCGGTGGCTTATTCATGTGCGCAACCCTCAAAGTAGTAGCGCAGCTTATGGAAGCAGTGGCACAACCCATAAAGGAACACCCAATAACCGTTATGACGGGCCTAAAAAAGGTGAAGAGTTGCGAAATCGACCTGTCAAAAGGTATGATGCCAGCCTCTCCATGGACCAATTAGAGAAGCTCTGAGGGGTTGAGATAGAGTTCCATCCACGATATATCGACCCAGCGTAAGGAGGTGGGGACCACGTGTTCACGATTGAATGAGGTAAGGTACAGTAAGGTAATTCTATCCACGTACGAAAGCACTACCTCTGTGTCAGGCACGTGGCCTCTCACCCACCCGACCGATGTCGGCAAATCACCTTGCACCATGTGTCCGCCCATTGGAATCCTCATGAAGTTAGTCCTCTGGTTGTCGCCTCGCTCCCTTTCAAGTGAAAGACCCATCTCCTACCTGGTTTTTACGCTCGACCATTTCATTGTTACCATTTACAGTTTATTTTTTACCAAGTCGAGCACTCGGGTAAAACTTACAGTACATGCAGTTTCCTCCTCGTGTCACTCTCATTGTTGCCTCAGGTATTTGGTCAAGTCCCTCTCATTATTTTCCTTTATTTTTTTTCGAAATTATGATGAAAAAAATGAAGAGAACTACCCCTGAAATCCCACACGCCCATGAAGCCAGAATTGCCCCCGGTCCTAAGCCCCTCATGGACTCTCACTCCCAGCTTTGTGACACCATTTATCCTTTTAATGTGACTAGTATGAAGTCTGAGCTTTTGGCTTATAAGCGGCGGGGTGAGGATTTATTTATGGTTATAGATTCAGGGCTCTACTACCAAATTCCCCCATCATTCCATCCTTTCCCTGAGTTCATAGCTTGGATCGTCGAAGCTTACATTGAGAAAAAGGATATCTTCCTCTCCGCACTTGGGGTTAAAACCTTCAAAATCACCCCTCGGCTTAGCAAAAAATCCTTGTGTTATCCCTTCTCTCAAGAGTGTATCAAATTCACCGGAGTCACCCTCTCATGTCATTTTTCAAACCTACCCCTGGTAAAACAAAGAGGTTCCTCGAGCTCATCACCGCATCTTACCTGACTACTCTCCCACCCATAGAAACCATCCCTCTATATCTTTTTCGGAATACCATCCAGCCCATCCTAACAGTCATCTTGGGAATGTTGGGTTTAGACAATGCATATAGGGTAACAACCGCTAGTCTAGGGTTTTTAGAGCTCATGATGCAACCTGGGATCCTACTGGATATCCCCACATTCCTGACCTCTACTATTCAAGCTCATTTTCAAGATATATTGACCTCGAGTTGTTTTAGATATTGTTCTCTGGTGTTCTAGTTGTTCATGTTCAAGCACGCAGATAAGTTCGAGGGCTTAGGCCTAGACAAGTTCTCCGTGAGAAATGCCAAGCCAAAATCTGTTTTCAAATGGACCCACTCAGTCTGCCAACACCCTAAAGGAAGGGGGTACATGAAATTCATCGCGGATTTCATGTCTAGGATCTATGAGATCATACATGACAACCCCCCGCCTAGGATTTTTCCTGAGCAGAAGGAGTTTCTCCAGTTCAATGAGACAGATTGTGTCGGGGATTGGTATTTATAAGAAGATCATATTGAGATTAGGGTTTATGGTTCCGAAGTGCCTCCTTACCGCCTACCAGTTTTCATGTTCATGTTAATTTTCACCCTCTAGTTTATTCGTCAAGTCTTGAGTGCCGACCAATCTCATTTTGTGCTCGCAAAGAAGGGATATATTCTGAGTCTCCCAAATGTGGTAGGGCCTTTTACTATCAGCTCAAGACATGCACTTCCCTTAGTTAAGGGGTTGTTGCAGAAGATGAATTTCCTTCAAATGGATGTATGTAATTATGATCCTAAAGGATTCATCTTGCGAAGAAAGAAGAATATTAAGTCTTCAACATATGAACATGAGCCTAGGCCTCTAATAGAATGGAAAGCTAATTGTGATTCTTGGCCTTTGGATACAGAGATGGAGGCTGAATCCCTAGCCACTGAAGCAAGAGGAGACAATGTACACAATGAAGTGGAAATAAAGGATCAGGGGAGCCATTAAATGGCTCAGGAACTCATGGATGAAGATGAGGAAGACCACCTCAATAAAAAGAAAATAACTGAGGGGCCTGGAGGACTGGGTACCGAGCAGCTTGATGAGGAAACCCCATAGTACATCAGTCGGGGGAAAGAAAAACCAGGTTTCCAGCTATCTTTCAACTTCGTGTCCTCATTAGCATCTTTGGAACTGTCACAGGCGTTCACCCTGGGGGAGGGACCTTCAGATAGGGACATAGGTTCAAGAAAATAATGGGCAAAAGGAGAGCAGATTGAGGCAAAGAACAAGTCAACAAGGGAAAAATTAAGAGTAGAACTAGCTCAATTTGTGGATAAGTACCATACCAGGCTAATGATAGCCTTGGATGTGGAGAATGATAAGTTAATAGTCGTTTTCCAGCACTTGGCTTCTCACCCTCTACCTCCAAGCTCCAAGTAAAAATCCCTAGAGATGATTCTAGAGCTAGCTTTCATCCTGTTGCCAGACAATCTAAACCTGCACAAATAAATTGGTGAAATGTTGCATACGGAGGTGTTGAAGCACACTCTCACCCTAGAAAAAGCCGAGAGAAGGTTGGTATAGATGAAAAGTACCCTTAAAATAGAAAGAGAAAATGCAAAGGCTCTTTCAACTCAGTTGGAGGATAGCAAGAAGTTGATAAGGGGTAAAGGCATTGATCCTAATGCTGCAGTGCAAACTCTATTGCGGAAGATTGAATTGGAGGTACAGTAGTTACGATGCAAATTGAACATCCCTCGGTCAGAGCATATCCATACTAAGGAGTTGGCCCAAGTCTAGAAAGAGAAGGAAGCCCTCACTAAGGCACTTTTACAAAGAGATGAGGAGATAACGGATTTGAAGCAGAGGTTAGCCGAGCTTCAACAAGCTCAAGATAGCTACGTATGCCTAATTCAAGTGCCCGATGACCCACAGAATGCCTCAGAGCACTTGACCAAGGCTTTGGAAGAACTAAAGATGTCAGAGGATGAGACCCGAACTGCGCAACGATTATTAGATGAAACAAAGGCAGCCTATGCAGAGAATGAGAAGAAAGTCTCATCTTTGTAGAAAGAGGTAGATGCCCTTTGCAAGGAGTCCCAAAAGCAGTAGAAGTCAATCAAATGCTTGAAGGCTCAGCTCAAAGGTAACATTTCACTAGCAAAATCCAGAGAAATAATCTGGACTGAGATCGTGAAAGAGGTGAAGGAGCACTGGGAGCTTATTACATTGGCAAACGATAAAATAATGCCATCAATGATTTCAAAATATAACTGGACGCTGGTCGCAGAGAAGGGAATGACAATGTGATGATCGCTCAGGGATACATCAAATTCATCAATGAGCTCCCTACTAAAGAGTTAGGCATGCGCGGAGTGGTCGATAGTTTCAGGACCATAATGGAAATTAGCAAGATAATTTAGAAGGAAGAGGCATGAGTTAAAGCATCAGGATACTTGGGGATAGTGGCTAGAGGGGTGGAATATTTTGATCGTGAATGGGGAAAGTTAGTGGAGGTAGGAATGCCAGCATTATGGGACCCGTTGGGAGAATTGCTCACCTAGATCACGCATGAATAGAGGATGATCGAGATTAAATGGAGGACCGATTCGACCCTAGAAAAGACCTCCTGCCTGAAGGTTGAAACCTTGGTGGCTGCATCACTCCATAAGGAATTCATACTCCTTGCCATGGTTAAAAGGTTCTTTGCTGCCCACCTCGACTACATTGAGCTGACTCAGTTGCGCGCATTGTTCGACCTCTTTAGCTCCGCACCCTTACCTGCAGATATCATATGGTAGAGATTTTACGAGCACTCGCACTCATCGATCGCTTGTACTTCATAGTGAATGGCACCTTTGTCATCTCGCCACTCGGGCTCTTCCTCCACTCCCATGCGGCCACGTAGCTCGATACCTTATGCCACCCCTCGATGCAACCGTTGAAGTTGTCCAGATCTCGCCCATGTGGCCTTTATTTACTTTGTATTTTTATTTTCCGTTATGATGTCTAAGCAAGTGAAATCACGATTTCACCCTCGTTACTATTATTATTATTATTATGTTCTTGTTATGTTATGTTGCGAAGAGTAGTGCTTATGCAATGCTACAGTTGGACAATATCATTTTTTATTTTCATATGTGTACTAAACAATCAAGAAAAAATATATGTTTAAGAAATATCTGGCTAAGAGCCTGCGATGTAGGTGCTATAAATATGTAAGTCAATGAGTATGCAAGGGTTCTGGATTTTGTGGAAGTTCTGGGTTAATATTGTATATCTTTTTTGTAATTATTGTTTTGAGCTCTGAATGCATATCTTGGAGAGTTGTTTTGAAAGCTAATATAAAGATGACTTTGTTTTCAAATTGATTCAAATTGGGTCAGTGAACAGTATGTATTTGTTTCTCTCATTTTTGTTTAAGTTCCTTTATATTTTGTTAAATGACACTTTAATTGTTGCATGTGTGAAATGTTGGTTTATGATGTTTTAATAAATGAATATGTATACATCCTCACTGAGGGAAGATGACACTCATATGTTAATCATTCAGTTACCTTAATGCCGCTCTCCATGGGACTACTTCTCTCTCAGTCTTATATCGACCACCTTTCTCCCTAAGTCTAAGAAGAACAGATTCTTATTATTGAATAAGCTCGCCTCCCTCAAGCTTCCTCTCTATTTTCTTCTAAGATTTTGTTTGCCTTATATTCTAGAGTCTGTTCATTGGCTTTAAAACCATAAGGCCGTATAGATTTGCATCAACCCAAATCTATACGGCCTCAAGCCCATTCCGAGTACAGTCTAGTATACATTAGAGTTTAGTACCACTATTCCCACAGTTATCTTGAACCACAGATATACCAATCCTGTAAAGATGCATTCAGAGGATGCCCTCAAGCAAAAGTTATTCTAAAAGCCTCTGATAAATGGGGTAAATAAAAATGTTTAATACAAGCATTAATTTATTTATGGATAGTTCCACCCAATCACATAAGTTTGAGAGGGTTCACACTCATTTACCATTGTGAATAGATGTTTGGGTCTCTTGATGGGATTCAACTTGGTAACATTGTCCCATAAAAAATTTGTAGATTCACATACTCACATCAAACATTTTTGTGGACATCACAAATGGCATCTATCCTAATACTGCTTGGTTTATGCTTAATATCATTGAGCATGTAAATGACAATAGTTAGTGTGTATCCTTTTAATTTTAAACCATTCCAAGGGCCATGACATCATGCCCTATTGTATCTTACTGCCTATATATTTCGACCAATCTTCAAATGATGGATATGCATGGGTGCAAAATCTAGGGTGTAGAGAAAATACAATTTTTTGTGGAATAATGCTTCAACATGATGAATCTTAACCATATATATAAAAGGATAATAGTTGTTAATAAACTCATAAAACTCGACCACTTGTTTCTTTTAACCCAATCATGAAAAATCACAACAACAAAAAACACCATACATTAAGGTTTAATTCCTAACAAAGACACAAGGTCTTTACTCAGTGAACCTATGACACAACACATGTTTGTGGGCATTTAAAGAATATATCTAATTTCACTAGATATTGATAAATACCTTCCAGAAGCCTTCTATAGAACCCCACTCCTAATACATCATTATAATAAAAAGCCCTATTTTTACAAGGTATCCCTTATTTTTACTAGATATATTTTTTTAGAACCCCTAATACATATAAACGCCCCAATATAACTACAGTATATTGACTCTATTTTTTAGAATTTTAAAACCCCTTTATGAATTAATGTTATAAGATATTGGTCAATAAGGTGAAGTAATTTTGCACAAATATTGGATATGTTTGGTATAAAACCAATTTCTGAACTTCAAGGAATCCATAGGATATAAAAAAAAAGGATAAAATTAATAAGGTATTGAATAAGATCAAACTAAAAGTCCATAAGATAGGAAATAATTTGTGCCATTTAGTTGGTACCCAGAGAACTGATGACATTTGGCGTAATACTACATATCTTTTCCTTAACATCATCAAGATTGTTAGTAAAGGGTAGTTAGTATGCATCAATTTCAATGTTCAAGCATCATGAGGATCTTGACATCATGTCCTACCATAGATTTCTTCCTACTGATTTCTATAGTTTTCATGTGATGAATGTTCTCTGGTAGAATGCTTGAACAACATGAATTCATGTTGTAATGCTAAAAAAAATTCTAATTCTTTTTTTTTGGATAAAATTCTTCCTTTAACTATCAATACAATAGATTATATTTAAGAATTTCACACAAAATGGTGTGTAGTTGGGCAGGCTCAACAATTGAAAAAAGTGGTTTGAAAATCTGTAGTATCTATCAAAAGCTACGATAATATATCTATGGGACCTATTTCATTGGAAATGCCTTTTTCATTACTCTCTTTCTCCTCTTGTTACTTTAGCCACGGGTTCTTTTAAAATAGTGTGTGATGTTATGATATCTTTTACATGATTCTTATACGTGGGATGGATATAGAGAAAAAATAAATAAACCATTTGAAATCATTTATGGGTTCAAAAATATGGCATCTGTGGACAAATATTGATTTTGTTAATAACGATAAAATTGAATAGCCTTATCTCCTTTATGGAGAGAGATTTTTGAAGGATAAGGCAACACACTTTAGATGGACTTCAAATGTTTGGATTAGATTGAATCATGGCATATTGGGGCATGCTACCCACCCACATGCATGGGTAACCATAGGAAAAAAAAAAACTTCTATGATTCAATTTTACAGCTAATTTTCAAACATTATTTATAATATGTTTTCTTTTTCTTTCCATTTGTTTTCACATGTTATCTATATCTTGAGATTTTGAGCATGTAAATTAATTGGCATGATTGTGCCTAAGATTTTCCTAAAGCTTGAATACTAGTTTCCTAAAGTGTTCTTTTCTATGGTGACGTTTTATTTTCTTTGTTTATACAGGGCATCTGAACACATAGTGGTCGTTATCACCCAACTAAAGAAAACTTGTTCAAGTTTCTTTATTTTCTGGGGAAAAATAGCATGACATTGTTGATGTTGAGGTATATGTCATATAAATCATTTATAGTTTACTTTAGTTTATATCCCAGTGTTCATCGTTTTTCATGTCTTATACTCTACATTGTATCTTCTTTCATTTTCAGAAGAGGAACTCAATATTGATGGTAAGAAGCAGGAATTGAAGAAAGAGGGGAACAATAACACTAGAGCAACAAATGTAGAAAGAGAGAGAGAGAAGAGAATCGGTCTAGTGATACCCTTAAAACCAATATCTTGCATGATATCGTAGAAGATCCACTGAGATTCAATTGATCTTGTAATATGCTAAAACAAAATTTTGAATCTATTTCTACAAATAGCTTAAACAAATTATGATCGCCCAATCAAATGAACAAGAAAGAGAAATAATTTCAATCGCACAACACAAAGATGCATCTGGGGAAAGCTCATCTAAAAATCTTACTATCTATATATTGCATTAAGTCAAGAATACGAAACAATACAATGTTGATTCCCTTCCTGAGAAACCTCTGCACTATCTCTCACTATCTCACTCTGATCCCAACAAGTATGGTTTGATACTTAACCAATTTCCTGCCTTTGGGTTTTCTTTTTTTCCAAGGAAAAATTCATAATTTTATTAATTAAAACAAAATTACATGTAACATGTGCTGGTAATTGTCAATCAAGACAAACAATTAGGCTGCAAGTAAAAACTCTAGTACATGGAGAGAAAATCTAAGATTTTATTCCTTTTTTCTTTTCAACCTTTTGCCAACCACCTTGTGTTGGCTTAGCTAATATAAGGGTGATCTTATTTTCTTCTGTGAGTGCTCCATTGTCCTTATCTAAGTCTAAAGTATCTGATGTGTGTTGTATTTTATTTCCCCCACTTTCTGGTGCTCCTGGATCCTTTGTCGGATGTACCGTGGCAGTGATTTCAAATGAGTCTTGCATTTCTTGTTCTTGTGCACCTAGTGGGGCAGCTATCTGTTTTCTCTCGTTTGGGATGGGGGCTTCCTATTCTTCACTTGTCTCCTGCTCTGGGTTATCTGATGGAAATTGCCAACCTTTGGCAGCCTTATTTTTTCTTTTTCTTTTTATCTTGTTTGGCCTCCGGGCATGTATTTTGTAAATGTC
Source organism: Pinus albicaulis (assembly GCA_034641835.2). Taxonomy (NCBI): domain Eukaryota; kingdom Viridiplantae; phylum Streptophyta; class Pinopsida; order Pinales; family Pinaceae; genus Pinus; species Pinus albicaulis. Next base: position 289,857,421 of record CM076582.1, read on the forward strand.
TAGTATTCCTACATATTCTACATCTGAATGTTGTGTTTTCATAATCTAAATGTTGTGTCTATATTTATTTTTTTTGAAGTAGATGAATGCTCTCCTGTAGACCTTTTCTAAGGTCCACTTCCACACAGATTCGTGCGAAAGTGTAGATGCGTCCTCCAGACGTTGAGTATTTTTTTTATATATCTGCCAAGGATGTTCCCAATGCCTTCTAGCACACATTCCTACCAAAAACAAAGTGGGAGGTTGTATAGCCGGACCCAAACCAACATTCTGGTAATTTCCATTGTGTTTGTGTCAAAATCGAGGAACCATGGAGTGATGAACAGTCTAGTAGTGCCCCAGAACTATAGTCCACCCCTCATAATGGTATCTCTAGCTTCCGATGATGTAAACTTGACTATGAAGAAGCCTTTAGAACATAGAAAAATTTCACATTCCATGGTCCAGTTGGTGAATATCCAATGAAAAATCTCCATAGGTTTAGGCCAAAAGCAATTGAATCTACATATTATTGCTTGGGATTCATAAGTGGATCGATGGTCGTCTATCTCAGGAACACCTATTGTTAATTCATGCATGTAGTTTTGTTGCTCCATAATGTATGGCTTGGGGCAACTCTCTGCTGGTTCAGTTGTTGTTGTTGCTCTATTTTTCCCTTGCAGAATGTTCCTATATGAAGGTCCTATTGGATTTTCTGGTTTGGAAGTACTAGCTCCTCTCATGGGTCCATGAGTTTTGTTTTGATCTACTTTTCCACCCCTTAGTCGAAGGTTGAGGTAGATGGTAGATCCAGGACCAGTAGAATATGCCTTAGCAATGCAGGGATCTTCTAGGTATTTTCCTTCATAAATAAATGATTGATAATGACAGGGGTAGCCAGAGCCAACCCTAATTATTTGCTTCAGTTTTGAAACCCTGTCATTTTCTTGTATCTAAACTAAAAAGCTATTGGCCCCTTGGAGATTTATGAAAATCCGGAAAGGGGAAAATTTTACCTTCTTTTCGATTTCTATGGTAGCTCTGTGGTAGCCTTTGTCTCGCTGTTCTGGAAACATGGGCGAAATGCAGTGGGTGCCCAATAATCTGTATCCCCGAACTGGAGCGTCAAGTATACCACCACCTCCAAGCCCATGAGAGAGCACAGTGACCAGCAGAGGAGACAACCACCATACCCTGTAGGGAACAGTCAGCGCTAGTCTGATGCAGGTCTTCCTCATTGAAACACCACAGGCTAGGTACTAGAAACTGATGTTGTGTGAAAGCTCCGGAATCCAGCAATGGTGAAGAGATTTTTCCCAGCCACAGAGACTGAGGCCGAGATAGTCGACGATGAGACCAAGGTCATCCACCATGTTTGCAAAGTGAAAACGGTGCCATAGAGAGCACCCAACCAGCTCATGTGTAGGCCCACGAGCCACTGAAAGTTGCTTGGTATCCTCACCTGGTATCCAACCAAGGGACTCTGTCGCTTCGACAGCCCGCGCGCACTAAGAAGCAGATGCATGAAACCCTAGCCTTGTCGTCGTCCTCCATTTTCGTCGTTGAAGCGTTTTCCTTACATCGGGGTTTGAGGAAAATTATATCGTGCCTCTGGGTTGATCAACCTTACTTACACATTCCTAGGGGAATTGAGCCCTTGGTAATTAGGAAATTCCCAAGAATTGATTGCACAATTAATCTAAGGCATCCTACTGATCTCATGCATGACCTGTACAATTTTATAATTATACAACTAACAATTATCTTCCCTTTAACTCCAATATCAACTAGGTCACTTTTAGAACTGACATGCAACATCTATTTATAGCGAATTATCAGTTATTAGGAATTTGGCTTTTGTGATCCATAAATTGTGAGAAAATCTTTCGGTAAAAATCACATCTGAATAATTTTGGTCAATGTGTTTCGAACCAACCAGTGTGGTTCATCATCAGGACAAGATGAAGAATCTGATCAGATAACCCAATTAAATAGATAAGAAAATCTTCAACTAGCCGTTTGTAAGATAACGACTAGTTTGACTAAACCTAGGAAATGAAAACATAAATATAAAATAATGATTTCTTATTTATTCAATATTAAATGCTTATTGTTTAAAATTGAAATCTTATTTATTTTTATTCTTAAATTTATTTATTTATTTTTTAAATTATTTGTATAATAATTTATATATATATATATATATATATATATATAATTTTTATTTTTTTTTAAAGATTAACGGATAAAATATCAACTTAAATAGTAAAACTAAATAGAATTGAAAATAAAATAAAAATAACCATAAAAATAAAATACATTAAAATAAAACTAAATAAAATATACAAATAAAAACAAGTAAGTAAATAAATAAATTTTAATAATTTTAGTTTAAAAATTAAATTTTAGTTAATAATATGTTATATAATAATAATCATAAGTTTAAAAATAAAAATAAATAGATAAATGCATAAAAATATTAATATTTTTATTTATTTATTTATTTAAAAAAAAAAAAACTCCAACTAGCCATTTGTAAAATAACGGCTAGTTTGACTAAACCTAGGAATTGAAATCAAAAAATATAAAATAATGATTACCTATTTAATTTATTAATAAGTGCTTAATGTTTATAATTGGAATCTTATTTATTTATTTATTTTTATTCTTAATAAAATAAAAATTAACAAATATATTCTTGAAGAATATATATATATATATATATATATATATATATATATATATATTAGAATAATAATTAATAAATTTATTCTAAATTAGTAGAAATTCTTTTGGTAATAATCACATGCATAGGAACGTGGTCGACGCATTTCGAACCAACCAGATAATGAACCACACTGGTTGGTTCGAAACGCGTCGACCACGTTCCTGTGCATGTAATTATTACCGAAAAAAATTCTACTAATTTATATGATGGATCACAGAAGTTTAGATTCCAAAAATTTATTCTATTCTATTCTATCTAATAAAAGATTAAAAGTTTAAAAATCAACCAAAATGATAAAACTAAATAAAATTGAAAATAAATTAAAAATAAATAAAAATAAAATTACATAAAAAAAATAAGAATACAAATAAAAATAAGTAAATAAATATATATATATATATATATATATATATATATATATATATATATATATATATATATATATATATATATATATATATATATATAATATTTTTAGTTTAAAAATTAAATTTTAATAATATGTTATATAATAAAAATCATAAGATTAAAAATAAACATATAAATAAACAAGCATAAAAATACATAAAAATGAAAATAAAAATTAATTTATATTATTACAAAAAAAAAACAACAACAACAACAACCAACTAGGAATGAAGAGCAGGAATCCAACATCTACTAACCAACCACCCATCGTCCCTATTGAGGTTAACCGGCCTCTTTTCAATTTCCAAGGCTTCTCTCAACTTGCGGTGGTAGAAATGGTCAATCCTCGCAATAACCCTAGCAATCCTCAATTATCAGTTATCTGATTGATCACTTCATGTGAATTAAATTAGATTTAATTCACTAGACCTCTCACTAGCTCATCCATCAATTAGAACTAGTTAAATTGATTTTAACTAAAAATAATTAAGTTAAATAATTACAACTCAAAATAAATTGTAACTGGACCCGCTAAAACTTAAAGTGAACTCTACATGCCTCCATTTTGACCCCCAACTCGAATTGAATGAGCTAACTAAGTCTTCATGACTCAATTAACTCGTACAAGCTATCATGTGATGTGGAATTAAAATTTACTCTAATTTAATTAAGGGGAAATTAAATTAGAAGCCCTTTTGTTTCCAATTTCAACACTCCCTCTCAACAAGAAAGGGATTGACTACTACCCTGATCCTACTTTTGTGGAACTCGAATTTTCTTCTTGACAGTGCCTTCGTCAATATGTCTACATGCCGCTCCTTCGTGGGATTGTACTCTAATGACATAATCTGCCTATGCACATAATATCTGAGATGGTGATACTGGATATCAATATGCTTGGACCTCTCATGAAAAACTGGATTAATAGAGAGTCTGATGTAACTCTGTTTATAACAATAAATCGTCATCGGATCCATTTGTCGAATAAACAAACCAACAGGTATCTTCCTCATCCAGATGGCATCACATGCTACCTGACTAGCCGCCATGTACTCTGCCTTTATTGAATTGAGTGCAACTTATCTCTATTTCCTGTTGTACCAACAAATTGTTGTTGATCCAATGCTGAATATGCCCCCTGATGTTCTCTTCATGTCAAATGGACTCCCTGCCCAATATGCATCTATGAAGTCTTGGCACTTCACTCCCTCTATCTGTATGCACTGATGTGCTGCATCATTAGACGTATCTGGAGGGGTTAATGTAATGTTCCCAAATTTTCACATAGCAATTTGGAACATTAGATTTTGCTACTTTCACCTAGGAGAGGAATAAATGGGTAAGGGAGCCCATGAACAATAAAAATATGAATAATTTCCACCTTAAGAAGGAAGGGGATCACTTCAGGAGTTGAACTTTACACTTACAAGTGTGAACATGGGAAAAATAGATGAGGACATAGTCAAGTTTGACTAAGTCAACATGCATTCTTGAGGAGGAAGAGATCACCTAAGCAAACCGGTTCAATGTGAACAAGGATCAGCCTAAGACACATATGTAAACTAGATTGAATATCCCTAATGTGAAAAGAGGCATTGGAGGTGGATTAGTTGACCAAGTCAACAACATAGCCACAAGAGGAGGGAAGCAAGCTAGGGCAGCACAGTTTTGAAAGAGGAAGCTTCATGAAGAAGTCACCTCAACATTGTATGGGGTATGGAGTGAGGAGGCTCACCAAAGATAAAAGGAGGGCATAGCATCAAATGGAATTCATTCATGTATTCAGCTATCTTGGTCTAGAGACCAATTGCATACTTCAGCTATTTAGTCGGAGTTGGTGCACTGCTTAGTGCAAGGAATTCTTGTGCGGGAATTACATCCTCTCTTGAGATCAGCTTGCTTAAGGGATCAAAGGGGAGCGATTTGAGCTTCATTTCAGAACTTGGCTTAGGGCCATTCATCTATACTAAGCCACAGTGCAGTCTCCTTCAGTGAACTACGTCTTTTATGCAGGAGTAGCAGCAGGAGAGCTACATCCTTTGATTTTGTGCTAGTATTTGAGGGGGAGGTGCTTATTTCCCTCCGGGAGTCCCATGAGAGAGGCCTTTGGAAATTTACTATATTATTCAGCTCTGATATGATATATTCAGTCATGTTTAATGCAGATTTGCTGTAGACTACGTTATTTTCTGCAGTCCTACCTTTTGTACATGTATATTGCTAGAAACCCTTGTCAGGTGTCTTTTTCTTGATGTAAAAGAGGTTAAACCTCCATTTCTCTGTTATTTGAATAATATAAGCTTCATATCAGACTTATTCCATAATTTTTGTAGAAACCCTCCCGGGAATTACGTTCTGACAGTATTCAGAAATTTATGTTTGGCAAAGTCATGGGAAATCAAGGTTTTCTAGCCTAGTCGGGAAAGGAGGAGTTGTTTAACATAGCTAGAAGAATTAGTGTGAGCTAAAATTTGGAGCGTAGGTCCCTCATGACCTAAGCTATCATATCCATCCATTTCCCTTGCTTATTTTTACGCTCATTTATGAAAAAAACCTTTTTAGGGCCTAAAATACCCTTTTTCCCCACTTTCTGGATCATGAAACGAAGTACAAGTTGTTGATGTAGATAAAAATGATTTATATGTGTTTCTTATGTATATTTTAAGCTTATTAATCATAACATGACCGTTATACATCTTATTCATTGCAGAGTCTAGTTTTATGCCCTATGTTGCTGCATTTCCCCACTTGGGAAGGAGAATATAGGCATAACTCTTGCTGAGGTTCTTTCATTTTCGGGGTTGATGTTATTTTACATCTATTGAGCTGCTCTACATTTCCAATCTCATTATTTTTTGAAGCTCCACATTGGTAATAATCTAGATTATTCCCAATAGTGCAGCGGTTCCAATTTTGGAATATTACAGTGGTATCAAAGCTGCCATATTGGCTCAACCTGTGGATTTCAGATCCACTTAGGAGATAAGAAGGATAGGAGAACAAAATTTTGGAGAGGATGAGCTTACTCTCATCCATTTTCAGATCCAAGAAGAAAGAAGAAGAGAAATGCATTGAAACTCCAAGAGCGTTTCAAGGAGGAGAGAGTTGCAGTGAGACCTCTAGAAGGTTTCAAGAAGCAGAAGAAGATGCATGCACTTCTTGTTCTCATAGAGGAATTGAAGAGCAAGGAGACCACTTAGAGCATGAAATATTGAGTGGGTATTTGGCAAAATACAAGTGCCAACTTAGGGCTTTCAAAGAGACCCTAGATTTTCCTCAGTTTGTTCAATTGAGAGAAGAGAAGAGACCTTGCAGCCAAGTAGAGATAGAAGGCAATAGGTTCCTATTGTCTAAATTTGATGGGTCAATTGCAGCAAGAGCTTGGGCAAGGAAGCTTGAGGCATTCTTCCTACTTCATCCAGTGGGAGAAAGGAAGGCAGCAGAAGTTGCAGCGTTGCACCTGGAGGGTGAAGCCAATGTTTGGTGGTACAGTCACTTAAGCCACACAAGAGTGACTTATTTTTATGAGTTCACTCAAGAGCTAATCAGAAATTTTGATGGAGAGAGATCAGAGGAGAGAGGGTCCACCCCACCATGGGAAGAGACAAGTACCAGCGCTGTCACATCCTTGGAAGAGCAGCTTTCTACATCAGCGGATGGGGCAGCCATTACATTGGGGGGAGGAGCCTTTGCAGCTCTACAAGAGGTTCCCACATCTCACCAAGGTATGGGAAGATTTCCACTTTTACTTTTTACAGCAAATATTTCTAAGAATGGTGGAAATATGCTTTCATATGGCCCAGGATCAAACATTATTGCCATGAGAGAGCAGCAAGATTGCACTGCGTTGTGCAAGCTTGAATTGTTCAAGGAGCAAATGAACCATCATTCTCATAGAACCCTGTTGAGTTGCACACAACCCTTGAGGTTGAGGTGTGATCTTTTGGAGAGAATCATGAACCTGGAGGATGGAGTGAACTTTGCTCCAAACAAATTCATGCAAAACCAAATGTTCATCCGGGAATTGAGACATGAGATAGCCAAAACACCCTGGAGGAGGGTTACAACGCTGTCAAGAGGTAGTAGCAAGGAGGCTTTGCCTTCAGCCCACTTGGATCCTTATGGGATCAAGATGGTCATCGGTGAGAGATCTTCTCTAGAAGGTCTCCAAGGAAAATCATTTCAGCATCCCATGGAGTGCAAGGAGGAAATTCTAATATGGGAGGATGGTAGTCTCTTTTGGAGGAGTGCCAAGATGGAGAATGACAGAAGGCATCCAACGGTGGATAAATGGATGTGGACAGAGAGCAAGAAGCTAGAAAGCTACTTGCAACTTTATGATACCGGGTAGCAGGAGGAAAAACTACGTTGGCTACTCTTGAGAGAGTTTGGCCATCATGAGACATATCCTTCTTCTAAAGGTATGAGGGAGGAGAGTACTTGTCAGGGTACTTGCATCATATGGCAAGGAGTGGGAGAACATTATGATGATATGTTCTTTTCACCACATGGGTTGTATGATGGAGGTATGATGAGGCAGCAAAGATATTTGTTGCTTTGGAGGATTGAGGGAGGGCAAGAACAGAGTTGCTCTCACATTTTGCATAATGTTGCAATAGGAGGAGATGGCAACATTATGAGAGGGGCCTTTGACATTGAACATGTCAGAGATTGGATTTATGAGTTGGCAAGAGCCTATTTGCATAGGACATCAGTGCTGTCACTTTGGAGCCTGACCTTATTAATGAGGTGTTCCCAGGATCACTTCACATCTGATGCACTTGGTGAGCATAGAAGAGATGAGATTGGTGGAATGGTGGATGGACTCATTGGCTATTATGATATGTTCTCCTTGACTGGGATTTCCAGACATGAGAAGGAGGATTTTCATGCAGCATGCGGTTCATTCCTCTTCATTTGGGTATGCCATGCCACTAGGGAGGATTCATCTATGGATCTTGTCACCATCTTGCTTCCATCACTTGGTAAGAAATCTGTTTTTACACTTATTGATTGTTCAACACTATACTTGTATACTCTTATCATTTCATTGCAGTGCATTGCTCTCCAAAGGGGAAAATTTCTCTTTAGGCTCCATGGACCAATTTTGGCCAGCTATTATGATGGAGACAACCATCTACTTTATTACTGGGGGCAAGTGTCTGGTTACTCCTTGTATGCTCAGTTGATGCACTCAGCCATTTACTACTTGCTGGTAGATGTGGTGACTTACACAACTAGCCATCTATCAAGAGACAACTTGCCATGTTATTATCTGAAGCTGCAGTGGGGAAGACTGTGTTGTGACCACTTGGGAGACTGTTGGTACCTTCTAGCACCATATGATGCCTTCAGTATTTCTCTCAAAATGATGTTGATCATGATCCTACTTGTTGATCTTATTCTTACCTATATGACGAGCATGGTTGGAGGAGGGACACATGGAGTGGATGTGTTCTTGGGGGAGAAGCATCCCCACACTTTTTGCATTGCATGCTCTAAGGGGAGCATGAGAAGGGACATGGCCTCTATAGCAAAATATTTGTTTCTTTATGAGGAGAGCCATGATATGGATGTGATACCATATGGAGATGAGTTCTTGTCCATCATGTATGAGATGGTTTGGGCCATCTTGATTCACAACGCTGGGAAAGGGACCTTTGGAGGTCTAGCTTCCTTCTTGCCATTTGAGGGCAACACTATTGCAGCCCAAGGTCAGAAAATCCTCTACACTTTTATTAAGTTGAGAGGAAGACAACGTGGGGTAAGCCATTATGTCTACCATGACTAGAATTTCAGCCCACCTACTTTGCCGGAGCTTCAGGTGGAGGATGATGAGTTACCATTTTGGAGGGTGGCTCATTTTGTTTGGTTGATAGCTTGGAGAGGAGAGATTCAAATGGGGATAATGAATCCTAATCTATATCAGCCCTCATGCTTCAAGGGGATCTTCAAACAACCCATTGTTGCCCCCATGGATGTTTCATTGTCACATCATGTTAGCTATGTGGGATGTTCCCCAATAGATGGCTTGCACACTTGGGAGGAGCAGCTTGGAGATATAATGATGATACAACACATTTATCCTTGGATGATTGCATCATATGAGGTTGCTACATGGAGGAGAGGATACTCTTCAGTCTTATCCTTGTAGTTTCTTGAGGAAAAGCAACATTTGGGAGGGGAGGACTGTAATGTTCCCAAATTTGCACATAGCAATTTGGAACATTAGATTTTGCTACTTTCACCTAGGAGAGGAATACATGGGTAAGGGAGCCCATGAAAAATAAAAATATGAATAATTTCAACCTTAAGAAGGAAGGGGATCACTTCAGGAGTTGAAATTTACACTTACAAGTGTGAACATGGGAAAAATAGATGAGGACATAGTCAAGTTTGACTAAGTCAACATGCATTCTTGAGGAGGAAGAGATCACCTAAGAAAATCAGTTCAATGTGAACAAGGATCAGCCTAAGACACATATGTAAACATCCCTAATGTGAAAAGAGGCATTGGGGGTGGATTAGTTGACCAAGTCAACAGCGCAGCCACAAGAGGAGGGAAGAAAGCTAGGGCAGCGCATTTTTGAAAGAGGAAGCTTCATGAAGAAGTCACCTCAAAATTGTGTGGGGTCTAGGGTGAGAAGGCTCACCAAAGATAAAAGGAGGGCATAGCATCAAATGGAATTCATTCATGTATTCAGCTATCTTGGTCTAGAGACCAATTGCATACTTCAGCTGTTTAGCCAGAGTTGTTGCATTGCTTAGTGCAAGGAATTCCTGTGCGGGAATTCCATCCTCTCTTGAGATTAGATTGCCTAAGGGATCAAAGGGGAGTGATTTAAACTTCAATTCAGAACTTTTCTTGGGGCCATTCATCTATACTCAACCATAGTGCAGTCTCCTTCAGTGAACTGCATCTTTTATGCAGGAGCAGCAGCAGGAGAGTTGCATCCTTTGATTTTGTGCTAATCTTTGAGGAGGAGGTGCTTATTTCCCTCCAGGAGTCCCATGAGAGAGGCCTTTGGTCATTTTCTGTATTATTCAGCTCTGATATGATATATTCAGTCATGTTTAATGCAAATTGCTGTAGACTGCGTTATTATCTGTAGTCCTACCTTTTGTACATGTATATTGCTGGAAACCCTTGTCGGGTGTCTTTTTCTTGATGTAAAAGAGGTTAAACCTCCATTTCTCTGTTATTTGAATAATATAAGCTTCATATCGGATTTATTCCATCATTTTCTATAGAAACCCTCCTAGGAATTACGCTCTCACAGTATTCAGAAATTTTTGTTTAGCAAAGTCATGGGAAATCAAATTTTTCTAGCCTAGTCGGGAAAGGAGGAGTTGTTTAACATAGCTAGAAGCATTAGTTTGAGCTAAAATTCAGAGTGTGGGTCTCTCATGACCTAAGCTATCATATCCAGTCGTTTCCCCTGCTTATTTTTATTCTCATTTCTGAAAAAAAAAAAAAAAAAAAAAAAAAAAAAAAAAAAGAGAGACCTTTTTAGGGCCTAAAATACCCTTTTTCCCCACTTTCCAGATCATGAAACGAAGTACAAGTTGTTTTTATAGATAAAAATTATGTCTATGTTTTTCTTATGTATATTTTAAGCTTATTCATCATAACAGGACCGGTATACAGCTTATTCATTGCAGAGTCCAGTTTTATGCCCTGTGTTGCTGCATTTCCCCACCCGGGAAGGAGAATATAGGCCTAACTCTTGCTGAGGTTCTTTCATCTGCAAGGTTGATGTTATTTTACGTCTATTGAGCTACTCTACATTTCCAAGCTCATGATTTGCTGAAGCTCCAAATTGGTAATAATCTAGATTATTCCCAATAGTGCAGCTGTTCCAATTTTGGAACATTACAGTTAATGATCACCTTTTTGCCTTCTTAGATCTCTTTTTCTTGCATTTTTATTATTATTTGGTTTTATGATGCTAGTATAGGTGGTGATTAAGGCTAACATACTTTGAGTGCCTAATATGAGGTTGAATGCATAAAATCATGAATTATTAAGCATTTTTATAAGGATTTTATCATAAAGACTTGGAGGAGACAACAAGGAGAAAATATGGGAGGATTTTCCACCCTCCTCAACTCTCAAAGGTAGCCAAAGGATCCCAAAGGTTCTCTCCAGCAATTTTAATTCCAAATGCAGCCAAAGGATCCCCAAGGATTCTCTCCAACAATTCGAATTCCAGAGGAAACCAAGCAACTCAAAGAGGAGTGCACTAAATCTTTGTTTACTTGGAGTCAAGTGGAATCAATCACTATTTTATAGGGAGATGTTGGTAGTTTCCCTGTAGAATAAATAGAGCAGAGATAGAGCTAGGAAGGAGTCAATTAAAGTCGGAAATTTGTTGCTAGCTATTGAGCTTTTTGTTATTTTACTCAGTGATCAAGCTTTCAGAAATGTATGAGGCTATTCTTTTATGAAATGAGCAGACTGATTTCACATTACTGATTTAAGTTTCAGAGAATTAGGTTCGTGGGTTAGGGCCCAATCCATGTGCCTTAGCCTCTCTATTGTATTCGTTCTTTGCTTTCTCTCGTTTCATTAGTTAAGGTGTGTTTAGCCGATTTCCCAAGTTTAGTGTGGTTTAAATTAGTTTCCTTTCAACAATTTAGTTTATTTTCCTTCCTGTCATTTATTTTCAGCAATTTAATTTAGTTTCTTTCTGTCATTTCCTTTCCGCACATTAAAATAGTTTCATTTCTTTCATTTCCTTTCTGCAAATTAAGTTAGTTTCCTTTCCGTCATTTCCTTCCAGCAATTTACTTTTCAGTTTTTATCATAGATTAAGAAATAACATCCTTTCTTAAAGCAGAAGAGGATGACTTGAACATAATGCATTTGCTAGCACTGTCACCTCTAAGTTTGTACGAAACCTAGGTTGATAAAATAAAGTATGGAAGCCCCTGGGAGTTGCACTCTTGGTGCAATACTAGGGCTTACCACTTTTTGCGTCGTTGTCGGAAAGGTGTCTAGTAGACATTTTGAAAAAATACAAAAAGATTTGACTTTCATGCCTCGCAGGAGTACGAATACATAAAGACAAATCTTACCTAAAACCCCCACATCACCTCCTAGCCACCCATCACTCTTCTTCAGTGGCAATGAGATTGAACCCCCTATAGGAGAGCCTTCTGAATACTTTGAGGATCCTACTGGGGAAGAAGAAGAAAACGTTGTTTCAACTGAGGGACTTGCTTCACCTATCTTAACCATGGTTGGGATCCAGAGAGCCTTTCCCATAAGAGAGGTAGATGGGGAAACTAAGATGAAAAACATTAGCCCCTCATCTCTCCCACACTTTCATGGACTTACCTCTGAGGACCCTGACACATTCATGTTTGAATTTGTTGTTGTTTGTAGGACTTATGACTACACCTCTGATGATCAGAAGTTGAAACTATTCCCAACCACCCTTAAGGATGCAGCATTGTGCTGGTTCATGGGTCTGCCCGGGGATAGCATCACTACCTAGGCACAGATGGAAGAGACCTTTAGTAGAAAATTTAGAGACTATTGTAGGTCCAAGGAAACTAAGGATGAAATATTTAGGATGACTCTAGGACCTGATGAATCCCTAGAGGACTATGAAGAGAGGTTTCAATTAAACTATAAGAGAGCCAACTGTACTCTTGATCCTGCATCACTTAAACTTGTACTTCTTTGAGGGATCAATGAAGATATGATAGAAACCTTGAATATGCTATTTGTTGATCATCTTAGCCCCTTACTAATTTTTGGCAAGCAATCCTGCTTAAACCTTTTCAAACCCCCCTCTGTTTGCCCTGAGAATTTCCTCTTGAGTTTATCGTCACCTTCCTATGCCTCCGAATTACATTTAAAAAAGGGCCACAAAAACCCACATTCGAACATATAAAAGGCCTGGCCCCTTTACCGCAAGCCCCAACCACTTCCCCACATGCACCCTTAGCCTGAAACCAAGTGCTGACCTATAAGGCACCAATCGCACCATCGCAATCGCTTAATTCATATGTGGTCTCCCGATTGATCGTCGCAAAAATTTGCGATGCGATCGATCTGATCACCTTCCCCTCCGACCAGTGCATCGCAAGTTCTTTCCCATCGCCATCGCAACTCCCCTCCGATCGCGTCACACTTCCCCTATTGCGATTGCATCTAATCTCTGTCACCGATCCCCGATTGCGATTAGCCATTGGGTCCCACCGCTCAACTCTTCCGCCCATCCGCAAAATAAAGGGTTTTCCCTTTGATAGCCCGAATTTCGTCATATTTTCATTTTTCAAAGGTTTTTCATATCACTGCGTCCCCAATCGCATCAGAAGTCTTATGCTGTGTCATTCCATCCTACTCCCGTGTCCATCTTGCGATTGCGATTTAAGAATTGGGTCCCACTCCGTAACATCCAAATCACCATTCCACGCGTTTTTGTCATATAATCGTATGTCCACCTATATTTTTTGTTTTAAGGTCATAAGCCCACGTATTATGTCTAGAACTCATCACAGTTCGCCAGCTCTAAACATGGTCTTCTTCCACTATAACTCTGCATTCCACATCATCTCTCTACATCTTTCGACCTATCCATCATGCCGCTCTGTCTCATCATCACCTCCACTATGTTCGCCCTCCCGTGTCTGGTTTTCTTTGACAGGTTTGTGGGCTTTTGCAGGTTTATGGCGATGGAGAACTATCTTAATTTACAGCCTCCATTACAGAAGCTGAGTACAATCCGAAGGACCGTTTACCTGGTGCAGACTTATGGAGCAAGGATCTGAGAAGATATACCGACATGACATCCATTAAAAAGCCAGGATTTAAATCTATTAAACCCTCTAGAATCATTCAAATCTGCAGGTTGAGCAGATGAAGAATTAATGGCACAAATATAGAATATCAGTGAAGAGCAGGGGATTAAATATATACATTTAAGGACCTCGAAGCTTTTACATAACCTTTTGAAGGCAAAGTACCAGTTTGAGGACCCTGCACATCCCTCGAAATATTTTTGTACAGAAAGCGATGCTCTCAAGGTTTTATTTCAGCTGAGTTTTCTCCAGGAAAGGACATAATGTTCATGGGGATTTGTCGCTATAACGTGCTCCTGAATAAATTTCCTACCCAGTGCATTTATTTTGCAAGTAGATTGTCAAGTACAGGCAATATTACCTAGTCATTCAGCAGTATCGGCGCGAATTTTTCCGCCATTTTGTTTGAATTGGGCGAATTAAATGTTGGTCACCTACCTCTTTCACGAGGCTTTTTGGTCTCTCAACTATAAAAACTATGAAAAAAAATCATTGTAAGGGTTCCAGATTTTTATCAAAAAATGGTGCATTGAAAGTTTTATTGTATACACCTTGTAAAACTTCTGTATGAAGGCTCAGAGCCCATAGGGTCTCAGTGAGGAGGAGTTATATCTGTTGAAGAGGATTCTGGTCTTTGATATTTCACAGTCTGTAACTTTCTCTCGTATGTGTTAGTTTAATATAACACTATCAAGAGGAGATATCTACCAACAACCCTATGAAACAATAAAAATTATCTTCCGGAACCATTCTAGGGCATTTAAGAAGAAGGGAAGAGCTAGAAAAAGTACATCCAATACCCCTTCCTCTTCCACCTTCATAAAACTTGAGATTAGAACATGCTAGAGGACTTCAAGAGTGACATGTTGCACACCTTTGCTTTGAAAATGGACACAATGCAGGTCAAAAGGAAGCAAGAGGAAGCAGAGAGAGCCCTAGACATATTTTGTCCTAGATGTACCAGGAAGCACCCAAGAAATTAATGTCCACTGAATGTCATAGAGGTTTGCTTAGTCTGTGAGGAGAATCATGCCATAGAAAAGTGTCCCTCCTTACCTGGACTTAAGGTTGTATATCAAGGTGGGGAAGCAATGGCAGAGCAACTCTGTTTCATCAACCAAAGGCCTCAAGGCCCTCGGCCATATCAACAAGGTATGCAAGGTGCACCTTAATCTTACTATCACAAAAATCAGAGTGCACCCATGCAACCTTCGTACACCCCCACTCCTCCATCCTGGTCTACACCTCCTATTTGGCCTTACAACCCTTCATATCATCCTCAACCAATAAACCAACCATTCCAACAGTATCTTCCACAAAAACCTCAGTGGAAAAATCCATCCAAAGGGTGGAGGCCTCAACAAAATCAATCACTTGCTATAAGTCCTCCACCCAAACCTCAACCTCAGCTTACTCATGTTGCTCCACCTAGGCTAAACCCAATCTGAACCCAAAAAACAGACAAGCAAAACAGGCTCCCAGTGGAGAAACTTCCTATCCAACTTATGTTGTGGAGATACAAGAGATTAATCTCAGGTCTGGAAGAGTACTCCCAGACAACCATCCTCCATCTCCACCTATAAAGGTTGAGGAGGAAAAGGAAGAAAGTAACACTCAGATCCAACAACCTCCTTTTCCTGAGTTCTTGATCCCCCTAGTCAGCACACCCCAGATGAGACTGAACTCATGGGAGAATTGGAAAATTTGTGTGTAAAGATACCACTTCTCCAGGCCATTAAGGATTTCCCTATCTAAAATAGGCTCATCAAATAAAAGTGCTTCAAGAAACCTGGGAGAAGGAAGAGAGATACCCCCAACATCAATGTGGTAGGAGAATTGTCTGACCTAATGTCAGGAAGGTTGATATTTCCAAAGTACCTGGACCCTAGTAGTCCAGTTGTTGATGTGCATATAAATGATGTCATAGTCCCCAACACTCTGATTGATCTAAAGGCTACCATCAATGTCATGACCAAGGAAACTATGTTGAAACTTAATCTCCAAGGGACTTTGAGGAAAACCACAACAGTTTTGCAACTTGCAAATCGGTCCATAGTAACTTCGGAAGGAATTGTTGAGGATGTTATGGTTACCATTGACTCTTGGGAGTATCCTATAGATTTCCTGGTCCTGCAACCAAAAACCAATTTTAATGGTTATCCTCTCATCTTAGGGAGACCTTAGTTAGCCACTGCAAATGCTTATATTAGTTGTCGGGCCGGAAACATGACTATAAAAAATGGGCCTTTGTCTAAACAGCCAGTGTTATAACCTCTAGCCCAGCCTTCCATTGATCATGATCTCCATATATGGTTGGAGGATGAAGAAGATGAGTTATATAGCATTGCCCCTATGTGTACCATAGATGTTATTCTTAGAGGGGGGCAGCTTGATGAAGGTTAAATCATCGACCGTGTCATTCAAAACCAGTCCTCCACTGACATTCCTCTCGAAACCTTAGTCAAAGAGTCTGAAAGCCAACCTTGGGTGTAAGTGCACTCAGTTGAGTCAACCTCTGAATCCACCAAGGCGATTGAGTTTGGCTCATCCAAATCTATGAAAATCAACCCAAACCTCTTGAATGAAGAAGAGACGTAGCTATGCCAACTTTTGAAAGAGAATCTATATGCATTTTCTTGGGATTATAAGTACATGAAAGAGGTGCATCCTTCAGTGTGCAAACATCATATTTACATCAAATAAGGATTCAAGCCTGTAAGACAACCCCAAAGAAGGATGAACCCGGCTCTGAAGGACATAGTCAAAGAAGAGCTGCAGAAACTATGGATGTGGGGTTCATATATCCTATATATGACAGTGAGTGGGTATCTCCTCTTATCCTAGTCCTGAAGAAGAATGGGAAGTGGTGAATTTGTGTTGACTATCGAGAACTTAAAAAATAAACCAATAAATACCATTTCTCTTTTCCCTTTATAGACCAAGTCCTGGATGCCCTTGCGGGGAAGAAGTTTGTTTCCTTCTTAGATGGGTTCAGTGGGTACAATCAGATTCAAATCTATCCTGAAGATCAGGATAAGACTACTTTCACCTGCCCTTGGAGTACCTTCTCTTATAGAGTCTTACCCTTTGGGTTGTGCAATGCCCCAGCTACCTTCCAAAGAGTTGTCCTAAGCATCTTTTCTAAGTTAGTCCATGACTCTGTCGAAATATACATGGATGATTTCACACCATATGGGGATGACTTCCGGGAATCTCTCTCCAATTTAGGTAAATTACTAAGAAGGTGCATTGAGATGCATCTCTCCTTGATCCCATAAAAGTGTGAGTTCTTGAAGGAAGAAGGGGTTGTATTAGGACACTCCATATCCCAAGCAAGAATACAAGTAGACCCGAACAAAATCACTATCATCAAAAGGGTACCTGCTCCTCAAAAGCAGAAAGATGTCAGGAGTTTTTTAGGCTTAGCTGGTTACTATAGAAGGTTCATCAAATATTTCAGCAAGATGGCTTCACCATTGTTTGGGTTATTAGCCAAATATTCTGAGTTTATTTGGTCTAGTCCTTGTCAAGAGGCTTTCAAGCTCATTAAGGAAAAATTGACTACTGCCCCCATCTTTCGAGGTCTAAATTGGACTATGCCTTTCCACGTCCACAATGATGCATCCAAAAAAGTTGTAGGGGCAGCATTAGGAAAATTAGAGGACAAAATCCCTTATGCCATTTATTTCATCAGCAAGAACTTGTCCAAGGCCAAACTGAATTATATTGTTACTGAGAAGGAGATGTTAGCCATTGTCCATGCTTCGAACAAATTCATGCATTATGTAATTGGATGTCAGAACTTTGTTCACAATGACCATGCAACCATCAAGTATTTAATGAACAAATTGGATGTTAATGCTAGGATAATTAGATGGTTGTTAGTTTTGCAGCAATTTGATTTGACTATTGTTGATAAATTTGGAAAGGAGAATGTTGTTGTAGACTTTTTGTCTAGGTCAGCTCTCCTTGCAGGTGAAGAAGGAATGGTGGATGACCAACTGCCAGATGAGAACCTCTTTGCCATATCATCACTCTCACCATGGTTTTCTGATATAGCTAACTACTTGGTTGTTGGGAGACTCCCTCCTAACCTTTCATTCAGGGAAAGGAGCATATTCATCAGAAAAAGTGCCCCTTTCACATGGATTGAGGGAAACCTTTTCAAGCTAAGCCCTGATCAAATCCTAAGGAGATGTGTGAGGGAGGAAGACATTTTTTATGTCCTCTCTGCATGTCATGACAGCCCATGTGGAGGCCACTTTGCTACAAAGGGAATTGCTTAAAAAGCTTTGCAGGTAGGATACTATTGGCCTACCCTTCACTAAGATTCCAAAAGATACACCAGCAGGTGTGACCAGTGCCAAAGGATGGGGAAACCCACGCAAAGGGATGAGATGCCTTTGCACCCTTAGGTGGCTCTTGATCCATTTGACAAGTGGGGCATGGAATTTGTTGGACCTATCGATCCACCATCCAGACAAAAGAAGTGTATCATAGTCTGCATTGATTACCTAACAAAGTGGGCTAAAACAAAAGCAATGAAGGTAGCAACTGAGGAGAAAGTAGAAGAATTTCTGAGGGAGAATGTGTTTTACAAGTTTGGGTACCCGAGAGAAATAATCACTAATCAGGGCACACAATTCACCTCTCACCTCATTGAGGATATTTTGAGGAAGCACAAGATTAAGCATAAAACTTCTACTTCCTATCACCCTTAGGTGAATGGCCAAGTAGAAGTAACTAACAGAGATTTAGAGAGAATCCTCACTAAGGTTGTGAGCATCAGCAGAAAAGACTGGGCAGATAAATTGGTAGAAGCTACTTGGGCCTACAACACTACTTGGAAGACAACAACAGGATTCACTCCTTATGAAATAGTCTATGGTAAGAAGGCCCTACTTTCAGTTGAGTTTGAATTCAATACTTTAAGAATGGCAGTTGAATTAAATCTAGATCTATCAAATGCCCAAAAAAAGAGGTTGTTGCAACTAAATGGATTGGATGAGTTCAAAATGCAAGCACTTCTTCACACGGAAGTAGTTCAACTGTAAAGGAAGGTCTATCTTGACAAGAAAATCAAAGAAAAGACCTTCCAAGAAGGATATTGGGTGTTGTTGTATGATTTAAGGTTTAAATATTTCAAAGGCAAGTTGAAGACAAGATGGTTGGGACCTTACACAGTGGAAAAATGTTTTGATAATGGCGCAGTTCAAATCAAAACCATAGATGAGGAAGGAATCCCTTTGCTTGTCAATGGTCATAGAATTAAAATGTACAAGAAGCTTTTTTCAAGGGAAGAGTTCATAAATTCAATAAGCAGAGAGGTGTATGTGATGGGAAACTCCATAGTTTCCCTCGCCTCCTTATAATAAAATTAAAAATTAAAAAAAAAAAAGAAAAAAAAAAAAAATCCATGGGCGAAAACCTCTCTGAGGCACCCAAGGCAATCTTTTGGGTTGAAAACCTTGATGGAGGCAACTCACTTTCTCTCTCTCTCTCAAAAAAAAAAAAAAAAAGATAAAAAGAGAATAAAGATCCATGGGTGAAAACTTCTCTGAGGTGCCCAAGGAAAATTTGTGGGTTGAAAACCTCCATGGAGGCAACCCACTTTCTTTAAAAAAAAAAAAAACCCATCTATATCCCTGTGTTTTCTGTGTTTGTTGTTTTGCACGTTATTAATGGTTTCTAGAAACACATGGGAGAATTCATCTTCTTTTCCCTTCTTCTATTTTACCACCATCCCATCATTCACTCCATTCATTTTCATAACTTCTTCCATCACCTCCATATACCATATTCCTCCATTCCTGAGCACAATATAGCAAAATAAATCAAGCCACAAACTGCTACAAACATCAGGAAGTTCCTTAAAAAATTTTTTTTTCATGGACTGCAAAGAAAAACAAGAAAGAAAGCTACATAATAGACTCTAGGAGAGAGAGAATTCCACCCATGGAATCTTGAGCACCCCACACAACATCTACAGTGGAAAAAAACAACAAGAAAAGACTAGAAACTCACTCAGGAAACTGCTCATTCAGCAAGTTACTCACTCAAGAAAATAAGGAAGAATACATCATATAAGAGGCTTGTCTCCAAATTCCAACTCTTGCAAACGCCTTGAAAACAACAGGTAAACTCAGGTATAGCTTCTCACCCTTTGATATGCATCCATAATACCCAAAAAAAATAAAATTTGCACGACTTAGAGTTTAAGGGGTAGAAAGGTGGCCAATTAGCTTGGCCACCATCATGAAGTATGACTAGGGAGAACTGCAAAATCACGCCACCTGGGCATGCAAAAAAGAAAAATAAATAAATCAAGTGGAGTATAGGAGAACGAGGGGAGGAAACATCATGAATTAACAGAGAGAAGGAAACAACAGTCTCTAACTAAAACTGGAGCTGAGGTCGAGTTACATAAGCGCTCCAAAATTAGTTGTGAAATCTAATAAAAAGAGATCATGTCTCATCCAAACCAGTGAATTGAGAATTTTTTAGGGAAGAGACCGAAGGGAGCCCGCATCACAGCAATACCGAGAGTGGGTTGCGTATTTGAACAGCGTGCAATAGAAGAACAACATCACCAACAATCGAGCTAGCTTGAATTATACTACATATCAGACACAGTAGCAAGGGACCAAGGGAAGCTTTTCTCCTAGCCTTAGAGAAGAAATAGAAGAAGGAGAAGAAGAGCCAAAAGAAGAACCAGAAGAGGAATAAGAAGAACCAGAAGAAGAAGAGGAAGAGACAAAGGGCAAGGAAAAACAAAAGAGATGGAAATAGAATTCATAGAGGTAGAAAAAAGTGAGCAAAAAGCAGACTCGCAACACAACACCACATCCCCTCAAGACAAAGAGGTAGTTACCACTTTATCTCCTCTGAGCGCAAAGAGACAAAGGCAGACCTCTATGTATTTCAGAGCTGATAAGAGTCATAGGATAAGCCAGAGAGAGATAAAAACTCCTCCCACGAGCCCGACTATCATTGAAGAATCATCAAGGGAGGAGGAAAAAATTGAAGAAATAGTTCTTAAGGAGCAGTTGTAGAAGGCATAGACAAATAATGTAGCACTGAAGGAACAATTGCAGAAAAAAGGGAAACAAGTAGCCACCATGGAAGAATTATGCATAGAATCCCTTCAGCACAACTTCCCTTTTGACTCATATGTTGTGTACCTCAAGGAGGAATGGCTCCTATATCAAATCAAAGCTCTAGCCTCCCATGGATCCCTACCTTTCCAATATTGTAGGAAACTCATGGATTTCTACAAGCAAGCTAACATGGTTGATCAAGCAAAGATGGCAGGGTTTTATGTGCATAACCTTGTATTGAAAAATTTGGATACTTGGGACCCCAATCCTATAATGGGGGATATGCAATTGATGGCTTTAGTATCTTGGATGATGAATGAGGATGTTAGAGCAAAAGAGACATGGTGGGTCATGGGAAGAAGAATTAGAGAACCCTTACATATCAGACCGGAATTGTTCAGCCCAAGATTAGTCATCCTTAACCATCGAGTGATTGAAAGGGACCCTGCACTAGTTGAAAGCTACCTTCAGACTCAAACATGGGTAATAGGCCACTTTTATGATGTTTCTAGGAAGATTGAAGATGAGTGCATTATGGCTAGCCATAGGAGATGGAACAGCCTCTCGCGCAGTCTCAAGAACATGGATTACCATACTCCACAAAGACTGAGGGGTGCATTGGAAAGGGCACCATTATACAAGAGGGCCATGCATGCCAAAATTATCCAATGGTTGGGGCCAAATCTCAGCCCACCTTTGCTGCTAGGGATGAATGGTGAAAAGGACATAGATGCACAAGATAGAGAATGGGAGAATGGAGAAAAGAATAATGGTTTTTACTCCCTTGGGGAAACTCCCACACTTCTTCCTCAGGAAATCAGGGGGGTTGTCAAATCCTTGAAGGAAATGCAGGAGGGTGATTAGTTGCTCAGAGGATGAGTAACCATTGAGGAGGGGGGTGATGATGAGCTCCATCATTAGACATATTTGAAGGGGTTAATGATCACCTTTTTTCCTTCTTAGATATATTTTTCTTGCATTTTTATTATTATTTGGTTTTATGATTCTAGTATAGGTGGTGATTAAGGCTAACATACTCTGAGTGCCTAATATGAGGTTGAGTGCAGAAAATCATGACTTACTAAGCATTTTTATAAGGATTTTATCATAAAGAATTGGAGGAGATAGCAAGGAGAAATTATGGGAGGATCTTCCACCCTCATTAACTCTCAAAGGCAGCCAAAGGATCCCAAATATTCTCTCTAGCAATTCGAATTCCAAAGGCAGCCAAAGGATCCCCAAGGATTCTCTCCAGCAATTCGAATTCCAGAGGGAGCCAAGTAACTCAAAGAGGAGTGCACTCAATATTTGTTTACTTGGAGTCAAGTGGACTCAATCACTACTTTATAGGGAGCTATTGGTAGTTTCCCTGTATAATAAATAGAGTAGAGATAGAGCTAGGAAGGGGTCGATTCTAGTCGAAACTTTGTTGCAAGCTATTGAGATTTTTGTTATTTTACTCGGTGATCAAAATTTCATAAATGTATGAGGCTATTATTTTATGAAATGAGCAGACTGATTTCACTTTATTGATTTAAGTTTCAGAGAGCTAGGATCGTGGGTTAGGGCCCAATCCATGTGCCTCAGCCTCTCTGTTATATTCATTCTCTGCTTTTTGTCATTTCATTAGTTCTGCTTCTGATAGTTTCATTCATATTTCAAATTGTTGTTTAGTTTTTCTTCCAGTGTGTTGTTGTAGTTCATTTTACTGTGAGTAATAGAATAGAGGAGAAAAACCAAAAAGTTGTGGATCAAGGCCCCCTTCTCATCTCTGTCAATAGAGCTTGAGTAGGGCGAACCTTCCCACTGATCTAAAAACTGATTTATGTTCATTGTTTCTGAGATTAGAAGTAGAGTTGCATTACCATTCTCTAGTCTTCATTTGCATGGTATTTTCACGCTTTGTCTATTTCTCATGCATAGATCAGCAGAAATGTTTATAGGAATTATTGCTAAAACCCCAGAGAATCTTCGTGGCGCTTTCTCGCTTCATTTTCCATCTCTGTCTTCACGACCTGAACACTATTTTTATGCCTCGATTTCCATCCTTTTCCTCTTATTTGCAAATGCTGCACCCACCTTTTATCCCTCAAAACACTTAAAATATCCAACCCGTCTTATTCCTTTGTTCTTATTAGTCACAGTTTCCCTACCCTTTTTAACGCAAAATGCTTGAAAACTATTGCTATTGCACTCCGCCTTTCCTCCTCGAAATTTCCCCCATCGCACTTCACACTTCACACTTCACAAACTTTTCCTGAACAACACTTCCTCTATCCATCCAACTTTGCGATATTGTGATTGCGATATCACATTTCGCACTTCACAGTTTTTATCCCGTTGCATTTCGCACTTTGCAGTTTTTGCCCCATCGCACTTCTCAAATCGCACTTTTTATTTTTTTCCTTTAACACTTACCACTCCTATCTGTCGATTGCGATATCACCCCATACTCCACCATTGGTCCCACTGCCATGTCGCCCAGCACATTTCGCACTTCGCAACTTTTCCTGGACAGCACTTCCGCTACCCCTCAACCTTTGCGATATTGCGAACTTGCGATATCGCATTTCACACTTCGCAAATCGCAATTTTTACCCCGTCGCACTTCACACTTCACAGTTTTTACCTCATCGCATTTCGCTCCCGCTCTCGAACAACACTTCCATTGTCCCTCTAACTTTGCGATATTGCGATTATGATATCTCATATCGCACATTGCACTTTCGTCCTCCATCGCAACTCCACCATCGCACTTCTCAAATTATTTCGCTCCTAAGAATTTTTGCGCCATAATAAAGCTTTAATAAGGTTTAAACCCACTCTTTCCACTTCTAAGCCCGGTTTCGTGTGTTCATCCCTCCATTAGCACCTTTACCTTGTTCTTATCCAAACTGCAAATCAACACTTATTCAATTAGAATTAGGTCCTGGATAGCTAGTTGCATGGATAAAAGCATGGTAGATAAAGCATAAGATAAGTAGGGTGTGTTTAGCTGATTGGCCAAGTTTAGTGTGGTTTAAATTAGTTTCCTTTCAGAAATTTAGTTTAGTTTCCTTCCTGTCATTTCTTTTCAGCAATTTAATTTAGTTTCTTTCTATCATTTCCTTTCTACACATTAAATTAGTTTCATTTCTATCATTTCCTTTCTGCAAATTAAGTTAGTTTCCTTTCCGTCATTTTCCTTTCTGCAAATTAAGTTAGTTTCCTTTCCGTCATTTCTTTCCAGCAATTTACTTTTCAGTTTTTATCATAGTTTAAGAAATAGAATCCTTTCGTAAAGGAGAAGAGGATTACATGAATAGAATGCATCTGCTATGTATATAGCATTGTTACCTCCAACTTTGTATGAACCCCGGGTTGATAAATTAAAGTAGGGTAGCCCCTAGGAGTTGCAGCACTCTTGGTGCAATACCAGGGCTCACCATGTACGATATCCCAAACTCTATTGTGCCTTTAAGGTATCTCAACACATGCTTTTCTTCCTTCCAAAATATCTTGGTAGGCTTAACAATAGCTTGACTAAGCGGGTTAACCACATAACATATGTTTGTTCGTGTGTTCACTAAATACATGAGTGAACCCACAAGTTGTTTGTGGATGGTAACATCTACTACTTTTCCTAAAGTAGCATACTCCTTCCTCCAATTTCCTGCTAGAGGAATCTCCATGGGTTTTCTGCCCTCCATGTGGAACTTCTTGAGAATCTCGTTGGCATAATTGCCCTTAGATACAAATAGCTCCCCATCTCTTTTCAAATTTTCCAATCCCATGAAATAGTGCAAGAGCCCCATGTCCTTCATCTCAAATTATCTTGCAAGGTCCTCTTTGCAAGACTTGATGAGCTTCTCATCACCCGTCAGTATCAAATCATGGACATAAAGTACAATGATAAAATTTTACCTTCTACCACAATATGATAAAGGTTTGCATATGCTTCACTCTTGGTGAAGCCCAACCCGGTGAAATAGTTGTCGATCCCGGTGTACCAAGCACAAGGTGCTTGTTTCAACCCAAATCATGCTCTCTTGAGTCCGTACACATGAAACTCTCTGTCGAAGGTATAAAAACCTTTCGGCTGCTGAATGTACACCTCTTCCTCAATCGCCCCATTGAGGAAGGTTATCTTTACATCCATCTGATGTATCTTCCATCCCATTTGTGCTGAGAGTGCAAGGATGAATCTGATTGATGAGTACCTTTTGATTGGTGCAAAGGTCCCATCATAATCGATCCCCTCCACCTGAGAGAACCCTATCGCCACAAATATGGACTTATGTTTCTCCACATTCCCATTTTTTGCTTCACCTTGTAGATCCATAGGGATCCTACAAGTGAATTCCACTCTGGTCTTGGGAAAACTTCCCTTGCACTGTTTCTGATAATGGAGTCATAATCCTCAACCATAGAATCAACCCAAATTGGTTGTTACATTGCTTCCTCAAAATAGGATGGCTCTATCTCTACACCTTCGCTCATAAGAGCCATGTAGCTAATGTATCACTCTAGGGACCTTCTCTTTTTACACTGTGATGTGGGTGCTCCCACATTCTCTCTAGCATCAATTACCAACCTATCAGCCTCTCTGGTGCGCTTCCTTCCATCTCAGATGCCTCTGCATCAGTGGGTTCTTCCAATATCTATACCTTTTCTTGTGGTTGCTCCACATCTTGAGGTTCTTCTTTTGGATCCAAGAGCTCCTCAACTGCATGCAATTGAAGCTCTCTCTCAAGGGAAATTTGCATGACCTTCTCTTCATCGAATTTCACATCTCTTCTGACCACTATCATTCTATGGGCTGGACATTACACCCGATAGTTGTGAGGTATATCAATGTACCCCAAAAATATCCCCCAACTTAGTTGTTGGCTCTAGCTTCCTCTTGACATCTTGGGTCACATGACAATAAACTGATGAACCAAAAATTTTGAAATGCGCCACATCTGGTCTCTTACCTGAAAAATTGTCCTCTTGTGTGCTCATCCCAAGTATCCGATGAGGACTTATGTTCTGCACAAATATTGATGTGTTGCATGCTTCCACCCACAGATGCAATGATAGGCCCTGATCATGAAACATTGCTTGTGTTTCTCCCACAATAGTTATGGTATTCCTTTTTGCAACCCCATTTTGTTGTGGGTTATGAGGTGCTATAAATTCCCTTCGAATTCCTTTTGAAGCACAAAAGCTCTTGAATTCGTTAGAGACATATATCCACCATTTTCTCTCCTCAGAGCCCTCACCTTCTTCCCTGTATATTTCTCAACAAGTTCCTTGAACTCAAAAAACTTTGATAACATATGATCTTTCTTCTACATGAATAAAATCCAACATTTATGTGAAAAATCATCTAAAAAAATCACATAATACCTATGTTTTGATGTGGAAGCTATCAAGAACGGTCCACCCACGTCTGAGTGAACTTTCTCAAGGATCTCCTTTGCTTATATTTTCTTATCGTGAAAGGTGGCTTTGGTATACTTCCCCAATGTACACACTTTGCATGTATCTCTCTGCTCAAGTGCACCCTTTCGAAGCCCTGTAGAAATATTTTGCATGATCTTCAAAGAACCATGGTGTAGATGGCCCAACCTTTGCTGCCATAACTCATCGATCTCTCGTCTCTCCACCTTGTCTTATTTCATGCTCAAGGCAGCACAATCTTCTACATCTAATTCGTAGAGGTTCTTTACTCGAACCCCAATCTTCTTCACTTGTCTTGTGGCTTTGTGATGAAGGAATGCCTTTCCTTTTCAAAATATCACATCATAGCCACAATTTTCCAACATAGCAACATAAACCAAAATCTTATTTAAACCAAGAAAATACATGACATATTTTAATGTGAGAGGAGTATCTGAATCCCTCTGAAATGTAATTGTACCTATGTTGGTCACATTATACCTCTTGTCATCTCTCATCTCGATGTGCATCTAGAGATCCTTCTCCTCCAAGTTACTGAGAACTCTTTATTGTTGGTCATATGGAATGAAGCTCCACTATCTAAGTACCACACAGAACCCATCACCGATGACACCATGTATGAAATGAGGGTGAAATCCAACTCGAACTATGATGCAAGTGTTTCTCCTATCGCTCCACTTGAGGGCTTCTTGCTGGTCTTCTTGTGCGGACACTTTGTAGCATAGTGTCCAAGCTAATGACAATGAAAACATTTTACCTTTGAAAAGTCTCGCTTATTTCCTACCTAACCGAAATTATCTTTGGAATGGGATGCCTTCCCTTTTCCTTTCTTCGCCTTTCCATCCAAGGAAAAATTATCCTCATCATTAGTCTTTGATGAGGATCCGTCTCTAGTGTTCCACAGAATCTCTTCTTGTACCAAGTCAGACCACAATTTCTCACACTCTAGTAGCTTCTCCCTCCAACTCACCAAGTCTTGGTAGCTATTCCAGCTCTTGGGAAGACCTATAAGTGCCAGGCTCACCAAATCATCCTGGGAAACTGTCACACCAACACTTCCAAACTCATCCCGACATTGAGTGAACTTCGTCAAGTATTTCGGTATCGTGTTTCCCTTCTCTTTCTTGATATTTCTAAGCTTTTCCTTCAGTGCTAACTTTCTATGGTTTCTATTATTATGAAACAAATCTATTAAGGCCTTCCCCATAGCATATGGAGTTACCTTTCCATGGAGGTTCAAGACAATATGATCTCGAACTCCTTCTAACATAATCCTTCTTGCCTTTGCTACATTATTCTTCCATGCATCAAGAAGTTGAGCATCTATTGCTGCGGGCCTGGGAATATCATTGTCTATGAATTCCTTCAGTCCATTTTACTCCAAAAATTCTTCCATCATGTCCTTCCAAGCTATGTAATTTGAATTACCCTCAAGGGAATATTCGAGTCTCAATCCAAATAAATACATCTTGTTCTGTTGTTGGTCTTGATGCAAAAAAAATGTGCATGTTCATCTCATATGAAAATGCAAAGTTAGATATGTTAATTACAATACTAAATAATATCAAGTACATCTATAAATAATTTCAACCACATAAATTATATTATATGAAATGTTAAGTATTACAATGTGAGTTTCCAAATTAATATTGGTTGGACTACAATTTACACATGAAATATTGTTTCATCACTTCCATACATTATCATTGTGTTGTCAAGGCATTGCAAGTGTATTCACTAACTCTAAAGACTTGACCATCAATCTATATGTGTGTGTATCCGTTGAAATTGGAAGCAACAAGGGCTTATAATTTAATTTTCCCTTATTTAAATTAGAAGTAAATTGTAATTCCACATCACATGACAACTTGTACAAGTTAATTGAGTTAGGAGGACTTAGTTAGCTGAGTCAATTCGAGTTGTTGGTCTCAATCCAAAATTATAATGGAAGCAATATTAGAAGCCAAACTTAGTGTTCCCTATGAAGCAAACAAATATGCCATTTAGGTAGCAAAGAAAGAAGTAATAATGGAAGAAATATTTGAAGCAACAAAATACACTATAATGGAAGCCATATTCGAAGCTAAAGAAGATGCCATAATGGAAGCAAAGCTAGATGCAAAAAGAGATGCCATATTGGAAGAAAAAGTCAAAACAAAAAATGATGTTATAATGGAAGAATGCCTTGGTGTAAATTAGGAAAGCTAAAAAAAAAGTTATCTTCGATGCAATACCAGAAGTAAAATCGGAAGCACAATTGGGAGAAAAAATAGAAGTACATATGGACACAACAATGGAAGCTGTTGGACATTGGGTTCAACACTCCCTGTGTGTTTCGCAACATGGAATAACCGCCTCTTGTGGATCCTAACTCTGGTGATTGTAGCGGAGACTAACGCCAGTTGGTTTTGGTCTAATGACAATCGTGATTCCAACAAGTGGTATCAGAGTGATAGGTCTTGAGTTCGAAACTAACTCATCTCGCGTTGGGGGGATATTGTTGGACACTGGGTTCAACGCTCCCTGTGTGTTTCACGACATGGACTAACCGCCTCTCGTGGATCCTAACTCTGGTGATTGTAGCAGAGACTAATGCTTGTGGGTTTTGGTCTAACGACAATCGTGATTCCAACAGAAGCAAGAATGGAATAAACAATTATCAGTGCTAAACCCAATGGTATTTCTGGGGCAGAAGTGAAAATGAATTGTAGCATCAAGTTTTGCACCGCCAATTGAACCCAATTCACGGGCTCAAATACATTGATTTTTGGCACTATTTCTAGCGCTAATGGCATGTTTTTTTTGTAGCGATTAAAACAAATATTAGAGAACATTTTGGAGCGGATTCTTGAAGAATTCTTGAATATATTTTGAGGCATATTTGAAGCAGAATTTGGAGAGATTTTTGGATGACATCTGGAAGTAGTGTTCGAGTAAAATTTCGAAGTAAAGTGGAATTGTTTAGGTTGGAGTCCAAGAGGATTGGTGTCCTCATTGAGACCAGGTTGGTGCCTAGATTTTTATTTGAGGATTGGAGTCCTCATTCAAGGTTGGAGACTTGAAGAAATTACAAATTTTGTTGTATAGGTTGGAGCTTGAATTTTTGAGGATTGGAGTCTTCATTATCTTCATCAATAAAAATGATTTTTGTTCTATTTATTGTGTTCTGGTTTAACTTGTGATAAAAATATTAAGTGACATAATAAAACAATTGAAAGAAATATTGATCCACCCTCCCTCTCAGTATTTCCAACATATTGATCTAGCATCTGTCCATCTGAGCTAGTGTGATGACCTAAACACCTTGAACCTTCCACCTCTCGAATGACTGAATACTTCATTAGAGGAAATTTCAGCCTAAAAGTGGTCTCCTAAGGAGAACTAATAAAATAATAGTTAAAATAATAAAATAAGAGTTATGAATTTTGGAGGGAAAAGAAAAAACTATTTTTTTAATTGTATTTTTGGCTTATCTCCTTATAAGTTTACTCAAATTTCAAGTTTAGACACTCATTATATGCGGAATTAAATTCCACATCCAACGAGTACCCCTTATGCATACTTTTGAGAAGACCTAGATTGATAAAAATTCTAGATACATTAAAAAAACGTGTTAAAACATGTTTTTTTTAATATATCTGCAATTTTTTTTAAGGTGTGTCTTCTAAAAATATGCATAGTGGGTACTCGTTGGATGTGGAAATTAATTCCACGTCTAATGAATGTCTAAACTTGAAATTTGAGTAAACCTATAAGGAGATAAGCAAAAAATACAATTAAAAAAAGTAGTTTTTCTTCTTTTCCCTCCAAAACATTGACATGTACCTCTTTTTAAGTTTTAAAACATTTTGATTGGTTTACATATTATGACATGGAAATTACATGGGCACTTTTAGGTTGAAATTTCCTCTAATGTCTAAACATGGTGGGCCCTTGTCTCATATGGAACCATGTCTAGACTTCATCACTTCAAACTCATATTTCTATTTATTTCGGGGAATTAGACTAAGTGCTATATAACATTGGAAAGCTCTCTAAGGGGGCTATGAAACCAACAAACTCCCCTTGATCTTGACATCAATAATGAAACTTGACATCAATGACAAAGCACTCAACAAACATCTTATTATTAGGAGGAGTTATTTAACTCACTTGATTTGACTCAATGTATTTATGGATATACTTCCCATATTTCACTTTCGTAAATGATTAATAGGATTTTGAGAATTTGAAAGAGGAAGCCTAACATTTGTAAGTCCCAAAGTGTATGATCCTACCTCTATATGCTAGTAGGAAGAAGCCTTCAACCCTCCTTACAATGTTTTCCTTGTTTGTGTGGCCAATCTTAACTTTGCATTGAAATATAATCAAGATATTAATTCTTTAGGGGCTTGCCTCTAAAAATTATTTTTTGCTTTTTTGTGGCACATAAAATAGAATCATGATCGAGTAAACTCAAAATCTTCTCTAACCCCATCATAGGATTGATTAAGGTCATAAAAAATATCAATGGTCATCTTTGGGTAGAAAAGATGCGTGAACTACCGTAATATGTGTTATGTAATTCAATTAAAATGAAACAAGTTTAGCGTTCTCTTTAGAGTTTAAAAAGGAAAAAAAAATGTTGATCTTCATTTTATTATTTTTAATCAAATGGAAGTTACATCCAAAAACTTTTCTATTAAATGTATATAAACCAATATAGATCCATCTTAACATCGGACATATCAAGCACCTAGATGGATCACATAACTTGAGGTTCTTTAAGTGCAAAACTTGAGGAAATTCTTACACCTCGAGAGATTTGATCCCTCTCGGCGCTTGATAGATTTGGGCTTCAGATAGATCTATGTTGGTTTTAGTCATGCACGGTGACACAAAATTTGTTGAATATGTATAAGATTAATTTGATCATTTTAATTGCACCGAGAGTCGCTCTATAACCCAATATGGAGGAAATGTGTAGGCATAATGTAATGTAATGTAAGTATATCAACATCTTTTAAATGTTAGGAAAAATATATATAGAAAAAAAAAATTAAACGTTGGCTTCATATATTTTAAGTAATATTCAAATTAAAACATATATAAATGTAAATGTAAAATGTAATTGTGCCAAGAGGCACTCTACAACCTAGTAAAGGGGAGATGTATAGGCGTTAGGCATTATGTAAGAAAAATAATATGTCAATTTTTTTTAAATGTCAGCGCAATATGTTGAATTTATATTCATTTACATGCTATTTCTATCCATTTTTTATATAAAGACTTCTTAAGTTATGGTGGGAAGTAACTCAGGAAAAATATGTTATTAGAGTAGTCTTCTTTAATTGTGGTTTTTTGGTGTTTCCAGCATATTTCTAGCTTTAATATAGCGAAACATTTGTGGTCAAATCTTGATTTGTGTTGTTTAAACTGATTTTTTGACTACATATATAGATTCAACTCCCTCAAAACCCCCAGGGCACTTCGTTTGTGAAGAGTTCACATGTAAAACTTGTGATTTCAATGAATCCCTACCGGATTCTAGACAAATTAGATCGGAGAATAAATAAAAAAAACTTTCCAAAAAGTTGCACTTACAGACTACTCCTATGTTATTTATGTGAATATGAACTATTTTCAAGGGCTTTATTTTTGGATTAAAAACTACACAAATATTTAAAAATCATATATGAATATTAGAACCATATCCATAAATTATGGCATAAATATGTGATGCAGTTATCCACATGGTATTATATTATGCAAATGTTATAATAAGACCTTCATGTTATGGTCCAATAAAATGTTTGAAAACTAACTTTTATAATAATATTGAAAAATAAATATTTATTTTTCAAAGTTAAACATTCTAAGTTGTATTGGTCGATGCTAAACTAATAATGGTCAACATGCAAATTGATTGCTAGAGTCCCGCCTTGGCAGGGACTAATAATGATTTTGTAACCATTTTTAAAGTTAATTAATAAGCACTTAAAAACTTAATGCATATAATAAACTTACAATATAACAATATTCTTAATCATGAATATTCACCTCCACTTTACCATGAATATTATTAATTTGTAAATAAGCTTAGTTACAATATCATGGCTTATCATTACCTCATGCCCAAAAACCATAACTCATTTCACAATCAAAATATTTTATAAATACTTTAATTTAATTTACTTTTGTAACAATTTTTTAATTAAATATAAAAGAAAAAAGATTATACTTTTGAGATATATCTAAACCCTCTACCTTCACTGCTACTAGAAATATTTCATGGATATTTTATAGAGATTAAATCAAGGTTTTAATAAAATGAAAAATGAGAATATTTTTATATATAGAGATGTGAAATTTATATAATAGCAACATAGATCCATCTTAACTCTAGATCTACCCAACACCGAGATGAATCAAGTCCCTTTTCACTCGAAAAGAGGTTTGCACCTCAAGAGATTTAATCCCTCTCGGTGCTTGGTAGATCTGGAGTAAAGATGGATCTAGGCTAGTGTAATGTAAAATAAGAAATGCAAAATATAATTAATGTAAAATGTAATGTGAAATGCAAGACACAAAGCCACGAATTTAATGAGAAGAAATTTCTCTCTATAGAATGTAAAATTAACATGTTATTGTTTCTTTAACATGTTATTTCTTTAAATTGTTTTATTGGTATAATACTCAATAAAATTGATTATTATTATTCCAATATATT
The DNA here is from genome assembly GCA_034641835.2 of Pinus albicaulis. Classification (NCBI taxonomy): domain Eukaryota; kingdom Viridiplantae; phylum Streptophyta; class Pinopsida; order Pinales; family Pinaceae; genus Pinus; species Pinus albicaulis. The sequence continues at coordinate 289,890,578 of CM076582.1, forward strand.
ATAATAAAAATCATCTCCATTATAAGTATTATTATATTGGACCTTACAAATATTATTGATTACACACGAGCCAAACGTGCTAGATCCCGCCTGGATGGAGAGAGAGAGAGAAACATAGAAAGAGAGAGTGGGGCGGGGGGGGGGGGGCGGGCGGGGAGAGAGAGAGAGAGATGTCGGTGGGAGAGAGGGAGAGAGAGGAAGGAAGAGAGAAAGAGAAAGAGGAAGGAGGGGAACGAGAGAAGGAGAGAGGGAGGGAAGAACACACACACACACACACACAGATGGGGGGAGAGATAGATGGAGGTAGGAGAGAGGACTTAAGAGAGAGAAGAAGAGAGGGAGGGAAGAAGAAAGACAAAAAGTGAGGAAGGCAGAGAGAGAGAGAGGGAGTGACAAGGGAGAGAGAGGGAGAGGGAGAGAGAGAGTATGATTGGGGTCTGAGATAGAGAGACAAAGAAGGAGAGACAAAGGGAGATAGAGAAATATATGAAGGGGGCAAGGAGGGAAGAAGAGAGAGACAAAGAGAGGGGGGAGGGAGAGAGACAACGTGTGTGTTTGGGGGAGAGAGAGAGGGAGAGAGAGAGAGAGAGAGAGAGAGATAAATATTATATAGTATTATATAATATTGAACATGATTAACCATAGAGGAAGAGGAAGTATGGATTTTACAAAATGTAAAAGAAGTTCGATTTAGAAAGCCATGAATGTTTTGGGTTTTCAATGAAATAGATGCGTTGATTTCCGTTTAGATGTTGATTCATGATTGTATTTGATTGATTGCACTAGATGCATTAATTTCAATGTAGTTATTGACTTATACTCCTATTTGATTTCTTGCACTAAATGCATTGATTTCAGTGTAGATGTTGATTTCTAATCCAATTTGATTGTTTGCACTAGATGCATTGATTTCAGTTTAAGTATAAAAAATTTATTGACAACGTGAATTGATTTATGTGTTACAATAATTCAACTATAAATAAAATATTTGAATTTTCATCTTAAATAAAATGTTCATTTACTTGAAATTTTTACTTCTTAAAATTGTAAACTATTTGTAATTGACTACATTCTTATTATTCTCATTTTCTATCATTCAACATTGTTAGTCACTTTGCTTTCAAACAAGGTAATAGAAAACAACTACCATTGAAATTTACTTGGGGTTTAATACTCCATAAGTCACAATGATTGACTCTGGATAAAGTTACTATTAATATTGAAGAGCAAGAAAGAGATGATATGATGTTTACCACAATAAAAGAAAATAGTTATTGATCAAAAATTTAAAATTAAAATAAATTTATATTGTTGCATATTTAGTAGGTAGATTCTTTCACCTAACTTAGTTAACTTATTGAGTTTTCCAATCAAATGGTTTTTTCCTTTCTACATTTTTAAAATAGGAAGTATTTAGGTTGAGTTTAGGTTAGTGCCAACCTCAATGTTGACATGAAGATGCTATCACCATAATTGTGCAAAGCACTTAGTCAAGTGTAGCCATGCCACTTCGAATAATTTAATTCTCCCAAAATGACTTCCGTCCTTAACCCCTCTCCAAAAAATTTGAACCTAAAACCCAATAAAAACTAAACCCCATGAAAACAAAGTGATTTACACCTCGTGAATAACCTAAACAAAGTTTACCAACAAACATTATTTGCGAATAATCCAATAATTACCACCCACTTTGATCCTCGTACTACAAACACAATGACTCCGGTGAGCAATTTAATAACAACGCAGTGCCTTTCCAGTAGAGAGTCCTTTGATAAGATAAGCAGTCACAGCTTTGCAGTGCCTTCAAAAGCAGTGAAAGCACTCTTGTCAACCCAATGAAGAATCAACCAAGGCTTTCCAGGAAGAGCCATATGAATACCATAATCCACTCGTTGGCAAGTTGGCCTCAACTTATGAAAACTTTATTTTCTGATCGAAATATTCGATTCGCTGAATCCAGTTCACACGAGGTGACACAACTTTTAATCCCAATTCAATACTACAATCGAGGTGAGAGTTGAAATTAAAACAGAATGAGACGAGCACTGTTATTGTCTCGTCAGACAGAGCATCCTGACATTCACAGGCACCACCATGCACGATGATGTTTTTTGTATGAATCCAAATTTGTCAGCCTTTAACTGTAGATCGATATTCAAATCTTTTGCCCATCAGTGGACCGTTCACGAGATTTCCAGTTTCAGAAGAGTACGAGACACCTTGAAAACTGCACTAGTACCACAAACAAGTTTCGGCCCATTTCCCATGCTCGTGTGTCTCGGGTTCAAATCTCAAAAACGCCTAAATTCAAATAATACCCCCACTGATTAGATCAACATCATTGAAATCCGATTATTACAGCTGGCTCATACCCTTATGTGGCATCTGAATTCGTGTTCTGATGTACTTTGATTGGGCTGACAGTCCCATAGATAGCCGTTGGGCCAGGGGTTCAAATTATTGAAGGAATCGAATCTGGGTTCGACGTTTCTCTCCTGTTTAGTGGGGTCTAGCTTGCCCCAAACCCTCCAAAAGTATTGTGTACTTTTGAAGATTCTGATTTTGGGGTACTAATACTAGAGTTTTAGCCTGGCCTGAGTAATGTTTCTATGTTATGGTTCTCCCTTCTGAAAGCCGTGAAAGCGCTCAGCACACAGAGGCACTAGGATTTTGCTGGTTCCCAGAAGTTGGAGAATGAACGATAAAATGCACCTTTGTCTGCTCTATGTATTCTACTGTCTAGCTATATTCGTTATTCCAACTGGTAATGGATTCAATACCATGACTTCTTAATTTGATTTTCAGCTTAGTGAGCTTCTGGTGTACTGACCTAGTCCTGGAGATCCATGGCTGCCTTTGTTTTAGTTAACTGGTTTGATTAAAAAGTTGTATGACTTCTCAAACGAACTTTGTTGTGTAGAGGTCTTTTTGGGAGACTATGTTGAGCTTGTGTCATGGCCAGTCTGCCTATTTAATGGAAGAACAGCCATCAACTCTCAGTGAGATGCTTATCACTAAGACTGTGTGAAGCTTGATTGAGTTTGAATGTCTATTAAGATAGTTATTATCTTAATACCCTAGAGTGGGTTCCATCTTCATCTCTTCTATGAAGTTTGATCCTGACCCAGAACTAGACTCCACTCAACGCCCTCATGGGTTATTTTGTTGAAGTTGGAATTTATGCGATGGCATTCAAATCTTCAATACCAATACCCACTAGCTAGTATCTTTTCAAGTATTGCTTACTGTCTTAGTTTATAATGTTTTGTGACTATATTTTGGTCAGGTACTACAGTAATTAAAAAGTGGCTCTCTCTACTGCCTGGGTGGGTGCGGTGTGGTGGGGTAACCTATTGACTGTAACTGTGTATTGAATCTAGAAGATATGTTGCCAGATTAACCCATGCACACCTGATAATGGTTTGTGACTATATTTTGGTCAGTTATTACAGTAATTCAAAAACGCCTCTGTACTGCCTGGGTGGGGTGGGATAGGGTAACCCATTGACTCTAACTGCGTATTGAATCTTGAAGATATTTTGCCAGACTAACAGAAGCCCATGCAAACCTGATCTAGTATATACATATTACTAGTTCACACATGGGTATGATATATACATATTACTAGTTCACACATGGGTTATAATAAATACATATTACTAGTTCACACAAATGGCTTTCCAATCTTGAGGTGCCCTGGTTTAGGGTTATCGATGTTAATGTATGTTATGTTTGACTTATTGAAGTGCATACCACATCTGGGTTCAGATTCGTATTAGGTCATAAGTTAGATGGGCCCAACTTCACGCACAATGTTTTGGGTTAAATTTTTACAAATGATGTTGGTACCTTACCAACTGCTCCAGGTTGTTATTTTTGCTGAAAACATATATTTACAAGTAGGTGGTCCTCAGTTCTTTTTCTGGAGTGTAATATACAGTATACCTTAATATCAGTTGTTTATTATCCAATGGAGTTGGCACTAGTGATGGGGAACGGGAAGTTTCACACCTTACTAGTCAAAGTTCAAGGATTAATGGATTAATGATAGATGGTGGAGTTTCACACAAATGGCTTTCCAATCTTGAGGTGCCCTGGCTTAGGGTTATCGATGTTAATGTATGTTATGCTTGACTTGTTGAAGTGCGTATCATATCTCTGTTCATATTCGTATTAGGTCATAAGTTAGATGGCCCCAACTTCACGCACAATGTTTTGGGTTAAATTTTTACTAATGAAGTTGGTACCTTACCAACTGCTCCAGGTTGTTATTTTTGTTGAAAACATATATTTACAAGTAGGTGGCCCTCAGTTAGTTTTCTGGAGTTTAATATACATACAGTATACCTTAATATCAGTTGCTTATTATCCATTGGAGTTGGGACTAGTGACGGGGAACGGGAAGTTGCACACCTTACTAGTCAAAGTTCAAGGATTAATGATAGATGGTGGAGTTTCACACCCTTGGTCAAGGTTCAAATGTGTTCAAATATCATAGATTACATCCCATACCTGTGTTCCATTTTGAATATCTATGTTACATTCCCACTGTCCACAGCAATTCCTGCAACTTGAAGTAGGTCAAAGAGAAGTTACATGGAACCAAGCGCACCCCATGTTTGCCTACGGCTACCTTTTTACGTCAATTGGGCTGTGGTCTAGGGGTAGTTAACTACAACCAGCCCAAGTTCTACCGTTAGCCCTTTTTTAATGGGCTTTACTTGAAAATGGTTGTGGATTTTCCAGTTTTTAAATGCTTAGCTGCGTGGATGATTGATCAGTAGACAATAATCCTATTATACTAGCATTGTTTGTTTGGGGTTTTTATATACTATCAGTGCTGTTTGGGGTTTTTGATGTACTTACTGTAATTGATTCTTTTGATCTGTAGAGGCTGGAAGAGAATGGAATTCTATAGGTATCAACTATGTTCGTGCAGGGAAAAATCTTCTCTCCCCTGCCGATGCTGTTTCACTCATGAAAGCCCTTAAAATAGGCAGAGTGAAGCTGTATGATTCTGATCCAGAAGTTCTCACTGCGTTGGCCAACTCGGGTCTCTCTGTTGTAATAGCTGTGAAGAATGAGGAGATTCCAACCGTTGCTTCCAGCATATTGAATGCTGATGAGTGGATTAAACGCAGTGTTTTAGCACACTATCCTGCAACCAGAATTAATGCCATAACTGTTGGAAACGAAATCCTCACCGACTACAATAATCGGGATAGATGGTCTAAGCTGGTTCCTGCTATGCAGAACATTCACAGTTCACTTGTACGTTGGAATCTTAATAAAAGGATTAAGGTGACTACAACTGTAGCCATGGATGCCCTTAACTCCTCATCAGCTCCTTCATTGGCAAGTTTCAGGGATGATATTGCAGAAAGTGTGATGAAGCCTCTGCTACGCTTCATGTCCAATTCAAAATCCTTCTATTTTTTAAATGTTTATCCATATTTTGCATGGGCATCCAATGCCAATAAAGTTCCTGTAGATTATGCTATATTTGGAGCAGCTAAGGCAGCAGTCGAAGATGGAGGATTGAAGTATACAGACATGCTTTCTGCTCAGTTGGATGCCAATTTAGCTGCCATGGAAAAATTGGGATACCCCCATGTGAAAATTGCAATCAGCGAAACAGGTTGGCCTGCATCAGGAGGTCCTGGAGCAAATGTTGATTTGGCAGCCACATACAACAGAAGGGTAGTTGTAAGAATGCTGGCAAATCCACCTTTGGGTACTCCTAGAAGGCCTAGAACTTTTGTACCCACATATCTCTTTGCTCTATTTGATGCATATAATAATAAGCATGGCACAACAACAAACTGGGGTTTGCTTCACCCAAATGGGTCTCAGGTATATCCCGTAGACATGACTGGCAAACTTACCGATTCGGAATTTGAATCCCTCAAGTCCATCAGGCCTTTCCCTGCCCTGCCAATTCCTATCCGCTCATCTATTAGTAGGCCTTCCCCTTTAACTGGAAGTTATCCAAGTCCTGTTCCCTCATATTATTCTGGTCCTCCTACATTAGTCAATCCTCCAGTGGCTTCACCCAGTACCGATAATATACCTTTCAGTTCCCCAATACCTTCTGCGCATCCTAATCATCATCCAACTTCCCCTGTGCCACCATACTCACCATCTCCTATTTCTACAAGCCCTCCTACTTTTCCTCCTCCTATTGTAAACTATCCACCCCCCTGTATGCCCTATCCTCCTACCACGCCTATTACTACGCCTCCATTTGCACCCTATCCACCTTCAAATCCCACAGTTCCATACACTCCTAATCCCCCATCAACTACTCCCTACTCACCTTATCCTCCCAGCACACCCTCTACACCATCAGGTCAATCCCTCTGGTGTGTAGCAAAACCTACCGTGCCAAATTCAGTCCTGCAGCAGGGTATGAACTATGCATGTGGAGCGGGTGCTGATTGTAAATCTATCCAGCCAAACGGACTATGCTTTTCACCTGACACAATGGTCGCACATGCTTCTTTTGCTTTCAACAGCTATTGGCAAAAGAATAAAGGTATTGGTGGCACCTGTGATTTCGGAGGGACTGCCATGGTGATCACAATGGACCCAAGTAAGTAGGGAGTTTCACTGGACTCTGTTTTGTTCGCAGTTTTATTTTGTCAAATGACAAATATACAGACACACAATTACAAGATTTTTCGTTTATTATGTCCATTTTAAACTTTTGTTGGAAGTGGATTGAGAAGCATACCCTCAGGAACAGCACCGAATAGAGTAGGCTTCCTTTGGTTTAGGTGTTAAGTCTAACGGGTGGCGGCCAATATCTGCGTTGCTATGCAGCATTTAATGCTGTCGCGCATGGTATATGTCATCAGATTCTGATTGCTTTAGAATCTAACAGCCTATGTAACACGCCCTGCTGGATTAGCTGCATAGCAATGTGGATATTGCTCGCCCTAAAGGGTAACTATTCTTCCAAAATCATCCAAGAGTTGCAGCTAGCCTCATTCCTTTGGAACTCATACCATTTGGATGGGACAGATATCCAAGAATGAAATCCTGGTCGACAGCTTAGTTGTCTTTATTTATGTTCTGCATTGAAGCCACCAGGTACATATCCTTTGCTTGTGATGTGTTTGGTATATCTTATTAACACAATCAAGTCTATTTCAACCGAGTTCAATTTTGACATGTTGAGCAATGAGAACATAGCTAAAACTATTTCAACTGAGTTCAAATTCCTCTTGATTGGCTTCAGCAGCCCTTTTCAGCCCACTTGTTTGAATTCCATTGATATACTGTAGAACCTACAAAATTTGATACACAGTCAATTCATTGCCCATGTATGAGTGTTCAGTTGCTTTGCAATCAACTAGAATTGTGTAATTTTTCGTGGACTTGATGATAAGTGCCTCGCAGTTATGATGGCGTGATTACATGATAAAATTGGATGTCTGCTTCATGTAGTTCACTTTTAAATTGCTTATATTGGTTTTTGAAATTTTGCAGGTTATGAAGGTTGCCACTTTGATGTAAACTAGGGAATAAACATATTGGGTTATTCTCCAATATAGCAATTAAGGTCAAAATCATCACAATCTTCTTGTAAAACAGAATCTACAGATTTGCAGTTCAGTTTTGGGGATGTCCTGCCGAGCGAATCAGTGCATGCCAAATGGTTTTGTTCATAGCAGAAGTCATAACAAAGTGTTGTTACTGCTCTGCAATATCTTGTCATTTTGTAGGGTATTTCACAGGCTCTTAGGTTGGAACTCGAATCACTTGTTCAAGAATTGTTCAATCTACATCTTAGAGTTCTGTGACTAAGATTTACATCATTAATATCTATTTTGTTACTCTTCAATATGTTTTGTCTCCAGCAGAATTGTAACTTGGTCAGATAGTAGCAACTGTAATTTGTATGATCGTTCTTTATCTCTTTTAATTGTAATGAAGGACTACTATAAGAGGTTGATGGAATCAGTGGGCTAAGATAATTTAGACATCTGATAAAAGCTATTCTGTTTTGTTAATTAATTTTTAGTCAATACAAAATACAGGGGGAATTAACAGCTTATCGTTTTCAAGTTATTCAAAGCATGGATTAATCATGTATGTAAGCAGGGTCAATCCAGTTAGGTGGGTTAGCTTTGAGCTTTATGTGAAACTGTTTCATTCCATGTCTAAGTTTTCACTCCATATCCTTATAGGATTAAGGGATAGCTTTACACTATATTATCCTCTGGGATTTTCTTAAAGTCGTCAAAGATCAGACATGGAGCAGGGTCAATCCAGTTAGGTGGGTTAGCTTTGAGCTTTATGTGAAACTGTTTCACCCCATATCCTTATAAGATTAAGGGATAGGTTTACACTATATTATCCTCAACATTAAGAAGTCATAAAATAATAATAATATTAATTTAAAATTTTATTTTCAAAATAATAATAATATGTTTTCATTCCATATCCTTATAAGATTAAGGGATAGGTTTACACTATATTATCCTTACAACATTAAGAAGTCATAAAATAATAATAATATTAATTTACTGAAAATTTTATTTTCAAAAGAATAATAATAGTCAAGCTGATTTTTCCATTGTGAATATGAAAAAATAATATATTAAATGACATGTCAAGGGAGCCCACCAAAAGCTCTCTAATCCTTGATTGACCGTGGAGTGCCAACTCAAAATGTTACACAAGCTAAACTCTTAACACAATTTTCATTCAAAAATCTCTGACAATATAAAATCTATTTACACCAATGATAAAACGTAGAGTATATTAATGTCCTCTTTTTACTCTTTGCTTAAGCAATGCAATGTTATCCCAATATTTGTATGGTAATTCAGCATATGCAATCCCAATCCTTCGATGCATATGTAATTTTTGTTATATTAGTCATCTTAAATATCATCTTTTTGAGATTTAATTGTATTAAGTCATTCAATTATGACCATTTCCATGAGAGGTAGTTGTAGTTGACTAATTTCTTATGATTTTTGAATAGTCCACTTAGCACTCATTGTATCGGGTGATGCTCACAAGGGTAAAGAAGTGGGATTGAAACTAGTGAAATGAATCACATAGCGTCAATATCCTGGTAACTAGGACTTCCCAGGAGGTCACCCATCCCAGATCGCCTCTGGCTCAAGAGCGCTTAATTGTGGAGTTTTCCCCACAATTAGGGCCATTTAGCTTGCTACCCACCCCATTTGCAAAACCTTAGCAAATATTGTGCCTCATGAACCATTCAAGTAGAACTCCCTTTACTCTTTGTATTCAAGTATTGAGGGGTTTCCGCAATGCATTATATTAGATATCATCTTTTTGGGATTCAACTGTGTTAATTAAGTCAGTGAACTATGACCATTTCCATGAGAGGTAGTCGTAACTGACTAAATTTTTCATGCTTTTTGAATATTCCACTTAGCACTCTTTGCATCGGGTGATGCTCACAGGGGTGAAGAGGTGGGATTGAAACTAGTGAAATGAATCACATAGTGTCAATCATCACTTCTGGGGCTTGCACCCAGTAACTAGAACTTTTCGAGAGGTCACCCATCCCAGATCGCCTCTGGCTCAAACGCGCTTAACTGTGGAGTTTTCCCCACAATTAGGCCCACTTAGCTTGCTACCCCATTTGCAAAACCTTAGCAAGTATTGTGCCTCATGAACCATTCAAGTAGAGCTCCCTTTACTCTTTGTATTTAAGTATCGAGAGGTTTCCACAATGCATTATATTAGATATAATCTTTTTGGGATTCAACTGCGTCAAGTAAGTCATTCAACTATGACCATTTCCACGAGAGGTAGTCGTAACTAATTAATTTCTCATGATTTTTGAATAGTCCACTTAGCACTCATTGCATGGGTGATGCTTACAAAGATGAAGAAGTGGGATTGAAACTAGTGAAATGATTAGTTATCTGTAAACTTGGTACTGGTAATATGGCTAAAAATCACTGAAGTCGTATCATTTACTAGTAATATGACTAATATCAATCGGTTTTTTTACTAAATAAAATAATTTTAAACACTTGGAAAACAATGCATAATATACGAAATTTCATGGGGTATTGGGCCTCGATAAGATTTATGGAGAATTATTTTAAATGGACGGAATCTCATATATGTGTTACCTTTTGGGAAGAATTTCATATATTATGATAAGTTCAAAGAGATCCAAGGCATTATTTTAAATTGATGGAATCTCATATATTTGTTACCTTCGGAGGAATCTCATATATTTTTTTAAGTTCAAAGAGATCTAAGGTAGAAGCCTTGTAGGGCATGTGATGACTATGTATTATAATGTCCTAAGTCTATTATGGTTGACCATGTCTAGTTTTTAAAATTTTCACATTTATGTTCTTTTTGTCATAAATAGAATTGGAGGCTTTGGGATGGATCTACTAAAACATATGGTTTAGAGGAACCGTTATTTTTGTAGTGGTGGTTACATTATTTAGGGCACCTATGTTTTAAGTGCACCTTTGTCTTTTTCACATAGCAATATAATATGTCATATAATTTGTATGCATCCTTTTGACCATGGTATAGTTTAGTTTAGTTTCTTAGTTCACAACATTCGATGTTTTATGGGACATTGCATGGATCCTAACGCATAGGGCTTTGAAGGCCAAAATTCAGCAGTGGTTCAAAATGTTCATCAAGAGGCATACTTGACATTCCATTTTAGGATTTTGGTGGTTGTACTCTCTCTCCAAGCAAAAACACTCATCCAAGGTGGTTGTACTCTCTCTCCTAACCACATGAGAGGTAAAAATGGCCAAAATAAAATCCTTCCTTGACATGCTGGATGAACTTATGTCAAAATTAATGTGAATCATGCTCTAGACAAAACCCAAATACCATAATCCATCAATCAAGAGAGCATTACCCAAAAATCTATGTCATTTCTAGCTCTCGCATGGCAAGATTCAAGTGGGCCTAGATGTAACATTGTAAGGCCAAATTGGACCAGTGATAGCTTGTTAGATTCCTTGGGGTGCGGCCTATCTTCTTCAAGCAATTTGTTGGACAAAGTTGGTAGGGTGCTATTTGCATACAACAATTTTTAGAATGGGTCGAAATACATGCCCACAAACACATGGGCACAAAAAGGTGGCAAACCATGGTTCATACATGACATGCTGAGAGAAATTTTACATCAAATGTTACATAACATTTCTTCAAACAAAACCTTGCGTTAGATTCTTCAAATAAGCAAGAGCATTGGAGATTAGTAAATCACTTATCCATGCAAGGTGACGTCTCATTCTAGCCATACGCGTGACTGAAATATGCCCAGTTAAAGGTGGAGTGAGCCATTTTGCAAGCAAATTAATGCCTCATCAAGGAAAATCAGCCCTTTATTACTTGTTTTCCCTCATGGAACAAATTAACCCTAATTTGTGTGCAAATTGTAATGCAAAAATTATTTTAAATTATTTTTATGAAATAGCTTGGTCTCCAACATGTAAATGAAGTAAAATAATATAACTATGTGTGAGAGTCAAACTAGCCATTACAAAAAATATTATATAACACTAATCCATTTCTTATTAGTTGTTGAGCTATGAGATCATATGTTATTCAATAAAATTATTTTTCAAATGTAAATAATCTCTTGAGTTGATTATTCTATGCTTCATTTTCTTAGTTTTACTATGTAATAATTCATAGAATAGATAAAGGTACTCCACATTATTGCAAGGTGATTGGGTTAATCCATTGAAGGACATCAATTATGCGGAAGGGGAGATTACTGATATGAATGGAGAATGTTAGTGTTGCTGTGCAAATTATTTTTTTAGATTATGAATTCAATTTCTTATGTGTGCTTAAGGGTTCAGGTTCTCTTGCAAATTATCAAGTCTCATGAGAGTTTTTCATGTTAATTTAGTGAACAATTTAACATAAAAACAAGAGCTGAACAAAAGAAAATAAAGTACAGAACATCATCGTACATGACATTAACATAGGTATTTGATGAAGGAGTTCACCCTCTCCTAGGCTACATCTCCTTGGTCCAGCTTCCATGGCTTGGGCCTCTATATTATGCTCAAATTGTCAAATTGACCTGTTTACACTCTTTTGCTCCTATAACTTGCTCCAATAAGTCTAAAATGGCTCAAAATGGTCAACTAGCCTTTTTTTGAGCCTGAATTGGTTTAAAAATGCAAAAGTTATGACCATTTTAAAATTTTCCACTATTTCAGACCCTAAACTAGCTAACTGCAACTAAAGCTAGTAGTCCATTGAATTTGGGGGTCTGCCAAGTTAATCCACAGTTAATGTTAAGTGGGAGTCTTAGTGCTAATTAAGTGCACTTAAGTGTTAACTCTGCGCTTAAGTTAATTTGCAATTAAAATGGGATTGGGCGCCAATTAAATATGGATTACGGTTAATAAACCATGCTTATGGTTTTTAATACTTTGCGTTAATGGAGCTCCGCCGGTGGTCGTGGCATAGTGGTTCTATGGACGGGGGGCTGGCCTCCGCCTTCCCCCGCCATTAAACAACGTTAAATATAAATATAAGTGGACGTTGATATATGTTAAGAACTAACCCGCAGACAGGTCGATAAGGCATGGCATTGGGTGGCGGGGTCACGGGTTGAACCCTGACACCTTTGCTCGGACTGTCCAAAAAATTTTACACTACCTTTCGACCTTGGGGGGCACGTGCCGGCCCCAGGTTGCACCACGTGTCCTCACTTGGTTGGCCATAATTAAATCAATAAAATTACACCATGTCACCCCAATTCCGGACCAGTGCCATGCTGCCACTTGGCAGCTTACCATTCGCTGAAGAAATTTCCAAACAAATGACCCTACACAGTCAACATGCCACGTCAACGGATCGTTGACTGTGCATCTGACTATATTTTTTTTTTTTTAAATTTTCCTATTTAGCAAAGCGGACAAAACTCGTTTCCGGGAACATATGACGACCATTTTTTGTCAAACGAAGTGCGTCAGATTAATAAAGGTGAGCACTACGTGGTCGTTCAAGTTCCGATCCAATTTGAGAACTTTGATTTTTGAGCATAAAATTGAGCCCTTGATCATTCCTCCCCACTAGAAGCTTTTGGACCCCCAAAAGATCATATTCAGTTGTTGAACATGTGAGGGTATAGTTCCATCACCTTCCCAATTTCAATCGATTTGGCCTTTGAAGGATTTGTTCCTTTAATCCCCACTCGAAGATAGTCGACACTCTCTCTTGTTGATGTCCTTGTCCTTCTGTCAAGTATGGTGTCTTGTTGTAGCTCAACAAATAAATCTGGAGAAAAATCTTCAATAGATGGCAACTGAACATTCTCTCCTTGATCTTCAATCAAAGGAGGCTCATATAATCTCACATTTAAAACATTAACAACTGAATTAATTTTCATGTATAAAGGCAAACCAAGCTTGAAGGCATTGTTACCAATCTTTTCTAGAATTTTGAAAGGACCATAATGAATTGTTTTCAACTTTTTACCTTCTTCTTGAAGTCTTTCCTTGTTAATGTGAAGCCAAACTTCATCACCAACTTGAAACTTATGATCCACCCGATGTTTTTCATGCCTTGCCTTGTACTTGCATTGACTTTTCTCTAATTGCTCTTGCGTTTTTTGATGAATCCACTGAATTTTCTCAATGAATTTCTTTGTTTTATCTATGTCACTATGTCCATCGATAGCTACATTTTTCCCAAAGATGAAATCCAATGGCGACTTTGGAAAGTAACTAAGACATGCTTGTTTGAGCAGAATAATGTTTTGCATGCTTGTAAGCATGTTGAATGTAATGCAAATGTTCATCCCACAACTTAGGATGTTTGTTGCAATACCCTCTAAGAAGATGAATGATTGTTCTATTAACCACCTTGGTTTGACCATTTGTTTGTGGATGAAAGGCTGTACTTTTCTTCAACTTAATGTCCATCAAATCCCACAAACTTGACCAAAAATTACCAAAAAATCGAAAATCTCGATCACTTACAATAGATATAGGCAACCCAAAATGAACCCAAACATTTTGAAAGAAAAGATGAGTTGTTTGTTCAGTTGTAACTTTATTTTTACGTGGCATCAAAATACAAAATTTTCTGAACCTATCCACAACTACATACAAATAATCGTGGCATTTTTTCAACGAAGGAAGACCTCCTACAAAATCCATTGAGATACTCTCCCATGGATGTGAAGGAACTGGGAATTGTGTGTACAATCCTAGCTTCCTATTATTATGCTTACTCACTGCCAATAAAGAACAACCTTTAATAAAACGTGACACACTTTCAAGCATACGAGGCCAATAACAATACCTCTGAATATTTGCCACCGTTTTGCTTACACCAAAATGTCCCACAATAAGAGAAGTGTGTGCTTCCATTATGAAATTTACTCTCTCACCCTGTGGAATACGAAGTTTTCTGAAATGATACAAGTTATTATGAACATGATAATCTAATTCCTCAACTTGGCGACCTTGACTCAAGTTTGCATAAACATCTTGAAAGTCATTGTCAAAAGGATATTGTTCAATGTAAATTTCATGTAAAATAGAAGTATTCTTGAGTAAAGTAGAAGCATTAATAATAGGTCTAGAAAGCATATCAACAACCTTGTTTTATATTCTTTTCTTATACCTGATGACCAAGTGGAATTGCTGCAAGAATCCCATCCATCGAAAGTGCCTTGACTGCTGCAATTTGGTTTGTAATTGCAAGTATTGCAACCGCTGATGATCGATGTGAATGATGGTTTCCTTTCCCATCAAATAATGTTTCAATTTCTTCACACTTTGTACCAACGCATGTAGCTCCTTGTCATATGTAGGATAATTTATCACTGCACCATTAAACATTTCTGATTGCAATGAAATAGGCTTACCATGTGTGTAAGAGGAGTGTGCCCATGGCATAGTCACTTGCATATCTATGAATCTCAAACGGCTGTCTCAAGTTCGGTAACGCTGATATTGGGGCTGAATCGATCTTCTTCTTCAAAGCATCAAATGCTTTTTGTTGATTGCCTCCCCACTGGAAGAATTTCTTAACACTTGTCAATCCATGTGACAAAGCTGCAATAGAGGAAAAAATAGCAATGAACTTCATCCAATACTGTGCTGCTCCTAGAAAAATTCTAACCTTCGTCACTGAATTGGGTGTAGTCCAATTCACAATTACCTCAACTTTAGAGGGGTCTATCTTTAGCTCACCTTCTCCAACAATATGTCCCAAATACACTAAATAAGTTTTACCAAATTCACATTTCGACATCTTAAAAAAAATTGTTCTTTTCTCAAGACATCAAGCACATTGTTCACATGCATGACATGTTCTTCTTTTGATTTGCTGAATATCAAAATATCATCTAAGTAGACAATGAAAAACTCATTTAAAAATGGTCTTAATACATCATTCATAACTCTCATGAAAGTAGTTGGAGCATTGCAAAGACCAAAAGACATAACAAGCCGCTCAAACAATCCTTGTTTAGTTTTAAATGTGGTCTTCCATATGTCATCTTTAGTTATTCTAACTTGATGATAACCACTTATTAAATCTAACTTAGTGAAATAATTTGCAAACCTCAATTTATCAAGAAAATCATCAATCCTTGGGAGCATATAACAATTCTTTATCGTGATTTTGTTGAGTGCATGAAAATCCACACACATGCTCCATGTTCCATCCTTCTTGGGAACCAATACAATCAGTGAACCACATGGTGAGTTAGATGGACGAAAGATACCTTTATTTAACAATTCTTGGATTTTCTTCTTGATTTCTGCACTTTCCATTATCGACACGCGATAAATGCCAATGTTAGGGAGTGGAACATCGTGCTGCAATTGTATCTCATGTTGGATTCTCCACTTGGGAGATAACCCTTCTGGCTCTTGAAACATCTCGCCATGTTGACTTACCAAATCAAACAAATCAGATTTTAATCTATCATCACAACTTTCAAAAGATTCAAAATCCTTATCATTCTTTTGTTTGATCATAAGAAGCATAATTTTTTTTGTTTGAATTTCTAGTCTCTTCATTTGCACAACATTAACCAAAGATAGGTTTAGCTTTTTGCGATGAGCTCTCACATTATATTCCACCCCATCTTTGAACAAGTAGTATTTGTTCTCATGGTGATAGAAGTCTGTTTTCCTGTCATAGAGATATGGACTACCCAAAAAAAGTCCAGATATGTCAAGCGGTACAACATCTAACTCAACTTCATCAATAAAGTTTGTGGTAATTGCAAATCAAAAAATGCATTTTCTTGTAACCTGTAAATTTTTATCTTTGGTTATCCAACCCAATGGGCATGGCTTATGATGATGTAAGGTTTCAAGATTCAACTTCTTTACTAAGTCTTTAGAGATTGAGTTTGATTGAGACCCACTATCAAATAATGTGTCAATTTTTATATGTTTTGAGATCACTCTTACATGAAACAACTCTATTCTTGTTTCTTCATTTGGAGTGTTATTGTGACAATTTGAGGAACTAGTACCTGCTATGGCTTCTTTTCCCTTTGTGACCATGGCTGCAATTTTAGTCTCATCTCCTGAATAAGATCCAAGATCTTGTTGTGTGGTAGCAGTTGTCTTTTGTTTCCCCTAATTGTTGAATTTCTTAGGCCTCAATTCTGGATGAAGTTTCCAATAGTGGGCTTCATCATGACCCTCTTTGGAACAATGAGTACATGTGGTTTTTTCCCCTTCTTTCTTAATGGATGAATTCTTCTTTTGTTTACCCTTGAAGCCCTTTCTTTTTTCACCACCCTTGAATGGTTTCTTTTTACCCTCATCTTGTACATTTTTCCCCCTTGCCTCAAGGTGTGTAGCTTGCACACAGACCTCATCTAAACTAGTGGGATTAAACATGAGGATGATATGTTTAAGGTAACTATGCAAACCACCTATGTAATTCAACAAATTTTCTTGGCTATTCAAATCAAATCCTAACATAAGAGCTCTTCTCCTAAATTCATGAGTGTAATCTTGCACATTTTGACCTTTCAATTGTCTAAATTTTTTCCAAATCATAATAGATTTTTGCATGTAAGCTAGAGGATAAAATTTCCTTTTAATATAAATTTTGACCAAGAAATTGAGATCTTACCGTGTTTCTTAATCTCCTCTTGTGTCTTTTCTTCCCACCATACAAACGTTGAACCCTCCATTCTCAAGGAAGCCAATTGAATCTTTATGTCATCTTCTTGAAGGTTCTGAATTTTGCAATAAATCTCCAAATGACAAATCCAATTATCCAGCTTCTTTGCATTCACTTCACCATTATACATTGGAAGCTCAAATTTAACATCAAGTTTAAGTAAGGGTGATTTACCATCTCCTTTTGAAGTATGTGTATGAACAGATGGAATAGTTGTGGTAGTGGAAGATGATTATAAGGAAGGTGAAGATGGTGGTGAGGATGATGGTGGAGTGGATGGTGGCTTCTTACAATCTCCATGGCCTCCTCCTCCTAGATAACCCTCTCCTCTTGGATGCCTTAAACTCTCTCCTTACATCCTTACAGTTCTTACCTCATAGAGGACTTTAACCATCGTAGTCATATCAAATAATTCCTTCCTAAATGCTATTTCATCTTTTGTCATGATAGGTTATCCTTCATGAGACATGCTCACTGGAGACTCAACTTCAACTTGAGGATGTGCTGGTGTTGAAGACTTTGGAAACCTTGTATTCTTCCTCTTGACCCTACTGCAGGGCTCTCAACCAGCGCCCTTTCTCCTCTTTTGAGTTTTAACCTTGTAAGCATGACACAAACTTGCAAACAATTAGATCCCTTCTTGCACAACAAAACCTAAAGAATTTAGACTCTGATACCAAAAATGATATGAATGGAGAATGTTAGTGTTGTTGCGCTAGTTACTCTTTCAAATTATGAATTCAATGTCTTATGTGTGCTTAAGGGTTCTTGTTCTCTTGCAAATTATCAAGTCTCATGAGTTTTTTTCATGTCAATTTAGTGAGAAATTTAACATAAAAACAAGAGTTGAACAATGACAAATAAAGTACAAAACATCACCATACATAAAATTAACACGTATTTGATGAATGAGTTCATCCCTCTTGGGCTATATCTCCTTGTTCCAACTTCCATGGCTTAGGCCTTTATATTATGCTCAAATTATCAAATTGACCTGTAACTTGCTCCAATGATCCCAAAATGGCTCAAAATGGTTAGCTAGCCTCTTTCTGAGCCTGAATTGGTCAAAAAGTGCAAAAGTTATGACCATTTTAATTTTTCCCACTATTTCAGGCCCTAAACTAGCTAATTGGAACTAAAATTGGCAGTCCACCGAATTTGGGGGTCTGCCAAGTTAATTCGCAGTTAATGTTAAGTGGGAGTCTTAGTGCTAATTAAGTGCACTTAAGCATTAACTCCGCGCTTAAGTTAATATGCAATTAGAATGGGATTAGGCACTAATTAAATATGGATTATGGTTAATAAACCGTGATTATTCTCTTTAATACTTCGCGTTAATGGAGCTCCGCCGGTGGTCGTGACATAGTGGTTCTATGGACCAGGGGCTGGCCCCTGCCTTCCCCCGCCATTAAACAACGTTAAATATAAATATAACTGGAAGTTGATACATGTTAAGAACTAACCGGCAGGCGCGTCGGTACGGCTTGGTGTTGTGTGGCAGGAGGTCGCGGGGTCGAAGCCCGACGCCTTCGCCCGGACTTGTCCAAAATGTTTTACACCACCTTTCGACCTTGGGGGGGGCACGTGGCAGCCCTAGGTTGCACCACGTGTCCTCACCCAATTGGCCAAAATTAAATCAATAAAATTACACCACGTTACCCCAATTTTGGACCAGTGCCATGCTGCCACTTGGAAGCTTACCATTCGCTGAATAAATTGCCAAACAATTGACCTTATACAATCAGAATGCCAAGTCAGTGGTACAAACTCCTCACTGGGCATCTGATTGTCATCTTTTTTTAAATTTCCTTGTTTAGGAAAGCAGTCAGAACTCATTTTTGGGAACATACAATGTCCATTTTTCCATGAAATGAAGTGCGCCAAATTCATAAAGGTGAGCACTACGCGATCGTTTAGGTTCCGAGCCGATCTAAGAACTTTGATTTTTGAGTATAAAACTGAGCCCCTGATCAATTAGGGTGCTAAAATGCATCTCACCTTTTGTTGGCCTAGATAGACCCTTATAGGGGGTGCCTTAAGAAAGGATGAAATCTAGCTGGGTGCCATAATTGGCCCAATGGTTAGAAACATCTCAAAGGAGAAGATCTTCCCAGTAGAACTTGGGAATCACTAGAATCTAATCTGAATCTCTAGTCCAAGGTGCATAACTTATCTAGAAGGATTTGTGTTCACAATTCGACATTTGGAAGGTAAGCAAGACCAAGGTAAGCCTCACTACAACAATTTTTTTTTTTAAATTTAAAAATATATCTATTTTAATTCAAAAATGTTTTATATACATAAAAAGAAAAAATATTTTACTAGTTTGTACTTCAATTAATTTTATTTTATTTATTTATTTATATCTTGAGTTAGATAGTCAATTCTTGGGTTTCAAGCTCTCTATTTTAAGGAATAATTTTCCATTTTCTGCACTTAACATACATATTTCATGGAGGTATCCTAATATTTCATGGAGGTATTCTAAGTAATTTTATAAATCTTCCATTATATATAGTGGATTATAAACTAGAGTTAGCAAAATACCACACACAAGCGATGTGTCCAAGTAAGTATTACTTACATATACTGTGTTTAATTTCCAAAATTATTTTATAAGCATATCATTAATGTTTTGTGGTTAGTTTAGACATATTCCAACCACCCCAAGTCTAATAACTTGTTGGAATATTTTTTTAGGTTTTGACCTAGGGGGAATTTCACCAGAACTCAAATTTAATTGCAGAGTTAAAACTGTGGGTGTTTAATATTGTTATATCATTGTTGCCCTAGCTTCTCCCACCCCTAGGTCTTTAATCTAGAGTGTCTACATAGTTGTGGGTGGCCCCTAAGGGGGATTTAGTGTGTTTTTTTTTGCATTTTTCATTTTTGAAGCTAATAGGAAGAAAATTTCCGAAGAACAGTGAATTGCCAAAGGTATAACTCAAGGAAACATTTTGTATTTGGTAACAATATTATTTATTTAGTCATTTGAATTAATAATAGTTAAAGATCTTGAATTTGAGTGACATTTCATTTGTTGGTGGTCATTAAATTTTTGTGCTAACATAGTTTATAAATTACAAATTTACTAATAACTAACTCTTATCTTCACCCTAGATTCCAATATTAGGCAAAGGTCTTTTAATCTCTTTGGTGTAGTATCTTGTGTAGGGAATGCTCCCATCGCCTTTCAATAGGAGTTGGGCTTAAAGAGTGGAAACTCATGCCAAGGTGACAATTAACACTTCTCTTGTGTGGTGTCACAATAACATCTTGAAGAGACTGTGTTGAGGCTACTACCTTGGATGGTAATCGTAACATTGCACAATCTATTTGCAATTGGTGTATTCAAGGGCACTGGATTTATTTTTCAGTGAAAATGACAATTTCGTTAGCTAGATTTTAGTAAAAAAAAATTAAAAAAATTCAAATTCATAAAATGTTTAGCCTTCTTCTCTAGTCTTAGTATTTTTTGCAAAATAAATATTCTTTAATTAACATTTTAATCTTGCTATTTTTGGTATATTGTGGCATAATCTTTCAAAACATGTTTTTAAAATAATTAAAACAACCATACATAAATTATAAACCATATCATTCAGAAAGTGCAAGTAGATTTGTTTAAGAAGGGTTTTACAAATTGTTTGAAAGATAAATATTAATATTTTGTTTTTTGAGGTCACACAAGAAAATAAAATCATTGTTTCCAAATTTTAGCATGAAGAAAACACTAAATTTTGAGAAAATACAACGCTTCATTACTTTAATGTTATTAAAAATTAAAGAAAATGATACTTGTTTTTGACATGATTGGTGTTATTACTTTTGCTTTACCTTACAAAATGATAGCAGGACTTTTTATTATTCTAATTCCCCGACTTCTACTTTCTCTCATTTTTCTTCGTTTAAAATACAAGATCCTATTTCCATCTAATTTCATCTTTATTTAAAGATGCAGAAAGCATGTTTATTTGAAATATTTGCCAGCCTCTTTTAGCCTTTTTATGCTGACCAAATCAAAGGCATCATGAATGAGCCACTTCATCCTTGGTTTGAGAAAGTGGAATTCACCTTTTTCTTTATGCTTAACATTTCACCTAGTCACAACAATGATTTTTATTTTATTTTATTTTTTAATAATAATTCTCTTCATTTTGAGATTGGTGCGTAGAATGTAAACCCTATTGTCTTATGTAATTATTCAAAACCACGGACTATTTAATAAAATTTATTTATCTATTTTAAATAAAGTTTTAATAAATAATTCTTAAAAAAAAATTCAACAATTCTTTTTATATTTTCTATATTTTGAAAGGTGTCTACTTTGAAATAAGCTTTCCAAAAAATTATTTTAATTATCAATAATTATGAGGTAGATTTAACCTTTACAAAATATTCTAGAATATTCCTAATAATACACAAAACAAAGGTTGAAATTGATAACCAAATTAATTATGTCCTTTTTGTCCATTTTAATTAAATTATTAAAAAAATTGTTATATGAGTAAGTGCCATATAAAGTGAGTTATGATTTTCTAGGCATGTCGTATTGATAAGCCATGATATTATAATAAAGTCTATCTATAGATTAAGAATCTCCATGGTAAAGTGGGGGTAAATTTCCATGGTTAAGAATCTTCTTCCATGATTTTTTAAATGCACATATATTTAACTTATATAATAATTCTTTTAATAATAAAAATGTTGGAAAATATGGAGACTTGATATTTATTAATTATTTTCCTTAGCTTGATAGTTACTTGTGATTTTAGATGTTCTTCTATTACTTCTTTGATTATGTTCATCAAGGAATTACCAAAAAATAAGAATATCACAAAGAGACAGAGTACACAAGATATGAGCTCCAAGTCAGGGCAAAACCCCTCTAAGGGGAAAACCCAGAAAATGCTCATCTTTTTCTTTAGAATCTACTTAGAAAAGAGACTTCCAAGACCCAAAGGTCCAAACTAACAAACCCTCCAAGGCCCCAGTCAGCCCCCAACAAGTTCTGCGTCATAACAATTTACAAAACTTCAATACTGCAACCCAGCTACTGCAACTTTGGTCCCAACAATGAAATTTCAACCCTTTAATTTCGATCCCCAACAACTCCCAAAATTTCATCCTCTTGTAACTAGCAGCCACAAAAAGCTTAGTGAGATAGAGAGAAAGACGATCCCTGACAAACTTCGACTCTCGCTCCTCTTTTTCGTCCTCCAACTACTCTTTTTCTCCTCCAATATTGCAAATCGAACTAGCTTGTATTGTGTTTCCAAATGAGGTCGAGCTCCCTTCTATTTATAGCCTTTCTTGAGGGTCGAATAACCCTCCCTTAGGCTGACTTGTCCTTTCTCTTGGGTCGAATTGTTATTGGGCTTATCCATGGATTTTACATTATAAAATAATTATTTTTTTCCATTACAATGAGTCAAAATGGGACTATGACACATGGCCAATATTATTCTTTGTCCTAGAAAGACCTAGAACACCTAAAATCACAAAGAACATGCTTTTGACTCAAACTTGAGTATGAAACCCATACTCCAAAAAAAAATATAATTTCTCTTTCTTTATAAATAATATACAGTTTCATGATTACAATTACATTATAATGAAGATCAAACCTAGTTACAATTTTCAACACTCCCTCTTAACTAGGGAGGTATTCATGGAATAAGAAATCTCAATCTTGAAGCATTCTCATAAGAAGATTCAGATTGAAAAGCCTTTTTTTTAAAGCATCTTTATATCACAACCAACATTGTCCCTAAAGGAATTAATTGGACAAGCTCATCTTTAATTATGAACATAATGTTGGGAGGATTTACGTGAGTTGCCACACTACCTCTTAAAGTGCACACCCCATCTGGTTGTCTACAAGGCATTTCCTTTTAGGACTATTCTTATATTGGATACCTAAACATGGATGCTCAAAGAATATTGGTCCTCCTCGACTACTTTTATCTTGGATGCCCTACCTCATCCTCAAAGAGCATTGGTCACCAACTTATTTTCAATGGATTCTCCTATCCATATGAAGTTTCAATCTAGATGCTTATCCAATCCTATAGACTCCATTATTTATTTATGGCCTTCATTAAGACTTACGATTGTTAGTCCTAGTCTAGTGGTAGACCCATAAAGACAAGAAATATCTGATATCACTGCCTCTCAACCAGGGAAGAGATATCCACCAAACCAAGCTTACCTCTCAAGTACTCAAGCTTCTTGTTTGGTAACACTTTAGTCAATATGTCAACTACCTTTTCATTAGCAGGTAGATATCACTGCTCCACGACCCTATCTTGTACCAAGCTTATGATGTAGTGGTACTTTTTATTTATATGCTTTGTCTTAGCATTGAAACACGGGGTCTTCAATCAACATTTTGTAAATATGATTATCACAATGTATCCATGTAGGGCCCAATGGTCCTTCAAAAAAGTCTGATAAGAACTTCCTAAGCCAAACTTCTTCCCAACAAACCTCACTTGTAGCAACATAATCAACATCAACAATACTCAAAGCAACTGTATCTTGCTTTTTTCTCATCCATGAAACTGTGGAAGATTTAAGGCTGAAGCATCCTCTCATTGTGCTCCTTCCATCTATCACGCTACCACCCTTATCTGAATTTTCATATCCTGAAAATTTGATTTCATTATCAGTTTAGCTGAGGCGGTGATGTACCATTCCATGTAAGTACCTTAAGATATGCTTAGATGCAATCCAACGATCATGTTTTAGCTCCATTTGAAACTGTCTGAGGACATTTACTGCAAAAAAAAATCCGACCTGGTATTCATCAGATACATCAAGGACCCAATCAATTTTTTGTAGTAAGTAGGATCTACCAGACTAGACTTTTAACTCCTAAACCCTTTCAAATTTGTAACCATAGGAGTCATCATAGGCTTGCAATCCATCATGTCAAAGTTCTGAAGCATCTTGATTACATATTTACCTTGACCAAGATATCTCTCTCTTTGCTTCTGCCATACTTCTAGTCCCAAGTAATAATGCATAATTCCAAGATCCTTCATATCAAATTCGGTTGCTAGATGCCTCTTACATTCCTAAATATGTCAATATACACCTGTAACTAGTAGATCATCCACATATAAGTGTATAATAACTGGCTCTTCCTATACTACCTTGATATATAGATTTGGATCTGCAAAACTCTTGGTAAAACCAAGTCTCAAGAGGTATGCATCCATTCTTGCATACCATGCTCTTGATGCTTGCTTCAAGCCATATAGAGCCTTCTTCAACCTGCATACATAAGTTTCCCTCTGATTTAATTCAAATCCTTGAGGCTACTCAATATAGACTTCCTCATCAATGATCTCATTCAGGAAAGTTGTCTTGACATCCATTTGATGAATGTTCCAACCCATAGAAGAAACCAATGAAACAAAAAATATTATTGTTATATACCTAGTTGTGGGAGAAAAGGTTTCCTCATAATGAATCCATTCAATATGTGAGAAGCTCCTTGCTACAAACCTTGCTTTGTATTTGTCTATGCTCCCATCTACAATGTGCTTTATCTTATAAAAACATTTTGAACTAACTATCGATTTGTCACTTTGCCTAGGGACAATTTCCCATACATCGTTCTTCATTATGGACTGGTATGCTGCTTGCATTGCATTCCTCCATTCTTGATGCTTAGATGTATCCTCAAAGGAGGAAGGATCTGCCTCAATCAAATTTGTCATGTATGCAACATATCCATAATACCTCTTCTGTATCTTACTTTCCTTGGATGTCCCTGATGTTGTATGTCCTTCTGCCTCTTGAAGAGTAGTTTTCAACCAAACAAGCCTCTTTCGATTTTCTGGAACAATTACTTGTTGTATAGGCTCAGAAGGACTTTCAACATATTTTTGAGTAATCTCGATTCTTGACCATCATTTTCCCTAGAGACATCCTCAAATATAGGAACTCCTTCTTCATCAGTGTCCACGAGAACATCCTTCGATTTCTTGTAAGCTACGTTTTCATCAAATATGACATATCTTCTTGCCTCAATTATACGATCTTACTTAATATAGATTATGTATGCTTTAGACGAAGAACTATACCCAACGAAGATGCCCCTTAGATTGGTAGGATATAATTTCTTCCTTTTATCCTTGGGTACATGAATATAAACAAGACACACAAATATATAAATATGATTCACCGTTTGGCTTCTTTCCTGTAAATGCTTCTTCTGGAGTCATGTTGTTGAGGATCCTGTGAGGACTTCAGTTCTGCAAGTAAACAACTATCATACATGCCTCACCCCATAAGAATTGAGGAATATCTTGTTCGTACAACATAACTCTTACACATTCTTCAATAGTACGATTCTTCCTTTCTGCTACACCATTTTTTTCAGTATTAAAGGGAACAATGAGCTCCCTCTTGATTCCCACTTCCATGTAGAAAGATATTAATTCTTTGGAGGTGTATTCTCCACCATTATCTGACCTTAGAATTTTGATCTTTATCTCGGTTAGATTTTCCACTTCATTCTTGAACTCCTGAAACTTTTCGAATACCTCATCCATTTTCTTGAAAAGGTACATGCATGTCTTTCTTGAGTAATCATCAATGAAGGTTACATTTTACTAATGCCCATCAAGAGACTTAACTGCCATAGGACATATACATTTGAGTGTATGAGATCCAAAATTTCTTTAGATATGGTTTCACTACTTGAAAATGGTTTCTTTACATCCTTTCCTAGAGAAAATCTCGTACATGTTCCTTCATGATCATCCTTTATTTTGGGGATTCCATTGACCATTTCACTCATAGATGAAAAAATATTATAATGAAGGTTCCCATATCTTATATGCCATAGTTCAGAAGGACTCACTTCTAAGTGAACTAGGGCTTGATCTAGAGGTGTATAGAGTTTATATATTATTCCATCACAAACCCCAATCACCCTTGATTCATTAATAGTAGAGAAATTTTCCCAAACCAAAACCTTGTCATCAGCAAAATAAAATCTATTACCCTTATATTCTAGACAAGAAATAGAAAGTAGATTTTTCTTCAAACTTGGAACAAATAAAATGTTGTTGAGGTGAATGTTTCCACTTGACTCGAGCTCCAACGATGTAGACACAATACCTTCACTGGATAGCACTTTTTGTCTCCAAGTTCGATGGAGTGAGATGAGATTCCCTTAAATAGGTTTTGGAGTTGACTGTATTCTCCTGTCATATCTGGAGGCACCACTATCAATAAACCATACATTCTCATCCTTGAATGTGTTAGATAAACCGATAGACAAGCTTCCATTTGCTGCTTCCTTTGAAATCTTGGAGATGATCTTTGATAGATACATTTTTGATAGATGTAGCGAGATTTTCAAAAGTCTTGAAACCATTTATTATAACCCTTCCCATAAAGCCAACAAAGACGTGGTCTTCAGTCTCCTTCCTACACCTTCGCTATGATATCGTGTTGGAAAATATGGAGACTTGATATTTATAACTTTTTTTCCTTAGCTCGATAATTAATTGTGATGTTAGATGTTCTTCTATTACTTCTTTGATTATGTTCATCAAGATATTACCAAAAAACAAGAATATCACAAAGAGATAGAGTACACAAGATATAGGCTCCAAGCTAGGGAAAAACCCCTCCAAGGGGAAAAACCCAAAAAATGCTCCCCTTCTTCTTTAGAATATGCTTAAAAAAGATACTTCCAAGACCCAAAGACCTAAGCCAACAAACCCTTCAAGACACAAGTTAGTCTCGAGAAATATCTGCTTCAGAACAGTTTCTAGAACTTCGATACTGCAACCCAACCACTGCAACTTTGACCCCAACAACAAAATTTCAGCCCTGTAATTTTTCCCCAACAACTGCCCAAAATTACGTCCTCTTAGAGCTGGTAGCCACAAAAACCCTAGTGAGATAAAGAGAAAGACGATCCTTGAAAAACTTCGACTCCTACTCCTCTTTTTTGTCCTCTAACTACTCTTTTTCTCCTTTGATATTACAAATCAAACTAGCTTGTGTTGTGTTTCCAAATGAGGTCAAGCTCCATTATATTTATAGCTTTTCTTGAGGGTTGAATAACCCTCCCTTAGGCCAACTTGTCATTGTTCTTGGGCTTATCCATGGCTTTCACATGATAAAATAAATACTTTTCTCCATTACAGTGAGTCCAAATGGGACTATGACAGATGCAAAATATTATTCTTTATCTTAGAAAGACCTAGAAGACCTAAAAGCACGAAGAGCACGATTTTGACTCAAAATTGAGTATGAAACCCATAATCCAAAAATAAAATATAATTTCTCTTTCTTTATAAAGAATATACAATGTCATGATTTATATTACGTTATAATGAAGACCAAACGTAGTTACAATTTTCAACAAATAAAATAAAATATAATAATAATAATAATAAAGTTATAATTTAATTAGATTTTATGATTTTTCTAGTTTTAGTAATGTGAGATGTAGTAATTGTTTTGATGTTTATTATGATGATTATTATGGATTTATGCTTATGGTCATTTAATAGACATTTAATTTATATGGTTGTACTAATCTTGCTCACTTTGAGAGAGAAGCGAAGGAGAAAGTTAGATAAATGGACACCCAGGGGGACATCTATACTGATTGATTTGCCAATAATGTTACTAACCTTTTAGGTAATTTTGTCACTTTTTCGTCATCAATAACGATGAACATTCAATGTAGTGATCTACAAGTTTCATATAAATATAATAAGCTAAACAATTTCATATGAAGATCATAAGATAACCGAGGACATTCCAATGTCTCTACTCTAAAAAAACGTTTTAGTGTATTTGCTTTGTTGTGTAACCAGCTCCAAAAAGAGAAGAAAAGAGATATAAACGCCTTAGAAATGAGCCACTTTGAGGGGGAAACCTCCAATACATTACATAAATGAACAATTCTTGGATGATCCAATTTACAAAACCTCTTCATAGAACTATTACTATAATGTAATCCTAGTGGGCCACAATGTAATCCTAGCCGACCTAACAATAATAATTTATGGGCACAATAATAATAAAATGGGGGTTACAAGGGTACAATAATAACAATAAGGGGGTTACACTAACAACAATAAGGGACTATACTAGTAATATAGGGACCTAACATGCCCCTCTTCTTCAAAAAAGTGTTGTCCTCAACGCTTGAGTAGCTCTGGGTGCTTCTGTATAAAATTCTCATCCTCCCATGTAGAATCTTCAGTGGGTAAGTTCTTCCACTTGATGAGATACTCTGAAATTGATCGATTTCTTAGTTGTCGAGTTCTTGTTTCCATGACCGCTTCAGGTTCCAATATGATTTTTCCTTCCTCATCAAGTTCTGGCAATATTGTTTGAACTGGAAGATTTTCACCTATAACCTTCTTTAAGCATGAAACATGGAAAATTGGATGCACTCGTGAAGAAGTAGGAAGCTCCAATTTGTATGCCATAGCACCAATATTTTGCAACACCTTGTAAGGACCATAGTACTTTGGTGATAATTTATTATCCTTCTTAGCTTGCTTGAGGGACATTTTTTTGTATGGTTGTAGCCGTAAAAATACCCAATCTCCTGCATCAAAACTTCTCTCGCTGCGATGTTGATCTGCCTGTTGTTTCATTCGATTTTGTGCCAACTTCAGGTTATCCTTTAAGAGTTGGAGAACTTCTTGCTGATGCTCGATGTGATCTTCCACTACTTGAACCTTCGAATTTTCTCTTAAATATGATGTGATGGATGGTGGATGATATCCATAAAGTGCCATAAATGGGGTCATTTTTGCTGCAGTATGGAAGGAAGTGTTATACCACCATTCAACAAGAGGTAACTACTTGACCCATTGTGTTTGTTTATCAGATACAAAACAACGAAGATATCCTTCCAAACATTTATTTACGATCTCAGTTTGACCATCAGATTGAGGATGATAAGATGAGCTATGAGCTAATTGAGTACCCAAACAAGAAAATAACTCCGCCCAAAAATTTCCAGTAAAAATGGGATCTCTGTCGCTCACAATAACCCTTGGGCTTCCATGTAGCTTTTGAATTCTGTCCATAAATGTAGTAGCAACTGTACTTGCTTAAAATGGATGAGATAATGCACAAAAGTGTGCATACTTGGTAAGTCTATCAACTACCACCATGATGACACTCTTTCCTTCGGACTTAGGTAAACCTGTGATAAAATCCATTGAAATCTCCTCCCAACGTCGACTTGGAATGGATAAAGGTTGTAGAAGTCCTGGGGTCTTAATTGTTTCCACTTTATTCTGCTGGCAAACCAAACATTCCGCCACAAACTTTTGAATATCGGATTTAAGGCCATCCCAAAAAAATTCTTTCTTCACCCTGTGGTAAGTTTTTAAAAATCCTGAGTGTCCTCCTAAAGGAGAAGTGTGCAATTCCAGAAGAATCTTTTGTTTTAGTTGGAATTCTTACAAAGATATAAGCGATCTTTGTACCATAAGGAATCATTTTTCCAACTAAATGTATCAGATGTACTAGGATCTTGCTGCAACTTTTGAATGAGTGTCCATACATCTTTGTCCTTCTTCCATTCATCTTTTGCTTCGATTATCCAATCTGGTTGGATAATAGAAATGGCACAAAGCAATGCTTCCACCTCTTCATTCTTTCTTGAGAGTGCATCTGCAACAACATTAAGCTTTCCTTTTTTGTAGATTATTTCAAAGTCATAAGCCAACATCTTTGTGACCCATTTTTGCTGCTCTTTTGAAGATAGTCTTTGTTCCAAAAAGTGTTTAAGACTATCATGATCAGTTTTTACCTTGAAGTGTCTTCCCATTAGGTAAGTTCGCCATTTCTTTAGTGCATGTAGTATTGCTAACATTTTCTTCTCATAAATAGGTTTCTGTAAATACTTTCCTTTGATTGGACGACTTTCAAAAGCAATGGGTCTTCCTTCCTGCATTAAAACTGCACCAATTCCATTTCCTGAGGCATCACATTCCACAACAAAGGTTTTTGTGAAGTCTGGTGTAGCTAAGACCGGTGCTAGGCACATTGCCTCTTTAAGACGTTCAAAGGCCTTAGTTGCTTCAGGAGTCCATGAAAATGCATCTTTCTTCAATAATGTTGTTAGAGGTGCTGCTATTCTCCCATAAT
Organism: Pinus albicaulis; assembly: GCA_034641835.2. Lineage (NCBI taxonomy): Eukaryota > Viridiplantae > Streptophyta > Pinopsida > Pinales > Pinaceae > Pinus > Pinus albicaulis. Next base: position 289,920,890 of record CM076582.1, read on the forward strand.
TCTTAATAAACTTGCGATAATACCCTGTTAACCCGAGAAATCCTCGCAACTTCTTTATGGTTGTGGGGAATTTCCATTCCTTAATGGCTTTAATTTTGTTAGGGTCTACCTTAACACCCTCGTGAGATACAATATGACCCAGATATCCCACCTCTTGTACTCCAAAGAAACATTTGGATGTTTTTGCATATAATTGTTTCTCCTGCAATAGTTTGAGCACCCTGTCAACATGTTGAACATGATCCTTCCAAGACCCACTGTAGATTAGTATATCATCAAAAAATACTAGCACAAATTTTCTAAGGAAGGGTTTGAAAATGGAATTCATCAACCCTTGAAATGTAGAAGGTGCATTGGTAAGGCCAAAAGGCATGACCAAAAATTCATAATGACCCTTGTGAGTTCGAAATGCTGTTTTTGGAATATCTTCAGTCTTCATTCTAATTTGATGATATCCTGAACGAAGATCCAACTTGGTAAAATAAATTGCTCCATGTAATTCATCCAATAATTCATCAATCACAGGAATGGGAAATTTGTCTTTAATGGTGAGCTTATTGAGCTCCCTATAATCCGGGCACATTCGCCATGATCCATCCTTCTGCACTACCATCACACAGAGTGGGTAGGGTAGAGAACTTTCGACTATATGGAATATATCTTAGCTTCTCTAACATTTCTGCAATCATACGTTCAATTTCGCTCTTTTGGACATAAGGATATCTATAAGGCTTGATGTTTGGAGGGACACTTCCTGGAATCAAATGAATAGCATGATCATGATCACGAATAGGTGGGTGTCCCTTGGGAGTTTCAAACACCCTGGAATGATTGTCCAAGACTTTTTGGGGATCTGCAGAAATAGATGATTTTGATGTTGGAACTTCTAGTGAGCATAATTGTGCAATTACGCCTCGTTGTTCTTTCTTTAGAAGCTTTGTCATGACATTAGAGCTTATCATCTTTCTTGGCTTCCTTGCAATACCCCATAATTCGACTTCCTTTTCTTTTAAAAAAAAATTTCAAGAAAATTTCTTGAAAATTAAAAGCCACTGGCCCCTAAAGACTTGTAAACTGGCCAGCCCCAGACAACATTAGCACCTTGTTAGAATGACAAGTACTGGACTAGTCATCATATATTCCCCCATGGTTATCTGAACTATGGTACTTCTTCTGGAAAGCACTTATAGTTCCTCCATATTTGCAACCATCACTTGACATTCTGGTGCTGGGTATAGGAAAAAATTTAATTCCTTGGCTACCTTACAATGAATAAAATTATGGTGCTACCTGAATCAATCAACACTATTACCTTTTTCTTCTTGATATGTCCTTCTATCTTAAGAGTTTGAGGAGTGGTAATTCCTGCCAGTGCATTACACGATATGGTCGGATTCATTTCTTCCTCTTCTAGGGCTGGTTCCTGGTGTATATCCTCTTCTTGTTCATTTTCTTCTTCCTCTTCACAATCTCTGTAAAATAATTTCTTCTCAGCACACTTATGACCTTTAGTGTATTTGCTATCACAACTGTAGCAAAGCCCTTTTGCTCTTTTTTCTTCCAATTGTTGTGGTGTCAACCTTGTAGGTTGTGGAAATCTAGGCGTAGCAACACTTCCTTCTTTATAGAATTGAGTGGTAGGCTTCCTTGTCGCCATAACTTTACATTCAAATTTTCTTGCCAACCTGAATGCCTTCTCCAATGAATCAGGCTCCAAAACACAAACTTCATGTTGGATGTTATCCTTTAGAGTGCCTATGAAGAGATCAATCCTGTGTTCCTCTGGAATACCAGTTACCCTTATATTCAATTTTTGGAAGTCCTCAATGTGCTGCCCCACTAAACCCTTTTGTTTGAGATTTATCAATTGGCTAAAGAAGGTGTTGCTCTTTGTATCCTCATAATGTGCTATCATTTCCTCCGTAAAAATTGACCAAGTGACAATTTTTTTACGGGAGCAAAGCCATCGATATCATACAAATGTATTTTGTTCTAAATGTAAAGTTGCAATGCGTACCTTTTGTGTGTTTTGCACGTTATGGAGATCAAAATATTGCTCCATCTCTAGTATCCATGTTACAGGATCCTTTCCATCAAACTTCCTCATATCCATTTTTGGAATATGGTGGTTCTTCCCGCCAACATTCGAGTTTATGAAATCACGATTAACATTTATTTTGTTCTCATCATGAGGTTCTTCTACTATATTTCCACCATTAGGAATCATTTCTGGTTTTAAGCTTGTCATCAAGCCTTTCATGTATGCTTTTAGATCATTCTTCATGTTTTCCATGTTGTCTTTCATGTCATCCATCTTAGCTTCGATGCCCACTTCCATGCCATCCATCTTAGCTTCCATGCCATCCATCTGCCATCCATCTTAGCCTCCACGCCTTTCTTCAAACCGTCCATCTTTGCTTCCACGCCTTTCTTCAAAACTTCCATTTCATTTTTTGTTGCTCTTTGCGAGAGTGAAATTTGTTGCACTTGCTCTTGTAATTTTGATAGATCATGTTGCAATTTTTCATCTTCATGAGTCATAGTAGAGCCTTCTGAAGGCTTAATGGGTGTTGAATTATTTTTAGGGGCCATTTTAGAATCCAATATTGATATCTATTCTACAAGATGCCCTTGGAATCAATTCAACTTGATTCTTCAAAAAAGACTTATGCAATTCGGAAAAAAATACACACCTTTTACTTGCTTTGAGGAGCACGATATTGAAATTGAATTATCTATGTTATTGAAAATCTTCGATATTTGAAATTCAGCCCTGTAGTAGCCCTCTAAAGCTTCTTTCAAATGCCACAGGTCTGACCTGATTTGGATTCTCCAAGACAAAGTTGTGTCCAATCTCCCATAATGACCTAATTCTGGACTGGTTCAGTAGAGCGAAATTGTACGACTTGCCACGTGTCACTGTTTTTTCCTTTGTCTCTGAAATTGATAGCCAAGAAACTAAAGTCCGTGTACTTGTGATCACTTTTTACGGCACTCCAATCCGATCCCCAGAGAGAGAGTTATTGAACTTTTCCCACGATCACCTCTTTGAGATGAAATTCAGGAGCCTGAAAAAGCACTACCTTCCACAGATCATATTTCCAAAAATGTTGCGAACAAAGCTTTGAAATTTTTTGACGAATTGCATCAGGATTTAGCTTCGCAACATATGAATTTCAGATTCTGAACCTTCGTAGAAAAAAAGTTATAGCGAAAATGCCACGATGACCTATTTAGGAGCCTGAAAAAAGACCTAACTTCCACAGATGATATCTCCAAAATTATTGCGAACCAAGCTCTGAAAGTTTTAGAAAATCTTCCTCAGGATTTCAGCTTCGTACCATAAAAATTTCAGCTTTTGAAACTTTGTAGAAAAAAAGTTATAGCGACAATTCCACGATGACCTGTTTGGAGCAGCGAAACCCTAGAATCCAAACCTCTGATACCAAATGTTGTGTAACCAGCTCCAAAAAGAGAATAAAAGAGATATAAACGCCTTAGAAATGAGCCACTTCGAGGGGGCAACTTCCAATACATTACATAAATGAACAATTCTTGGATGATCCAATTTACAAAACCTCGTTTCTATATATAGGAGTCCATGGGGCCATAATGTAATCCTAGTGGGCCACAATGTAATCCTAGCCGACCTAACAATAATAATTTAAGGGCACAATAATAATAAAATGGGGGTTACAAGGGTACAATAATAACAATAAGGGGGTTACACTAACAACAATAAGGGACTATAATAGTAATATAGGGACCTAACATGCTTGGCATTAAGTTCACTCCATGCTTTATTCGATCATCATCAACACAATATTACCTTTTTTTGTCTTTATTTCCTATCTTTGTCCAAATTTTCAAGCACACGTATTAGAAATATCAATTCATTTTAAACTATTAGAAAAATGGATTTATTGTGATGACCAATGATGTCATATTCCATTGAGAACAATATTGATATATTGGAACTTAATAAATAAAAGCTGATTTGTTCTATTCTTTTGTTTTTACGATCAAACAACTTGCAAATGAGATTACCAAGCTCACTTTGGTTTTCATGAGTTAAGATTATATGTGTGTGTGTGTGTGTGTGTGTGTTTTGAAAATAATATTGATTTTATGTTAGAGTCATGCACTCTAAGATTTTTTTTTTTCAAATTATACCTTGTTAGAATTGTAAAATTTACCAATCTTGTCTTTCAAGGGCGTTATCGGTCTTGTTGTCCTCTTAGTTTCACTATGAAGCTCATGGAAGTCCATTTCGAATTTTGTAACATTTATTTTCTTCTTGAAGAGTGAGAGTTTTGATCCTCTAATTAAGGATTAATGACCTCTTTGTAGTAAACTAATTCTTATTTTCAATCTCATTGTAGTAATATCGTTTTCTTTTAAAGTTAGTTATGACAATACTATTAATGGTGTTGATATTCTAAAGGACATCATATTCTACTATCCCCAAAATAGTGGTGCTGAGACATAAAATCTCGAGTCATTAAAGGAAATTTGAGGTCTAAAATGAGTTTCTTAAAGAATAATATAAAATAATAGTGGAAATAATAAAATAATATTAGATTACCTCATCAAGTTTTGGAGGTAAAAAAGAAAAAACTAGTTTTTCAACTCATATTTTCAACTAATCTCCCTACTATTTTACTCAAATTACGAGAGAGAGCATTCACTGGATGCAGAATTTAATTTGCATCCAAGGGGTACCCATGTTGCATACTTTCGATGAACCGTGCTACACGAAAAAGTGAAAGACATGAAAAAACATGATTTTCTTCCGCTCATAATTTGAGTAAAATCATAGGGAGATAAGTTGAAAATAAAAGTTAAAAAAAATAGTATTTTTATCTTCTTACCTTTTTACTCCAAAAATGGTGAATCATTCCCCATGGTTGACATCATCATATTGAATCCTATTGGTTTTTATAAAGTTGATTTCTGTTGTACAATTTTGTTTTGAGGCCCATTTTACCTCAAAATTTCTCTAATGCCACCCTCCGTTTAGCCTTGTTGACGCTCTTGTAGAGAGCTTCCCTTTCTTCAAATTAGTCATTTTACATTTGTATATGACTACCTTATCATTCCTTTACTCTCCACATGCTAGAGACCCACCTCTAAAAAAAAGAATAGGGTAGGTCATATTGCTTTTAATTTCAATATCGTATTATATAAAATATTTAAGAATATGCTTAGTTTTCTCACTATTAAAATTAAAAAAAAAAATGTTTCGTGTAGATTGTCCATTTGAAAATTCAATTTAGCATGTTTTTATTTGACATTGAAATGGTTATCATTTGTATTAAAGCAAAGCTATGGTTGTACAATGTAGTGAATTCATACCAATAAAAAAGAGTCCCTCATATTAAGGTTTCAAAAATACCCAAAAATCAAAGAAAGCCCTGCCTACTAGTTGATAAATTCTTACATTTCTATCAACACCATTGAAAATATATTGAAATAAAGCCTAATGAATTTGTCCAACAACGAAATTACCTAAGCTTAAAAGAAAATATAGAAAAAAATAAGCTTAAAACAAAATATGCCTAGTGAGAACTTCTTGCTTTAGATCTACCTAAAGGTTGACTTTGAAAGTTGCATTTTTAAAATACATATATCCATTGACTTGTTGAACTACTTCTTTTTCCTTGATAAGTCGTCTTGTAGACCTAGTGGTAATATTTGGAAAGAGGTGAGAGAGTGAGAGTTTATAGAAAGACCTAGATCCAATTCACATAACATTTTGTGGTTTTATACCAATTTTCAATTTTCTTATTTTGGCAAGCCACTATTGCTAGTAATTCAACATCATTAGCTATTTTTTAACCAAAAGGTCATCCTATTATGAAAACGAGGGAATGGTAGTTGAAATTCCTCAATTTACCGAATAATCCTCCCTTCGACTTGATGAAAATCGAAATTTCACATACAATGCAATTACTAGATTTTACATCTCCCTCCATGTAGTAGAAAAGGATTCAAAACTTGAGCCAAAGGGAGAACGAAGTGAATTTCAAATTGGAGGAAGCTAAGGAGAAAACCACCCACATAACTAGATATAAACTAAAACCAAACACATTATCACAAAGAAAAGCAAACCGCGACCAAATAATTGGGCCTTATTAATCCTAACAGTACAAAAGGCCAAATTTGGCCAATGGACCTAACTAGATTGATCAACAAGGAATACCTACAGAAACCAAAATCAACAATAAATAAAATTCCACCTTCGTTACATTGCAACATCCTTTTAGTTTTGATGCCCCTTTCATGGTTACACTTGAATAAATGAGTGTGGGTATGATGAAAGGGGTGATGTTATTGCTTTTCCCATCCACATGATATGTCAATTGTTCTCAATCTCTAGATGCATGTCAATTTTAAAGTTTGCAAGTATATGTTTCCCTCCCTCCATTTAAACTCATCATTCCACAATTTAAAGAGACCCATCTATTTTCCATAGAATCTACCATATGATTAAAAGCCTTCAAAACTTGGTAATACTCAATAGATTCATAATTTTTGAACATGCCTTGAATTCTTTAAATAATCTACAGAGACTTGAATTTGGAGTGATGAACGAGTTTTGCATTTGAAAAATTATGAATGTAAAGTCTCTTATTATTGTGAGGTTTTTTATCCCTCTTGACTTGATAATGTTTAGTGCTTAATATAAAATAATCTCTTATGCTTGATTGATAGTAGATTTACCGTTAACCCCATGAAAAGTTTAGTTTACAGTTTATTTCAAGATTAAATACATCCCAACCTACCATTTTAAGCTTTAACATGTTTTCTTAATGGACCTTACATTTAAAATAATTTATTACCCTTGATTCATGAGGGAGGGGGCAATGGTCCCTCGCCTTATGCTCTTTGTATAATAATGTTGCCTTAAAAATGTAATAATGTATTTTTCTTTTAAATTGAAATGCATATTAAAAATAATTATTATTAATATATATATATAATTAAATTATTACACTATGAGAAAAATTAATAAGTTCTATATAATGATCACCTATAAATTACACCTAGTTTCATGTATACCAATTCAAAATTTTTTAAATCTTTATCTCAATTTTGATATAAATCCAATCACCTAGCTTGCCATTAAACCATATTCAAAATTACTCAAAATTATTTTCTAAATTTCTCAATCAAATTAATTTTTCTAAATTTTGTATTCAATGCCCTAAAAAAATTATTGATAAACATTACATAGCTCAAACTTAAATTTTAAAAAAATTCTTACAAATTAAATTAACCAAATATACAAAATTGTCATATATATATATATATATATAATTATATATAATATCGTATTGTATCTTAAAAAACAAACAAAGGAGTCTAATTTATGATTTCGTTTCCTATCTTATATAATTGTAATTGAAAAATAAGTGTAGGTTGAAGTCTAGTTAAAACAATTTGGTTTTCATTTTTTTTCGTTTTTAATCCCTTCTTAATTTTATGGATTTTTTGGAAATCCATACCTTTAATTCTCTCCTGTAATTTTTAGCTAATGATTGCATCATTTAGATGTTTGAGGGTCTTTGAATAAACCCATAGGATCAAAATTACAAATTCAATGGTGTATGACAAAGTTATTAATTATAAAATTTTATTTATAAAGAAGTTTCTTAAAATTTATATATATATATATATATATATATATATAATTTTGATGATTTTAAAGGTTAAATAATTCTATCTTATATAATTTAAGTAAATAATTTTAGTGAATCCTTTTCAAGGAAAAAGCATGGAAAATTAGTTTATGGGTGAAATTTACACTTAAAAATTTTCTTTATAGAGAACAACATTTTATTTAATTGTAATTGAAAAATAAGTGTAGGTTGAAGTCTAGTTAAAACAATTTGGTTTTCATTTTTTTCGTTTTTAATCTTTTCTTAATTTTATGGATTTTTTGGAAATCCATACCTTTAATTCTCTCCTGTAATTTTTAGCTAATGATTGCATCATTTAGATGTTTGAGGGTCTTTGAATAAACCCATAGGATCAAAATTACAAATTCAATGGTGTATGACAAAGTTATTAATTATAAAATTTTATTTATAAAAAAGTTTTTAAAAAATGGCTTGCGTAACTCTTGTGTGTATATATATATATATATATATATATATATATATATATATATATATATATATATATATATATATATATATATATATATATATATATATATATATATATAATTTTGATGATTTTAAAGGTTAAATAATTCTATCTTATATAATTTAAGTAAATAATTTTAGTGAATCCTTTTCAAGGAAAAAGCATGGAAAATTAGTTTATGGGTGAAATTTACACTTTAAAATTTTCTTTATAGAGAACAACATTTTATTTTGAATTCATTTTAACATTATTAATAATTTTTAATTTTTTTTCAAGATGTAGAAATAAATGGCTTTTTATAAATTCCATTTTTATAATATAACATTTAATAGAGTCAAAATAATTGGCTTTATGGGTTCCAACTTGTGTAGCTAGAGCATGTCTACAATAATTTCTCTCCTTGAAGCTTTTGGCCCACTTAATGATAGTGTGGATTGCTCTCACTTCACCTCTCTAGTTAGCAACTGCTTTGTGTTTTAGCTCATGGGTATATCTCAACTTGTTTGATGGTGCCTCTTCCTTCAGAATCACCTCAACTGGGGTCACTAATAACTCATCTAAGTCCCTTTGAACATGGTTGTCACTAGGGTATCCCCATTAGGTCTCATAGGACCAAAATATTTTAAGCAAACTTTGTCGATCATTACTTCTTGACATGCTAAACTTGTTATTGTAGGAAAATCAACAAATGTTGTAATTGTTTTTTGATCATGATACTTCTCTATGGCTTATGTCATGGTATGCCATCCTAATGGTTTTGATCTAGTGTTTTTCATTTACACTAGTTGATTTCTCAAAAGTGAAAACCCTGCCTTCATGGCGATCTATAAACTGTCATGGATATTCCATTGGACACTTTGTCACAACAAATCTAATAAAGAAAATATTACTGAACTTCGAAATTTATACTATGAGGGTTAATTTTCCCTTAGATTGTTGGAATTATTAAGTTACTATATACTACATATTCATGCAATATATGAATATGTAGAAAATAGAGAAAACATAGAATAATCACTCACAAAACCAAAATAACACAAGATATGACCCACTAAGCCCTTTTGGGAGAAAACCTAGCTGGAAGGTGAGGCTGCTCTACTCTCTCTTTCTTTGAATGAAAATGGAAACACGTAGAAAGTGAGATCTTTGGCTAGTGGGCTAATACAAAACACAAGATATCTATGTTCTCTCTCTCTCTCTCTCTCTCAACTGCTCTACTCATTTATGGAACAAAATGAACTCGAATAGAATAGAACCTATTTTCCTTCTAGTGGCATGGTCATAACACAACTCGATAGCCAACTAAGGGTTAAACTTGACCCATTAAATCCTTAATATGAGTTACAAATTGAACTTTCTAGATTCTTATTTTTAGTGCCCACGTGGATAGCCCCATTTCCATGAATAATAGGGGATGATGTGACATCCTTTTGAATTATGATGATCAATTTTGATAGGTCAACTTCTCAGAGGCATAATTTTTTTCTCATAAAAATTCCAATTGAGGTGATTCTTGCATCGTTGAAAAGGTGGCATTGTGTAAATTATGGAATCTATGATCCAATTTGGATCACTCTATTATTTTTCATCCATCTTGATGTTTTTAGAGTGGAAAAATTCAAGGAATTAGTTCACATGACCATTTTGTCGGCTAATCCCAATTTGGTGAATTGGGGTATAAAACCTTCTTGAAGAAGTTTGAAGAATTAAAGCGATTTTTTAGGAGGTAAAATTTTTCCACTTAATTTAAATTCCCTTTGGAACTATGCTACGCTCAAATACTTTTCAAATGACAAAAGAAAGTGTTGTAATTGGGTAGCATCAAGAGGTACTCTCACATGCCCTTGATGATATGCTTGTGAGAGAGAAACACCCATAAAGTGTGATTTAATGAGTAGGTTGGATTTTTACCCAATTTGTGGGTTTTGTACCCAATATGATGGGGGTTTTGTTCCTAAGGAAACCATTTAATATTCTAATTTATTGTTGAGGTTGACGTTGGAGGTTTCTTAAAGGAAAAGGGGGCTTCCAAAGGGACAAATGGTTAATGGAATGGCTAATGGAATGGCATAAGGAGAAACTCATGGAAAATATAAGATGAATTTATTCCTGATTGAGGTTTGAAATTGGAGAAGGAAATTGTAGACTTGCAACTAGGGAAACAAGGGTTTTGGATGGCATTTTTTCTATGGTGAAATGACTTTTGGTTTTGGTTTTGTTGTTTGGAAGTGGAAGGGCTAGAAGAGACATGTCCATAGGTTGAAGAAGGAGGTTGTTCCCCAATGAAGGGCTGGTAGGATGAAAGGAAGAAGTCATAACATGTTGAATTTGGTTAAAGCTAGGCCACAAATTTTACAGGAAGGTTGCAAGCCCTAAGGGCTAGATAATGGCCTAATGAGAAGGCCACAAGATGAAGAAAGGTATTTCCATAGCAAAGAGTAAATTTTTGTTTGAGAAGAGGTGGGTTGAAGGCTTAAGGAGTTGGATGAAACTAGAGAAGGTTGGCCTAAGGTGAGAAAGGGAGGCCACAACAATAAGGAAAGGGTTGTGGCCCTGTGGAGCTGCTATAACAAGGAATCTAAGGGATAAAAGAATAGGCTAAGGTTTGAAAAGAAAACCATGAAACTACCAAGTGGGAAGATTGTTGTTGAGGAGAATAAGTTTTCTTGGTGGGAAACAAAGATTGGACAACTATTTGAAAAGGTCTACAAAGGCTACTAGATAAGCAACTTGACTTTTGAAGGTTTATTGTTTGTGTCTCTATGGTTAAGGGACTACCACAACATTGTATTTTGTGCAAAGAATGATTATAGGAAAAATCTCAACTTGGATAAGTGTTTTTTATTTCATATTGGATTTATACAGGGAATTGTAAAGGGCCATTTTCCCTTGTATGTGAGCCCTGTGGATTTTCTTGTTAAAGGAATAATAAGAAATTAGATTTGGTCATTGATTATTGTGTATTGTATATTGATCTAATTGCTAGTATATTTAACCATGAAATTTTTTTTGAAGTTATAATTTTTCTAGACCATATACTAACACAGACTAGACCTAGTGTGGATGGAATTATAACATGTTATCAGAGATGCTTTGAAGATAAGTTGATTTAGAATTGTGCATAGGTGGCAAAATTAATAGGGATTTGAGTTCTCTTGCTGTTGAAGGAAGGAAAATTGGTCTCTTGGATTTCTGAGTAAGAAAGAAATATATAAAATGATTTTTGGCTTGAGGTTTGAGGACCATTTTGAAGGAATATCCAACTATAGTTCGTGGAAATAAAGAATCAATCTAGTGTTGTTGGTGAATGATCTGTGGGACTATGCGAAAACCTAGATTAAGGAAACAAATGATGCAAAAACTTTGGCTCTATATAGCTTAGTAGACGCAAAGGGAAAGTTGTTCATTCTTGATGGATTCAAGGATCATTTGATACCTCACCTTACCGAAAAGAACATTGCATGGCACATGTGGGAAGATTTGAAAGGGTGGTTTCAAAACAATAACAAAAATGGGAAGATGGTATTGAGAGAGAAGCTCAGGGAAATCAAGATGACATGTTTAGAGAAAATCAATTCCTATATTACAAGGATTTCACAAGTTCACGAGGAGCTTACAACTACAGGGTATAATTAGAAGAATCAGAGTTGGTCAGGACTACACCAAAGGGCTTCTCAAAGCAATGGAAGCCATTCATCAAAGCAGTAGTATCACGAGAGAAACTTCTAGATCAATGCAAGTTATGGGATGATGTAATCATGGAGGAACTGCAAGGCGGGGATATTTAGCAGAAGAGTCCTATTGATAGTAGATTTTCCCTCACTAACAAGATAAAAAAATGGAAAAGGGAAGTTCAACAATGGAAATAAGAAGAACTACTTGAGCAAAGTGAAATTATTTACATGTGAAGAGTTTGGTCATTATGTGAGCAAGTGTATGCATAAGAAGAAATGAGGGAAAGAGAAGAAGGTTTATCCAACTAAAATAGACGGGGATGATTTAAATAAGATATTTGAATATGATTGTTCTCTTACCTCTCATTTATATATGTATTCTTCATGATTATGCTTGGTTCCTAGATAGCAGGGCCTTGAATCATATGAAAGGAACGTGTGAGGTCTTTGAGAGCCTGATCAAGTGGGACTATGCTCTACATGTGAAGATCAGTGATAAGATATAACATGCAATCATAGGAACCAAGATTGTACCATTCATGATGAGTCAGATGGATTACTTCAAGTCTAGGATGTACTTTGGGTATCAAGCTCAGATGTATTTTATTTTAGTCTAAAAAATTAAGGCAAAGGGGTTTTATGTTATATTCCAAAATTAAAAAGTGATGCTCAAGCCCAATGGATCTAAATATATCCCAAGAGTGTTTCTTGGATTCAGAGAGAATGGTCTGTATAGGATAAAAGGAAAGCATATTGACCAAGGAAAGAAGAAGGATTTAGAGACTCAAAGGGAGAAAATTTCTAGACAGAGTTTGGTGATTTAGTGTGAGAATCAACAATCTCAAAAGGGTGCATCATCATAGAGAATAAATGAGAATTCCATATATGACAGGAAGGAGCCATGGACTGGATTAAAGGATTATTAGGAAAAGAGGAAGTAAAAAGCTTCTAGTAGCAAGGAGACTTCCAAGAAGGGTTGTATTCTTATAGCAAGTTTTTCTTCTGTGATGAAGAATGAAGCTTGTGATGAATGTTAGAGAGTGGTCATGGAATAGGATTTTCTTCCAGTGTGGGAAATAGAGAGACTTCTAGGGAATAAAAGTAACTCCCTCACTAATAGGGAGTGCTGAAATTGTGTAGCATCGGGAGGTACTCTAACATGTCCTTGGTGCTAGGCTTGTGAGAGAGGAACACTCATAAAGTGTGATGTTATGAGTGTGTGGTATTTTCACCCAAGTTGCGGGATTTTTACCCAAAGTGATGGGGTTCCATGCCCAAGGAAAAAAAATAATACTCTAATTTAATGTTTAGGTTGATGTTGGAGGTTTCTTGAAGGACTAGGGGGCTTCCAAAGGGACTAATGGTCAAGTATAAATAAGAGGCCAATGGAATGTCATAAAGAGAAACTTATATGGAAAATATGAGATGGATTTCTTCTTTATTGAGGTTTGAAATCGAAGAATAAAACCACATACATACAACTAGGGAAAAAAGGGTTTTTGGATGGCATATTTTCTATGGTGAAACATATTTTGGTTTTGGTTTTTCTTTTTTTAGGTGGAAGAGATAGAAGAGACCTAACCATAGGCTAAAGAAGGAGGATATTTCCTAAGGAAGGGATGGTAGGCTGAAAGAAGAAGTTGTAGCATGTTGAAGTTGGTTAAAACTAGGCTGAAGCTATTATAGGATGAATGCAAGCCCTAAGGGTTGGCCACTAGCCTAAGGAGAAGGCCATAGGCTAAAGAAGCCCTGACTACAACAAGGAGCAAACTATTCATTGAGAAGAGGCAGGTCGAGGGCTTAAGAAGCTGGCAGTAGTCTTGTCCACACTAGTCGTAGTTAGAGAATGTTGGTTGAAGGTGATACTGGGAGGTTGCAACAAGAAATAAAGGGTTGTGGCCATATGGATATGCTACAACAAGGAAGTTGAGGGCTAAAGGAATAGGCCAAGGCTTGATAAGTAGAATTTGGAACTATCAAGATGGCAGATTTTTATTAAGGTGAACAAGTCTGCCAAGTGGGAAACAGAGTTTGGACAACCGTTGCAAAAAGGTCTGCAAAGGCTATCAGGTAAGCAACTATACTTGTGAAGGTTTATTATTTTTTTCTATGAGGTCAAAGGACTACCAAAAAATTTTATTTTGGGAAGAGAAGGCTTAGTCAGAACGCAACCTTATCCCTAGGTGTTTGGACAAGTGTTTTGTATTGTGTATCGACATTGTATAAGGAATTGTAAATGGCCACTTTCCTTGGTACATGAGCCCTTTGGATTTTTTTGTTAAAGGAATAATACAAAATTATATTTGGGTGTTAATTATTATGCACTAGATATTGATGTAATTTTTGGTATATTCCATTGTCCAAAACGTTTTGAAGTTAGGCATTTTCAGTGTGTTTATGTTTTCTATCTAAAACATAGGACAGATCTAGGTTGCATGGAATTATAACATAAATACGTTAAACATAGTTGACCTTCCTATTTTTCCCACCATGATTCAAGAGGATGCCATGTTATCCCCCACTATTCATGGAAAAGGGGCTAGCCATGCGATCATGGTGAAGAATAATCTAGAAGTATCAATATTGTTAATTTAGTTAAGATTTTAGGGAGACAATCTTAACCACTAGTAGGCTATTGGGATATGTTATAAACAAGCCACTAGGAGGAAAAAGGATTCCATTCTATCCGAGTACATTTTTTTCCATAGATGAGAGAAGTAGATGAGAGTGGATAGAGAGAGTGAAAATAGAGAGGGTTTGTGAAATGTAGCATTCCAAGGGCCACATGACTCACTCTATTGTACTCACATCCATTTCCATTTAGAGAAAGAGAGTGCAGAGCAACCTCACCTTATAGTTTGGTTTTCTGCGGTAAGGATTTCCCATATCATATTTTTTTTTCATTGTGATTTGTAAGTTTTATTTCAATATTATATATTTTCCATATTGTATCTATTGTTTGCATACGCATGCTACAATAATTAACAAATCTAGAAGTCAAAGGAAAAATTAACCCTCATAATGTAGATTTCAGATTTTTAGATATATTTTAGTAGATCTGCTGTGTCGAATTTTGCAGTGGAATATCCATGGAAATTTACAGATCAATTTAGGACCATAGTAAGGTCGATGCTACAAAAAGTGGTAATTTAAGACCTAAAAATAACTCCTAAATTTTTTCACCCGAAATTTTCCAAACTGGGGCCACCAGTAAAGATGTCCCTTCAAGCTAATTCCTCCTAAATTTCCACTCTAAAAGGATTAATATGGATGTAAAATAATAAATTAATTCAATCTAGAACATACCTACCCATTCCGGGTGGATTTTGGTCACTAAAAGTTTCTATTTAATGAGGTGAGGAAATTTTTCCTCTGAATTCTCCATGGAGTACCATTTAGCCTTACCTTCTCCTTTTAACCCAATCTTCCAAAGGTCATCTTGCCCCTATCTTGTAGTTTTGGACCTGTTCTACAAAAATGTATCCTCTTTCAACTCTTCCTAAGCATCTAGTACTGAATCCTGTATAGAAGGTAGTACCTACTCCTCTTCTTCGTATAGCATGGAAGGCTCATAGAGTTTCATATTATCGACATTCACTACTAAGTAAATTTGCACGTATGGGGGTAGGATAAGTCTATAGGCATCATCTCCCACCTTTTGTACTATCTCAAAGGGACCATATTACAAAGCCTTGATTTTATTTCCAAGATCTGTAGCCTCTCCTTGTTCAAATATAACCATAATTTGTCTCCCACTCTAACTGCTTTCTATATTATGTGTTAATCATGCATGGCCTTGTATTTTTCCGGTGAATTCTATAACATCTCATGCACCTATAGATGGATTTTCCTAATATTCTCAACACATTTTTCTGCCCTTAAGGAATCCTCTTTAAGATTCTGCCTCACTCCTCCTTGCCATATATATGCAACATCCAAAGGTGAAGGTAGAAAATATCGAAAAAAAGTTCCAAATGTGGAGATACTAGTATAAGTGTGGTCTGTTATGTTATAATAATGTTGTATATATACCATATTTTCATCCCAAGTATTTAGATTTTTCTGATTCTAACCCCTCATAAGATGCACCAAAATATCTATTTGGGTATTTCTATTTTCCCATCTATCTATGGATGGAATGTTGTAGATCTCTTCAATTTCATGTCCATATTCTCCCACAAAGTAGTCCCAATGCAATAATAAATGTTGCTTCTTTGACTGAAAGGATGCTCCTTATGATTCCAAAGTGCACTGAGACTTCTCCAAAGAACAAGTTTGTTGTTTCTTACCCACTGATGGTATTTTTACAAGGCATGAGAATACACATATTTCTGAAGATTTCAACTATCATTAACATGTAGTCATGTCCCTTCCTAGTTATTAGTAAACCTCTCACAAATTCCATGTAAATTATTTCCCAAGGACAGGTGGATCTAATTAAGGCATGATATAGACCTTGTTTATTGTTACTAGGCTTGCTAGTGTAGAAAAGTATACATCCTCTTATGAACCTAGCTAGATCTTCTTGAATCTTAAGCTAGTACACATAACTATGCAAGTTGGAAATTGTATTTCGTACACCAAAATTCCCTACAACCTTGGAGGTGTGAACCTCTCTGATTTTTTGTAGTTTCTCACCTTTAGGAACACATGACCTATCCATCTTGTAGAGCAACCCATTCTGGAGATGGTTTTCAAATCTATTGTCACCATCCTACACATGACTCTATCTCTACACTGCTGAAACACCTCCTTGAAGTCCTCATACTCTATATTTTCCTTTCTATATGCATCATGGGTGAAAGGATAGATGTGCATCAGAGTACCCAAAGCTATGGTCTTTGATGTGGGAAAAATAACATAACTAAATACTCATACAATCCTTGTATAGTTTTGAAGGTGATATTCTAGGTATGTTCTTGCATGACTCAAACTTGGTGAGACACTAACTTTAAGTCTAGCTTGGTGAAGTATTTTCATGTTGCAATAATCCAACGAATCATCTATCCTAGGCAAGGAATACCTACTCTTGAGTATAATTTTGTATATCTCCCTTTAATCCATACACATCCACCAAGTCCCATCCTTCTTCAGAGCAACTATGATGGGTGACTCACATGGTAAGGTAATTATTTGAAGGAAACCCCATTCTAGCAATTGTTGCAACTGCTTCTTCATCTTGTTTTCTTCTATAATGGACTACCTACACTTCCCAATGTTTGGAAATAGAGAGTCTAATGATAGTTGGATCTTGTACTCTACTTCCCTCTTGGGTGGTATCCATTTTGGGGTCTTGGAACACACCCATGTATTCATATAAAAACTCTCCAAATTCCTATTTCTATTCCTTAGTAAACCCTTCCAAAAATGTATTTTCTCTCACAAACTCTTCTACAAACTAATTTTCTCTGAAAAGTAGTAAAACATACTTCTTTCTAGAACTGATCATTTGCTTGTCTTGGTTGGAATTTGTTAGTGAAATTTTGGACTTGCCCTTGAGTGTGTTGATGGTGATGTATTTTCCATCCTTGATAAGGTGGTATTAGTTTCCCCCTTGAATGAAGATTCAAGATTGCATCTCGCATGTACATATAAGTACTTCTAAACACCACTCCACGTAGACCAAGTGGAACTACATCCAATTCTAATTCAATAATAATATCAACATTGATAACGAATTTGATTTTGCACTGTTTGGTAACCTTTATATATGAATCCTTATTTATCCATCCCAATGGATATGGGCTTGGATGATCATGAAATTCCAATCCAATTTGCTGACCACTATCATCCTATAATGAGATTCTCCTTTGATCCCGAGTCGAACAAAGCATCAATTTCATCTTCTTGATGTATATCCTTATATGGAAGATTTTAGCCTTATCCTTTTGCTCCTCTTTCTAAAGGTTACTAATATTCACCTCCTTCATTTATGTGTACACAATCTTCTAACACATTCCCAAGCTACTTTCCACATGATACCTCAAATGCGTGTCCATGATATTTTTCTTCTTCCTATCCTTCTTCCTGATCTTTAGGTTGAGTTTTGGATGTAGTTTTTCTTGATTTTTCCTCAGAACTTCAAAATGCCACAACACAAACACGTTACACAACAAAAAATAGAAATGTATTGTAGTGACTTAATGTAGTACACAATATTTTTGCAAACCCAAAACATTATATTACAACTTTAATAAAACAAACATAGGGCTCATGTACTAGGGATCATGGCCCTTAAAATTAGCCCAGATATAAGGAAATTGGGGCTTGATGTCAACAATGTATGAAAATGAATATACCCTTGAACAAGACACACTAGAGTTACATGTTGAAGGAGTGCTAACAAAAAACCTTCCTATCAATGTACGTGTTGACGTGGGAATTGACACGCCTATGTCAACAAGGGAGAGATGACCTAAACCAAGGCTCTTCACACAACCCTAGCTATTTGGAGTAGTCATTCTTGATGGGTTTAAAGGCTTCGTTGGCCTTTGGCTTCCTCCTCTTGTGAAGGAGATAAACTAGGAAAGTATCCTAAAACCATGGTACACTTTAGGTTCTTCTAAAACTAAGTTAAATGATACCTAAATTTTTTGAGTTACATTAATAGAATGAATATATAAAAATATGTAATCAAAATAACTAAATTAGATTCTAATATTAGCAATAATATATTACAAAAATAAGGCTAGAACTAAATGTAACTAGCACACTGATTTTTTTTAATAAAATAACGACTATTTAAGAAGAGGAAAAGCCAAATAAAACTCTTTCACGAATGATATTTTATTTTTATTTTTATTTTTATAAGTAGTATAAAATAAATGAACAACTGTAATCAAAACAAGTAGTTCACACTATTAAATAAACAAATAGTAAAATAACTTTGTTTAATTTTCAAATCATTAAGGAAAGACAAAAGTTAAAATCAGCTATTGTTCCTTACAATTACAACTTGGCCAAGACCTATAAGCATGAGAGGAAAACAAAATAATGAATGATACATATCTAAAAATTCAGGCTATCATTGGTGATAAATGAATCAAATTAGATTATCATCAAATCAACGCTGAATGAAATAATATTTGTAACATTCAATAAAATACTCCCATTACAGATTTGAGAAAAAAAATAGTAAAATGAACCAAATGCCGTTATATTTAATCCAACCATTAGAATCAATTATTCTTCTCAGGGCACAAGTCAATGGAGATGAAAAATTGATCAATTAAACAAATCTGAGTAGTAAAGTTACAATAATAGAGAAATGAATAAAAAAATTCATTTTTTAGTGCACAAAGTCAATTTAACAAATGTGAATACATTCCATAAACCACAAGATATTATGAAATTTAAATGATCATTATGGAAGAAATAAAACATAAAACACTGATGGAATCAAACCACATCAAAATTTCAGAAAGTTGTCATTCATTCCATAGTCTAAAAATAACACTTCTCTATCAAAATAATATCTCCCTCTCCTCTCTCGCTCCCCCCCCCCCCCCCCTTTCCTTCAAAAAATAAGGGGTTATAGGAGATTAAAATATCTGAAATTCAAACATGGAAACAATATGATTACAAAATAATAATACATTCTTGTTTTTCTATGCCAACACACTGATCTCACTAAAAACACTATTAAATACAAATTATAAGAGAAAGTTTGGGGATATGTCTCAATTCAAATAGGTGCGTCACACAAGTAAAGTGATAGAAAATTTCATCATTAATTTTCCCTATGATAATACATAAAAAACAATTAAAAAATAGTATAAAGCGAATAAGGATGTTACATAATTATAAATTTTGTAACATCCTTTATTATTATATATTATATATTCCAATTTTAATTTATATAAGGAATACCAAAATAAACAATAAAATCTTACCTCAAGACCAATCTGAAAGAAATATCAACTTAAAAACTTTATTTAGTGCTTTCCGATTCCTAAGAAATAACCAACTTGAGATTGGAAAACTTTACTATAATCTGGGTGTCAAACCCTTGATAAATTTCAATAGAATGGGAATATACTAGATTCTTAGCATTAATACGACGATTGCATGTAGCCCTCAATTGCTCATTTTTCTGGTTTGATTGTTCAATTTGATGGGTAAGTCGAGCAATTGTCACCAAATATTGTTGGTGTGAATAAAGATCTAACAATGACTCATAAGCATCCTTCTGAGACTTGTTCTATGATTCTGGTAGACTTTGAATATCACGAGGAGAGATTTGTTCTTGGTTAACTTCAGGTTTAACCCTTTTCAATTGAGTTTCCTCCATCTCTACAACATTCAGGTCAGAGGGGGGTTTTCCCTATTACATAGTAGCCTGAATATTTTCCTATCTAATAATTTGTCCTTTATACGGTTATCATTATTCTGACTTTCTGTATGTTGTGTTGCAGGGTCGAAATCGAAGAAGTCAACTTGAGGATTTTCCTTCTTGACTAGAGGTTTATCTTGTTGACAAGACACATTTCGAGCCATACCCTCCTTCATAGAAGAATTAACATTCTGACTGCGACATAAATTTGGGGTTTCGATTGCCGAAACCTTGTATTCCATTTTCCCTAAAGATATGGGTTGTGAAATTGACTAAAGGTCACTATGAGGGGTATCATCACCCAAGGGCTCATAAGGAGCATCATAAATTTCTACATCAGGGCTAGAAGACACATGAGGGCAAGATTCCTCGGGTTGGGGTTTACCAAAAAAACCATTATTTGAAATAAAAGACTCCCAATTTCACCCTAGTTTACTCAACTAAAAATTAACCAGAATTGCAGTCAAGCCATGATTAATCAGATAACACTCATTTGGATGCTTCTGGTATGTTGAATCCATTATAAACAGTGAAACATACAATAAATGTGGGATATTTAAAGGGTAACCATAAAAATAATTAAAAATATAACATGATACAAGTTATCACTCATTTAATTGTAAAAATTTCCTTGATAGGGTTATGCAGGTCATTCACCAAATTGATGAAGTCTCCTAAGTCAATTAATGTGATATTAGAATTTTTTTGCATTTTTATGAAGCCTACCCTAAGTTTAAAGTTCACCTTCATCCATGCCACTTCAGCCAAATCAATCTCACATCATATCATATTTCATCCCCATGCATTTAATCTCAAAATTTCACACCTATCAGTTTTTCAAAATTTTGTATCGATTTACAAATGAAATCCGCAGATTTTGCTACGAAACTGCCTAATAGTTTCGTAGCGAATCTGTCAGCAACCTAACTATCTTCGCTACAAAAATGTGTTTTTTTAGCCAAGGTTATCAGAGCGATGTGGTGTCAGCTTATGATAAGATAAGTAAAGGTTGAGGTCTTTCAAGGTCGTTATGATAAGTTTCAAATGTACATAGCCGTATTTGATGTAATCATGATTCTTTTTGGTTGCATGTGCTATTATTAAAACCCGAGTTGTCAATTAACCTTTTAAACCTTACCCCAAACCTGCCTTTTCTCATATTACTATTTATCCTTGCATGTAAATAAATTCCTGGAGAGTTCCTTCATCACTCCAAGAAGGTTTCTATCAAATTCAAATTCTGTAGGTGTCACCAGCAAGCGAGGCAGCGAAGGCTATAAAGCATCCATGTCTTCAAAAAATAAAACAAACAAGGGTGGCCATTTTCTCAGGTATGAAACCATGGATCTGAAATTACTTAATGAAGACCCTAATGCAATGGAAGTTTTCAGGAGGACGAGCTGCCTAAAATTTTGCTAGAAGTTGTAGGGTTTCCATGCACAGGTTTCAAAGGATTTTTCCACTAATTTTACAGGAACAACATCAAGGGTTGGGATTTTGAATCTCACAGTAACACCTGAGAGCATATCACAAGCTACAGGAATCCCTAGAGGTGGTGAAGAATGGTTTAAGGGTACAAAATTTACAATTCAGGGTTGTGAGGAGTTTCTCAAGAAAGAGCATAGAAGAATTGATTTAACTAATTTCTTTCCCAAGAGTTACATGGAGGAAAATTATGCAAAGTTGTTGATGGTCATTCAAAAATATTTCATGTGTGAGGGAAGGTTCCACATGGTTTACTCTTACCATCTCAGAGTCCTTCTGCAATTTGTAGGTAAGAAATCACTTGACTTACCTTTCTTTTTATACAGAAATTTGGGAAAGATGTCAAATAGAGTTCAAGTTAAATCATAAGGCAATGAGACATATTTGTTTCACCGTGGTTTGATAAAGCTGTTAGTGTTGGAAGAATTGATAAGGTTTAACAGAGATTGGACTTATTTTTTGTTTATGAGTGGGTATGAAATAGATGTAGTCACTCCAAATAAAATCTTAAATCCTAGAACTACTACATCACCAGCTGTCATAGAAGAAGTTGAAGAAGAAAGAATAAAATCCCCTGTAGAACCAATAGACATAAGAGCAGAACCTCTGTAAGAGACTGATACCCCTTAGCCAGCACCTACAAAATAGAAACATAAGCTTAGCAAACAAGGCAGTAAGAGGATAACTAGAAGCCAAACATTGGCCAAAGGGAATCTAGAAGATATCCTTCATGCAATTAGATTTTGTAGGAGAAGATGCTGGCTTTATTTTTCAGCCAAGGAAACTAATGACCAATTTTGAAAAGAAGACCATGGAGAGTAAAAGGACAAAGAAATTTAGTGAAGATGTGCAACCAATGAGCATCATAGATTTATCTCCAACAACATAAGATGAACAACAGAAGAAGAAATTGTCATCAAGCGGAGAAAGGGAAAAGAGAAGATAAAGGAAAAATCAGAAACTGAACTCCTCAAAGAACATCTGAAGGAAGCAAGCAAAGAAATACTTGAATTGAAGTTAGAGGCAAAAAAGCACAGGTTTGAAAAGGTTGAATTTGACCAGATGATGAAAATATGGGATAATCAAATCTCAAATGTTTCAAAATCTATGGACAAGGCCAAAAGATTGCTGAAAAGGACTAAGCCATTAATATTGGCGGTCAAACATACCAGGAAGATCAACTTACACTTGAAATATGAAAACAGATCATTAAAGGATCAAGTGGAAGACCTTTAGGAGCAACTGGACATGATTCAAGTTGAGCTGGAGAAGAAGGGGTTGAAGTTAGTGGTTGAAGAACCTATATGTCAACCCATTGTAAATGAAGATGAAACTCCTAAAGACTAAAGAATTGAGTTGCAAAATTTTTGATGAGGTTTATGGCTTGCAAAGAACCAAAATTTTGGCTTAGAATATCAAACCTTGAAGAAAATCACAATATCTGAAAATTATGTTTTATTAGGTAGTTTCGTAGTGTGCTCCAAGCTTGAAGGCCAAAATACGCTACGAAAATTATGAAGATGCTTTTTTGTTTTAAAAGTAAGTTTTGTGAAGGATTATGTACAAAGCTTGACCAAATGATACAACAAGGTATTATGTACATGGTAATCCAATTCATCAACTTGGCGAACTTGACTCAAGTTTGCATAACATCTTTAAAGTAATTATCAAATGCATATTGTTCAACATAACTTTCACGTAAAACATAATTATTCTTAAGTAAAGTAGCTGCACTAATAGTAGGCCTAGAAATCATATCAACAACCATGTTGTATATACTGTTCTTATACATGATGACCAAGTGGAATTGTGGTAAGAAACACATCTATCGAAAGTGACTTGACTGTTGCAACTTAGTTTGCGATTGCAAGTATTGCAATGGTTGGTGATCGAGGTGAATGATGATTTCCTTTCCCATAAAATAGTGTTTCCACTTCTTCACACTTTGAACCAATGCATATAGCTCCTTGTCATAATTAGGATAGGTTATCACTGCACCATTGAATGTTTCTGATTGGAATGAAATGGGCTTACCATGTTGTAAGAGGACTGCACCCATGACATAGTCACTTGCATCAGTTTGAATCTCAAAGGGCTGTCTCAAGTCCGGTAGTACTATTATTGGTGATAAACTCATCTTCCCTTTCAAAGCATGAAATGATTTTTTATGCTTGCCTCCCCACTGGAAGACCTTATTAACACTAGTCAATGCATGTAATGGAGTTGCAATAGAAGAAAAATTAGCAATGAACTTCCTCCAATATTGTGTTGCTTCTGGAAAACTTCTTACCCCAGTATTTTTCTTGGGTGATGGCCAATTCACAATGAAATCAACCTTAGAGGGGTTTATCTCCAGCTCACTGCCTCCAATAATATGTCGCAAATACACTAATTTTTTTTTACCAAATTCACATTTTGACATCTTAAAAAACAACTGTTCTTTTCTTAAGACATGAAGCACATTTCTTACATGCATGACATGTTCATCTTGTGATTTGATGAGTATAAAAATATCATCTAAGTAGACAATGACAAACTCATAAATAAATGGCCTTAATACATCATTCATAACTCTCATGAAAGTAGTTGGATCATTGTAAAGACCAAAAAGCATAACAAGCCACTCAAACAATCCTTGTTTAGTTTTAAATGAGATCTTCCATATGTCCTCTTCAAATATTCTAACGTGATGATAACCACTTCTTAAGTCTAACTTAGTGAAATACTTTTCATACCTCAACTAATCAAGAAAATAATCTATTCTTGGGAGTGGATAACGATTATTTACCGTGATTTTTTTAGTGCACGAAAATCCACACACATGCGCCATGTTCCATCCTTCTTGGGAACCAACACAATCGTTGAACCACATGGCGTGGTAGATGGGAAAATGATCCCTTTATTCAATAAATCTTGGATTTTCTTCTTGTTTTCTACACTTTCCATTATCAACATGTGATAAATGCCAATATTAGAGAGTGGAACATCCTGCTGTAGCTGTATCTCATGTTGGATTACCCTCTTGGGAGGTAACCCCTTTGGTTCTTGAAACATCTCTCCATGCTTAATTATGACATCAAATAAATCAGAATTCAATTTATCATCACAACCTTCAAAATATTCATAATCCACATCATTCTTTTGTTTTATCATAAGAAGCAAAAAGTTTTTTCTTGAATTTACTAGTTTGTTCATTTGCCCAGCAGTAACTAAAGAGAGGTTTAGATTTATGCGATGAGCTCTCATAATATCTTCTCTATATTTTAAGTATATGTTAAATCACATATTGACTCACTAATGCAAACTATAAGGGGACTAACTGCGTTGCATATGCATCATCCTCCATTCAAGGGTGCACTGCAATGGACTTCCTAATATTCAAGAGTGCGTTGGTCACCTGGGAGAGGAATTATCATTGTTTTGGGAATATTCACATGGCCAATGCCTTCTAGAAGAGTCCATATGTGTCAAACTTTAAATCCGAGTGTCCATATAACACCTCTAAAATTGGAAACATGTCTTGCCTATTATTAGAAAGTGATTCATTGAGAAATTACCATCAGTTTTCGTATAAATTGAGCACAGATCCTAGTGCTAGGTAAGGAAGAATTTTGGTAAAGAAATGTTGTTGGATTCTCATTTGAGAGAGTGAAAATACTAATATGTTGCTAGTGTGATGTTGGATTTTATGATGCTGGGATGAAACTAGAGCTAGTGGCATCAAATCAATCATTGGTTGTAACCTCCCCCTTCTACTCTTTAATAAATATTGTTGTTCATTTTCCCATATATGTATCTCTTTATGTTTCTATTTCTCAAGCAATGGATTCTTGAATGATTTATATGTTTCACATATAATCAATTTGAGTGATTAAGATAAGTAGATATATGTATATTGCAATCTGTTTGCTGTTATCTGTTTATGTTTGTAGGAATCGATCTGGTGATCTAATTTGGATTGAAGGCGACAACAAAAGTGACAAAAGGAGAAGGAGAAGTGCTTGGATTATAAGTAGGTTCTTCTATCATTTTGTATATCTTCTTATTTTAGAGAAAGTGATAGAAAAGTATTTCATCTGGTGTTCTAAGTTCCTAGCACCACACTTAGGGAATTTGATTTATTCGTAGATAATAATTCTGCATAACAAATTAGTGACTCCACTAGGGAATTTCCTATCATTCCTAGTGTTTTTTCCTATGCTAATCCTTATCAGTAGCATCTAATTTCAGTTATTATAATTTTGAATGAAAGAATTGCATTAGAAGTGTGTTATGTAGCTTGAATTTTCAATCACTGTTGCACCCAACGCACTGTTGGTCAAGACACAATGCATTGCAATGCATTGTATCCCACTCAGGGGTGCATTGCAATGCATTGTCTCCCTTTAGAGACTGCGTTTCCCCCTTAGCCAACCAAATTCCATTCAAATGTGTCATTGCTATCATTCTCAGCCATTTTTTTGTTGTATTCTCAACTGTTTGATACTGTAGAAATTTGCTGAATAAAGAAGATTTATCCACTGAGATTATCTTGGTCACACACTAATTCGAATTCATGCATAACACATAACCTCTTCTATAATTGATCATCAATTTGCGGAAATAGAAACAATCGCATGCACACATAAACACAATATGTAATGGGGAAAGCTTATAGCTGAAAACCCCCAGCTATTTTGTATATTATAATAGAAGATAACATGTAACAATCTCAGTACAATACTCCTCACAAGTACTCAGTACTGTCTCCAAAGGTTACACACAAACTAGCTCAGTTTTGAACAAGTCACGGGTTCAAAACTCCTCCACTATTTGCCTGCCTATTGGCAACCAAGTTGGTTCAATGAGAGATCCATGCCCTGGACCCTTCCTCGAATCCAACTCACAATCATCATTGGGCAATTCCTCTCCAAAGCCAGGCAAATTCTATTCACAACCAATGTCGCAACTAATATAAAACTTCACCTTTCAATTACCTCTTCCACTCATCTTTCATCGAACCTGTTTCATAATGTAATCGATGTGTTCGAGCGGAATAATGAAAGTGATAATTAGCACTAATATGTATTTAAGTCACACCATCACTCACTTTGCCAGGTATTTTTCTGCTTAGACTAAAGTAAAACTAGTTCAACCAAGTTAAACCGAACACAACTCCACCAACCGTCTCAGTATCAACTCCACCAAACTTCCTCACTTGAGTTCTAATCAAGTCAACCACATGAGTTTCACCAAACCCCTAGGAATAGCGTAATTCCTTCTGTCAGATGCATGGGCCACATCCGTAGCTCCAACTGAAGTGCTGCAAGAGGATAAACTGAAGTTTATAGTCCAAATATTAGTAAGGGCTAATAATATTTGACTGACCTATTTTTAGACAGGCAGTCTAAAAATAGACTTCGACCTGTATGTCTAAAAATAGAGGTCCATCTATTTTTACCAACTCGACCAATCATCCAAGAATAGCATACTGCAACTCCTAGACCATGCTCCATATATCTAAAAATAGACATAGTCTAAAAATAGACTTTGTGCCAAAAATAGCCTGCGGGCCCACTTAGTGAAGGTGACTTCATTTCACTAAGCTCCATCATCTTGTTGCATTTTCAACACTCCCTCTCAACAAGATATGGATTATCTGCAACCCCTATCCTACCTCTTTGGAATTCAAATTTTCTCCTGGTGAGCGCCTTCGTCAAGATGTCAGCATCCTGATCCTCCGTGGGAATATATGAAAGTAACATGATTCTCCGCTACACACAATCTCTGGATATGATGGTACCCGATGTCGATGTGTTTGGATCTATCATGAAATACTGGATTAGCCGAGAGTTTAATGCAACTCTGGTTATCACAATAAATCACAGTAGGCTCCAAGTGCGACCCGAACAATCCGACGAGGATCTTTCTCATCCAAATAGCCTCGCATGCAGCCAAGCTTGCTGCCATGTACTCCCCGCCCTCCTCGACCGAGCGACGCGATTCTGCCTCTCGGGCCGTACTGTGAAATTAATGCCGACTCGACACCGAAGATTCCCAGATGTGCTCTTCCGGTCCGTTGGACTCCCTGCCCAATCTGCATCAGTGAAGCCAGAAAGCTTCGCTCCATCCTCCTGTCCGTACCATAGACCATATCCCGATGTGCCTCTAATATAGCGCAATACATGCTTGCCTGCCTTCCAAAAGAGCTTGGTAGGCTTAACCATAGCTTGCGAAAGCTGGTTAACTGCATAGCATATACCGGGTCGTGTATTGACCAGATACATAAGCGACCCCACCAACTGTCGATAGACAGTGGCATCCACTACCTCCGCTGAAGTAGCATCCTCCTTCCTCCAACCACCAGGAAGAGGAGTGTCAACAGGCTTGCAGCCTTGCATGTTGAACCTCTCCAGAATCTCCCGAGCATACTTTCCCTGAGAAACAAACAGTCCTCCGCTGCGCTGCCAAATCTCCGATCCCAGGAAATAATGAAGGATGCCCAAGTCCTTCATCTCGAACTCTCATGCAAGATCCTCTTTGCATGAAAGTATCAACTGCTCATCGCCAGTCAAAATCAGATCATCTACATACAGTACGATGATCAACAGCTTCCCCTCCACCACAATCTGGTACAAGTTAGGATCCGCCTCACTCTTGGAGAATCCAAGCCCGGTGAAGTAGCTGCAAGTCTGGTGAAATAATCGTCTATCAATGTGTAACTGGGCACAAGGTGCTTGCTTCAGCTCCTCGTACAATTTCTTGAGTTACATGCGACCCATCGCTAAAGACATCAAAACCTTCGGTCGCTTCTATGTACACTCCTCCCACGAGACTCCGGCCGAGGAACGCGCCTTCACATCCATCCGATGGATGTGCCATCCCATCTGCGCTGAGAGAGCTAGGATCGTCCGTATGGAAGAGTACCTTGCGACAGGTGCAAAGGTCTCCTCATAATCGATCCCCTCGATCTATGAGAAGCCACGGGCAACAAATCTTGCCTTGTACCTCTCCACACTCCCGTCAGCCGCCTGCTTCACTTTGTAGATCCATCGCGAACCCACCACTGATTTCCCCTCCGGTCGCGGGACAATCTCCCATGCATTGTTTCTGACAATCGAATCATACTCTTCCACCATGGCATCTACCCATGCGGGTTCCTCCATAGCTTCCTCGAAAGAGGATGGCTCTGTCACGACACACTTGCTCATAAGAGCCATGTATCCAGTGTACCGGTCCGGTGACTGTCTCTGCCTGCGTTGTGCTGTAGGTGGTCCTACAACCCTCTCTGCATCTTGAGCCAGTCGCTCAGCTTCTGTAGTGCGCTTGCGCCCTCTGATGGTTGGCGCTGCATGAGTGGTCTCTTCCACTTCATGAACTTCCTCTTGTGGCTGATCCACATCCAGAAGCTCCTCCTTAGGAACTAATAGCTCCTCTTCTGCATGCAAGTGTGGCTCCCTCTCAAGTGAACACTGCATGGCTTTCTCCTCCTGAAATTTGATATCCCGTCGCACAACAGTCTTGCGACTGTCTGGAAAATACACCCGATAGTTGTGAGGTGTATCAGTGTACCCTACAAATATTCCAACCTCTGTGGTCGGATCCAGCTCTTTCTCATATCCTTTGGTCGTTACGCATGTAGACAAAAGAACCAAAAATCCTCAAATGGAAATGTCAAAGCCCTTACGT
This sequence comes from Pinus albicaulis, assembly GCA_034641835.2. NCBI lineage: Eukaryota > Viridiplantae > Streptophyta > Pinopsida > Pinales > Pinaceae > Pinus > Pinus albicaulis. The sequence continues at coordinate 289,950,200 of CM076582.1, forward strand.
AAAAACGCTTCCTCCTATACCTGGGCGCGTGCTATCTTGTGAGGACAATTTGTCACTTGACATACCGCAAAGATTGCATGCCCTCACCTACAAGTGAAGGGGTAGGCCCTGATCATGCAACATCTCCTGTGTAGCACCCACGGTCGGTCTATTCTTCCGCTCAGCCACCCCGTTCTGCTGTGGGTTATGGGGTGCGATGAGCTCTCTCCAAATCCCTTCTGCGCTGCAGAACTCATTGAATTCAGCGGAGATGAATTCACCACCATATTTCTTCTCCTAAGAGCCTTCATACGCTTCCTATCTTCCTCAACCGCCCTGAATTCGTCGTGTTCTTAACATGTCTCGCTCTTTCTTCGTACAAAGAAGATCCGCACTTCCCGAGAGAAATCATCAACAAAGATCATACAGTACTTGTGCTTTGCCATTTTGCCATCGACAAAGGACCACACACGTTCTGTGAACTCTCTCGGTGATCGTCATGGCGCGACTATCCTTCTCGTGAAAGGTGGCTTTCACATATTTTCCCAAGGCACACTCTCGCATCGATCCGATCGCGCAGAGCGCCCGCTCGGCCCAAAGAGAAATCGTCGTTGTGACCCCAGCCCATGGTGGAAGGTGGCCCAATCTCCGGTGCCATAGCTCGCCATCATCCCAGCTCACCACTCCTTCTGCCTTGCATGCCATTGCTGCGCAACCATCTACTTGCAGCTGATAAAGGTTCTTGACTCGAACCCCTATCTTCTGGGTTTCTCCAGTTGTCTTACTGCGCAGGAAAGCCTTTCCTTCGCTGAAGACAACATCGTACCCTTTGTCTTATAACATTGCCAAAGAGATCAGATTCTTCATCAATCCTAGAACATGCAACACTTCCTTCAATATGAAGGGTTTACCAGACTCCCTCTCAAAGGAAATGGTACCGATACCTGTCGCACTGTATCTACCATCATCGCCCATCTCGATGTGCACTCCAAGATCTTTCTCATCCAGATCTGAAAACAAATCCCGATCTCTCAATATGTAAAAGCAGACGCGCTACGGTTCAAGAACGAAGTACCGATCCCACTCACACTTGAGTACTCAAGCATGCAATCATGAAAATCCAGCTTCAAACCGTGGGAGGCCGGTGTTTCTCCCACCGGCAGCATCCGTGTCTTCGTCTTTTCTTCTTCTCGCGGACAATTTGTGGCATAGTGTCCATGCCGGTGACAAAGGAAAACACTTCACTCATGTATTGTTTCTTGCCTTTCGTACCCCACCAGAAGCTTTATTTCTCTTCCCCTTCTTTGCTTTGGCAGCCAAAGCGCAATTTTCTTCATCAGATGCCTTTGATGAAGATCCGTCCCTGGTAGTTCGCCTTATCTCCTCTTGCATGAGATCCGCCCAAAGTCGCTCCCATCCCGACAACTTCTCCCGACCATTGACAGAGTCCTGATAGGAATGCCAACTCTTCAGAAGACCAAGGAGAGCCAGGTGCACCAAATCCTCTTCATCGACAGTCACCCCCACACTTCCCAGCTCATCTCTGCATTGAGTGAACTTCGTGAGGTACTTGGCGATACTGTCGCCTTTCTCCATTTAATGTTTCTGAGTTTATCCTTGAGCGCCAGCTTCCTTTGGTCGCTCTTGCTCTGGAATAGATCTGTCAATGCTTTCCACATCAAATATGGAGAATCTTTTCCATGCAGGCTGGATACAATGTGATCCTTCACGCCCTCCAACAGAATCCTTCGACATTTCGCCATCTTCTTTTGCCAAGCTTCAACTTCAGCAGGATCAGTAGGCTTTTGGACATCCATATCTATGAACTCCTTCAGCCTGTTATCTTCTAATACCGCCTCCATCTGATCTTTCCATGCAACATAATTTGAACTGCCCTCAAGGGCATACTCGAGTCGCAAACCGTTGAAGGACATTTTCAACTCCGGCACCAAGAAAACAATCTGCTGCAAAATTCGAATTCCAAGCTCAAAAACTCAACTGCTTCTGGATCTGTGAGAAAAAATTATTTCTAGCACAGAGATCGACTGTAAGGGAATTTACTGGATATATCACCTTTCAAGGAAAGGATGGATCCAGAGGCTACTTGGCCCGTTACAGACTCTGTCTACCGAAATAAAATTGTAATCACTGTAATAGATCCCGATGATCAATTCACTCCGATACCATGTAGAAATTTGCTGAATAATGAAGATTTATCCACTGAGATTATCCTGGTCATACACTAATTCGAATTCATGCATAACACATAACCTCTTCTACAATTGATCATCAATATGCGGAAATAGAAACAGTTGCATGCGCACATAAACACAATATGTAATGGGGAAAGCTTATAGCTGAAAACCCCCAGCTATTTTGTATATTATAATAGAAGAGAACATGTAACAATCTCAGTACAATACTCCTCACAAGTACTCAGTACTGTCTCCAAAGGTTACACACAAACTAGCTCAGTTTTGAACAAGTCACGGGTTCAAAACTCATCCACTAATTGCCTGCCTCTATTGCGCAATCCAAGTTGGTTGAATGAGAGATCCAAGTTTGAATCTCCTTGGCTTCAACTGCGCAATCCTCATGGGCAATCTCCTCCAATGCTTGTGCAAATCTCATGCACAACTAATGTCGCAACTAATAGCAAACTCACCCTATCATCTACCTCTTCCACTGGTCTTCACTGAACTGTCCATGCACTGTAGTAAAATGATGTGTTCTTGAGTTGAATAATGAGTTAATAATTAGTGAATTAAATAATATTTAATTCACTCCACTCATCTCTAGTGTATTAGCCAGTTAAACTAAATACAACTAGTTCAACTAAGTTAAACAGAACACAACTCCACCAACTGCCTCATCAACTCCACCAAACTCCGCCACTTGAGTTCTAACTGAAGTCAACCATGCATGAGCTCACCAAACCCCTAGGAATAGCGTAATTCCTTCTGTCAGATGCATGGGCCACATCCGTAGCTCCAACTGAAGTGCTGCAAGAAGATAAACTGAAGTTTATAGTCCAAATATTATTAAGGGCTAATAATATTTGACTGACCTATTTTTAGACAGGCAGTCTAAAAATAGACTTCGACCTGTATGTCTAAAAATAGAGGTCCATCTATTTTTACCAACTTGACTAATCATCCAAGAATAGCATACTGCAACTCCTAGACCATGCTCCATATGTCTAAAAATAGACATAGTCTAAAAATAGACTTTGCGCCAAAAATAGCCTGCGGGCCCACTTAGTGAAGGCGACTTCATTTCACTAAGCTCCATCATCTTGTTGCATTTTCAACAGATACATCTTAGAGACCAGTGATCTTACCTGATTCTTCCTCCTTTGAAAAGTAAATTTGTTCAATGTCTCTTTAGTGTTTTTCTTTATCATTAGCAAATCAAATTTGAAGTATTTTATTTTTGCATTAAATCCATTTGTTTTCATAAAGGAAATTATTGTTTCATTTTTTCGTTTCCTGTAGGAAAAAATTGTAGTTCCATTCTTCATTTTTTCCTAAAAGAGAAATTGTTGTTAAATTCCTTGTTTCTCAAAGAAGAAAAAATTTGTTTTCATTTGATTTGATGCATATAGTTTCCTTTCTTGTATTCACATTAACGGAGCTGAAAAGAAAAACATTCATGTGCATATAGTGAATTGTGTGTGTTTCATAGGAACAAGTGAGGAAAGCTGCATTTTAGTTTGTGCTCTTTGTTGTTTGCTCTAAAATTGATTTCTTTTTCCCTGAGTAGCTAGGATTTTCATTGAAAAAGATAAAATTGAAGTTTGCTTATCATTTTAGTCTACATTTTAGGAATTTCCATCACATCACGCGGTGAACCTCAAAGACAAAATTTCTAAACATGATGAACATAAAATTTACATCAATTTACCTAACAAATCATTGGAACCATAATGTTAACATTTAGAAGGTCTAGGCTAGAGACGTGTTCCAGCGTCGTTAAACATAGCAGTTTTCGCTAACTTGACTGCAATACATTCTGAGTGTGATACCTCTCTCCATGTGCATAAGTATATCAGAGCTCATCCACATACCTTCGGGTATATAGGGTGGCGTTCTAGTATGAAAGTATAAGGGCGTGCTCTCAATGTGCAGTTTCGCATTAGACAACGCTAATACTGACTTGGGCCTCCACGTACCTTCGGGCATATTTGGGAGGACAAATTTAGGTTGCTATCCATCCTTAGTGAATAGTGTCGGCCACCTTGTAACTTGCGATACACTGAACACAACATTCAGGGAGATTGTCTGCCCGTACTTCTTGGTTCACCATGAGGTATTCTGCAGTTCACAATTACTTGGTAAACCTTTTGCCTAGAATTACCCTTATTTTGTTTATTTGTTTTTGGTCATAAAATATATCAGTCGTCGTGGAATAAAAACATCTCTTTCCTTGTCATTCGCGTAGAGTAGCACTGAAACCACCTTTACCACCGAAAGTCATTTCTGGTCGGGGAAGGCAACATCGCTCATTAGGGGAATTTTGAGGTCTAAAATGGGTCTCCTAAGAAAAATGTACAACAAAAATAAACTTTATAAGAACCAATAGGATTAAATATGATGATGTAAACCATGGGGGATGATTCACCATTTTTAAGTAAAAGGGTAAAAAGATTAAAAAATAATAAAATAATAAAACTACTTTTTCAACTCGTATTTTCAACTTATCTGCAAAAGTTTTTACTCAAATTTCGAGCAGGGGTACTCATTGGATGCAAAATTTAATTCCTCATCCAAGGAGTACCAATGTTGCATACTTTTGATGGACCCTGCTACATGAAAAATGAGAAATACATAAAAAAGTGTGATTACAATCATGTTTTTCATGTATTTCTCATTTTTCGTGTAGCAGGACCCATTGAAATTATGCAACATGGGTACTACTTGGGGGAAGAATTAAATTTTTCATCTAACGAGTACTCCTACTCGAAATTTGAGTAAAAAATTTGAGAGATAAGTTGAAAAAATAGTTTTTTCTTTTTTCCCTCTAATTTTTGATGATGTCATCAAATCTTATTTTATTATTTCCACTATTATTTTATAATTTCCTTAGGAGGCCCATTTTAGACCTCAAAATTCCCCTAATTCTACTGAAACTAGTACTATTAGTACCTCTGGTGCGACATCATCCTCACATATACCAGAGTCGACTCAAGTTGTTTCTACGAATTCTAGTTCACCTACTGTTGTCGAGACGAAGTCCTCACAACTACCTGTGGTTATGATCCATCCAATCAATGAGACCATACCTTCTGAACCCGACGATTTTCAACTGGAAGTTGATCTGGATCCTGTCACTTTTTTTCCAGAACATCCGAATCCCGAAGTCAAACGATCGGAAGTTGTTCTGGTATTGGTCGCCCCATAATATATTGTAGCCATTGAGTCTCCCATATCGTGCAGTCAACCTCCTAAAATATACTTCGGGCTTGATGACAAAATCCTTCCACCTAGTTTAATTTCGATTTAAGAAATACCACAAGACGAAACACCTTTACCTGTACGAGTCTTTTCCTCAATCACCTTCGTCTTCTTTTATTGATCCTGTGTCTATTCGAGTTCACGTAGATCTAGTAGGGTATACATTTGGTTGAATAACCATGAATGAGCCAACATCTTTGACTGGACCATCTATTCTAGTTGTGACAACATCTGCTCTTGCTACCCCGTCGATGTTCACAACTTCACTAGAGTCACATTTATATGGTGGCCCTTCCATCCCACCTGGTTACCAATATTTATCTAGAACCTTCTCTGGTGCATCCTCAAAGCCATGGAATTCACCAATGTCATCGTCTGGTATTCTAATTGGTAAATATATAGTGAGTAATGAATGACTTGATCCTTTATATACATCACCAGGGCAATATCAAGCTGGTCCATCTGGGTAAATTCCATCCAGTACAAATTCAACTGGACTCCCTGCATTTGGAGAACAATATTTTTCATCTTATTATACTCCTCATGCCGGGGGGAAACCTATGGCCACCCATTTTGACACTAATCCATCATTATTTGTTCATCCTAATGTCATAATTAATGTTTTTCAGTGGCAGCCCACTCTACCCATCCAACCACAAACGGTTGTACAATCGTATAAACTGTTTAACCTTGTGCACCCACATCAAATCCACTTATTAATACATCATTACTCCTATTACAAACTCAAACTGTTGTACCTCAACTATCTTAGGCAGGTCCTTCAACCTAATACCCTCAAGTATTGGGCCCTCTGACACCAACTCCTTTGGTTGGTTTGCAACAACCACCTGTATCCGAAATTATTTATTCACAAGATGGATTACCATATTATGGGATGTCGCAGCCACAAACAGGTTATACCTATCCACAACCGAATCCAAGCTATTCTAGTTTGAGTTATAACATTGGTGGACATACCCCTTATTAGCCACAAGTGCAAATACCACAATGTTAGGTCCCTATATGACTAGTATAGTCCCTTATTGTTGTTAGTGTAACCCCCTTATTGTTATTATTGTACCCTTGTAACCCCCATTTTTTTATTATTGTGCCCTTACATTATTATTGTTAGGTCGGCTAGGATTGCATTGTGGCCCACTAGGATTACATTATGGCCCCATGGACTCCTATATATAGAAAGGAGGTTTTGTAAATTGTATCATCCAAGAATTGTTCATTTATGTAATGTATTGGAGGTTTCCCCCTCGAAGTGGCTTATTTCTAAGGTGTTGATATCTTTTTCTTCTATTTTTGGAGCTGGTTACACAACATTTGGTATCAGAGCTTTGGATTCTAGGGTTTCGCTGCTCCAAACAGGTCATCGTGGAATTTTCGCTATAACTTTTTTTCTACGAAGTTTCAGAAGCTGAAATTTTTAGGGTGCGAAGCTGAAATCCTGAGGAAGGAAGCTTTTCTAAAAATTTCAGAGCTTGGTTCGCAATATTTGCGGAGATATCATCTGTGGAAGTTAGGTCTTTTTTCAGGCTCCTAAACAGGTCATCGTGGAATTTTCGCTATAAATTTTTTTGTACGATGGTTCAGAGTCTGAAATTCATATGGTACGAAGCTCAAATCCTAAGGAAATTCACCAAAAAATTTCAAAGCTTGGTTCGCAATATTTTTGGAGATATGATTTGTGGAAGGTAGTGCTTTTTCAGGCTCCTAAATTTCATCTCAAAGAGGTGATCGTGGGAAAAGTTCAATAACTCTCTCTCTAGGCATTGGATTGGAGTTCCGTAAAAATTGGTCACAAGTAAATGGAATTTAGTTTCTTGGCTATCAATTTCAGAGAAAAAATATGAAACAGTGACACGTGGCAAGTCATACAAGTTCGCTCTACTGAACCAGTCCATAATTAGGTGATTGTGGGCGATTTGACACAACTTTGTCTTGGAGAATCCAAATCAGGTCAGACCTGTGGCATTCAAAAGATAATTCAGAGGGGTATGTCATTGCTGAAATTAAGATATTGAAGTGTTGCAATCACAAAGATAATCCAATTTCAATATCGAGCTCCTCAAAAGCAAGAAAAAGGTGTGTATTTTTTTTCCAAATTGCATAAGTCTTGTTTGAAAAATCAATTTGAATTGATTCCAAGGGCATATTGTAGAATAGATATCAGTATTGGGTTCTAAAAGATGCCCCGTAAAAATAATTCAACACCCATTAAGCCTTCAGAAGGCTCTACTATGACTCATGAAGATGAAGAATTGCAACATGATCTATCAAATTTACAAGAGCAAGTGCAACAAATTTCACTTTCGCAAAGAGCAACAAAATGAAATGGAAGTTTTGGAAGAAAGGTGTGGAAGCTAAGATGGATGGCGTGGAAGCGAAGATGGATGGCATGAAGTCACAAGGAAGATGTGTGATGGATGGCATGGAAGCTAAGATGGATGACATGAAAGACAACATGGAAAACATGAAGAATGATCTAAAAGCAGACATCGAAGGTTTGACAAAGTTGATACAAGAAATGTTTCCTAATGGTGAAAAGATAGTAGAAGAACCTCATGATGAGAACAAAATAAATGTTAATCGTGATTTCATAAACTCTAATGTTGGAAGGAAGAACCACCATATTCCAAAAATGGATATGAGGAAGTTTGATGGAAAGGATCCTGTAACATGGATACTACAGATGGAGCAATATTTTGATCTCCATAACGTGCAAACACACAAAAGGTACGCATTGCAACTTTACATTTAGAACAAAATACATTTGTATGGTATCGATGGCTTTGCTCCCGTAAAAAAATTGTCACTTGGTCAATTTTAACGGAGGAAATGATAGCACATTATGAGGATACAAAGAGCAACACCTTCTTTAGCCAATTGATAAATCTCAAACAAAAGGGTTTAGTGGGGCAGCACATTGAGGAATTCCAAAAATTGAATATAAGGGTAACTGATATTCCAGAGGAACACATAATCGATCTCTTCATAGGCACTTTAAAGGATAATATCCAACATGAAGTTCGCGTTTTGGAACCAGATTCATTGGAGAAGGCATTCAGATTAGCAAGAAAATTTGAATGTAAGATAATGGCGACAAGGAAGCCTACCACTCAATTCTATAAAGAAGGAAGTGTTGCTACGTCTAGATTTCCACAACCTACAAGGTTGACACCAAAACAATTGGAAGAAAAAAGAGCAAAAGGGCTTTGCTACAGTTGTGATAGCAAATACACTAAAGGTCATAAGTGTGCTGAGAAGAAATTATTTTACATAGATTGTGAAGAGGAAGAAGAAATGAACAAGAAGAGGATATACACCAGGAACCAGCCCTAGAAGAGGAAGAAATGAATCCGACCATATCGTGTAATGCACTGGCAGGAATTACCACTCCTCAAACTCTTAAGATAAAAGGACAAATCAAGAAGAAAAAGGTAATAGTGTTGATTGATTCAGGTAGCACCCATAATTTTATTCATTGTAAGGTAGCCAAGGAATTAAATTGTTTCTTATACCCAGCACCAGAATGTCAAGTGATGGTTGCAAATGGAGGAACTATAAATTGCTCTGGAAAATGCCATAATATCAAGCTAACCATGGGGGAATGTGTATTGACTAGTCCAATGCTTGCCATTCCTATGGGAGGTGCTGACGTTGTACTAGGAGTACAATGGTTACAATCTTTGGGGACGGTAGCTTTTAATTTTCAAGAACTTTTCTTGAAATTTTATTCAGAAGGAAAGGAAGTCGAATTACGGGGTATTGCGGGGAAGCCAGGAAGGATAATAAGCTCTAATGTCATGACAAAGCTTCTAAAGAAAGAACAACGAGGCGCAATTGCACAATTATGCTCACTAGAAGTTCCAACATCAAAATCATCTATTTCTGCAGATCTCCAACAAGTCTTGGACAATCATTCCAAGGTGTTTGAAACTCCCAAAGGACTCCCACCTATTCGTGATCAAGATCATGCTATTCATTTGATTCCAGGAAGTGTTCCTCCAAACATCAGGCCTTATAGATATCCTTACTTCCAAAAGAGCGAAATTGAACGTATGATTGAAGAAATGTTAGAGGCAGGTATAATTCAACCTAGTCAAAGTTCTTTCTCCGCTCCTGTAGTATTGGTACACAAGAAGGATGGATCATGGCAAATGTGTCCGGATTATAGGGAGCCCAATAAGCTCACCATTAAAGATAAATTTCCCATTCCTGTGATTGATGAATTATTGGATGAATTACATGGAGCAATTTATTTTACCAAGTTGGATCTTCGTTCAGGATATCATAAAATTAGAATGAAGACTGAAGATATTCCAAAAACATCATTTCAAACTCATGAGGGTCATTATGAATTTTTGGTCATGCCTTTTGGCCTTACCAATGCACCTTCTACATTTCAAGGGTTGATGAATTCCATTTTCAAACCCTTCCTTAGAAAATTTGTGCTAGTATTTTTTGATGATATACTAATATACAGCAGGTCTTGGAAGGATCATGTTGAACATGTTGATAGGGTGCTCAAACTATCACAGGAGAAACAATTATATGCAAAAAAATCCAAATGTTTCTTTGGAGTACAAGAGGTGGAATATCTGGGTCATATTGTATCTCACGAGGGTGTTAAAGTAGACCCTAACAAAATTAAATCCATTAATGAATGGAAAGTCCCCACAACCATAAAGCAGTTGCGAGGATTTCTTGGGTTAACAGGGTATTATCGCAAGTTTGTTAAGAATTATGGGAGAATAGCGGCACCTATAACAACATTATTGAAGAAAGATGCATTTTCATGGACTCCTGAAGCAACTAAGGCCTTTGAACATCTTAAAGAGGCAATGTGCCTAGCACCGGTCTTAGCTACGCCAGACTTCACAAAAAACCTTTATTGTGGAATGTGATGCCTCAGGAAATGGAATTGGTGCAGTTTTAATGCAAGAAGGAAGACCCATTGCTTTTGAAATTTGTTCAATCAAAGGAAAGTATTTACAAAAACCTATTATGAGAAGGAAATGTTAGCAATACTGCATGCACTAAAGAAATGGAGAACTTACCTAATGGGAAGACACTTCAAGGTAAAAACTGATCATGATAGTCTTAAACACTTTTTGGAACAAAGACTATCTTCAGAAGAGCAGCAAAAATGGGTCACAAAGATGTTGGGTTATGAATTTGAAATAATATACAAAAAGGAAAGCTTAATGTTGTTGGAGATGCACTCTCAAGAAAGAATGAAGAGGTGGAAGCATTGCTTCGTGCCATTTATATTATCCAACCAGATTGGATAACTGAAGCAAGAGATGAATGGAAGAGGGACAAAGATGTATGGACACTCATTCAAAAGTTGCAGCAAGATCCTAGTACATCTGATACATTTAGTTGGAAAAATGATTCCTTATGGTACAAAGATCGATTATATCTTTGTAATAATTCCCAACTAAAACAAAATATTCTTCTAGAATTGCACACTTCTCCTTTAGGAGGACACTCAGGATTTTTAAAAACTTACCACAGGGTGAAGAAAGAATTTTTTTGGGATGGCCTTAAATCCGATATTCAAAAGTTTGTGGCGGAATGTTTGGTGTGCCAGCAGAATAAAGTGGAAGAAATTAAGACCTTGGGACTTCTACAACCTTTATCCATTCCAAGTCAACGTTGGGAGGAGATTTCAATGGATTTTATCACAGGTTTACCTAAGTCCGAAGGAAAGAGTGTCATCATGGTGGTAGCTGATAGACTTACCAAGTATGCACACTTTTGTGCTTTATCTCATCCATTTAAAGCAAGTACAGTTGCTACTACATTTATGGACAGAATTCAAAAGCTACATGGAAGCCCAAGGGTTATTGTGAGCGACAGAGATCCCATTTTTACCGGAAATTTTTGGACGGAGTTATTTTCTTGTTTGGGTACTCAATTAGCTCATAGCTCATCTTATCATCCTCAATCTGATGGTCAAACTGAGATAGTAAATAAATGTTTGGAAGGATATCTTCGTTGTTTTGTATCTGATAAACAAACACAATGGGTCAAGTGGTTACCTCTAGCTGAATGGTGGTATAACACTTCCTTCCATACTGCAGCAAAAATGACCCCATTTATGGCACTTTATGGATATCATCCACCATCTGTCACATCATATTTTAAGAGAAAATTCGAAGGTTCAAGCAGTGGAAGATCACATCAAGCATCAGCAAGAAGTTCTCCAACTCTTAAAGGATAACCTGAATTTGGCACAAAATAGAATGAAACAACAGGCAGATCAACATCGCAGCGAGAGAATTTTTGATGTAGGAGGTTGGGTAATTTTACGGCTACAACCATACAAAAAAATGTCCCTCAAGCAAGCTAAGAAGGATAATAAATTATCGCCAAAGTACTATGGTCCTTACAAGGTGTTGCAAAATATTGGTACTATGGCATACAAATTGGAGCTTCCTGCTTCTTCACGAGTGCATCCAGTTCTCCATGTTTCATGCTTAAAGAAGGTTATAGGTGAAAATATTCCAGTTCAAACAATATTGCCAGAACTTGATGAGGAAGGAAAAATCATATTGGAACCTGAAGTGGTCACAGAAACAAGAACTCGACAGCTACAGAATCGATCAATTTAAGAGTATCTCATCAAGTGGAAGAACTTACCCACTGAAGATTCTACATGGGAGGATGAGAATTTTATACAGAAGCACCCAGAGCTACTCAAGTGTTGAGGACAACACTTTTTTGAAGGAGAGGGGCATGTTAGGTCCCTATATTACTACTATAGTCCCTTATTGTTGTTAGTGTAACCCCCTTATTGTTATTATTGTACCCTTGTAACCCCCATTTTGTTATTATTGTGCCCTTAAATTATTATTGTTAGGTCGGCTAGGATTACATTGTGGCCCACTAGGATTACAATATGGCCCCATGGACTCCTATATATAGAAAGGAGGTTTTGTAAATTGTATCATCCAAGAATTGTTCATTTATGTAATGTATTGGAGGTTGACCCCTCGAAGTGGCTCATTTCTAAGGCGTTGATATCTCTTTTCTTCTATTTTTGGAGTTGGTTTCCCAACACACAACCTTCATTTCAACAAGTAGCGTACCCAGGTTTTGGTCAACAGAATCCTCAAGTGTTTACTTTTCAAAACAACCCCTATCTGGGTTACCAGCAAAAAATTCCTTATGCTGGGGCTCAAAATCCTGTTGCCCAAGCAATTCCAACATACCTTGGCTATGCTCAACTCGACTTAAGTCTAAAATTTCCCTTTGTTGCAACTTTAGAGTTACCAGATTTAAACCGGCTTACCAATGATCCAATCAATTATGCTCCTTGGTGGGCAGTGATACCTCATAAATTACCCTCAGATATTCCTAAGTTTAATGGAAACCCTGGGGAAGAACCGTCAATGCATGTTATGAGTTATCATTTGTGGTGTTCATCTAACTCCCTAAATGATGACTTCATTGAACTACGTCTTTTCCAGCGTACGCTCACTGGTCTGACCGCAAAATGGTACATTTAGTTACCAAGAGCTTCATTTGTTAATTTCACTGCCCTAGTTACTATATTTTTGACCCACTTCCAGTTACCCATATGATATGAAACTGGAATGGAACTCTTGAAAAATTTTAAACAGACTAATGCTACTCACATTTATGATCATACTCATGAGTGGTACCATCGTCATGGTTAAGACATTTGTTCCTGATCAACTCCTTGCTGAGTGGTTCATTAAGTCCCTGTTACCATCTATAACTAAGGATGTGGCTAAGGGTGGTTTCGTCACTTAAGGGCATGTCATTTCTTGTGTCTAGTATTTAGACTTGATTTATACTCAGTTTGGCATGCTCTATGAGAAAATTCCCAATGCGCCACAATATAATTTTACTCTTCCTCCTCCATCTAAGGACTCTCATGTCGGATACGGTATGATCGGTACTACAAGAAAACATCACTCTACTGCATCTTATCCTGTGCCTTCTTCCAAAATTCATGTAGTGTCATCTGACAAGGGAAAAAGTGACAAGCAACCCAGAAGTAAAAAAAAGGGGAAATCAAAGAAAAGAAAACTTCTACCCCGCAGGAATGATCATCTGAACAATCGACTGGAAATTGGAAACCTTGTTACCCTTGCATAATCTGTAATGAGGAACACTTTGTTCGATACTGTCCTCACCGCGCCGAAGTATCAAAATTTGTTAAGACCTCGCATGCATCCGCAGTGTTGACAATCCATTTATGAATTCAGACACAAATTTGGTTGCCACGGATCCAACTTGTAGTTCCCAAGTGCTTATTATGTCTATCACGAAGCCATCGACTGATGTTTTCGTGTCAACATGTAATAAATATTACGGTAGTCAGGCTACCAATTAACCTACTACCTTGACCACGAATTTGTCTATGGAATCGATACCACCAACTGCTATTCCTGAATTGATAATCAAGCCACCAAAGGGAGTCGTTCATAAATAGACATTTAATCCTCGAGCCCAAGATGCTCAAAATTATAATATATTTGAATATTTGGCTAAATCCCCTTCAGTTATTTCAACGCTTGAGGTGCTTCAAAATCCCCCCCCCCCAGAAGCAGGCTTTGTTTTCGGTGATTGGTGGAATGGTTCTGAATGATTCCAATCTTGTAGTCTTTAATCATACGGGCTATGTGCCGCAATTACCAGCAGAATCAACATTCTCCATCCAAGTAAATGTTCTCAATCACCTCGTTCACTGTACTATTATTGATGAGGGAGCATCTACGCGCATTATGTCTCTAAACTATTGGAATTCACTTGGCTCGCCACGCCTATCTCAATCGCCTATGACGTTGAAAGATTTTGACGGATGTACATATAAGACTTGCGATATTATCAATAACCTGTGTGTTGAACTAGGGGAAAAAACAATGAATGTTGAAGTTGAGGTCATTGACGGACCCCTTGATTACAACATTTTACTCAGAAGGCCATGGGTGTATACTATGACTGCAATCGACTCTACATATTTTAGAATGATCGCCTTTCCACATAAAGGTGTCATCAAAGTCATCAATCAACTCTTCTTCTTTGCCTCTAGTTCCCAGGTAACTGGAATCATTCCATTAGTTCACGCACCCCAACTCGCACTTCAGAACATTGGTGTGGGACTCTTAAAGGATTCCACCCTCATGGGAACCTTTGCATTACCGCTGCCTGCGACATCGATAGAAATTGAAAACATAAAGACCAACTACATGATATCTTCCACTCTATCTAGCTTAAGGAAGATTACAGGTAAATTGAATTTGTTACATTGGATGAATTTCTGCTGCCCAACCCAATTGAGTTGGCATAGCAATCAATTTACATGGCTTGGGTGGCGAATCCGAAATCATCGTCGCCGGTCAGTTGGGTTGATATTTCATTAGATTTTGGTACTCCAACTGATCCTTTTGCCTCAACTTTCTTGACAGATGAGAATATTGTGTAATCCATGATGCCAGAAGGAGAACCATGGGAAGATCATCATCATCGCTCCCATCTTTAGGATTACGAAGAAAATAATTTTATTGAACTCTATCACCCATCAATCAAAACATTATTTTTAAATTATTTTCCCATTAATGCAATCGAATCCGAACGAAATTTATCAAATATTGAAGAAACCATTTCTATCGATATTTCAACCAAAACCGGTGTTGTAGAAAACATTCATGTCGGCGTGTCTTTTTCTCCATCATAACTTGAAACATATCGCTCTCTCTTTCGTGAATTTCATGATGTATTTGCTTGGTATTACGAGGAAGTGCTAGGCATAGATACTAGTATCATTGAACACGCCATTAATATGTACCCTGATGTCAAATCGGTATGTCAACGCCTTCGTCTTGTTCATCCAAAGAAGGCTGCTTCCATTAAAGTAGAAGTTGAATTTTTTTTGCGTGTCGGTTTAATTTACCCTGTTCCGCTTACTGAGTGGGTTTCCAACATTGTTCCTGTTATGAAGAAACAAGGGACCATCAAAGTGTGTGTCAATTATCGGGATGTCAATCTTGCCTGTCCAAAAGACAACTATCCTACTCCCTTTATCGAACAGATTATTGACAATTGTGCTGGATACAAAATTTTCGTTTATGGATGGATTTCATGGATACAATCAAATCAATATATGCCCATAGGAACAATATAAGACAACATTCATCTTTCCATGGGGCACATTCGCTTCTTGGAAAGTCTTGTTTGGTTTAAAGAACGTTGGGGAAACTTTTCAGATAGAAATGGATTATGTTTTCAACAACATCAAGCACATTGTTCAACCTTATCTAGACGATTTACCCACACATTCACGAAACCGGACTAATCACCTGATGCATTTGAGAGATATATTTTTACGCTACCGACACCACAAAATACACCTCAATCCACATAAATTTGTGTTTTATGTTGGTTTTGGTCGTTTTCTAGGATTCGTCGTCTGAAAATAAGGAATTCGAATCGACCCACTGAAGGTCCAAGCCATTCTTGATTTGCCTGCACCATCAAATTTTCTTTAGTTACAGAAAATTTAGGGAGAGGCTAACTTCCTAACGAGGTTCATACCCAACTACACTGAAATGGCTAAATGATTTACTCAGCTCTTGAAAAAGGGGATTCCCTTCCTTTGGGATAAGGTTGTGCAAGCGTCTTTTGATGCTGCCAAGGATACACTTCTCTGGGCATCATTAATGTATCCCGCCAATTATCAGAGTGATTATTTCTTATATATCACCGCAGCTGATACGACCATTGCTATTGTATTGGTCCAAGTAGAATATGGGATAGAACATTCGATCTATTATTTGAGTAGAATATGTAGAAAATCTTGCCTTGTCAATTGTTCAATCTGTCCAAAGATTTTTCCACTATATCCTATTTCGGAAGACCATTGTCATTTCAGATTGCAATCCCATGACTTACATCTTGTCACGTCAATTGCTGGGGGGAAAGTATTCAAAATGGATTGTCATTTTCTAGGATTTTTATTTGGATTTCATCAAATTCAATTCAAAGAAGTCTTTAGTTTTGGTTTAGCTTCTCTGTGACCTTCCTTATAATAGTACTACTACTACATCGGAACCATCTATTCCTGATGAGTCTCTGTTTCTGATCGAATCATCTGATCCTTTGTATGGGGATTTTATCATTTATCTCCAGACCCAAAATTTTTGGCCTGATACCTCTCACTCTGACCAGCGACGTATTTGATACCAAGCCAAATATTATTTGATCATTGGCAATACAATTTATCATTGTGGTGTCGATACAATTTTAAGAAGGTGCCTCACTCTTGAGGAGGCCGAAAAGGTTTTAAATGACTATCATATTAGGGCTTGTGGTGGAAAGTTGTCTAGATACGCTACCGCGGAGAAGATACTTCGCGCCAATTACTTTTGGCTTACCATATTTTGCAACTGCATCCTCGCGGTAAGAAGTTGTCATGCGTGCCACATATTTGATCGTAAAATCCTCAAGCCACCAATGCCAATGCATCCTGTTGTCTCTGTGGGACCATTTGAAAAATGGGGCATTGACTTCATGACCTGTAACCCTCGTTCGTCTAGGGGGCATGGTTATATTATTGTTGTAGTAGACTACTTTACCAAGTGGGTTGAAGCGATGCCTACATTTAATAACAAAGGACAAATATTTGCATTTTTTTCTTTAATCATGTCATTTCACGGTTTGGTGTTCCATAGGCTATAGTCACAGATCATGGTTTGAATTTTCACAATCATATGATGAATGAGTTGACTACCAAATTAGGATTGTCCCATGATAGTTCTACTCCTTATTATCCACAATCAAATGGACAAGTTGAGGCTATTAACTATATTATTAAACAAATTCTTCAATGAATGATAGGAGTTCATAAATGAAATTGGAATTTTATCTTGTACTTAGATTTGTGGGCACCAAACCTTAGTGAGAAACACAACTGGATTTACCCCCTTTCAATTGGTGTATGGTCTGGAAGCTATCTTGCCAATCCAATGTGAAATATAGTCGTTAAAACTTGCAATTAACTTGTTGCCTAAAACCTCTTCTGAAGAAGCACATCTTTTTAACCTCATCCATCTTGATGAAACGCGTTGTGAAGCTGAATTGGCCAACGAAGCACATAAGAGACGTATAAAGATGCAATACGACAAGCATGTATAGCCTCACATCTTCTCAGAGGGTGACTTGGTGTTTCTTTATGATCAGGAAGCTGATGTAATAGGTACAGTGAAATTTGAACCATTATGGCATGGCCCCTATATTTTCAAAAGAGTTCTTGCTAAGGGTGCCTACGATTTGGTAGATTACGATGGAATTCCGTTGGCGCAGCCCCATAATGGGTTGTATCTGAAACATTACTATGCTTAAACATGAGTGTAGTGAATTGTTGTATTATATTATATATATGCTATTGATTTGCATTTACTGTCTTAGTTTGTTTTTCTAAAGTTTTCTTGAAGTTATTAATCCACTATACATTTCATCGCAGATGTCTGAATCTTTGGAACCATTCGTTGGGAATGTTGATGGTGCTAGTCATAGTACGCAGAATCTATCCTTTGTAACGTGGGACATTTTTGCTCCGAACGACGAGTTAGTGAGTTTTCAAGGGATTTTTATTGGTCGATCTACAAACAATATCACTGAGTATAGCGCATTGATCGAACTTCTCTCTACTGCCATTTCATTTGGTATTAACCGCATCATCATTATGTTAGACTCACAACTTGTGGTACTACAACTTACAAGTGTTTATACTATCATAAATCCAACATTTCATCGTATGTTCCTAAGAGTTCGACTTTTGGAAAGACATTTTGATTTCATTCAATATCAACACATTTCCAGAAACTTGAACACATTAAATGATTTTTTAGCGAATTATGTTATAAACAAACATTTGCAACACATGTAAAGATACATTCCTATAATTTAATAGGATTGTGCAATAAACATAGGAAAAAACTGAAAACAAATAGATAGATAGTTATAGGTTCTTACAAAATTTGTGCCCAAGGCACATTGGTCATCTGACCTCAAAATGTATGCAACATGTCAAAAATAAACTATTGGTGCTCATGATAACATGCTATTGATCTAGCTATCCTACGTAGTAACCATATCCAATGGTTAGGAACGCCAATAGTATGGTGCTGCAGTCGCATGGGTAACTCTTCAATCCAGAAATCCAGAATCCTTAAGGTCAAACCCTGTTTGTGCTATTGAAGCTCAACAAGAGTCTTAGCCATATCCAAATCCTGAAGGACTGCTCTCCCGATAGCCCTCTCTGCTGGCTCATCCGCTCCCTGCTCTAGTTGTCCCACTGGTCGAACCTGACCTACATCTGTATACATCAAAAATTTAGTTTAGGCTTGGGAATATCCAAATACAAAAACATGTATAAATCTTAGAAAAATAAAAAAACATGGTCAAAACATTCTCACCAATTGCACCCCATTGAGTGCCTTCTGGTAAAGCTATATCTAGATCTCCTCAGAATTCAGTGCCTGCATATGCATAATCATTAATGACGATCATCTGTCGCCTGAACCAGGCAAAGAATGTAGTCAAGAATATGATGGTTGATTGACCAACATGTCTAGCCATCAGTTCTACCCATCTCTACATCCTTGGATCTCTAGGGTTAGATATACCCAACGTCACATGCTTAGGTTGCATCAAAGGACTTTGATCTAAGGAAAAAGAAATGAGGATCGAACCATAGTTGAAATTTTTCTTCCTTCCTCCCTTTTCCTTGCTTAGCTGTTCTTTCATTTGACAGAGTACAACTTCATCCCAGTTTAAAACTATTGGTTCCAAGCACTTATGCATACTGCATGTAAGATATGTTTGCTACGTGTAGTGTAGTAGTACCAGCAAGATTTGTGATCGTGAATAATATGGTTCTCAATGGAAAATATCAAACATCGCAGATGTTTATTTTCCCATCCTTTCTAGGTTCTAACCCTGGATTGCAATACTGAAATATATAATCTCTCACCATCTCTCCTCTGAGAGAAAACCCTGAAAGAGAAATGGGCATGCCTCTCCTTGATAATCTTGTGAGAAAATAGATATCCTCCACTAAAATTGGTACCACTTTTTCCCCAATGTGAAATGCCTCAATCGCTAGATCCCACAAACAAACAAGGAACTCCAATAGTTCCATCTGTTTGCTCATACTTGATAGTATGAAGTACTTCATAAACCCATAGTATTTGAGGGCTCTTACAGTACCCAGATTATTTAGGGAAATCATGTTTTTTTCCTCATGTTCTCTTTCCCTCCATGTAATCGTCATTTTGGTTCGTTGAATCCCTGAAAAACAATCATAATATCCATAAGGACCCATTTCATGCAAAAAAATAGGAAAAATTTGGGCACACTGCAAAGAAAAAAAATGTAAATTGCACCCAACACACCCCTGGTCAAGGGAAAGTGTGTTGCAAGTGCATCTGGCCTTCAATTCCCATGCACTGCAACGCACCTTTCGACATTCAAGGTTGTGTTGCCCTATGTGCAAAATAAATTTACCCCAAGGGGTCCAAATCCCTAAAAAATTGCAATGAAATGAAACATAAATAATATTAAATGAAAGAGGAGTTTTATAGCTCCAACCTCGATTAAACAGTGAAGAAAACCGTCCATAGAATCGATCGCAATAAAAAACTGAAGTTCGAGGGCAAAAACAGGTTCAGAGCTCCAAAATCCAAATGGTAACTTTAAAATGGTAAAAATGAATAGTAAAACTATTTTAATTAGTCATTTTATTATTTGAAAATAATATTTATTACTGTGACTATGGTTTTTTATTCATTTTTTACCATGAAACAGGTATTTTTAATCCATTTGATGTTGTTTTGAACAAGTTTACAGCTGACAGAGCAGACTAGTCGTGCACACTTATCCAAGAATGATTTGACCACAAATCATACTTTTATCCTTATTTTTCAAGCTTTGATAAAAACAAAAAAGGACTAGAAGCGTACTTTTATCTCTTTTTCAAGCTTCGATAAAGGTGAAAAAGGAACCCTTGGAGTACCATGAGGCTTAGAAACATCATCTTCCGGTACCATGAGGCTTTTTACACCATCGACAAGATCCTCGCTTCCGAACCTTTGACTGAAATATTTTTTTTGGCGTTCGACATCAAATCATATATTCACATCTTACAAATGGTACTGTAATACCTTGAGAGCCATTAAAATCAATGGTGGTTCTCTAGCGTTTGTTAACAGTTCACATCATTGGCTTGTAATCAAACGATGTCTTACCATTTTAAACTACAAATCATATTCGCATGGATAGAATTGTACCTGAACGATCGAGTGAACGAGATAAGAAGACCCCAGATCTAGTTTCATCCATCCAAGCTGTGATTTCAGGATTGTTGTACATATCATCTATATGATAACCTTACATATAGATCGTCATCCAAACATGGACCTATATCTGTAGGCCTATCTATATTGGGCAACATTCCAATGTAGAAAACTTTCTACACTATGTACATGTTATTAGATAGTTTATGTGCTAAGCATGGGAATTCCTCCCTCAGAAATTCATGATCAAGATGAAAATATCATGATGTAATGTATTGTAATATTGATGCAGGTCACCACTTCACTTCAGTTCTAGCTCATCACATCGTAAATCATCTCATTGAAATATATGCTTTAGGGGGAAGCTATTATAGGTCAATTTTGGCATCATCCCCCATGTCCTGGTCAAACTGGACATCATCCCCGGGACCAATGAAATAGGGTCTACCATCCTCTTACGTTTCAGTTGCTATATGCCCTAATAGAAGAAAAATTCATTCATGGCTTCTATTGTGAGATTTCGAAGGTTTGAAGTATAAGTTAAATCACCTATTGACTCACCAACAAAAACTATAAAGGGACTAACTGCGTTGCATATGCATGATCCTCCATTTAAGGGTGCACTGCAATGCACTTCCCGACATTCAAGAGTGCGTTGGTCACCTGGGAGCAGAATTCTCAATGTTCCAGGAATATCCACATGGCCAGTGCCTTCTAGAAGAGTGCATATGTGTCAAACTTTGAATCCAAGTGTCCATCTAACACCTTTGAACGTGGGAACATGTCTTGCCTATTCTTGGAAAGTCATTCATTGAGAAACTACCATCAGTTTCCCTATAAATTGAGCACAGATCCTAGTGCTAGGGAAGGAAGAATTTTGGTAAAGAAATGTTGTTGGATTGTCATTTGAGAGAGTGAAAGTAGTGATATGTTGTTGGTGTGATGTTAGATGTGATGAGGTTGGGAAAAAGCTAGAGCTGGTGGCATCAAATCGATCATTGGTTGTAACCTCCCCCTTCTACTCTTTAATAAAGATTGTTGTTCATTTTCCCATATATGCATCTCTTTATGTTTCTATTTCTCATGCAATGGATTCTTGAATGATATATATGTTTCACATCTAATCTATTTGAGTGATTAATATAATTATATATATGTATATTGCAATCTGTTTGCTATTCTCTATTTATGTTTGTAGGAATCGATCTGGCGATCTGAGTTGGATTGAAGGCGACAACAAAAGCGAAAAATGGAGAAGGAGAAGCGCTTGGATTACTTGTAGGTTCTTCTATCATTCTATATATCTTCTTATTTTAGAGAAAGTGATAGTAAAGTCTTTCATCTGTTGTTCTAAGTGCCTAGCACCATACTTAGGGAATTTGATTTATCCGTAGATCACAATTCTGCATAACAATTAGGTTCGCTTGAGACCCACTATCAAATAGTGTGTCAATTTTTGTATGTTTTGACACCAATCTTACATGAAACAATTGTATTCTTGTATCTTCACTTGGAGTGTTACTATGACAATTTGATGAATTATTATTTGTTATGGCTTCTTTTCCCTTTGTGACCATGGCTGCAATTCTAGTCTCATCTCCTGAGTCAGATCCAAGATCCTCTTGTGTGGTAGAAATTGTCTTTTGTTTCCCCTGGTTGTTGAATTTCTTAGGCCTCAATTCTGGATGAAGCTTCCAACAGTGGGCTTCATCATGACCCTCTTTGGAAAAATGTTTACATGTGGTTTTCTCCCCTTCTTTTATAATGGAGGGATTTTTCTTTTGTTTTCCTTTTAAACCCTTTCCTTTTTTACCACCCTCAAATGGTTTCTTTTTACCCTCTTCTTGTGCATTTTCCCCTCTTGCCTCAAGGTGTGTAGCTTACACACGACCTCAGCTAGGCTAGTGGGGTTAAACATGAGGATGGTATGTTTCAGATAACTGTGTAAACCCCCTATATACTTCAGAAAGATATCTTGAGATTTAAAATCAACTCCTAACATAAGATATCTTCTCCTAAATTCTTGAGTATAGTCTTGCATATTATGACCTTTCAATTGTCTAAAGTTTTTTTAGTTCATAATGGATTTTTGCATATAAAATAGAGGGTAAAATTGTCTTTTAATGGCAGCAATAAAATCATACCAAGAAATTGAGATCTTACTGTGTTTTTTAATCTCATCTTGTGTCCTTTCTTCCCACCATACAAGTGTTGCACCCTCCATTCTCAAGAAAACCAATTGAATATTTATGTCATCCTCTTGAAGGTTCTGAATTTTTCAATAAACCTCCAACTAACGAATCCAATTATCCAGCTTCTCTACATTCACTTCACCATTATACATCAGTAGCTCAAATTTAACATCAAGTTTAAGTAAGGGTGATTTTCCAGTTCCTTTTGAAGTATGTGTATGAACAGGTGGAAGGGTTGTGATAGTGGAAGATGATGACGAGGAAGGTGAAGATGGTGGTGGAGTGGATGGTGGTTTATTACCATCTCCATGAACTCCTCCTCCTGGAGACTCCTCTCCTATAGAAGGCTTAGAACTTTCTCCTTGCATCCTTAAATTCCTCTCCTCATAGAGACTCCTCTCCTATAGGAGGCTTAGAACTTTCTCCTTGCATCCTTAAATTCCTCTCCTCATAGAGACTTTTACCATCTTTGTCTTATCAAAAAATTCTTTTTTGAATGCTCTCTCCTCTTCTATCATGGTAGGTTCTCCTTCATGAGACATTCTCACTAAAGACTTAAATTCAACTTGAGGATGTACTAGTGTTCAAGACTTTGGAAACCTTTCCCTTCTTCCTCTTGACCCAACTGCAGGGCTTTCAACTAGCTTCCCTTCTCCTCTTTTGAGTTTTAACCTTGTAAGCATGAAAAAAAATTGCAAACAATTAGATCCATTATTGCACAACAAACCTAAATCTCTAAAACAAAAAATTATCTAATTAAGGTATGTTAGTAATGTTGTGCTAATTCCTCTTTTAGATTTTGAAACAAATGTTTTACATGTGCTTAAGGGTTCAAGTTCTCTTGCAAGTTACTATGTCTCATGAGTGATTTTTATGTTAATTTTATGAATAATTTAACATAAAACAATAATGAATAGAAGCAATAAAAAGTAAAATACATCACCATACAACACATCAATATAGGGTTTTGCTAGAGTTCACCCCTCCTGGGCTACATCTCCTTGGTCCAGCTTCCATGGCTTGGGCCTCTTTATTATGGTCAAATTTGCAAATGATGTGTTTACAATGCTTTTCTGCTCCTGAAACCTACTTCATTGTGTTGAAATTGGCAACAAGAAACAGTGAAGGAGGCCTCCTGAAACATCTTTCCTGATCCTAGTTGGAAAGTGATCACCTAAACTAGGTGGGGACCACACATGTGATTTTTGTCGAAAAATCTATTTTTAGACTATGTCTATTTTTAGACATACGGAGCATGATTCGGGGATTCCAGTTAGAGATTCTTGAAGTATGCAACATGTTGGTAAAAATAGATGAGACTCATATTTTTAGGTCACAGGCTATTTTTAGACTGCCTCTCCTAAAAATATGGAAGTCAAATATTATTTACCCTTAATAATATTTAGACTATAAACAACAGTTTACTCTCTTGGAGGACTTCAGTTCGAGTCATGGAGGTGGCTCATCCGATGAGAATCACGTGGTTCCTAGGGTTTGATGTGTTAATCTTGCATGGTTGACTTCTGGCGGACTCATGTATGTAGTTTTGGTGGAGTTGATTGAGGAGTTAATGGAGGTGGTGTTCTGGTTAACTAGTTGAACTAGCTGTATTTAGTTTAACTGGCTAATACACTAGAGATGAGTTGTGTGAATTAAATATTATTTAATTCACTAATTATTAACTCATTATTCAACTAAAGAACACATCAGCTTAACTCAGTGCATGGACAGTTCAGTGGAGACCAGTGAAAGAGGTAGATGAAAGGGTGAGTATAGCTATCAGTTGGAGGATCAGTTTTGCATGGGATTTGCATAACACTTGGAGGAAATTACCAATGAAAATTGCGCAGTTGAAGCCAGTGAGATTCGAACCTGGATCTCTATTTAGACCAGCCTTGATTGCGCAATAGAGGCAGAGAAGTAGTGGGTGTGTTTTGAACCTGTGACTTGTTCAAAACCAAGCTAGTTTTTGTGCAGCTTTGGGAGATAGTACTGAGTACTTGTGAGGAGTTTGTACTATGTATTTGCTACATGTTCTCTCCATTATAATATAATATAGCTGGGGGTTTTCAGCTATAAGCTTTCCCCATACATACTGTGTTAATGTGTGTGATGATTTGATGTGCTATCACTTCTATTCTTTCCGCATGTGACAATTAATTGTAGAAGAGATTATGTGTTATGCATGCAATTCGAAATTGATGCATGATCAGGTTAATCTCCATTGAATAAGTGATTTATTCAGCTAATTTATACATGGTATCGGAGCAATATTAATTGTCGAGATCTATTACGGTGATTGCAAACTTATTTCCTCGGACAGAGCCTGCATACGGGCCAGATAGCCTCCGGATTCATCTTTCTTTGGAAAGTGAAAGGTCTGGTAAAAGCCCATGTAGTCAATCTCTGATTTGGAAATAATTTGTTCTCAAGTGTAGATCGGAAGTGATTGAGTTATCAGCTGGTGGTGAAATTCGAGTTTGCAGATTTGTGTTCTTGGTGCCGCGGTGAAAATGTCTTTCATCGGGTTGCGACTAGAATATGCCTTGGAAGGCAGTTCGAATTATGTTGCATGGAAGGACCACATGGAGGCTGTATTAGATGATCATGGGCTGTTGGAATTCGTGGAGAAAGAGATTCCAAAGCCTACTTCTAATGATGCTGATGTTGTGGAAGCATGGCGAAAGAAACAAGCAAAGTGTCGAAGGATCCTGTTGGAGGGCGTCAAGGATCATATAGTATCCAGCCTACATGGAAAGGCTTCTCCATATTTGATGTGGAAAGCTTTGACAGATCTATACCAAAGCAAGAGTGACCAAAGGAAGCTGGCGCTCAAAGATAGACTCGGGAACATCAAGATGGAGAAAGGCGATAGCATCACAAAATACCTCACGAAGTTCACTCAGTGCAGAGATGAGCTGGGAAGTGTGGGGGTGACTGTCGAAGATGAGGATATGGTGGACCTGGCTCTCCTTGGTCTTCCGAAGGCTTGGCATGCATATCAAGATAGTGTCAATGGTCGGGAAAAGTTGCCGGGATGGGAAAGACTGTGGTCTGATCTCGTGCAAGAGGAGATCCGGCGAAATACCAGAGATGGTTCTTCGTCAAAGGGAGCTGATGAAGAAGACTGCGCTTTGGCTGCCAAAGCAAGGAAGGGGAAGGGCAAGGAGAAGGCTTCTCAATCCGGTGTGGAAGGGCATAGTGTCCAAAGTGAAGTGTTTTCACTGTCACGATCATGGACATTATGCCACGAATTTCCCAAAGAAGAAGAAGAACAAGCAGGCTGCTGGAGCTGCAGCTGGTGAGGCTCTTTCCTCGCAGTTTGAGCTGGACTTCTCATTGATCGCATGCATGTTGTCTAGTGCATTGGGATCGGGGTGGTATATTGATAGTGGTGCTTCCTTTCACATGACGGGAGATGCAAATCTTTTCAGTGACTTGGTGGAGAAAGGTCTCCAGATGCATGTTGAGTTGGGCGACGGTGGACGATACAATGCGACCGGCATTGGTACCATAACCTTTCAGAGGGAGTCAGGTAAACTTATTCTTTTACAAGATGTATTGCATGTACCAGGTCTAACAAAGAATTTGATCTCAGTCGCAATGTTAGAGGATAAAGGGTATGAAGTTGTCTTTAGAGAAGGAAAAGTTTTCCTTCGGCATAAGGCAACGGGACAAGTCAAGAAGGTTGGGATTATGGCAAAGAATATCTACAGACTTGAAGTAGATGGGATGTCTACGGAGCTTCCTACTGTTGGGAAGCGGAAGGAAGACATGCAATTGAAGCTTGAGAGGGAGCAATTTTTTCATGCTGGCGATAGTGAACCTCGGGATGTGGAGCAGCCACAAGAGGATCATGGAGTGGAAGAGACCACTCATGCAGATAAATTTCGTGCCAGACGGGCAGAGGGAGTGCATGCAGCTATACCACCAGGTATGAGGTGGGGCGACATGCATGAGTAATCCCATGAGGAGATTTCTGGGCAGATTCATGAGATGGTGTGGATCTCATGAATTGAACCTGGCTACGAGGTGCCCACAGCATGGCAGTAGCAAGATCAGTTGGAGTGATGCAGGCAGATCAAAGTGACAGTGTCGGATACTGGAGCGCGGATCAGAGTTGATAGCAAGTGCAAGAGTGCATGGGTGCAAGAGTTCAACAGCGCAGTAGTTCCTGATGACATGTGCAGTTGGCCAAGCAGAAGTCGAAGACTTTGATGATAGATGTTAGATGCATCAAGACTGATTGAGTTGTTTGGAGCCTATTCGCTCAAAGAGTTGCATGGCGTCAGGAGGTTGCACGAATACATGATGTGTCGCATGCAAAGACAGTCCTTTCTTGTGGAGAGGGAGTGTTGAAAATGGCAACAAGAAACAGTGAAGGAGGCCTCCTGAAACATCTTTCCTGATCCTAGTTGGAAAGTGATCACCTAAACTAGGTGGGGACCACACATGTGATTTTTGTCGAAAAGTCTATTTTAGACTATGTCTATTTTTGCATACTTTAGCATATTTAGCATGATTCAAAAGATTCCAAATGGAGATTCTTAAACATGCGATATGTTGGTGTAATATTAAAAACAGATGAGACTCATATTTTTAGGCTGCTGTGCTATTTTTAAATCGGGGCCCTAAAATACAATGTGTCATTATTTACCCTTAATAATATTTAGACTATAAACAGCAGTTTACTCTCTTGGAGCACTTCAGTTCGAGTCATGGAGGTGGCTCATGCAACTGGCAGAGGAATCACGTGGTTCCTAGGGTTTGATGGCATCTTGCATGTTAGACTTCAGTTAGACTCATGTGGCAGAGTTTTGGTGGAGTTGATTGAGGAGTTAATGGAGGTGGTGTTCTGGTTAACTAGTTGAACTAGTTGTATTTAGTTTAACTGGCTAATACACTAGAGATGAGTTGTGTGAATTAAATATTATTTAATTCACTAATTATTAGCTCATTATTCAACTAAAGAACACATCAGTTTAACTCAGTGCATGGACAGTTCAGTGGAGACCAGTGAAAGAGGTAGATGAAAGGGTGAGTACAGCTATCAGTTGTGACATCAGTTGTGCATGAGATTTGCACCACACTTGGAGGAAATTACCAATGACAATTGCGCAGTTGGAGCCAGTGAGATTCGAACTTGGATCTCTATTTATACCAGCCTTGATTGCGCAATAGAGGCAGGGAAATTAGTGGGTGTGTTTTGAACCTGTGACTTGTTCAAAACCAAGCTAGTTTTTGTGTAGCTTTGGGAGATAGTACTGAGTACTTGTGAGGAGTATTGTGCTATGTATTGCTGCATGTTCTCTCCATTATAATATACAGAATAGCTGAGGGGTTTTCAGTTATAAGCTTTCCCCGTACATACTGTTTTAATGTGTGTGATGATTTGATGTGCTATCGCTTCTATTCTTTCCGCATGTGACAATTAATTGTAGAAGAGATTATGTGTTATGCATGCAATTCGAAATTGATGTGTGATCAGGTTAATCTCCATTGAATAAGTGATTTATTCAGCTAATTTCTACACATTGAGTTTAGAACACTAAAAAATTCCTTAGCCTCTTTCTGCTCCCGATTTGGTCAAAAATTGGCTGAGTTATGACTTATCCAAATCTACTCCACAATTTCCTCCCCAAAATTAGCCAACTAGCCCCAAATAGGGCTAACTAGCGATAAATTTAGACAAATCCGCTGGATTTGTCGGAGCTGCCAACTAAACTAGATTATTTTTAATTAACCTGGCTTACTGTTAATTTAAACAAGATTAATGTGGTAATGGCGATGTTCATAACTCTAGTTTTAACATTAATTAAGAAATGATTAAAGCTTAATAAATGTGCTTATGGTTTTAATTATGCGCTTAAGGATAAGCGCCCTCCTGCTCCGTCGGTGGTTGTGGGTAGTGGTTGCATGTATTGAGGGTTGGCCGCCTCTACCCCTGACGACGGCCTTTCCAAAATTTAAATAGATGTGCAATTGTTTATGGGTAAGAACTAATGCACAAGAGAGTTGGTAGAGGCATGCGTTAACTTGGCGAAGGTCTCGGGTTCGACCCCCGCCTAATCCCTTTCGTCCTTCACCAAAATTTTATAATGCCATGAGGGGGAAACATGGTGGCCCTAAGCTGAGCCACTTGCCTCCTCCTCATTGGCCTAAACACAAAAAATGACAACCTGCCAAGTAGCACCAACCAGAATCTGCCACTTGGTAGTCATACATTCGCTAGAGAAATGGTTGACCAACTTGTTGACATGCCCAGTCAAAATTCCACGTCAAGAGTATGGAATGCTGACTGGGCTCCCTGTCTGCAATTTTCTTACCAAATTTTCTGGTTTAGGAAAAAAAACAGAACTTGTTTCTAAAGCCATACAGAGTCCATTTCACGCGAAATGAGTTGCGTCAGATTAAGAACGATGAACACTACGCAGTCATTCAGGTTTCGTGTCATTTTGAGAACTTTTGTTTTTTAGCATAATTTTGAGCACCTGATCAACATATTCAAGAGCTTCGTGAAGGCTCATCCTCTTCATATGTTCATGGTCCTATCCTAGAGCTATTTTCTACTCAAATGGGAGTCATTAATTAATTTTCATTTTTCCTTTTTTTCTTCGAAAATGATTATATATGAGCTTATTTTAATGCTCAATTTTGGCTCTCTCCAGAGTGTTAGGTAAAATTTACTCGAGATAGAGTCAAAGTTTACTAGGGTAAATAGTAGTGGTTTTGGGCACATGGTATAGTGTACTCATGGTATTAATGCCATGGTATTGCATGTGATGGAGCCTAAAAAGGTGGGGAGGACTTCATTGTAATGTAGGCCTGGAGGTGAGCAATGAAGGATCACTTGGCTGTATTTGCCAGGCTTTTGGACAATGGCAATGAAATTTCATTATGTTGGATTTTCCCCTGATAAACAAGTGTGTTTATAGTTCATGATTTTTTGTCGGATTTTTATGTTTATTCTTCTTGGTAAATTGTTTATTATTTCATTAGTAAAATATAACAATTGGTATCAGAGCCATTTTGGATTTAGAGGGACGTTTTCTATTGCCAAGGGTTTGTATTGGTCTAGTGGATGGAGAGAGCGATAAATATGATTGGAGATCTTCTCATTTTTTCTCGTTTGATGATATATGAATTATTTTTTGATGGTATTATTTACTACCCATCAAGGATTCAATATAGCAAGCTTGTTGTCTGTGTGAATAGGTAGATTGAGCAAACATATATTAATATAAGGAATTTGTGTGCCCAGGCCACTGAGATGCTCATGGTTGTAGGTCGGGTTAAATTCTGAAAGACAAGCATAGCTGAAGATATTTTCAAGGCAACAAGGTATGGAAAGCATTATTTCTATGTGATCTTTGAAGTGGAGAAGGCAGATCTACATTCACATTGAAAATCTGGAACATAGACGTGCATATGCTGGTTTTTTTAGTTTTATGGGCATTGCATTTAGAGTTTTTCGTATGTTCTAGTTTAGATCTGCATGTGATGGAGGCAGTTGACTGGGTGAATAAGTTGCAGGAAGTGAGATGTAAGGAAACAAAGGAGAGTTGCAATGGCAATGAATGAGAGCTAAATGGGTGAGGACGACTGCAGACGGTGAGCATCGGTTTCATCTTTCATCCAAGGAGTGGATTGGACGAGCGAATCTAGGTTCTCTTGCTGCAAGAAGGAAGAAATAGAAGTCTCCAGTCACATGGAAGCGAGGAAAATTGGTATGGAAGTTTCATGTTTAGCAGTGTTTCTCTCATCAAACAGGTTATGGAAGGACATTGATTACCTCACTGATTGGAAGTACATCAAGCTAAAACACCTAGATTCGAAAACGCAGGCAAGAGGAAAATGAAATACTCATCCTGTTAGGGCCATGCTGAGGAGAAATAATATGGTTGGTGGTGGAGAAGGGAAGCTGCACCAGGTAGATATTCAGACTGGTTCCAAAGAAATTGGTGCAAGATCAAGAGGCATGGAGATTTCCAGGTTGTTAGGTCGATGATTGATATCTCCAGGAAGGATGAAATTTGAAGGCCGTGAGATAGTAAGATTGTGGATTATTTCGACTGAAAAACGCTAAGATCAATCGTGTTTGTATCGTTTAGGTTAGATTCATACATTTCACTGGAAGAAGTGATAGAGAGTGCAAGAAATCCTTTCTTGCGGGAGTTGCACCTCCTATACTAAAAAATAATTGTGGACTCCTCCTCGATGGTAGAGGAATATAAATTTAAATTATTGTTGGATGACTACGAGCATCAGCTTGTGACTCGATGCATCATCAAGAGCTGTTGAGGGCCACAGGTAGAAATCCTAGCTCAAAGACAATGATTATAGTTATGTTATATATGGAAAAGGCCCTTTTATTAGGCCAGGTTCGAGCCCCATATTTTCATGGCTTGCATAATTAATGGATCCGTTGAGAATGCCACTAATGGTGCTTCACATTTAACAAGCAGTAGATGAGACCATGAGACATACGTTGGTTATGAAACTTTTTTGTGGTATACAAATGAAGATGGGAGAATGGTTATACAAAGAATAGAAACAATGAAACAAAAAAAAATATTATTATATTGGAATAAAACATTTTGCATGTAAATGGGCATACTACTGTAAGACCTGGTATCTAATGCGTACCCCTGGGTAATCACAGGTAAAGTTTGGGTTAGACCTAGGTTGTAGGGGGGATGTCAAGTTAACAACTACCCTGGGTAAAAAATTTGAGGGGAGGAAGGGCTAGAGTGAGTGGGGTTGTCTCAATTTGCAGTTTTTGGTTGTATTTAGTCAAGAAACCCCAAGTCAAGTTTAAGGGGGGAATTGTTAGCTAACTTGACTCAAGATAGAGTCAAAGTTAAATAGGGTAAATAATAGTGGTTTTGGGCACATGGTATAGTGTACTCATGGTATTACTGCCCATGGTATTGCATGTGATGGAGCCTATAAAAGGTCAGGAGGACTTCATTGTAATGTAGGCCTCAAAAGTGTACGGTGAATGTTCACTTGGCCGGATTGGCCAGGGTTTTGGCCAATGGAAAAAAATTTCATTGTGTTGGGTTTTCCCTCGGATTTTGGGTTTTCCATGATAAAAAAGTGTGTTTATAGTTTATGATTTATTGCTGGCTTTTTATGTTTATTCCTCTTTGTAAATCGTTTATTATTTCTACAGTAAAATCTAATAGAGATAGTGTATATGTAAATATTTCTACACATTTTTTGACTTGTTTTTGATCAATTTGTCAAAAAGGTCCTACAAACATGTTTAAAAATTCAATTTATGTTAATGTGTGCAACATATCGATAATATTTCCAATTAACATAAATAACAAAAAATAAAGCCAAATTTGAGTAAACATAAACAAATAACACAATATTTGATTACGGAGTTCGCCAGAACCTCCTTAGCTACCCCTACGGGTTGCTTCTCAATCATCAAACTGCTCTTATTAGGCTTCAAATGTGCACTTACAACAATGACCTAAAAATCAGAGATTCATATGCAGAAAAGGACCGCAGAACCAAAACCAACATGAAAAATCGTGAAATTTGAGTATAAATTTGACCATATTTGGACTAGGTGACCTTTGGACCTCCCAAAAGCCAATCTCCACTTGCAATTCTGCCGAATCTAGAGAAAATATGCCAATTTGGAGCAATTCCGCTAACTCTAATAGAAGTCCGCTAACTCTAGTTGGAACACTCCTGGTTCCTGCAACTCATAAATGTAATTTTGTTCTCTACACATATAAAAGTGCTTGGGCGCAATGGTTAAATAGGCTGATTGAGGGAGAGAAGATTGGAAGTTCAACTCCTCTTAACCCCCTTTTGTGGCACGTATCACATGCTATCCCCCACGGATAAATGATATAGAAATATATATACTAGCAATTGCACCAAGAGGTGCAAAGGAACACCAGAAGGCGGTAGATATGTAAGGGACGTAATTTTATGAAAATAAAAAGTTTGTGACAATATGGAATATTGGATTTTAAACTGTGACTAAAATCTTTCTGTGAAAATGACATCAAAATAGCTTAGGTCGACGCGTTTTGAACCAGATGGAAAATGTGATCAAGTAACCTCTTTAAATAGAAAGTATAGCTCCTACTAGCTGTTTGTAAAATAACGGCTAGTTTGACTCAAATAGTAAAATTTAATTTATTTTATTTTAAAAAGAGTAAACCAAATGATCAAAGTTTATAATCTGAATTTTAAATATTTATATTTATTTTAATAAAAATAATAATTATTAATTTAATATTATTAAATTGTATTTTTATTTTATGTTATTTATTTGTTTGTTTATTTATTTAATCTTTATTTTATTTTATTTCTATTCATTTATTTTTTATTTTTTAAATTTTTTAATTAATTTTTCTTTTATCTATTTATTTATTTATTTCTATTTATTTATTCATATATATATATATATATATATATATATATATATATATATATTTACTTATTTTTTATTTTTATTTTTTGTTTTGTTCCTCAAGGGTTGATAAAACCTTTCCACATATAATAAGACCAAACACATTATTGCAATAATATGCAATTATGATTTTCTTTATGTAGGGTCCACATCCATTTGATGCGCCCTTGATATAAATCGATCACACCATATAAACCTTCGACCTTTTCTTTATGGGGTTCGAATTTTAATTCCCTTCATGGTTAAACCAATGTATAGTGGTTCATAATATGAACTAACATGCTCTAACGCAGGCCCTTATTTAAAAGCCAAAATCACAACATAACATAGAAATTGGCCCACACACTTCAAAGGCATTGCATACTTTGACTTTGGCATTTCATTAACATACCTTCACCTTTTCTTGAGATCCGAAGACTAAACGAATCCAACGTCCTTCGCGCTATCAAATTGCATGAGTTTTAAAATTCAAAACTTGCGCGATGATCTAGCCCAGTGGTTAACGTCTCGTTTGCATCTGACGGTTGAGACATCGTCGGATTAACCTTGGTGATCCGACGAACACAAACACATATCGCGTGGATTAAATGCATGGGTGTTAATTCAAAATAGTTACACGATATAAATGGTATTACGAAACCGCTCAATTACACATGTCCATCGATGTAGTATATCGCGTTATTATTCATGATACCACTTCCCAGTTGCAAAGGAGCGCGAGACCACTGATATTGGTCTTCAAAACCACCTTGATAGTTCCTTCAAACTCACAATACGGGATGGAGTCTGAGTTCGACCCTACTCTACGCATGGAGGAGATCCGTGAAACTCGCATTATAGAGATCGATCTCTCAAGTGATTCCCTTAACATGTAGTTATACCATTAGAAATTATTTATTTCGATCGAAATTCCTGTATTTATATTTACACTACTTTTGGGGATAATTGATTCCATGATTTATCTATGTAGGTTTTAGAAGGGAAGATCTGAGAGTGCAGGTTAATAACCGTGGGAATCTTGCCATCAACGAAGAACGTGATGCGAAGGAAATGGAGGAAATGACTAAAATGGGAGGGAAATCAGAGAAAATGCAGAGAGGAGGACATAGGTTCAGAAAATTTATCAACGTCCCTCATAATTTGAACTTCGATGGTATCACTGCCAAGTTTGGGAATGGAAGGTTGCATGTCTCGTTGCCTTTGGTTCATGTCTCTGAGCAACAGAGTCAAGAGACGCTTCCTGATAGTGGAAAAGAAAACCAACCGCTACAGTCGAACGTCGACAGATCGAGTCCCACAGGGAAATGAGATTTGAGGAAGGAGAGCGCCACAGCTGCATAGGAGGATCATAGCACAAAACATCCAGAGGTGATTCGACAAGGTGAAGATAAAGAAAAGCCCACTGTAGCTACGGAAAAATCAAACGAATTGCTACAAGAAAAAAATGCAAAAGCGCCTAAGCAGGTTGAAGAGTCGGCTAGAGAGCCACCGATATCAACTCATGCACAGGCAGTATCTGAAGTGATAGCCTCTGCGCACCGAAATGAATCTATACAATTGAAATCGAATTCAGACGTCAAAAGGAAGCTGCAAGAAGATGAGGGACATAAGTCGGGAATACCTCCAGAGTGCAGACATCCTCTACATGAAAAGAAAGAAAAGGGCGGTAGTGCGGGTGATGGAAAACCAACAGAAAGAGATCATCATATTATTGAGAAGGAAGAAAATGGCGATAGTGTTGGACATGTTGGCAGTTTTCCGCACCATTTCTCACCATTGTGAGGCTCCTCTCGTTACCTTCCTCCCTCCACTGCACACCCCTCCACCCCAATACACTCGACAACCTGGTGCTCACTGGCAAGCCCAGTCTCCTACCCCATTTACCATCCACACCCAGTGTGGAAACACAATCATTTGTTTTGCATGAGTGTTGACAAAATATACGCCGATCCCCGGCAAGATCCCGCTTCCTGCCTTCCAGTTTTCCTTCCCAGTCGCTACCGTTTGCCGTTCTATTTACGAGTCGTCAAATTTTTATTTGAATGAAGGGTGATAAGAAAATTATTTGATTGGGTGGGATGAACAGTGTTTGCTCAGCCCACTCCAACAAAGGAAAAGCCTCCGGCGTAATTATATCAAGGTTTTAAAACCCCACGTATAAACCTTATCGTGGCACCATGCGAAGGTATAGATCATATCTTATCACCACACATAAATCTTATCCATAAAACTTATCACCACGCAATATTTATTGTGCTATTTATCACATATCATATGTATGGTGGTAGGGGTGGCGGAGCCGCAAACTATGGCGGGCTCTGTCCCTCATTTAATTTGCCAACCATTTAATGGGCTCTGTCCCTCATTTATAATAACTATACCACAACTTCATACACCCTTTTAAGCATGAAGAGTTTGCCGGATTTGTTGGTTAGACGGATTACGTGAAGTCGTTGTCAGATTTGGAGGTCAAGGGTTCGATTCCCTTAGAGACTTTGAGCCATGTTGTCCATTGTGTCACTGCAAACTCATGGGTTATGTGGCGCCATGTGGCCCTTTTTTCTTTGCAAAAACTAGACAAACTTTGATGGAACATAGAATTCATATACGATCTCCATTTGACATGTTGTTCACGGCATTGGGTGCATATACTCGAACACTTGAACATCATACCATGTGCAAATGCATTTGTTCTTTGCAAAAACTAGACAAACTTTGATGGCATAGAATTCACATACGATGTCCATTTGACATGTTGTTCGCGGCATTGGGTGCGTATAGTCGAACACTTGAACATCGTACCATGTGACTTTGAGCCATGTTGTCCATTGTGTCACTGCAAACTCTTGGGTTATGTAGCGCCATGTGGCCCTTTTTTCTTTGCAAAAACTAGACAAACTTTGACGGAGCATAGAATTCACATACGATCTCCATTTGACATGTTGTTCATGGCATTGTGTGTGTATAGTCAAACACTTGAACATCGTACCATGTGCCAATGCATTTGTTCTTTGCAAAAACTAGACAAACTTTGACGACATAGAATTCACATACGATTTCCATTTGACATGTTGTTTGCGGCATTGGGTGCGTATAGTTGAACACTTGAACATCGTACCATGTGTCGATGCATTTGTTCTTTGCAAAAACTAGACAAACTTTGACGGAGCATAGAATTCACATACAATGTCCATTTGACATGTTGTTCGCGGCATTGGGTGCGTATAGTCGAACACTTGAACATTGTACCATGTGCTGATGCATTTGAAGCCTTTTGAAGACGATAATTTGCATTGATCCACCTGGATCAAATTTCCTAAACCATCATTGATTTATTATTTCTTTTTTATCTCTCAAACCACATTGTTCAAAAACGGTCTTGTCAATACTTATATTTCACCATTTTTTGAGATGATGTGCACACACACTTAGTGTGTTTACGTAACTTATTTTTTATTATTTTAAAATAAAAATTACTATTTTTTCTAAGGGAATTTTTTTTATATCGATAGTGTTTTGAAATATATTATTTTCAAAGTTGAATTGAAAATTAATTTATTTTGAATTTATATTAATTGAAAAATATAAATTTTATCATTTTGATTTCAAATTATCATTTTTAATTTAAAAAAAAACTATAAAACTATCTCTCTATTGTTTTTATATAATACTTATATGATGTTAATTGAGTTTAGCTTAGGTAGTTGGGTGGAATACTTGTTATCTTCCCCATCGAGATTCAACTCTGAAAGTTGACACGTTGACGCTTTGGAATAGAGTAACTACTTTGCACTCTTATGTGAGTCTATATTAATAGCCGACCCAATTCCAACATCCCCTCTCTTGCCTTTGGGCTAAGAGGGAGGTTGATGCAATTTTTCTTTCATAGGAAGTACGCAAGGTCCAAAATTTTTAGTATGGAAAAAATAACACTTATATGATAACTAATGTAATATATATCTATCAGGGCTCATAATTTAAAAATTTTGTAATTTAAATTTTTTCAATAGGTTCAAAATAATAAAAAGAGAAATTGACATTTTTCCTAAAATCTAATAATAATTATTTTGAATTGATATAATTGCATATAATAATAATTAAATTGCAAAATTGAGTCGTAGTGTGTTAAAACCTTTCCTACAATAAAAACAATAATTTCAACAATCCAAAATTACATTTTCAATAAAGACAAAATGAAGGGAAAAAAATTATTCAAGACAAATATTTTTAAAACTTGAGTTTAATTTGTTTAATCTGAAGAATTCAAGTTCTCAAGGGGTTTTTTAAGGTGTTGAATCCATTTATGCATTCAAAATTTTATTTAAACAACAAAAAAATGCATTCTTGCTAGAAATTGTATGGTCGAATTCTAGTGAAAACAAATATTTTGTCTATAAGTTAGACTATGTGGAAGAGGAAGATGGCTCATGAAGAATGTAAGTAGATGTTAATTGCATTATTTATATTTTCTTTTCATAAACTTAGTGCTACTATGTTTATATTGCATGTGTATATATATACAAGAAAACAAACAAGATTGGATGGTACCACAAGTTTTTCATGATACTCATTGACTAATAATGGTATGTATATGACCATGTTTTCTCTCTCTGCCTTGAATGGGGCGAGGATACAAAAGGGAATAGTGCCCCACATTTTATTAGTCCTTTCCTCGCTAGGGACTATAGCATTTTCCTTATCATCAAAGTGCATTGACCTCCAATTATTTTGCTGATTTTTTGCATTTTTAACCAAAGTTTCAAGAAAATGTTGAATATTCTTATTCTTTTTGATGGGACATAAGTCCCCTAGTGGAGGAAATTTTATTTTTAGTGTTTTTGTGTTCTTGAAAATTTATTTTAAAATATATATATATAAAAAAAAAAACTAATTTTGTGAGTGCCCATTTCTTCAGTGAGTGCCGATATTGTTATGCCACTACTCTACCTAATGATGTCAAAATTGATATTATTGCAGGTCCTTTACATAGGGTGGCAAGGGGAAGCTTAACAAATATCCATAAATTTGATACATTCTGTGGAGTGTGGAGGTACAGAGGAAGAAGAATATTTCACCTAACAAACTGAGAACCATAATTGTTGCAACCTGTTTCATTGTGCAAAGGAAGATTATCTCTATTTTAATTTGAAGAATTTCATTATGTAGAGATTTCTTGAACTTTCAATGAAAAATTTCATTGTGCAGGGGAAGCTTCCTCCACACAATGAAACCTTTCATTAAAAAACTATAATCCTAAAAATCATAAATTTAAATTAAATTAAATTGACTTTATGACCAAATAAAGTGGATTTAATAACAAATTCTATCCTCCCCACAATGAAAATTTTCATTTAAAAACTACAAACCTAAAAATCATAAATATAAAA
Source organism: Pinus albicaulis (assembly GCA_034641835.2). Classification (NCBI taxonomy): domain Eukaryota; kingdom Viridiplantae; phylum Streptophyta; class Pinopsida; order Pinales; family Pinaceae; genus Pinus; species Pinus albicaulis. The sequence goes on from CM076582.1 coordinate 289,988,993, forward strand.
TAAATTAATTTAGCATATTGTAAAGATTTTTTTTATTAATTTCTAAAAACAATTAATATTAATATGAAAGAAAATGCAGTGTCATTTATGAATGCATGTAGGGAAGTGAGGGTTGCAAGGATCAATATTTCATTGTGCGAAGCTCCGATCAATGTAGGGATGCGAGGGTTGCAAGGATCAATGTTTCATTGTGTGAAGCTTACCATGAAAGCTTCCATTGTGTCATTGTGTATAGGAAGTTTCCTCCCCACAATGAAAGCTTTGCACAAGGAAAGCTACGATTAAAAAAATATAAACCTAAAAATAATAAATATAAATTAAATTAATTTAACTTTATGATCAAATCAAGTTTATATAATAATAAAATTTATCCTCGATGCACTGAAGACTTTCATTAAAAAACTATAAACCTAAAAATCATAAATATAATTAGATTAATTTAACTTTATGACCAAATCAAATTTATTTTAATAATGAATTTTATCAATTACTAAAAACAATGTCATAGGTATAATATGAGTACCCAAGGGTTTTTCATGCCGTTGAATCTATTTATGCATTCGAAAATGCATTTTAAACAACAAAATAACATATTTTTTCTTGAAATTGTTTTGGTGAAAAATTTATTCCGTCTATAAGTTAGACTATGGCAAACAAAATTAATATTATTATGAAAGAAAAATAGATGTCATTTATGAATGCATGCAGGGAAGCCACAATTGCAGGGATCAATGTTTCATTGTGTGGAGATTTCATTGTGCAAAGGAATTAGTGTTTCATTGTGTAGAGGAAGCTTCCTCCTTACAGTGAAAGATGTAGAGGAAGCTTCCTCCACACAATGAAAGCTTCACACAAAAAAATTTCCACAGAATGAAACATTGAGGAGATTTTTTGTGTGGAGATTTCATTGTGCAGAGGAAGCTTCCTCCAAACAGTGAAAGCTCCACAGAAGGAAAGCTCTGCTTAAAAAGGTATAAACCTAAAAAACATAATATAAATTAAATTAAATTAACTATATGACCAAATTAAATTTATTTAATAATAAATTTTATCGTCCACACAATGAAAGCTTTCATTAAAAACTATAAACCTAAAAATCATAAATATATATTAAATTAATTTAATATGCAGTGCCATTTATGAATGCATGCAAAGAAGCCAGAGCTCAATGGATCAATGCTTCTTTTTGCAAAGTTTCTTTATGTGGAGCTTTCATTGTGTTGATCTTACAATGAAAACATTCGTTGTGCAGAAGAAGCTTAGTCTGCACAATAAGGAGAGCTCCACTTAAACTACAAATCTAAATATCATAAATATAAATTAAATTAATTTAACTTTATGACTAAATAAAATTTATCATGTGCTAAAAAATAATATTGTTATAAAAGAAAATTCACTTTCATTTATTAATGCATGCAAGGAAGCCATAATTGCAGGGATTAATTTTTCATTGTGCAAAGTTTCCTTGTGTGTAGCTTTTATTGTACCAAGCTTACAATGAAAGTTTTTATTGTGCAAAGGTAGCTTCCTTCACACAGTTAAAGTTTGACACAATGAAACATTGACTATGACCAAAATAAATTTATTTAATAGTAAATTGTATCCTATGCACAACAAAACCTTCATTAAAAAAGTATAAACATAAAAATCATAAATATGAATTAATTTAATGTAACTTTATGAAGGAATGAAATTTATTTAATAATAAATTTTATCAATTGATAAAAACAATTAATATTATTATGAAATAAAATTCAATATCATTTATGAATGCATGCAAGGAATCCAAAATTGCAAGGATCAATGTTTCATTGTGCAGAAAGCTTCCTTCACATAATGAAACCTCTCCTTATAAAACTATAAACCTAAAAATAATAAATATAAATATAAATTAATTTAACTTTATGGCCAAATAATTTTTATTTAATAATAAAGTTGATCTTCCTCACATTTAAAAAGATTTCATTAAAAAACTACAAATTTATAAATCCTAAATATAAATTAAATAAATTTAACTTTATGACCAAATCAAATTGATTTAATAATAAAATTTACCAATTGGTAAAAACAATTAATATTATTATGAAAACAAATTGAGTGTCATTTATGAATGCATATAGGGAAGTCATAGTTGCAGGGATCAATGTTTCATTGTGTGGAGTTTCTTTGTGCAAATCTTTCATTGTGTGGAACTTACAATGAAAGCTCAGCATAATGAAACATTGAATATGACCAAATCAAATTTATTTAATATAAATTTTATACTCTACGAAAGCTTTCATTAAAAAACGATAAACCTAAAAATCATAAATAAAATTAAATTAATTTAACTTTATGACTAAATCAAATTTATTTAATAATAAATTTTATCAATTGAAAAAAACAATTAATATTATTATGAAAACAAATTTAGTGTCATTTATGAATGCACATAGGAAAGCTAGAGTTACATGGATCAATGTTTCATTGTGCAAAGCTTCCTTGTGTGGAGCTTACAATGAAAGTTTTCATTGTGCAAAGGAAGCTTCCTTGACATAGTGAAAGCTCTACACAAGGAAAACTCCGCTTAATAAACTATAAACCTAAAATCAAAAATATAAATTAAGTTAATTTAACTTTGTGACCAAATCAAATTTATTTAATAAAAAAATAATCTTTTGCACAATGACATCTTTCATTAAAAAACTATAAACCTAAAAATCATAAATATAAATAAAATTAATTTAACTTTATGACCACATCAAATTTATTTAATAATAAATTTTATCAATTGGTAAAAACAATTAATATTATTATGAAAGCAAATTTAGTCTTATTTATGAATGCATGTAGGAAATCCAGAGTTGGAGGGATCAATGTTTCATTGTGTGAAACTTACAATGAAAAATTTCATTGTGCAAAGTAAGCTTTTCCTAGACAAAATGAAAGCTCCTCACAAGGAAATATTTTCTCAATGAAACAATTACTCTCACCAAATCAAATTTATTCAATAATAAATTATATTGATTTCTAAAATCTACAGGGACTTATAATACAACAAATTATTTTGTTGAAGTTGAAAGTAAAATCTCATAATACACTAAACTATAGGTTTTATTTTTCAAAGGGTCATGAAAAAATCCATATTTCATTTTGAAAAAGTCAATGCTAAGTTAGTTTTTGTAATTAGTTTAGTTATACACATTTACATTTTATGTTCTTAATGCAAAGAAGAATTTAAAGAATTCGTGCTAGACTCTATATACACATATTCAATATACACCATATAAAATGCTATCAAAAGTTTTAAATAGTTATTAATAATTAGATATTTAAGTTTTCAAACTGCATGTGGAGAATGCACATTGTTTTTATGATCATAGTCATTTAATGAATGAATGCAACGAAGCGAGAGTTGCAGGGATCAATGTTTCATTGTGTGGAGTTTTCTTGTGCAGAGCTTACAATGAAAGCTTTCATCGTGACGAAGAAATTTCCTACACAGTGAAAGCTATGCACGATGACACATTTACTATGACCAAACCTATTTAACTTTAACTTTATGATGAAATCAAATTGATTAGTAATACATTTTATCAATTTTTAAGAGAAAATGTGAATTGAAAATGATTTACATTGCGATATGTCAATGTGTGGGGTGCATAGGTGCGAAGGAAGCTTTCATTGTACGGAGATAAGGGAGTATGGAAAAGCACTTTGCACAATAAAAACTTGAATCCACCTCTGCACTCTGTAATAATGGCACATTGTAGAAATGAAAGCATTTTAAATAATGAGAAAATATGGACCCTGTAGAAAGAAGCATGACTTTAATCAATTAATTAACGGTAAAGGAAGAGAGTATATTGCTTTGAAACTATTACCCTTGTTATTTAAAGAAAAAAAGTAGTTGTTAAAATTAGCCCTAATTTTTGTATTAGGGTTCATACCATTGTGAAAGTTGCATATGGTAAATCAAACAATGTTTATCCATTATTGATGATGAGTGAATAGTTTTATTCATACTAACAAGCTTTTAAATCCTTTAAGATTTATAAATATCACAAATCAATGGGACACATGCTGAATATTGATTCATTTTTATTGTTTAAGCATTTATATTTGATGAGATTATTATAAATGTGAATGATATGTAATATACTATTATAAAATTGAATTTTAATATGCTTATACATTTAATAAAATTTAAACAAAAGTTTAATAATTCCAATGTAAGTTTCTAATTGTAGGAAAGGATGAAGATCTTAGTGAAGGTCCAATGAAGTGGCTAGGATGATTCATAGGTGAGGTTATGTAAGAATCACATGCATGTTTGAAGTTATTAAGCCAAAGTTGAATGTTTATGTAGAAAGTTATGATTGAAATTGTTCCATTGGTGATTGGGTGCTAGAGTCACCATCATTCATTCATTTTGAGAAGAAGGGTAGCTTTCCTAAACTCTAGCCACCACATATTTCAAAATCCATGGATTAGATTATTGTCACCCAAGCTAGGTGCTTTTAGGGATGTAAGTTTCTAGATTTTGTGTTGTCTTTAAAATGGTTAATTATCAATTGAGGTTCTCATATTTAGTATGGTCATGTTTATCAAACATGAGGAGGAATCATATGCTTCCATTCTCAGATATTCATAATATGTAAAAGAGAAAAATTCCCTAGGAAGACTATCTAAATGAGAAGAAGACATTTATAAGTTCAAAATATTGACTTGAGAGCCTAAAAAAAATACAATTTCTTATAAGATCAAGCTTTAGTTATTTGTAGTAATTCCTTGTGTAGTTTGAGCATGGGCCATAAGAAAATGGAATATTTCTTTTCAAGTTATTTATTGTGGGAATGGTTTCATACCTAAGGGGAGAGAGATCATATTTTCATATGAGGCCCGTTTCATGGGTACCAAGATAATGTTTCTTTCCCACCAGACCATTGATTTTGATCCAAAATATGGGAATCTTTGTTTCCCTTGTATCAATCAAGTTTTCACATATCATAATTTTTTTGGATAAGTTCACTCTCAAAACTATTTAAGACAAGCTAAGGTTTTTCCTCCATCAAGAAAAGATCAAATTAGAATATATACATGTGCTAGAATTTGTGTAGAAGTGGACTTCTTAAAGGGTCTCCTAGAGGCAATTCAACTCACATGGAAGGTTTGAGTCATATTAAAGCCCTCAACTATGAACACATTCTATTCAAGTGTAATACATTCCATCAATACAAACATTTTGGAAAGAGTTTCCCAAACACACTAAAATCATGGTCTCCTTCAAACTTTGAAGTAAGTTCCACCTCTCAGAATAATAAAGACAAAGAAACATTCAAACCAACACCTAAAAGGTGCAAGAATCATTATCCCAATCTATCTAATCTAAGAAAGAAACCTTAATAAGGATAATCCAATACCATTAACAATAGATGTGAAATTATTGAATATCAAGAAGAAGATAAATAAAATCGAAAAACACATCTTGATCCATATAATGGGCCAATTGAAAAATATCATGAGGAATTGAGAACATAATTCGAAATAGTAAGGATGGTACCATATTTGGGGTAAGTTGAAAAACTCAATGAGATAAGGAGCCAAAGAATAGGAGTCAAAAGAAGAAAATGAGATTAAGGAGTGCTACCACACAATCTACCACCTAATAATGTAAATTCCAATGCATCTAGGTGAAATGATTTTGGAACTAAGGGGTTTTCCATTTCCACCTTACCAAATCTTGTATGCACTTTATATTAGGGTAAATGGAATCCTAACCAATGATGGATTCCCTATGGACTAATAGGTTCAATTTATTGAGTATGGAATGGGAGTAAATTGAGCTTAGCAATAGGGTAACAAATGGGAAATGAAAAGATAAAATGATAGGGGAGTTACGGATAAAGAGAGAGACTAGTTCCTTTATTATTTGGGTAATATTAGAGTCATGTAATAGTTCAAGAGGGTAAATCGAAGACTATAAGCGGCCAATTGGAATTCCATACATCCACCTTGATTAGGTTCTAAAATGAACTAAGGGAGAACAAAAAATTAATTAATATGAATTACTTAAGCCTTGAATTTGGTTGTTTGATTTACAAATGAAATGATGGAGTCTATCTATTAAAGATCTAATATTCAAGAAAAATTTCAAGACAAATATGTATTCAAAATATGTACCCAGATCATTGTTATACATTAGGAGTTACATTATGATTTCTTCCATCTTTAATATCATCTAGAGACTCCTGAACCAAAATTATCCTTTGAAGAGGAATACATCTGATACTAAGCATATACGGGTGTTTGGAGGTTAATACCTTCCAATAGAGCCCCAAAATTAAATAAAAATGGTAGTACATATGGTCTACTTCAAAATATGATCCTTGATTACAACATATTTCCTCGCATCCACTAAATCATTAAGGTCTGGACGCTAAACATAAGAGTTGTTGGAACTGGCTAAATATTTCATATTTAAGACCTAAATATTGACCATAGATCTCAATCTAGTCTCCTGGAGTAGGAGACTATGGGGTTTTCATTTTTGAACTAATGATTTAACCTATGAAATTATTTTATCTGACAAAAACCCCCTACAATTCTAGGAGATTAGTTTCATCACTTGATATTTGTTGGCTTGAGGGATCCTAACCGAGGTTAGGATTTATTGCGCTTCCAACAAAACCTCCATCTACTGGCCCTTTCGATAATGACTTGCTTGCGCAAATCAAAGTCTTGCCCGAAGTAGTATGGGGGGGTGATGGAACCAGGTTTCCACACCCTAAGGAAGAATTTGATGTAGTGGCCCTAAATAAAATTATAACAAAACTATCACAGATCATATACAAACATGCGCATCAACAGATTAAAAATAGATCAACAGACTGACCCTTCATCACAGATTATCCTAGCATGAAATATATATGTAGCTGCACACAGTAAACATATATACTTTAAGCAGATCTATTCATCAACAATGTACTTCACGCATAATATACTTCATCCATTATGCAGATGCATTTAATAATAAAGAGAAGTAAAGATGCAATACATAACATATTCCGATCTCAAGAAAATAACATATACATAACACATCAATCACATAATAGACTCAAGTTTTCCAAAACAATCTTCTATATTAATAGATCCAGAAGTTCAATACATTCAGTTCTTCAATTCTAATTACCCTTTCGCGCACACAACCAATGGAGTCTGCACACAGGCAGGACTTAGGTCTCCGTGCACACAGCTAGCAGGAGCTGCTCTACCCAAAAACCTAGACTTAGATCAAAATCAAACAAAAAATTCATTAGTGATCATTACATTATTATATCTACTTGACTCAATATCTCTATATTTATACTAACTTAGCGCACATATACCATGGTCTCAAACCATGGTTTGAGACTCATAGTTTTCCCTTAAAACCCATTTACATTGAATAGGGACTTTGACCGGCCCCAAATCCCCTTTGAATCTTCCGTGCATTGTGCACAATAAAATATATAAAAAAATTTACCAAAATTGATGCCAGGGGACCCCGCTCCATACTGTAGGTATGTAGGTGTCCCACTTGGTCCAAATGCACTCTTTAGCGGGTTTGGTCCTCCAACATGCAAATAATCATTAAAAACAGGACATTGATCCTTATGATGCTCAGAAGATTTACATCGTATGCACCATATATATGTGCAAACATCCATTCCCTAACTTTGTGCAGATTCTTAATTTCCAAATGCATCACTTCTAACTGACTTTGAATCTGTTGAGTTCTGATCATAGTGGCTACCAACAGAGCTTGTAGTTTCATTGCAATTTCTACGGCCTCAACTTGCGTATAAATATTTTGTTTTCTCAAGTGGTGGAGTAAATGTGGGAGAAGCATAGTAATAAACCATTCCTTGTGTTGGGTATTATCGATAGTGAATCCACCGTCTCTGATAGTGCACTTAAACCTCTGATCCGCATCCCATATAGATTCATTCAACTTCTGGTGAATATTTTTCAAATCCGTGACACATTGCACGTATGATATTGGCTTATTGAATTGTTGTTTCAGAGCAGCCTCGGATCATTCATAGTTGCATTAGGGTTCTTTGATACATATCTTATATACTAATCCAGCACGCGGTCTTGGAAAGCAGTGGCTAACTGCGATTTCTTAACATTGTCATATTAACCTGTTGTGCTCTCTATATAACATCAATGAAAAACCAAAAATGTTATGTATCTTCATTCCAAATACCTCTAAAAGTAGGAAAATTCATAGATGCGACCATATTTGTGCCTGGGGGAGGTGGAGGTGGAGGTGGATGTGGAGCGGATGACTTGTGAGATGAGTGTGGAAATGGAGTGGATGGGATCTGAACTATGGTTAATGCGTCCTGATTATTCTAATCTTGCAAGACTTCCTCTTCTTTAGAGTGCGTAGATTCACTAAAGCTACTAGTCTCTAATTCTTCGACACTATCAGATCTTCCCTTAAGAGGACTGTAAATAAACCCTTCTTCTATATCTTCTTGGTAAGTCCTTCCACTACGCGCAGTCCGGCCTCTTTGGGACATTCACTGATATGATCACATAGAGAACCCTGTTCACATAATAGCATCTTAATCCACAATTTCAAAGAGCACAAGAACTTACCTCTGGGACCCTTGAATAATATTCTTTCCACGTCAGAATAAGACACAAACTGTTCAATAGAAAACTCAGTTAAAAATCCTCCCAAAACACGATCGATCCAATGATCTATCACACAGGTAATCATATTGTTGGTCTTTTCTAACTGTTGTACCAATTCTAGAGTCCACTAAGTGATTGTGTCATCCTTTGTGCACGTATTAAATTCAGTCAATCGAGACAATCACTCATGCATCTCAGTCGTAAGGAAGCAAAGAATATCTTGTGCACTTTTGTATAAATACAATTTTGAACCCAATATTCAGCAGATAATTTAGATCTTCTATTCTCTTGGATCATGAATTCAAGGATATTTCTATCCAGCCAATATTGTAATTCATTCTATGTAGGATGCCAATAAATCAATTCTCCCTCAAAATGATCCCGATCCTAGCAACAGAACCATTTGTTGGCTTGAGGGGTCCTGACCCAAGTTCATATTCATTATGCAACCAACAAACCCTCCTACTACTTCCCCTTTCAGAAATGGCCTAATTTCATTGATCAAAGTCTCACCCGAAGCAGTATGGGGAGTGCTGGAACCTAGGTTTCCACACGTGCACATCAACAGATGAACAATAGATCAACAGATCGACCCTTCATCCTAGATTATCCCGACATGAACTGTACATGTAGTTGTGCACAATAAACAACAAAAATTTAAGTAGATCTATTCATCAACAATGTATTTCACACATAATATACTTCATCCATTTTGCAGATGCATTTAATCATAAACAAAAGTAAAGATGCAATACATAACAGATTTTGATCTCAAGAAAATAACAGATACATAACACATCAATCGCATAATAGACTCAAGTTTTCCAAAACAATATTCTATATTAAGACATCCAGCAGTTCAATACATTCAGTTCTTCAATACCAATTACCCTTCCACTCACACAGCCAGTGGAGTTCGCACACAACCAAGACTTAGGTCTCCACGCACATAGCCAACAGGAGTCTCTTTACCCAAAAACCCAGACTTAGATCAAAATCTTACAAAACATTCATAAGTGATAATTCAATTAATTTATCTACTCGAATCGATCTATCTATATTTATACTAACTTAGAGCGTAGATACCATGGTCTTAAACCATGGTTTGAGACTCATAATTTTCCCTTAAAACCAATTTACATTGAATAGGGACTTTGACCTACCCCAAATCCCCTTTGAATCTTTCGTGCAGCGCGCACAACAAAATGTATACAAACTTTACGAAAATTGACCCCATGGGACCCCGTTCCAACAATATTACATTTTTTAGCCCCTTGATTAGGGCTATAATTTTCTCCTTTCCTTGTATTTTATCTCCCTATGATATTTTTTTCCAAAATACCTTGTTTTCCTAATTCTTTCTCCTTTTCAACTTTTTCGATTCAAACCTCTTTATTCATTTTTCTTCCCACCTTACGATGAATTCAATCTTGTTCCTTCTCTTTTTCTGTCTCTGATTTTTCATCAACTAAACTGGCAAGGGAGGAGCTAGCTCGAACTACCCTAGGAGAGTGGAACTTGCTCTACTTTGAGGAAGAGTTAGTCCTCACCTATCACATGGATAACATAATCCTCAAGGGTCAAAATCCCATCCTCGAGAAGACTAGGAAGGGCTTTGGATTCCTTCTCAGAAGAGGGAGATATGTTGCTTGAGCGAATATTACCTTTCTCTTCAACTAGGTTGAGTGCTTTGAAACTATTGCTATTAGCCTTCGTTGTAGTCTAATTTCTAATACCCTCTCCTGGAACTTATTTCGCTAGAGAGGTTGGGACATTTCATTTGTTCCTTATTATATCACTCTATCTTGGCTAGTTATTAGTCTATTTGGATGGTCCTCTTAACCTTTTCAGTTATTTCCATTGATCCCCTTCTTCCACTTGATTATGTTGCTCCTTAATATTATTTTTGTAGCTTCTAGAAAAGTTTCCATACTCATGAGGTACCTTGCACATAAATGGAAGATTGCCATAATCCACCTCTTGGATATCAGACCAGTTATCCAAGTTAATACTTATTGTCTCCGAAAGCCCTTTTTCTAGATCTAATTCCACGTAGATCATATAATAAGAAAACAAACCCTCTTATGGGTTTGCACAATCAATATAATTAGCCTCAATGTTTCCAATACTTTCTTATGAAATAATTTAAATGTTATAAATTTTAAAAATTATTTCTAATTTGTAGTGAAAATATACCTTAGTTGAATGAAACATTCTCGGTATCTTTGAAATTCATTTAAGTCATTCATATGTTTTTGGGATTTTGGGAAGGGGGATCAAATGTCTTCAAGAGCTTGTGAATGGGAATCAAACGAGAATGGTTATGGAAAATTTTAGAGGGCTTCAATGTCAAACAAATGGAAGCATGGGAATGATTCTTTGATATAAAGACATTTAAATCAAATTATATTTTTGTTATTAATAAAAAACAATTTTTCAATATTATTATATTAAAATGTAAATATTTTTATTAAATTATTAAAAACCCCTAATTTATTGCAAATATTTTTATTATATTTATTCAAAATACCATATAAAACAAAGACTAAATCACATGTAAATTTTATTTCTAAATTATCTATAAATTATTTTTTAATAACTTATAAAAAATATTTATGGTTGTGAATATGAATAATTTTTAATGTATCCCAAGGGGCATAAAATAGTGAGTGAATGGATGCATTTTTAAGGAACTCCTTGTGTAATGGTTATCGGTTTGAAACTCTATGGGTGTCCTACCTACTTGACCTCGTACTAGAGGTTATAGCGGTAGTAGTGGGAATCGACCCCATGTCACACAATACAAGACCCACCTAGTTGTTGATTCCTCTAGTGAAAAAGAAAAAAGAAAAAATGAATAATTTTTAATGCAATATATTTTTCTTCTAGCAAAAAAGAAACATGAAATTTTAACAAATCAATGCCTTTCCAAAGGAAAACATTTGTTCAATATGTTGTTGCTTTCAACCAACTTGATCTTGTTGCATCTTTATATTATGATAGTAGTATTGTTAATATTTTCTTCAATCATAAATAGAACAATTTCATTTAAAGTTTAATTTCAAAAATTAAAATGTTTTATGTATGTATACCATTTTTTATTTTGTAAGATAAGTTTTTTTGATTGAAAAGTTATAAATTAAAAATCGAAATAGTTATTGGAAGCATTGGTCTACCACCAGGGAAACTAGACTTGTGGCAATGGATCAAGCTCTTGACTAAAAGATCCTTAGATATAAAATTTAAACCAAAATTTTCAAGAAGTCCATGTTCAAAACTCGAAGCTTCTTTCCAAATAGCATGTTCAAAATAATAAATATAAGATGAAGCAAAAAACTATTATACTAAGAGAAAAACATTAAGATTAAGTATATTCAGATGGGTCCACCTTGATAGGTTCCTAACCTTGCTAGCTAGAGTTCCATAGATCTAATGGAGGAGCCAAATGAGCCTTAATCCTCTCAATGTTTTGAGCCAAGTCCTTCAATTGTAGCTATTGCTTATCTATCATGAGAAAAATATCAACTTTGGCATCATCATGGTCCAGAAGCACATTTCGTAGTAGTGTTTTCATTTTGTAATATAAGGATATTATGTGGAAGAACTATTTTTTCCTTCCTCAACTCTGACTAGTGTATGGAATCCATGCTACTACTTTTGCCGAAATCTCCATGTCTAAGAGGCATCATATTGTTCAACATCCTAGATTACTTGTTGAATGTCTACCATAATATAATTGGATATTAGACGAAATTTTACCCTAAAAGTGGCCTTCTAAGGAGAAATAATAAAATAATAGGAAAATAATAAAATAAGAGTTATGAATTTTGGAAGGAAAAAGAAGAAAATATATATTTTTTAATTATATTTTTGGCTTATCTCATTATAGGTTTACTCAAATTTCAAGTGTAGACACTCGTTGGATGCATAATGAAATTGTACGTCCAAGGAGTACCCATTATGCATACTTCTGAGAAGGCTCACATTGATTAAAATTGCAGATACATGTTTTTTTAATGTATCTGTAATTTTTCTCTATGTGGGTATTCTGAGAAGTATGCCTAATCGGTACTTGTTAAATGTGGAATTTAATTCTGCATCCAACGAGTGTCTACAAATTAAATTTGAGTAAACCTATAAGGAGATAAGCCAAAAATACAATAATATTTTTTTTAATTTTCCCTTTAAGATATTTACATGTACCTCTTTTTAAATTTAATGGATTTTTATTGGTTTACATATTATGTACATGAAATTTCATGGGAAATTTTAGGATGAAATTTCCTCTAATGGAACTAAAATTTAGATGATTCCACCTTGAAGCAAGCCCTTGAACCTCCCCAAGCTTTATAATATGTTGTACCTAAAAAATTGTGTACCCATTGTTGCATCATGATGGACATGTTGACCCAATTTTTTGTATCAACTTAATTAGATATAATTCATCATCATTACTTATATATCATTTACACTTTTCATTTATCCTATAAAGTACCATACTTAATTATATCTCGAAAAGATTTATGTGGAACTTTTCATCCCAAACAATAGCTCTCACTCCACACACACTTCGCTCTAAACATAGTCCATCTTGCATTACTATCATACTTATTCATTTGGTAAGTGTGTGAAATCCTCCACACATCAAATTCCCTACATAACTATTCCTTTGTACATCATGTTTTTCCACACTTTTTTTTTCTCATAACACAAACTTCCACACAAATAATATCACACATTCTATGAATGTGGTATCTTTTCTTATAAGCCATACTTAATGAAAAGTTGTGAAAGTACATTCCATAGGTTGACTCATTTTTATGATTCTTGAATGTACCAATAAAGGTAGTACATGATGAAGATGTTTATTACTAAATGCTACCCATAAACTGATATTTTAAACAAATAAGATCTTGTAAAACCACACTTTTCCTCTCACATATATCAAAGGGCATTGAAAGATTAAAGCAATATGGCAAGTAAAATAAAGGAGTCCTTTTGTGGGGATACAATTAATTCATTCATTAGACAAGAAAATAATTTTCATTAGTCAATAACATATCAATGGTATCAAAATTCAAATCCCAAAGAGAAGCTAAATAATATAATTTATACTAAATGCCTTTCTAATGCTAGATGTGCTCATGAAGTATTTGATTCAAAGAACTTTCTTACTGATGTGTCTTCCAATTAAACCCCAAGACTATATCTATCAAAGTTTATTTCCAAGGAAAAAATTTAGTCCTCTTGAATTTGAAAGCCTTCAAAAAGGTGTTGACTCTATCATACCAAAACATGAAACTTAAGCTACTAGAGGATGATGCTTTTCTGTATTCTCAAGGCGGTGGAGTGAATTTCATTTGAGATTTATGGCTCAGTCTACACATGTGCCATCCATCCTTTCTCCCATTGACATCTCAATAATAGAAAATACTTACAAGGATTTTTATTGGTTTTTATCCTATGTTATGGGACATGAATCGACATATCATCTACCCAAGTTAGTCTTATACATCTTGTATTTTTCTTTCAAGGTCATAGTTTTCAACTTGGCCAAGATAAATCTCTAATGATATTTATTTTCAATTAGCTAATTACTTGAAAACTCAAACGCTTTTCATGATGGGCTATTTGATGATGCCAATAGTATATTGCAATATTTTCAATGACTTACCCCCTTAATATAATATAATTCTTGAAGTAGAGCTTACACAATTATGGTATCCAAAAATATGGAGATATAAGGTGCTATTTAGTTTTTGCCTTGTCTAGTATAGTTTTGTTAGGAATTTAAATATATGTTGATTGGAATTGAACCACGAAGGTTGACTCAAGAAGCACAAGTGTTCTTAAAGGGAAAATTAGTGTATATGTCATAATAGAATCATACATACCTAAGGATATATGGTTATTAAGATATACCTTTGTTACTCCATATTTTTATCAATGACAAACATTTATTGTAGAGGTTTATTAGCAATATAATTCCTATTCAATTTTATTTGACAAGAAATAAAATAGGTACTTTATTTTGCAACCATTTAAAGTTGGATAAGTTGTGGTGAATAATTTTTTACATTTAGCATAATTATCTAAAATAATAAAATTTATTGATTTGAAAGAGGTTGAACTTGCCCAAGGATTTGATCTAGATTGTTTATTTTCCTAACATCTAACACTGGTAAGATATGACAACCTGTTAACTAATATCACATAAGGAATTTGAGATAATGAAGTAGATACTTCAAGAGAAAAAGAGAGAAAAAATTTCACATAATGATCATTTATTCACACAAGTAATTACAAATTAAAAAATAACGATCAAAACCAAGTGGAGAGGGAAGAACCCTAAAAATGTACAATCCTTTTCACCTTAACAGATAATTGGAGTTCCTCCTCAAGCCCTAAAAAATAAGAGACAATTACAACCTAAGGAGAGAGTAATGAAAACATTCTGGTGGAGATGATGGTGAAGAGAAACTCTCTTATGGCAGTTTGGAAAATTTTTGTGTTGTTACTTCATCAACAAGTAATAAAATTTATAGTGAGTTAAGGGTTGCAGCAAGTAGAAGGACCAACCAACATGGAAGTCGATAGTGCTACAAACCAAATTGGGTAGCACTACATATTGCAGAAACTAAAATAATAGTATAAGAATTGGTTGTAGAAGAGCCAATCACTTTTCAAGAATAATAATTAACTATGCATAATATTCACTATGAAAAGGATGGTAAGAAGTTTTAGATTGAGAAGGTACATGTTAGGAATAAGAAAGTGAAAAAAAATGGAATTTAGAAGTAGATGTATTGAGAGTTGGAATTATTGGAATTATTAAATTACATATGACTACAAGGGATTCAATTGCTCATTCTGTCACATAGACATAAATTGAAAACATGTAACTAAAAAGGAAGATTAGAAAGCTTGAATAATATCTTAATAATATACCTTTATTCATGCACTCATTGGATATTTCATCCCTAGAACTTGCACCAACAATCACACCGAACACACCAAATAAAATCAATAAAGCAACAAATTACTGAATGGAATTAGAACTTATGTTGCAAATAATATCACTAAGATACTAAATGTCATTGAAGAGGCATGGAAGATATGTCTATATTTAAGAAATCTCTCTCATAGGATTTCTTCTTTATACATTATTTACATAAGGACTTAGAACATGATAAATTTTTCATTGAACATGATTTAATGACATTTATTACTAAAGTTACTACCCTTAGTTACTTTCATAAAACCCAACAAGGGCTTTTGACTAATAAGCAATTAAATTAAATTAAGGTAGGATGATCTTCCGAGATCAAAATGTCAAAGGATGCTATTTTTTAGTACACAAAAATTAATGATTGAAGGAGCAATGATTTCTTCAAAGCTATTAGAGTTGTTGAACATATTTAAGGACGAATAATTATTAGAGACTCCATGTTAGTTCCAAACGACGCTCTACAAGAAGATTTGAAAGTTATTAAGACGTCATGGGGTAATGAATTCGATAACTTAACAACTTTATAAGGGAAGAAATAAAAAAGTGTTTAGTTACATTTGTTAATAGAAATAAAGATAAATTGTCAAACATTAAACAATTATGTTTATATTTAAAGGAAATAGGTGAAGAAATATCTACATTATGGCTAAATCAAGTCATAACCATCCTAATGGGTTAAAATATATTTAATGAAATTGTTAATCTTGAATAATTTCCTCTGTGCTTCTGTTGGCCGATAAAATTACACATTTTTTCCTAATTCCACCTATCCTTTCGATCGAAATTATAGCTCTTATGAGGTCAATTTGTATCCCAATTAATGGAAGGTATATCATATTGACATGTCTTCATGAATTTTTTATTAATGACACAGTAGTCATAGGGGAACAATACTTAGAAGACTTTCTGACGATATTCCTTGCAGATTACTCAACAATTCATATTGGACATTGTTTGGTGGAATAGGAGCCATTGTGATGTCTTCGATTACAGATTGATGGCACTATTTGAGGACTGAATCATCAAATGATCAAATTCCAAAATAGCTGGCAGATCCAACTATGTTACTATCTTTTCATTCTGTTTGGTATTTTAGGAACTTTTGTATATATTTGGACAGACAGATCACCATGATTTCTAGGTTTGTTAACTTATGATATTTACGTAACGACAGTTGTGTATAAGTATGACACAACTAAGATGAACTGGATGATCTTCCTTTCGTTGTAACAACACAAATTTTCCTTGTAATCCTTTTTATGAATTAATGAGAATATCGGCATATCGTAACTTGGTGTGATCTATAATTCTCAGCCATTTCCTTGATCGAAGAGTTGGGTCCACTGTTTCGATCAGGTGTTTTTGGATACAATTTGTGTGGTATATGTATGTCTTTCAATTATATTGTTAATGTTTTAGGATTTTTTTTTTATTTCCTTATTGTTAGTTCATAATTGTTGTTACTCTGAATTGTTATTACATGGAGTTGGTGTTATTTAATCTTGTTGTTACTAGATTTGTAGAACTATTTTGGGCCCTACATTTCATAATTGATCAATTTTTGGTAGGGAACTTGTGGCCTACATAGGTCGTACATGATAACGTTGAAATAACTAGGTAGACCCCAGATTGAAAAATAAATGTAAAGAGGGTTTGAATCTATAAACCTATATAAATAGCCCCAAATTTTGGCGTCATTGTCAAGGAGGCTATCAAAGGCACAAAATTACAACCATTATTGACCATATTACCCACTCTATCATATTGGTTAGGCATAGTTTGCAACAACCCTTTTACCAAGACCCAAGCACTAGGATTGCATTGATTGCTTTGATTTAATTTTTTGTCTCTTAATTGATTGTAGAACCCACTCTCTCGTCCTGGTCAAGTGAGGTTTACACCAAACCTTTTACAAGGACCCGAGAATTAATATTGTTTTTATTGTTTTGATTTAATTTTTTGTCTTTTAATTGACCGTAAAACCCACTCTCTCTTCCTGGTTAGGCGAGGTTTGCACCAACCCTTTTACCAGGAACCGAACATTAGATTTGTTTTTATTGTTGTGATTTAATTCTATGTCTCTTAGATTGCATGAACGGAGAAAGAAAACCAACGGGTAGAGGAAGACCCCAAAAACTCATAGGTGGTAGAGGTTGAGGAAGAAAGATCTAGGAATAATTACCTATATTCAGGAAATCATCTCGAGAGATGAATTGGTAACTTCATCACAAGGTGTCGTCAGGGTAAGATCTCAGAGGTAATTTGGGGCCCATTCAACCTCACAACCATATCATTTCTCAACAGAAGAAGCAGAGCCTAGAAAAGAGGAAGTAGGGAAAAGAGGATCTAAGGAATTAAGTGTTAAAAGTCTTGAAG
Organism: Pinus albicaulis; assembly: GCA_034641835.2. Taxonomy (NCBI): domain Eukaryota; kingdom Viridiplantae; phylum Streptophyta; class Pinopsida; order Pinales; family Pinaceae; genus Pinus; species Pinus albicaulis. The sequence goes on from CM076582.1 coordinate 290,007,045, forward strand.
AAGAAGAGGTGGGGGAAATAAATCCTCCACCCGATCGAGGAATCACTATTAAGAGAAATCAACTAGGTATAGTGGTGCAGCTGGAACTTGCTGAGATTCCAAGTGAATATTGGAGTATTTTCATGGCCAATACAAATTCTAATATCGAATTCACAATTGGAGAAATTAGAGGTGATTCACCCATGAAACATATTCCTCTAACATCACTAACTAATTTCCATGGCCTCTCTTCCAAGCATCCAGATACATTCCTTTTTGAGTTCGATGTTATCTTCCAAGGGTATCATTATGTTTTAGATGCTCAAAAACTACGTATATTCCCTGCTACTTTGAAGGGGACAACGTTGGGGTGGTTTATGGTACTAGGAGGAAATTCTATCACAACGTGGGATAATATGAAGCAAAATTTCCTTGAGAAATATCATGACTACTACAAGTCTTGATACATTAAATAAGATATATTCAAGATAATGCAGAAGGAGGATGATAATATGGAGGATTTCGTGGAACATTTTAAATATAGCTTGCAAAGATCGGGCCATAGTGATCTGGATAAAGGTATTTTAAATGTAATCTTGCATCGTGCGTTGAGAGAATAACCTTTGGAACTTTTGAATGTGGTAGGAAATGGGGATATCTCAAAGGAATATTTTGATGCTATTTGTGATATGTGTGTCAAATTTTCACGAGGACAAGGAATGCATAAGCAAGGAACATAAGAAGATTATAACAAAACTCTCAAATCATCCAGCAGTGGGGTCTGTTATATAGGATTTATGATTGCAAACAAAGGTATCTCCCCTAGGTTTGGTGGTCAACCTAGAAAAACATAGAGATAAGGAACCCAATGCTTTTCCTTAAAATAAATAGATAACGGACTGAGGCCTACCTGGAAACTATCGCTCACTTCGCTCCTTGTTTAGCTTGGAAGCTCCAATTCTAGCTTCAACCACCAAAATTAGAACCTGCACAGTCAGATAACACAAACCAAGAAAATACGAGATATATGTAATATCATCTAAATACTCTATCCAATAGATTAACATGGCATTGAAATACATGAATCAACATCACATAGAGGAAAACATATAATTATTTGCATTAATATAAATAGATGGATATTACAACCATAAGTGACAGTCGATCTTGTAGAAAACATCCTCCAATTTGTTAAATTGTCCTTTCCTTGTCACAATGTGCACCTCAATCACCCTATGCATGAGATGATAACTACTTACTGTAGCAACACAAAGTAAAAATCACTCTCCAAAGCCAACCATTCATTCACCAACCTTTGCATAGGAAATATGGTAAATATACAGAAGAGTGGGGTAAGTTGGGAGTTCTTATCCAATTACCATTATAAGGTTTTAGATCCACCTTTGATGGAGGGATATGATCAAAGGATAAGAGGTGAAAACTCAAAATTAGGGTAGGATAGGATCTAAATGTTAATCCAAGGTAAGTAGTTGAAAACAATTCTTGAAACTCCTAGAAGGTGAAGCTTCTTGAATCACGATCCTTCTCTCGGAATTCTATAACCAACGTAGATGCAAAGGAGGGAAACCTGCTAGTGACCAACACTGGCCACAATGGAGTAACCTGTAGGTGAACACACCCCATTTGGTTTGTAGGGAGCGTTGGTTCTCAAAATGTCTTAGATAGGGAAGTTTAGGGTTGAAATTCTGAGGGATGAAAGGTACGTGCTAAGAGATTTGTTTAAGATGGTGACCAGGGGAATACGATGTTGATTGATCCCATTAGGAGGCTTAATTTTTCTGGATGTGACAAAATGGCCTATAACAGGGTCACAAAATAATAAATTGGTAACTTAGTGGACAATTTGAGATCTCACGTTTTAAGCACATTGTCTTCACAGTTAGATATTTTGCAAGAAAAATAGAAACAGATCGAAGCTGAGAAAGAAATGGCTATATTCTTCCCACAATGTAGGAAGAAGCACCCACTAAGAGAGTGTCCACTTAATGTCATCGAACCATGTGCAATATGTGAGAAAAATCACTCCACAAGCACATGTCCATCACTTCCTGCATTGAAGGCAGTTTTTTAGGGGAAAATGAAGAGATGGATCAACTCTATTTTATGGGATCAAAGAAGTCATGGAAACCATGACTTTAGAATATGAATCAAGGTATGAATAAATACCCTTCTTAATATTTTAATAATTGGAATTATGGGTCTTATCCTGCACCATTTTCCTATCCATTATGGTCACAGTATTACCAGTACCCTACACCATGGCAGCCATGGTCACCTCAACCTGGTCTAGTCCCTTCTTGGTCTTAGAATTGGTGTGGACCCCCTCTTCCTAAAAAGAAACTTCCTCAACCTATGACACAACAATAGTTACAACTCCCAGCAAGTGCTTCTGCTAGTACTCCTCATATTCGTCTCAATTACCTGTTCAAACTAAACTGAATCCAAATAATAGGGGATTCCAACAAGTTGAGACACTCAGCCTTCCTACATATGGTATTTACACTTTAGAATTTAATGAGTTGAATCTTCAATCTAGAAGAGTGGTGAATATAGGGACTTCACCAATAATTATTAAACAAACTCAAGGCAAAGTCTCAACGTCAGAACCATAACTTGTACACCCCTCTGGGGAATTTTGGGGTAATTCAACATAAATTGTTGTGGAACATGAACCCTCCACCAAAAAAATTGTTGCTCGAGGGGTCACACATGCCCAACATATCTTGAGATGTTTTCCTTGAGTAAACATATCCCTCAACCCGAATTTGATCTCTTAGGAGAACTACATAATCTATTTGTTAAAATCACATTGCTCCAAGCGATGAAAGATGTGTTGATTTATGCCAAAAAAATTATGGAATTGTGATTAAAGAAACCCAGGAGGAAGCCTAAATACCCACTCAATATTCATATCATGGGGAACTTGTCGTACATGATGTTAGGAAAATATACGCCCATTAAATATGATGACCTAGGAAACCCAATCCTCACATTCCAAATAGATGTTGTTAATATTCAAAATGTCTTGGTAGACCTTGGGACATCAATTAACATTATAAACTCAGAAATTGTACTTACTCTAGGCTTATGAAACCTTAATCTGGGCTTATGAAACCTTAAACCAACCCCAATGGTTCTATAACTTTCACATCGGTCTACTGCGATACCTATATGTAATCATTTTTTGGGATTCTTGGGAATACCCTGTTGATATTTTAGTACTACACACTCAATCACTAGTATGGGGGAACCCCCTAATCTTAGGAATACCATGGCTTGCTACGGTTGATGCCTACATCGAGTGTCGATCTGGGAACATGGTAATATAAATGGGGAAATTAGGAAGAATCTTGTTCTTTACCCTCCTGCGGAACTAAGCTCATCGGTCACACCTAGGTTTACCTTAGCACAAAATTTTCCCCTTTGGGATGAATATGAACCTAAAAATTAAAGTGTTAGACCAATTATAAATATTGGGAAAGCTCTTTTTTTCAAACGAGAAACGAAATACAATGCTATTAGCACGTTTATTAGCGATCCTGACTTTGTTTCTTTCCCAACCTAGTGAATATTAGAGTCTGTTATGAGTTGTACTACGTAGTAAGTTATTCAACCAGAAATTGAGATTGAAAAAATTCTTGTCACAGTAGTTCATAGAAGTATTCTAGTAGAGATTGATCTAGGGAAAACCTTGAATATCAATCCAAAACTATCGCCCTCCTAAACTGAACAACTATTAAGGATTCCCGAGAGTGATAAGGAGGCCTTTGCTTGGGAATACATGGATATGAAGGGAATTCATCCCGATTTATGTACCCATCACATATATATAAGAGAGGAACATCGTCATGTTCACCAAGCATAAATAAGAATGAACCCTGCTCTCAAAAATATTGTTAAGGAGGAATTGCAAAAAATATTGGATGTTGGGCTTATTTATCCAATATCTGACAGCCAATGGGTATCCATATTATTCATAGTCCCAAATAAAAATGGCAAGTGGAGGATCTACATTGATTATAGGAAATTAAATAAAGCTACCCAGAAATATCACTTTCCCTTACCTTTTATCGACCAGGTTCTCGACACCCTAGCTGAAAATAACTTTTTTTCTTTCCTGGATGGATTTAGTGGATACAACCAGATCCAAATAGCTCCTGAAGATCAGGAAAATACCACTTTTACTTTCCCTTGGGGAATTTTTTCATACCGGGTCCTCCTGTTTGGACTTTGTAATGCACCTGCTACTTCCAACAGGAAATATTGGGAATCTTCTTTGACTTGAATAATGACAGTGTTGAACTTTACATTGATGATTTTACCCCTTATGGTGATTATTTTGAATATGGTTTGAAAATTTTAGAAAATGTTCATAAACGATGTAAAAAAGCTCACGTTTCTCTTAGAATAATGAAATGTCATATGATGATGGAAGAAAGGATCATACTGAGGCATTTACTTTCAGCTACAGGAATACATGTTATCTCGCTAAGGTCAAGGTAATATTAAATTTTCCCACTATGAATACACATACAATGCTACAAAGCTTTAATGGTTATGCTAGGTATTATCGATGATTCATAGAATTTTTTTCTAAAATAGCATTTCCACTTTTCCAACTAATTTCTAAAGTTGTATAATTTGTGTGGTTTGATGTTTGTGAATAAGATTTCTTAGGGATCTAAAAAATAGTCTATGAGGCTCCAATATTGCGTGGCCCTTATTGGAAACTTCCATTCCATATCTCTACAGACGCTTCCCATATGGCAGTTGGGGAATTTTTGGGACAACTGGAAGATAAGAAGTCGTATGCAATCTACTATGACAGCAAGAATTTAAATCCTGTTGAGCTTAACTATATAGTAATTGAGAAGTAATTTTTGGCTATCATTTATGTTGCTAGCAAATTACAGCATTATATTACAGGTTACTCCACCTTTGTGCATACAAATCATTCAGCCATTAGGTATCTAATGAATGAACCTATAACTCCTGGACGAATCACAAGATGGTTGTTATTGTTATAGGAATTCGATATCACTATTGTGGAAAAACCAATGAAGGATAATATTGTAGCAGATTTTCAGTCTAGGATAAATATTAATAATGAAGATACACCTGTAGAAGATAGTTTTCCTTGTGAAAATATTTTTGCAATTTCTACTCACACCCTTGGTATGCAAATTTTGCTAACTATCTTGTTGCAGGTAAGGTATCTCATCATTTGTCACACAGGGAACAATGTAGAATTATTCAAAAGAATTCCCATTATAAATGCATAGAAGGGTACCTCTTATACACTGGAACAAATCAACAAAGCTGACGATCTATAGGCGAGGAAGAGATTACGATGTCCTAAAAGCTACCCACGATGAACCTTGTGGGGGACACTTTGATGATAAATAAACCAGTCGCAAGGTGATGTAGATGGTATACTATTGGACCTCTATTCTGGGATGCTAGAAGATATGTTCGGGGGTGTGACATATGTCAATGAATGGGCCATATTTTTCGATTAGATGAAATAGCACTAAACACTCAACTAGCCCTCGAACCCTTTGAGAAATTGGCCATTGATTTTTCTAGGCCATTTAACCCTCCATCTCATCAAAAAGTCCATATTCTTGTTTGTACAATTTGTGTGAAGAAATGGGTGGAAGCCAAGGCTGATTCAAGAGCCACTGAAAAACTATCTCAGACTTCCTATTTGAAGAAATATTTTCTTGATATGGGACTCCTAGGGAAATAGTTTCAGATGGAGGGGAAAAATTTACATCTCATTCAACAACAACACTTATGAAGAAATTTGGAATCAAACATCGGGTGACATCCCCATATTACCCTCAGGAGAATGGTGAGGTAGAGAGCATAAATAAAAGTATTGGAAAATATTATTACAAATATTGTGGCTAACCATCATTGGAATTGGGCTAAAAATATCCCTGAAGCACTCTAGGCATATATAACCACATTTTGGAATACAAAGGGGTTTTCACCATATAAAATTATGTATGGGAATTCACCCATGTTTTCGGTTAAATTTGAGGTAAAAACGCTTAGGAAAACTCTTGAAGTAGGTCTAGAGCTTATTGCAGCCCAGGAACACCAACTGAATCAGCTCAATGAATTAGATGAAATATATTTAGTAGTTGTATAGGACACTGCCACCATCCAACAACAATGAAATAAGTGGCATGATAAATTATTAGGAAGAAGGTGTTTCAAAAAGGTGATTGGGTTTTACTTTATGATTACCGATTCAAGGATTTTAAAGGAAATATATGCTCAAGATTGGTGGGTCCATATGAGGTCAACACAGTGTTTTGAAAAGGAATTGTTAAACTCATAACAATAGACGATGCACATAATCCTTTACTTGCAAATGGGCATCGCCTCAAGTTATATCACTGTTCGACCTCTAGGGACTCCTTCATTAGACAATTTTCTAATGATTTTGGTTTTGAAGTCGTTTGTGCAGAAAATTCTTCCTCTACACATATTGTTGAATGAATATATATATATATATATATATATATATATATATATATATAATAGAATAAAAACAAAATAAAATAAAGTTAAGTTTTTCTACTACTCTAGTTGGAGAACCCTTCTTCCCTTTCCCTATTGCTACTCCAGTTGCAGTGTCGTTTCCCTTTCCCCTGATGCTAGTCCTATTGCAATGACCTTTTTCACTTTCCCCTCTTGCGACTCCAGTTGCAATTCTCTTTTCATTTCCCCTGTTGCTAGTCATATATTAGCATCTTAGTTGTCTCCATTGCAGCATTTTCGATACTCCACTGGAGTTGATACTTTGCTGATGTTGATACTCCATTGGTGTTTATACTCTACCAATGATGATGCTCTTCTGATGTTGATACTCCACTGATTCCAATACTATACCATTGTTGATACTCCACTGGTGCTGATAATTTTTCGATGTTGATACTCCATAGGTGTTGACACTCTACCGATGTTGATACTCCATTGGTGTTGATACTTTTCCAATGTTGATACTACACTAGTGTTGATAACCTGTCGATGTTTATACTCCACTCGTGCTGATACTCTGTTAATTTTGATAGTCCACTGGTGATGACACTCTTCTGATACTGATACTCCATTGGTGTTGATACTCTAATGATGTTGATACTCCATTGGTACTCTATCGATGTTGATACTCCACCGGTGTTGATACTCCATCGACACTGATACTCCACTAAGGTAAGTCGTCAGGTATGGCCCGAATGAATCTGTGAATTTAATTGACATTTCAATGATGACGTGACTAATCAGTGCTGAGGGAAGCCTTACCTCAGTTGGGGGGGGGGGGGGGGGGAGAATATATATCATTTAATTAATAGCCATACCATTTTTTTTGTTACTGTACCTCATTAATACGATTTAAACCATCAAATCATACCATTAAATATCATATCATTACCGACTCACATCATATCTCCATCCCTATCCTTCACATATACCAACACTCTGGAAAATACACCTACATTAAAATGTGGTCATTCCTAAAGTATTGTAATTATTACCATAATTACTACCATGATAACCATTGCATCACCACAATCTTCTCCCGGAATCACTTCCCTTATCGCCATTTCTGCTACTGCATAGTTTCTCTAATAATTGTTCCCTCAATGGCTAGCTGCTACTTCAAACGCTACTACATGATAATCGATAGGTATAATGGGTGTCCATGCTATAAGACATGAACCTGAAAAAATAGATAAGATATAGAACCGACCATAAGTATGGAAGATTTCTCAAAATGCTGGTTTCCATAATTACTTTGAGCGGTTACAAGGATTCGATGAAGGACTGGCAATTGATTTTGCATTAAATCTGGAAGGAAATATTTCTAGGGTCCACAGGTTGGAAGTTCAATTAACTGAGGAAGTCATCTCAAATGTCAGTGGATTATCACAGGAGGAAAAAAAGTGGTTTATTATAATATCAACCTTGCCATAGTTTCTAGAGTTGTTCTTACAGGCGGGGGGAAACATGGTGCAGAAAGGAAAGGGATATGATAAAAAATCGCTACCACAACCCTCGCCAGATGTCACATACTTCTTAATATGGTACATCACTTGTGAAGGTCCGTTAGGTCTGTATATTACTAGTGTAGTCCCTTATTGTTGTTAGTGTAGCCCCCTTATTGTTGATGTACCCCTGTAACCCCCCTATTGTTATTATTGTGCCCTTACATTAATATTGTTAGGTCGGCTATGATTATATTATGACCCCGTGGACTCCTATATATAGAAAAGAGGTTTTGTCATCTGTATCACCCAAGAATTGTTCATTTATGTAATGTAAAGGAGGTTTCCCCCTCGAATTGGCTTATTTCTAAGGCCTTGATCTCTCTTTTATTCTATTTTTGGAGCTGGTTTCATAAAATTTGGTATCAGAGATTTGGATTCTAGGGTTTCACTGCTTCAAACAGGTCATCGTGGAATTTGCGCTGTAAATTTTTGTCTATGAGGGTTCAGAAACTAAAACAGAAAACCCATTTCGAGGAAATCCTGAGGAACTTCGTGTAAAAATTTCAGATCTTGGTTCGTAACATTTTCCAAGATATGATCTGTGGAATTTAGGGCTTTTGCAGGCTCTTGAATTTCATCTAAAAGAGGTCACCTTGGGAAAATCATCACAACTCTCTCTCTGAGCATCGAATTAGAATTATGTAAAATTTGGCCGAAATCAAAAGGATTTTCGTTTCCTATGTATCAATTTCAGAGTCCAAGGAGGAAACAGTGACACGTTCCATGCCATACAAGTTTTCTCTATGGAACCACTCCATAATTAGGTCATTGTAGGAGATTGGGCATAACTTTGTATTGAAGAATCCAAATCAGGTTAGAACTATGTCATTCGAAAGAAGATTCATAGGGCTACTATATGACCAAATTTTAGATATTGAAGTTTCGAAATTTTAGAGATAATTTAGTTTCAATATCAAGCTCCTTAAAACAAAGAAAAATGTGTGTATTTGTTTTTCAAATTGCATAAGTCTTGTTTGAAAAACCAGTTTGAAGTGATGCCAAGGGAATATTGAAGCATAGATATCAGTATTTGTTTCTAAAATTCCCCCTAAAAAGAATTCAACACCCATTAAGCCCTCAAAATACTCTACTATGACTCATGAAGAGGAAGAAGTGCAACATGATATATCAAAATTACAAGAGCAAGTGCACCAAATTTCTCTCTTGCAAAAAGCAACAAAAAATGAAATGGAAGTTTTGAAGCAAGGCGTGGAAGCTAAGATGGATGGTTTAAAGAAAGGTGTGTAATATTAGATCAATGGCTTTAAGAATGGCATGGAAGACATGAAAGAAAAAATGGAAGACATGAAGAATGATATAAAAGCAGACATGGAAGGTTTGAAGGAAGGTTTGACAAAGTTGATACAAGAAATTATTCCTAATGGTGAAAAGATAGTAGAGGAAACTCATGATGAGAAAAAAATAAATTTTAATCGTGATTTCATAAACTCTAATGTTGGATTGAAGACCCACCATATTCCAAAGATCGATATGAGGAAGTTTGATGGCAAGGATCCTGTAACATGGACACTACAGAAAGAGCAATATTTTGATCTCAATAATGTGCAAAACACACAAGAGGTACGCCTTGCAACTTTATACTTAGAACAAAATACATTTGTATGGTATCAATAACTTTACTCTCGTAAAAAAATTGTCACTAGGTCAATTTTTACGGAGGAAATGATAGCACATTATGAGGATACAAAGAGAAATACCTTCTTTATCTAATTGATAAATCTAAAAAAAGGGGTTCAATGGTGGAGAAAATTGAGGATTTCCATAAATTGAATATAAGAGTAGCTGATATTCTAGAGGAACACAAGATTGATGTCTTTCTAGGGAATTTAAAGGATAACATCCAATATGAGGTTCACCTTTGGGAACCTCATTCATTGGAGAAGGAATTCAGTTTGGCTAGAAAAATTGAATGTAAAATTATGGCACCAAGGAAGCCTACCACTCACATCTATAAAGATGGAAGTGTTGCTACTCCTAGACTTCCACAGCCTACAAGGTTGACACCACAACAATTGGAAGAAAAAAGAGCAAAAGGGATTTGCTACAGTTGTGATAGAAATTAAATTGAAGGTCATAAGTGTGTTGAGAAGAAATTATTTTACATAGACTGTGAAGAGGAGGAAGAAAATGAACAAGAAACTTCAAAAGAAGAAGATATACACCAGGAACCAACCCTAGAGAAAGAAGAAATGAGTCCGACCATATCCTGTAATTCATTGGCAGGAGTTACCACTCCTCAAACTCTCAAGATAGAAGTACATATCAAGAAGAAAAAGGTAACAATGTTGATATACTCGGGTAGTATCCAATATTTTATTCATTGTAAGGTAGCTAAGGAATTTAATTTCTTCCTATACCCAACACCAGAATGTCAAGTGATGGTTGCAAATGGAGGAACTATAAATTGCTCTTAAAAATTCCATCATATCAAGCTAACCATGGGGGAATATGTATTGAATAGTCCAATGCTTTCCATTCCAATGGGAGGTGTTGATATTGTACTAGGAGTACAATGGTTACAATATTTGGGGACAATAGATTTTAATTTTCAAGAAATTTCTTGAATTTTTTTTCGGAAGGAAAGGAAGTTGAATTACGGGGTATCACAGGGAAGCCAGGAAACATAATAAGCTCTAATGTCATGACAAATATTCCGAAGAAAGAACAATGAGGCATAATTGCACAATTATGCTCACTAGAAGTTCCAACATCAAAATCTTCTATTTCTCCAAATCTCCAAAAAGTATTGGACAATCATTCCAAGGTGTTTGAAACTCCCAAAGGACTCCCACCTATTCATGATCATGATCATGCTATTCATTTGATTCCAGGAAGTGTTCCTCCAAACATCAGGTCTTACAGATATCCTTATGTCCAAAAGAGTGAAATTGAATGTATGATTGCATAAATGTTAGAGGCTGGTATAATTCAACTGAGTCAAAGTTCTTTCTCAGCTCCAGTAGTATTGGTGCACAAGAAGGATGGATCATGGCGCATGTGTCCAAATTATTGGCAGCTCAATAAGCTCATTATTAAAGATAAATTTCCCATTCCCGTGATTGATGAATTATTGGATGAATCACAATGAGAAATTTATTTTACCAAGTTGGATCTTCATTCAGGATATCATCAAATTAGAATGAAGACTGAATATATTCCGAAAACAACATTTCGAACTCATGAGGGTCATTATGAATTTATGGTCATGTATTTGGGCCTTACCAATTCACCTTCTACATTTCAACATGTTGGCAAGGTGCTCAAACTATTGGAGGAGAAACAATTATATGCAAAAACCTCCAAATGTTTCTTTGGAGTACAAGAGGTGGAATATTTGGGTCATATTATATCTCACGAGGGTGTTAAGGTAGACCCTAAAAAAATTAAAGCCATTAAGGAATGGAAATTCCCCATAACCATAAAGCAGTTGCGATGATTTCTCAGGATAACATGGTATTATGGAAAGTTTGTTAAGAATTATGGGAGAATAACAGCACCTCTAACAACATTATTCAAGAAAGATGCATTTTCATGGACACCTGAAACAACTAAGGCCTTTGAACATCTTAAAGAGGTAATGTTCCTAGCATCAGTCTTAGCTACGCCAGACTTCACAAAAACCTTTATTGTGGAATGTGATGCCTTAGGAAATGGTATTGGTGTTGTTTTAATGCAAGAAGGAAGACCCATTTCTTTTGAAAGTCGTCCAATCAAAGGAAATTATTTACATAAATCTATTTATGAGAAGGAAATGCTGGAAATACTACATGCACTAAAGAAATGTCGACCTTACCTAATGGGAAAACACTTCAATGTAAAAACCAATCATGACTTAAATAACTTTTGGAACAAATACTATCTTCAGAAGAGAAACAAAAATGGGTCACAAAGATGTTGGGTTATGACTTTGAAATCATCTACAAAAAAGGGAAGCTAGATGTTGTTGCAAATGCACTCTTAAGAAAGGATGAATAGGTGGAAGCATTGGTTTATGCCATTTTATATTATCCAACCAGATTTGATAATCAAAGCAAGGGATGAATTGAAAAAGGACGAAGAAGTGTGGACTCTCATTCAAAATTTGCAGCAAGATCCTAGTACATCTGATACATTTAGTTGGAAAAATGATTCCTTATGATACAAAGATCGCTTATATATTTGTAAGAATTTCCAACTAAAACAAAAGATTCTTTTGGAATTTCACACTTCTCCCTTAGGATGACACCAAGGATTTTTAAAAACTTACCACAAGGTGAAGAAATATTTTTTTTGGGATGATCTTAAATAATATATCCAAAATTTTACAACGAAATGTTTGGTTTTCCAGAAAAATAAAGTTGAGACAATTAAGACCCCGAGTCTTCTACAACCTTTATCCATTCCAAGTTCACGGTGGGAGGAGATTTCAATGGATTTTATCACAAGTTTACCTATGTCCAAAGGAAAGAGTGTCATCATAGTGGTAGTTGATATAATTACCAAGTATGCACACTTTTTTGCATTATCTCATCCATTTAAAGCAAGTAAAATTGCTATTGCATTTATGGAAACAATTCAAAAGCTACATGAAAAGCCAAAGATCCAATATTTACTGGAAATTTGTGGACAAAATTATTTTCTTGTTTGGGTACTCAACTTACTCATAAATCATCTTATCATCCTCAATCTGATGGGAAAACTGAGATAGTGAACAAATGTTTGGAAGGATATATTCGTTGTTTTGTATCTGATAAATAAACACAATGGGTCAAGTGGTTACCTCTAGCTGAATGGTGCTATAACACTTCCTTCCATACTATAGCAGAAATGACCCCATTTATGGCACTTTATGGATATCATCCACCATCCATCACATCATATTTAAGAGAAAATTCTAAGGTTCAAGCAATGGAATATCACATCGAGAATCAACAACAAGTTCTCCAACTCTTAAAGGATAACCTAAATTTGGCACAAAATCGAATGAAACAATAGGTATATCAACATCGCAGCGAGAGAAGTTTTGATGTAGGATATTGGGTATTTTACGACTACAACCATACAAAAAAATGTCCCTCAAGCAAGCTAAGAAGGATAATAAATTATCGCCAAAGTACTATGGTCCTTACAAGGTGTTGCAAAAGATTGGTACTATGGCATACAAATTGGAGCTTCCTGCTTCTTCTCAAGGGCACCCAGTTTTCCATGTTCCATGCTTAAAGAAGGTTATAGGTGATAAAATTCCAGTTCAAACAATATTTCCAGAACTTGATGAGGAAGGAAAAATCATATTGGAACCTAAAACAGTCAGGGAAACAAGAACTTGAAAGCTACGAAATCGATCAATTTCAGAGTATCTCATCAAGTAGAAGAACTTACCCACTAAAGATTCTACATGGGAGGATGATAATTTTATACAGAAGCATCCAAAGCTACTCAATTTTCAAGGAAAACACTTTTTTGAAGGAGGGGGGCATGTTAGGTCCCTATATTACTAGTGTAGTCCCTTATTGTTGTTAGTGTAGCCCCCTTGTTGTTATTGTTGTACCCCTATAACCCCAATATTGTTATTATTGTGCCCTTACATTAATATTTTAAGGTCAACTACGATTATATTATCACCCTATGGACTCCTATATATAGAAAGGAGGTTTTTTCATTTGTATCATCCAAGAATTGTTCATTTATGTAATCTAAAGGAGGTTTCCCCCTCGAAGTGGATTATTTCTAAGGAATTGATCTCTCTTTTCTTCTATTTTTTGAGTTGGTTTCATAACAAGGTTGGTTTTATGTTCTTTTTAAATATCATTTCAACCTCCTAGCTAGTCTTTGATTTCATGAGATGTACGCTGTAAATATTCCTTTCTTCCTTTTGAGAAATTTACAATTGATCGTCTGGTTTGCGTGCCGCTTGCTCTAGGTATTGAATGTCCTTACAAATCATGGACTTGTTATATTTTTGGTAATACACGCCTTGTTACAAACTCTTGTAACTTGGCAGTAGCTGGATGGATTATCAAAGAAAGTGGAGGAGAAAGGGGACGAAGAAATGCAGGATCAACAAGATGACTTAGGAGAAGGGGAAGGAACTCAGGAGGGAGAAAAATAGGATTTTGGAGGCATGGGAACTAAAATTACTCCCTCTTTATCACCATTTATGGCCTCTTTGTCGATAGGATCAAGGAAATTCATTTCTCCCATATCTGCAATCACAACAACAAGATTTTTGCCATCAGAAATATTTCCTCTCCAAGTGTTGGAACAGGGTCTCCTACAAAGCTGTGAATCTAGTCAATTTTGTATATTTTTGATAATATTTAGTCTAATGCAGGGTTTTGGGGTGGGTCAAAGCCCCTAATTCATTGTAAGTGGGTCAAGGGTAGACTAGGAGTCCGCAAACCATGGTTTGCAGACCATTGGATGCGTAGGCTAAAGTAGTATAAGTAGTTGAACCTTTTTTGAGTTGTAAGGGAGAAAAATGAATTAAGACTGGTACGAATCACAAATTAGTAGATCTGCTTTGGGTTATTGGGGAAAGGACTTCTGCTGGTTAAGTGTGCGGATATCCTTAGTCTTACTGTGTGCGGACCCTGCTATTGTGTGCGCAGGTTGGGTTTTGGGTATTGTAAAAGGATCTGAAGGATTAATGAAAGCGGAAGGTTGTTGGAATATCTGAATCTGTTAATGCGACTCTATGATATCTATTGTGTTATGCATGGTTCTATGTGGAGCTCTGAAAATAACTATGTTATTTTCTTATGCTGCGTTGACATTTGATCTGAAACTGTATGTTATACTTTATGCAAGAATAGCTATGATAGTTGCTTTATTGTCCTGTATCTATTGTTTACTGTGATTATAAGAGGTATTGCACATGTGGATGCGAAGGGACTGATAGATCTAAGTTCTGTGATATAAGATCTGATATTTGTGAAGTCAAACACATCTTTGTCTGACTTACCTACCCTCTCCCAGGGTGCGGAAACCTGGTTCCAGCACCCTCCCATACTGCTTTGGGTGAGACTTTGGCCTGCGAAAGCAGGTCACTGCCAAAAGGGCTAGTAGTATAGGGGTTTGTTGGCAAACCTTAACCTTCGAACTTGGGTCAGGACCCCCCGAGCCAAAAAATGGTTGTGTTGCCGTGAATGGGAGAATTTTGAGAGAGGGATCGAGTAATGCCAAGGCCATACAGGAAACCTGAAAGAAAATAAATTAATGAATGGTTCAAACAACAAGTTCAGGAATTCACAGTAAAAGAAAATCGTAGTAAGAGGTTGATCACCAAAGAGTGGAAAAATAAGTATATTTTCATGGATATCTATGAGATATTCTTTATAGCCATTGTGATCGAGCTCCAGGATTGGCTTGCAAGGTTGGTCGAATTCCAAAAGTGTTGGAAGGACGAGCGGGTCACACAGTGGACCCCAGAATTGATCCAGCAGCTAGAAGAGAATGATAACACCATCACTTGCATGGTGGACCATTGGGTGGACAGCGTGCTAGGAGGGTTCGTGATAGAATTTTCCATCGATCAATTTGTCTCCTACTCTGAAGTAGAGCGAAGATTCTTCAAAGGATTATGGGGTAAGTTTTTGATGACCTTACCATTGCTAATTAAGATATTACTGTGCAAAAAAATTATTTTGTGTAGCCACACTGAATGAATGACCTCTGATCTGGATGGGAGTATGACAAGAAGTGGAAAATACTATCAGACCAACCAAGAAGGAGGTAGATCTGTTTACAGTCCAATAAGAGAAGCTGTTGCGCAGAGTTCGCCAACCACGAAAAAGGACATGCAGCTAAGGAAGACCACCACAAATAACACCGAGGCTAACACCCAAGTCGATTCATAGCTATATCTGGGCACGAAGGAAGTAAACATTGGAGGTACAAAGTGAACATGCGAGCTGTCAAGGGACCCTGAAAGAAGCAGTGCACCTAGCAGAAAAAATGAGATGAGATGGTTACGTTGACTGAAGGAGATCTCGAACAAATTGTAGATGCAGTCACATTGGCCACAGAAGAAAAATGGGCAGCTTTAGAGGAATAACAGAGGGCTGTGATCAACACCGTCCAGGCCGAGCTTCGCTCCCTACAGTTAAAGACAAACACACTATAGACTACCATGGTTAAAGGAAGGATCCCCTTGGCATCTAGTAGTACAGTGCTAGTGACGGAAGAAAGTCATCTCTGTTCCTTACCAAGTGCCGCCCTTGTGATCAGTTCGCTAGACCAGGGTATACAACTCCAAGCAGGTGCAGGGGTGCAGTTGAATCTAGCCAAGCT
Source organism: Pinus albicaulis (assembly GCA_034641835.2). Lineage (NCBI taxonomy): Eukaryota > Viridiplantae > Streptophyta > Pinopsida > Pinales > Pinaceae > Pinus > Pinus albicaulis. Next base: position 290,023,394 of record CM076582.1, read on the forward strand.
ACCCCACGATGTATTATAGGGTCTCCACACTGCTGTGTTTTAGGAGGTTCACCATCGGGACCAGCAAGTACACCAACAACTCAGCGTGGCCGAACAGACCATCGCACAATAGAACGCGGAAGTGCTCCTTGTTGTCGCACAACAAGCGGAGCTCAAAACCTTGATCCATCAGCTCTGCACGAAGGTTACGGAAGATGTCCCAGCCGCAGCCACTCCTCGGGATAAGGTTGAAGGATTGGTCGCAGTGTTGAAAGCTTCTAGGATGAAAATGTAGGTCACTAAGATGTAGCTAGAGTAGCAAATCACTAACTTGCAAGCCAAATTGCAGCCCAAAACACCCTCGGAGGTACGATCCTAGCACGTTGCGCTAGTGACCGCAGCTACAAACACCATTATAGGGAGATTGCTCAGGGTGCCCAGTTACTATAGACCACCATGTAGCTATGGACCAAGGTCCAGCACAATTGGATCCTCCAGCAAATAAATCAGGACTTGCTGAGAAGGAGGAAGCTTTCAAGCAGATCGAGGCTACATTACCCACCTTGGTTCCTGCACAACATTTGGCGCGATTGAGGACCAGAAACACTGTCCAAGATGAGATCGAGGAACTCCGCCATAAGAAGCATGTCATCGGAGAACGCTTGAAGCCTTGGGCTACCGCAACCCTCCAAGTCTCATAGGATGTTGATGTTGTTGTTAAGAGACTAAACCAGACACTAGAGAGTTTCACTACTACAACAGAAGGACCAAAATCACAGAATCTCGTAGATATTACACAGAGGGATGCTACTCAGAGTCAAGAAGTGTTGCATTCGCTGGTCACAACCATCACTGCACTGCGTGCGTAGGTGGAGACTCCACCACCACAGTGACTCGAGACGAGTCACAAGATTGTGTTGGGGGACTATTGGAACAGGATCTCCTACAAAGTTGCGAATCTGGTCCATTTTGTATATTTTTTATTATATTTAGTCTAACGCAGGGGTTTTGGGGTGGGTCAAAGCCCGTAATGCATTGTAAGTGGGTCAAGGGTAGACCAAGAGTCTACAAACCACAGTTTGCAGACCATTGGATGCGTAGGCTAAATTAGTATAAGTAGTTGAACCTTTTTTGAGTTGTAAGGGAGAAAAATGAATTAAGACTGGTGTGAATCACGAATTAGTAGATCTGTTTTGGGTTATTGGGGAAAGGACTCCTGCTGGCTATGTGCGCGGAGATTCTTAGTCCTGCTGTGTGTGGACCCTGCTGCTGTGTGCGCAGGTTGGGTTTTGGGTATTGTAAAAGGATCTAAAGGATTAATGAAAGTGGAAGGTTGTTGGAATATCTAAATCTGTTAATGCGACTCTATGACATCTGTTGTGCTATGCATGGTTGTATGTGGAGCTCCGAAAGTAACTATGTTATTTTCTTATGCTGCATTGACATTTGATATGAAACTGCCTGTTATACTTTATGCAAGAATAACTGCGATAGTTGCTTTATTTTCCTGTATATGTTGTTTAATGTGATTATAAGTGGTATTGCGCACGTGGATGCAAAGGGACTGATATATTTGGGTTCTGTGATATACGATCTGATATTTGTGAAGTCGAACGCAACTATACCTGACTTACTTACCCTCTCCCAGGGTGCGGAAAGCTGGTTCCAACACCCTCCCATACTGCTTCAGGTGAGACTTTGGCCTGCGCAATCAGGTCAATGGCGAAAGGGCCAGTAGTATAGGGGTTTGTTGGCAAACCTTAACCTTCGAACTTGGGTTAAGACCCCTCGAGCGAACACCAAGTTGAGGTTTTTAGGAGTTGTTGCAGAAGGGAGTGAGGCCGATACTACTTCACAAGAACTAGTACTGGCTTTAGAACCAATGGAGGAAAATTTGATAATACCATAATGTTGGAGAATTTTTCTACACTACTCCACACGAACCAGTATTGACTTCAAATCCAATGGAGGAAATTTTGATAATACCAAAATTTGTTGAATAATTGTTGATGTTACTCCACAAGAATGAGTACTGCCTTTAGAACCAATGGACGAAATTTTGATAACACAAGAAGTTGTTAGAGAATTTTTTGATATTTCCCTACAAGAACCATTACTAGCTTCAGAACATATGAAGGAAAATTTGATAACACAATAATCTATTGGAGAAATTGCAAAAAGGAAAGCAAGGACGCACGTGGAAATTTCCAATCGGTGCCAAAACTAACTGATGATAAAACAAAATGTTCAATTAAAGGAGGATATTTCTAAGCTAAGGAAATATGTGACATGATTGTAGAAAAAGGAAAAATAAAAGAAAAAAATCAAACATGACTGAACGTTCGTAATTTCCAAAACCAGTGAGACAGTTTCATTGACTATGCAGACAGAAGACAAAGAGGTAGTTTCAGTCTCTACCTAGACAAAAGACAAAGAGGTAGTATCAGTCTCTACAGAGACAAAACATAGGGATTTAGTCTCATCATCTACACAGGAAGAAGATGAAGAGGTAATTTCGACATTTACACAGACTGAGGCATTGTTCTACCTTGAAGAATCACACAATTTTATTTTTCAGTAGAAATTTAGAAGTCGAAAACCACTAATTTTAGTTTCCAATGTGGGGAAATTCCCGCGGAGGCTCATCAGAAAGAGGTAAGAGAAATTCAGGAGAATTCAGAAAGGGAAGTCGCCAATTATATAACTCAAATAAAAAAATATCAACAACAATGAGAAAGATGATAGAATAGAATCAAAGAATTGCATGAACAGGTGTAGTTGTTGAAGACTGATAAACATGAGATGTCTAATCTAGAGCAAAAATTGTTGGCATGCAGGCGCCCTGCTAACAGTTACTCTATTTTTCTTCATGAGCAGTATTTTTTTTTCTATTTGTAAAGAATTCACTAGAAGTTGAGTAACAAAATAGAAGACCCGATGCAATTGTTAAGGATTTTGAGAGCTAATAATTATATTAACCAACATTTTCTATGTGAGATACATATGAATGATTATATCCTATAAAATGATTAGACATTTAACCTGGTTCCATTTGTAAGAGATGTCCAACTAAGGGCTTGTTATAGGTCAATTTGGGCATCATCCTCCAAGACCTGGTCAAACTGGACATCATCCCTAAGACCAATGAAATAGGATTTATCATCCCCTTATATTTTAGTTTCTATATGCCCTAAGTGAAGACATTTCATTCATGGCTTCTATTGTGAGATTTCCAAGGTTTGAAGTATATGTTATATCACCTATTGAATCACTAATGCTCACCTGCAAGGGACTAACTGTGTTGCAATGCCAAATCCTCCATGCAAGGGTGCACAGCAGTGCACTTCCTGACACTCAAGGGTGCATTGGTCACCTGGGAGAAGAATTCTTGTCGTTCTGGGAATATCCACATGGCCAGTGCCTTCTAGAAGAGTCCATATGTGTCAAACTTCAAATCCAAGTGTCCATCTAACACCTCTGAACTTGGACACATGTCTTTCCTATTATTAGGAAGTCATTCATTGAGAAACTACCATTAGTTTCCTTATAAATTGAGCACTCATCCTAGTGCTAGGGGAGGAATAAATTTGGTAAAGTTATGATGTTGGATTCTCATTTGATAAGAGAGTGAAAGTAATTATATGCTTTTGGGATAATGCTAGATGTGATGAGGCTCGAATGAATTTGGAGCAGGTTGACAAAAAATCGGTCCATTGGTTGTAATATTCCCCTTCTACTCTTTAATAACAATTATGTTCATTTTCCCATACATATGTCTCTATTTCTTGTAATGTATTCTTGAATGATGTATGTATTTCATATCTAATCGATTTGATTTGAGTAAAATAAGTAAATATATTGTATATTGCATGTTTTTTTTTGCTCTCTATTTTTGTTTGCGGGAATCAATCTAGTGACTTGAGTTGGATTGAGAGTGACGACAACAACGACAGAAGGAGTGTAATATTCCTTTTTCGGGAATTTCTGCTATATGGGCCTCAAGGACATTGTATAAGAGAGGCAATGTAAAAATAATCTGAAAGGGTTTTGGGATCCCTTTTTTAACTCATTAAAAATGTCTCTTCCAGAAGTGGAGCCCAAAGAAATGACTCTAGATGGGTTATTAAGATCTCCCCAAACTAGATCCTGTAAAGAATGCTCAAAGAGAGAGCTTACAACAATACATGAACACAATCATTAAACTATACAAATATGAATGCAACATAAGATGAAATATATTACAGCCATCATGTACATTAATATATCAGCAACAATGTACAAAAATATCATGAGGAATAAACCCCTCATGCAATGGGAATCAACCTCCAAAGATTAATACATGAAATACAAGAGATGCAGCAACTGCATAAAATGCCGGAAAGTAGTGACAGTGTTGTCTCTAGGAGTGTAGCTACTGCTATAGATGTGCATACATGAAATATGACTGAAATATACAATAAATTCCCAAGAATCGAAGAATGGGCTCCAATACAAGATTTCTAGCCAATCTAGGAGAGATTGCTAGAAATGCCGGAATATGTACAATGTGACAAATAAGTTGTCACTGCAACTAAAAAAAAATGAGAATGAGGCTATGGAAGGTCTAAAATACTCATGCCCTCCTCTAATAATGTTCTCAAGCAAAGGGCTGATCCCTTTCACTCAAAAACACTCCTCCTGACAAGCTCTAATGGCTGTCCTAGCAACTGCCTACATAAATAACGTAGTTTCTGCTCTAGGATGCGCTGTGAGATATGGTGAATGATTAGCCTGGTGCCAAAGATCTAAAATTATGCTTGAGAGTCTCCTCTGCTGCTCCTCCAAAGAATAAACAAGATCTCCACCGAAGAACAAGCCAAAGAATGACTTTATGAGTTCCTCTTGTTGCTGCACCCAGCAACTCAACGTTGTCTGCTCAACATAATAATGCTCTAGCTGAAGGGATAAGCTTGGCCAAATGCCAGAATGAGGAAATGAAGCTCAAACCCTCTCCTTCCTTGAGGATGAGGAAGGGATTCCCGACCGGGAACACCCTTGGGTTTAAGAACACTACAACCCTGCTAAACAGCCCGAGGATGCAAGTCTTTGTGGACCCTACGATAATAATAATCCAATGCATAATGAAAATGGGCTGCCATCTCCTCCTTATAAAGAAAATGAACTCCTCTCACCACGGGTCCCATTCACACTTGCCACCTAGCTCAAGCAAGTGGAGCCTCCACTAAAACTGCGCTGTCCAAGAAGGTTCAATGCATCTAGACAGTTTTAGTTGACTTGGTCAAAATGACTAGATCAAGCATGATCCAATCCTGTTCACACCATGTGGTGCTCAATTCAGCTGCTTTATTATTCCGCCTTTCACACAAGGAGTGTTATTTCTCCATCCAAAGGGGTTAAGGTGCCTCCTTACCCATTTTATTCAACAAAATGAAAATATGCAAATTATAATGTTCCTTTTAGCTTGAGGCTAAAAATTGGAAACATTACATCCCTCCCCTCCCACATGTTGCTTGTCCTCAAGAAACTGCATAGATAGAAAAAATTCATCCCCCTCTTCTTGTGGCCTCCTCATCAATATACCCCACCATAGCTCGTCAAGGTATGCAATAAATCTATCCTCCATGTATCCCTCCAAGTGTGTAGAACCAAAGTATACATCATGAGATAATAGAAGGTGCAAGTGGAAATCTTGTTGTGGTTCAATGACCTCCTAAAGGTAGGAGTGATGAAAAACATGGGAAGTATTATTCCCAATGAGTGACTCCCTCACCCATGCAATCATCCAAATGAAATGAGCCACCCTAAGTAGCTCAACAAAGCAGTCCTCAACCCCGGATCTAGGCAATATGTTGGGGTTGAATGGAGAGTTTAGATTTTTCCATCCAAGTTGTTTCTCCCTCCATTTATGATAAGTGTGAGGGGGTTGCTGATATTGGGATTAAATTTCATGGCCTCTACAATTGGCCCAAGCCTCCCCACAAAAATAATCTACCATGAAGTGCCTCCTCCAATAACGCATTTTCTCCCAATAGCTCCTCCTATATGAAGAGAAAAGTAGTGGCATGGCAATCATGGTTTTCCCATGGTGTCTCCTGCAATATGAAGCATGTATAATGGGGAGAATCATACTCCCAATGGGCTATCCCCATACCTCCAACACTCTGCAAGTAGTTCTCCCTATAAATGTACAACCATCAGCAACACAAGGAAGCAATATGTAATGAAAACAAGTTGTCATAAGACAACTAGAGAGTGGTTCACTGCTATACTCATGGGACTAGTGCAGTGAACCTCCTGCCTACATCAAAAAAAAAAAAAAAAAGTGCTTTCCCAGCCACTTGTTTGCTGCCACAAATATCTCATAAGATGAAAATATTAAAGTACAAATTGGTGCCAATGGTGCACACCAAGAAGCATGTGGCTTCCCCCACAAACCATCATGAAAATAGCCACTCCCATTGCTATAATGGGCCACAAGTACATCATAATCGGGAGCATAAGGAGGTGTGATCATCCTTAGCTCATCAAGCTTCTCATCTAAAGTAAATAAAGGAAAATAAAAATGAGAGTATATAACTCCTTTACCATGTACTCCGGTCCTTGAGCTGAAATGGCTCATCTGAATGTTCTCCCTCACCTCCAATGAGTAGGGAAATGGTTGTGCCAACCTCTCCAAATCATCCGGGCTATGCATCTGTCCATATGCTGATATAGATCATGTTGAATGCCCTCCCAAATGAACTCTTCTAGCAAAGCAAAATATGCATCAAAGTGCATAGCTAGAAAGTCCTCATGTGCTGCATGCAATAATTTCTCCTTGAGAATAGAAGCTCTAGTCAAGAAGATCCTGCCATCGGTATAGATGACCATCTCATCAATAATGTACCTGTCATCTCTATTTGGGTCATCAAAAGTCATGCATGCATCTAGATCCTGGTAACTCCACCAAGATTTGAGTCCTCCAATCTGGATCCATCCTCCTCAGAGACAGTGCTGGTAATCTGCAATGTGATGCTCCCCTCATGCTGCTGCTTGCTACTTTGACATCCCCCATGCCAAATTCATCCTCCAAAATGTTTCCATGCCCATAAAGTAGCTGCCCATGCTCAAAAAGTGATGGTGTCCTTTGGAAGTTGGCCTCCCATGTGAAACTGTCCTCCAAAAGGAATCTCCCAAGCTAGATCAAAGTAAGCATGAGTGGCTTCCATCCACTCCCATGTGTGAAAGAGTCCTTCCTCAAGGGAAGTATCCTCCTCCTCTCCAAATCTGTGGAGCAGTCATCTTGCATCATGAAGATGCCATCCTCCATCCCTGCAGAAAACTCTGTTAGCACAGTATAATTGATGAGAGTGGGTGATACTGAAAATGAGAGAGTGTCTCTCTCCTCCTTGGGTTTACCCCAAAATATCTACACTGTGCTGGACTCCTCCAATGTCTCCACCTCTCTAGAATCCAAGAGTGGTGAACCAAATGACAAAATGCCCCTTATAAACTCTAGATCAGGTGGCCTCCCAGGTGGAATGCCCCCATATAGCGAGACATCAAGATCAGAAGTGGACTGTATGTATAAGAGGACTAATTTTTCCCTCTCTCCACTGCACTGTACAGTCTCCTTCTCTTGTGAAAAGGCCTTCCAGAATAGATAAGGGTGTATCAACCCTTGATGTTGATCTTTCTCTTCCTCCTCCACCTCACAATCCCCAATAGCTGCTACATATGACTCTGGAATTGTGCTATGGCTCCCACATGTTAAGATACTTGGAAATCCTTGTAAGGATACAAGGGCTCCTCTATTAGAAGAAATGGCTCCCCTTTCACCTCCATGTGGTGATGGATCTCCTCCCAATGGGACAACACTGTTAGATCTCTTATGCTCATCCTCCCCATCAATAAGTGAGATTACCTCATCATCAAGGAGAGACCCTAAATCTTGGTCATCTCTTGAAGGAAGTACCTCCATGACTTCAGAAATGGAAGAGGGCCCTTCACACAATGGGGATATTGCCCTTAGCAAGCCATCATATTTGTTAACATCCCCTTTAGAAATATGGAATGGAGTTTGTTTCATGTTTCCTCCCAATGCATGCAAAGTGTTTGAATTTTTGATCCAAAGAGATTCACAATGATTTTCATCATATTTTCTCACCAACCCTGTAGTGAATCCATCATATGATTCTACATTTTCATGACAACATGAAACAGAATTTTCAAACCAACAATCATGAGCCATACCTTTGAGTTGCAGTGCTGCTACTCTAAGGGCTTCATCTTTTTACTCCATCCTCCCGGTAGTGCAAATGAAAAATGGACTGCAATGTGGATCTGCATGTGTGGTTGAATGCTCACACCCATCATAATAATAGCTAGGGCTTTCTCCATCCACAAACCCTCTTAGAAAACCTTTCCAGTTTTCCCTTACTTTCTCCTCAAGGTCTTCAATGATACCCTCCATAGTCTGGAAAAGAACAAGGGAAACCTCCTCTTCCGTCATTCCTATTTTTTCTATACATATCCTCTTCTAAATGAGGAGCTTTTCCTTCTATTGGCATGTAATCTTGGGCTACACAGGCTGAGCCAAGATTAATGCTCTGATACCACTGTAATATTCCTTTTTCGGGAATTTCTGCTATATGGGCCTCAAGGACGTTGTATAAGAGAGGCAATGTAAAAATAAGATGAAAGGGGTCTGGGATCCATTTTTTAATTCATTAAACACTTCTCTTCTAGAAGTGGAGCCCAAAGAAATGACTCTATATGGGTTATTCAGATCTCCTTAAACTAGATCCCGTAAAGAATGCTCAAAGAGAGAGCTTACAACAATACATGAACAAAATCATGAAACTATGCAAATATGAATGCAACATAAGATGAAATATATTACATCCATCATGTACATTAATATATCAGCAAAAATGTACAAAAATATCATGAGGAATAAACCCTCATGCATTGGGAATCAACCTCCAAAGATTAATACATTAAATATAAGAGATGCAACAACTGCATAAAATGCCGGAAAGCAGTGACAGTGCTGTCTCTAGGAGTGTAGCTACTGCTATATATGTGCATACATTAAATATGACTGAAATATACAAGAAATGCCCAAGAATCGAAGAAGGGGCTCCAATACAAGATTTCTAGCCAATCTAGGAGAAATTGCTAGAAATGCCAAAAAATGTACGATGTGACAAATAAGTTGTCACTGCAATTGAACCAAAATGAGAATGAGGCTATGGCAGATCTGAAATAATCATGCCCTCCTTTGGTAATGTTCTCAAGCAAAGGGCTGATCCCTTTCACTCAAAAACACTCCTCCTGACAAGCTCCAATGGCTCTCCCAGTAACTACCTACATAAATAACACAGTTTCTACTCTAGGATGCACTGTGAGAGATTGTGAATGATTGGCCTAGTGCCAAAGATTTTAAATGATGCCCAGGAGTCTCCTCTGCTACTCTTCCAAAGAATAAACAAGATCTCCATCGAAGAACAAGCCAAAGAATGACTCTATGAGTTCTTCTTGTTGCTGCACCCAGCAACTCAACTTTTTCTGCCCAACAGAATAACGCTCTAGCTGAAGGGATAAGCTTGGCCAAATGCCAGAATGAGGAAATGAAGCTCAAACCCTCTCCTTCCTTGAGGATGAGGAAGGGATTCCTGACCGGAAACTCCCTTGGGTTTAAGAACACTACAACCCTGCTAAACAGCCCGGGGATGCAAGTCTTTGCAGACCCTACGAAAATAATAATCCAATGCATAATGAAAATGGGCTGCCATCTCCTCCTTATAAAGAAAATGAAATCCTCTCACCATGGGTCCCATTCACACTTGCCACCTAGCTCAAGCAAGTGGAGCCTCCACTAAAACTGCGCTGTCCAAGAAGGTTCAATGCATCTAGACAATTTTAGTTGACTTGGTCAAAATGACTAGATCAAGCATGATCCAATCCTGTTCACACCATGTGGTGCTCATTTTAGCTTTTTTATTATTCCTCCTTTCACACAAGGAGTGTTATTTCTCCATCTAAAGGGGTTAAGGTGTCTCCTTACCCATTTTATTCAACAAAATGAAAATATGCAAACTATAATGTTCCTTTTAGCTTGAGGCTAAAAATTGGGAACATTACAAGGAGAAGGAGAAGCGAAAGAATCACAAGAAGGCTCCTTTACCATTCTGTATATCTGCTTGTTTTAGAGAAAGTGATAGTTATTATTTCCTCTGTTGTTCTAAGTGACAAACATCATAGCTAGGGAATTTGGTTTATCTGTAGATCATAATTTTGTATAAAAAACTGGTGACTCCGCTGGCCTAGTATCCTATCATTCCTGGTGTTTTTGCCTCTTTTTATCCTCATCAGTAGCATCTAATTTTAGTTATCATTCATTTGAATGATCAAATTGCATCAGAAGTGTGTCTAGTTGCTTGATTTTCAATCTTAGTTACGCCCAACGCACTGTTGGTCAAGACACAGTGCACTGCAGTCCACTGTCTCCCACTTAGGGGTGCTCTGCATCGCACTGTCTCTCCTTAGAGATTGCGTTGCCCCCTCAGCCAACCAAATTCCATCAAAATTTGTCATTTCTTTCAATCTCAGCCACTTGTTTACCTCTTAGAGACGAGTAAACTTTCGTGTTCTTCCCCCTTTGAAAAGTAAATTTGTTCAATGTTTCTTTAGTGTTTTTATTTATCATTTGCAAATCAAATTCAAAGTATTTTATTTCTACATTAGATCAATTCTATTTTCGAAAAGGAAATTTTTGTTTTATTCGTCGTTTGCTATAGGAAAATTGTAGTTCTATTCTTCATTTTCCTATGAGAAATTGTTGTTTCATTCCTCGTTTCTCATAAGAAAATAATTGTTTGATTGATTTATGCATATAGTTTCCTTTCTTTAATTCACATTAAAGGGAGCTAAAACAAGTTAGGAAAGATGGATTTAGTTTGTGCTCTTTTTTGTTTTCTCAAAAACTGATTTCTCTTTCCCTTAGTAGCTAGGATTTTCATTGAAAAAGCTAAATTGAAAAGTTTTATTATCATTTAGTTTTCGTTTTTAGGAATTTCCATTACATCACACGGTGAACCTCAAAGACAAACTTTTAAACAATATCAACATAAAATTTACATCAATTTACCTCAGAAAGCATCGGAACATTAGCGATAACATTTAGAAGGTCTAGGCTAGAGATGTGTTTTGACGCCGTTAAACATAGAAGTTGTCGCTAACTTGTATGTGATACATTCCGAGTGTGATACCTCACTCCACGTATGTAAGTATATCGGATTTTGTCCACGTACCTTCGGGTATATAGGGTGGTGTTCTAGTATGAAAATTATAAGGGGGTGCTCTCACTATGTGGTTTTTCATTAGACAACGCTAATACAAACTTGGGTCTCCAAGTACCTTCGGGTATATTTGGGAGGACAAATTTAGGTTGCTATCCATCCATAGGTAACCGATTCGGTCGCCTTGTAACTTGTGATACACCAAACACAACATTCAGGGAGATTTCCTGCTCGTACTTCTTGGTTCGCCAGGAGGTATTCTACAATTCACAATTACTTGGTAAACCTTTTTCCTAGAATTACACTTTTATTTTGATTATTTGTTTTTGTCATAAAATCAATCAGTCTTCATGGAAGAAGAACATCAATTTCACCGTCGTTCACGTATAATAGAACTTAAACCACCTTTACCACTGGAAGCCATTTCTGGTCGGCAAAGGTGACATCATTCTACCAAAACCAGTGCTATAAGTACCTCTAGTTGGACATCATCCTCACATATACCAGAGTTGTCTCAAGTTGTTTCTACAAATATTGGTTCATCTACTGTTGTCAAGATGGATTCCTCACAGTTACCTGTGGTCACGATCCATCCAATCAGTGAGACCATAGCTCCTGAACCCGAAGTTTTTCAACTAGAAGTTGATTTGAATCCTGTCATTATTTTACCAGAACATCAAGATCCTGAAGTCAAACAACCAGAAGTTGTTCCTATATCGGTCACTCCATAATTGATTGTAGCCATTGAGTCTCCCATATCACACAGTCAACCACCTAAAATATACTTCGGGTCTGATGGTGAAATAATTCCACCTGGTTTGATTTTGATTGAGGAAATACCACAAGAAGAAACACCTTCGACTCCAACTCATTTTGGATCAGAGATTTATCTTTATGAAAATTTTCCTCAATCACCTCACACTGCTTTCTTTGATCCTATGTCAATTTGAGTTCCCGTAGATCCTATAGGGTATACATTGGGTCGTATGACCATGGTTGCATCAAAATCTCCAGCTATACTATTGAGATTCAAAAATATGATGAGCTTCGTGAAAAGAGTCGCCTTCACTAAGTGGGCCCGCAGGCTATTTTTGGCGCAAGTCTATTTTTAGACATGGTGATCATATTTCAGAAGTTGCAGGATGCTATTTGTGGATGGTTGGTCAAGTTTGAAAAATAGATGAAATTATATTTTTAGAATATTGGGCGAAGTCTATTTATATATTGTCGATCTAAAAATAGAAGTGTCGATTATTATAAGCTCTTAATAATAATTTGAAAATAAACAACTTATTCTCCTGGAGCACTTAATTTTAGTGTACAGATTTGGAAAATCAGTGGGCTGAAGGAATTACGTAATTCCTAGGGTTTAATTGTGGTTCATGCATGGAGGACTTAGTTATAACTGAAGTGGAAAAGTTATGTCAGAGTTGGAAGAGTAGTTCATGGAGTTGTTATTTAGTTTAACTCAATTATTGGAGTTAAACTCAGCTGAGCTAGTTGTATCTAGTCTAACTGAATGATACACTAGTGAGAGTGGAGTGAATTAATTAGTTAATTAATTTAAAAATAATAATTCATTAATCAAATGAACAATACAACATTTAACCACAATGCATGGCAGTTCCAGTGGAGACCCAGTGGAGAGATAGGTGAAAGGGCAAGATGGACTATCTGTTGTGACTATAGTGATGCATTGATTGCACCACACACACATTGGAGTTGCCAATGAGGATTGCACAGTCAAGGAAAGGTAAATTTGAATTCATTCAAATCCATTCTTCAGCAGGGATTGGGCAGTGGAGGCAAGCTAGCAGGTGGCAAGAAATCGGTGCATGGATTTGCAGATTTATTTTGATTAGTGTGTGACGATTGATTGTATGAAGAGCTTGATGTACTAAGTTTTGTATGAGATTGTTACATGATCTCCATGATACATAATATATGATAGTTGGGGTTTTCAGCTTCAATATTTCCTGTTAAACAATTTTGTTATGTGCGATTGTTTTTATTGCTTCATGTGTTTGCAATTGAGTTTTAAATTTCCGCAAAAGATTAACAGTGGAAGGATTCTGTATTTAGAAAGAAGATAAATATTGTTAGATTAGGAGAATATGGATATATACATGAAACTTGTATATAATTTCTACATGGTATCAGAGTAGCGTTAATTCTTGAAGATTGCAATTGTGAAGAATTGCTGAGTTTGTGCTGGTGGACAATTCGAATTTGCTGCAGAAAATTCTTGGTGCAGAAGTTGAGTATACATTGAAATTTCTTTCAATGGGTTGTGATTGGAGTATGCCCTTGATGGGAGCCTGAATTACATAGCCTGGAAGGATAGGATGGAGGCAGTGTTGGAGGATAATGGACTAAAGGAGTTCATCAATAGCGATGTTCCTAAGTCGGGATCTAGCGATGCTGCATTACTTGACGCATGGCAAAAGAAGGTAGCAAAGACAAGAAGAATTTTTTTGGAAGGTGTGAAGGACCATATTGTGTCCAGAATTCATGGGAAAGCCACTCCATTATTAATGTGGAAGGCTTTAACAGATTTTTTCCAAAGCAGTAGTGACCAGAGGAAGTTGGCGCTGAAAGAGAAGCTCAGAAAAATAAAAATGGAGAAGGGCGACAGTATTCCAAAATATATCACAAAGTTTGCCCACTGTAGGGATGAACTGGGAAGTGTGGGGATTACTGATGATGATGATAAATTGGTGAGCTTGGCTCTCCTTGGGATTCCGAAGATTTGGTATAGCTACGAAGACTCTATCAAGGGACGAGAGAAACAGCTGGGATGGGAGCGACTTTGGTCGGATCTTGTGCAGGAGGAGATAAGGCAGGGTACTAGGGATGGCTCTTCATCAAAGAATGAAGATGAAGAGAATTGCGCTTTAACTGCCAAATCAAGGAAAGGGAAGGGGAAGAAATTTCCTTCAAAATCCGAAGCTAAAGGAAAGAAGCAGGATTTGTCCAAGGTGAAGTGTTTTCACTGTCACGAACATGGAAATTTCGCCACTAACTGCCCACAGAAGAAGAAGAACAAGAAGGAAGCTGGAGCTATAGCTGGAAAGGCCTTAACCTCACACTTTGAACTTTATTTCTCTTTGATCGCATGCTTGGTTTCAAGCTCAATGGGATCGGTGTGGTATCTTGATAGTGGTGCGTCTTTCCATATGACAGGAGACAAGGAGTTGTTTAGTGACTTAGAGGAGAAGGTTCTCCAAATGTATATAGAGATAGGAGATGATGGTTGATACAGTGCAACTGGAATTGGGACCATTACCTTTGAGAGGGAGTCAGGTAATCCATTTATGTTGAAAGATGTTATGCATGTTCCAGGTCTAAAGAAGAACTTCGTCTCGGTCGCAATGTTGGAAGACAAAGGTTATGATGTTGTTTTCAGTGAGGGAAAAGCCTTCCTTCGACATAAAACAATGGGTCAAACCAAGAAGATAGGGATTCGAGTTAAGAATCTCTACAAGCTGGAGGTAGATGGCTGCGCTGCAATGGTGGACAATGCAGAATAAGTGGTGAGCCGGGATGAGGGTGAATTATGGCACAGGAGATTGGGCCATATTCACCATGGTGCTTTGAAGATTTTGTAGCAGATTTCTACTAGACTTTCCAAGGGTACTCTTATGCAGTCAGATCAGTGCAAGGGATGAACTCTGGGTAAGTTTGTGAAGACCACATTTCATGAGAAGGAGAACTATGCTTCAGTGATCCTGGAGAGAATTCACACAGACGTGTGTGGACCTTTCTCGGTTGCTTCAACAGAAAAACACATGTATTATGTTATATTTTTTAATGAATATTCTCGTAGATGTTGGATCTTCTTCATGCAGAAGAAGAGTGAAACGCTCTCAAAGTTCTGTGAGTTCAAAGCACTGGTGGAGAAGGAATCGGGGAAGCAAGTGAAAGCTCTACGGAGCTATAATGGTGGTGAATACATCTCAGGAAAATTAAAATACTTCTATAGCAAAGAAGGAATTCAAAGAGAATTCGTAGTGTCTCATAACCAACAGAATAATGGAGTCACAGAGAGGAAGAACAAAATGGTCGTGGGTGTTGCACAAACTATGCTTGAGAGGGAGCTAGACTTGAATGCAGAGGAGGAACTGACTGTTCCGAAAGACGAACCTCCAGATGTGGATCAGCCACAGGAAAAGATTCATGGAGTGGAGGAGTCCACTCATGCATAACCAAACATCAGAAAGGTAGAAAGCATACCATAGAAGCTGAAAGACTGAAGCTTGATGCGGCACAGAATGTAGGAGTCCCTACATCAAAGCGCAGACAGAGACAATCACCTGACTGATTTACTGGATACATGGCTCTAATGAGAAAGTGTATCATGACAGAGCCATCTTCTTTTGAAGAAGCAGTGAAAGAGCCCACATGGGTAGATGCCATGGTGGAGGAGTATGACTCCATTGTCAGAAACAGTGCTTGGGAGATTGTTCCAAGGCCGGTGGGAAAATGAGTTGTAGGATCAAGAGTGATCTACAAGGTAAATCAAGTTGTTAATGGGAGCGTCGCGAAGTATAAGGCAATATTTTTTTCTTGGGGCTTCTCACATATTGAGGGGATTGATTATGAAGAAACCTCTGCACTTGTCGCACGGTATTCTTCCATAAGGACCATCCTTGCTCTCTCAGCGAAGATGGGTTGCCACATTCATCAGATGGATGTGAAGATTGTGTTCCTTAATGGGATCAATGAGGAAGAAGTGTACATTGAGTAGCCTGAAGTATTGGGTGAATTATATTTATAGATTGTCGATCTAAAAATAGAAGTGTCGATTATTATTAGCCCTTAATAATAATCCAACAATAAACAACAACTTATTCTCTTGGAGAACTTAATTTCAGTGCATAGATTTGGAAAATTAGAGAGTTGAAGGAATTACACAATTCCTAGGGTTTACTGGTGGTTCATGCATGGAGGACTTAGTTAGAACTGAAGTGGCAAAGTTATGAAAGAGTTGGAAGAGTCGTTCATGGAGTTTTTATTTAGTTTAACTCAATTATTGGAGTTAAACTCAGTTGAGCTAGTTGTATCTATTCTAACTGAATGATACACTAGTGAGAGTGGAGTGAATTAATTCACAAATAATAACTCATTAATCAACTGAACAATACAACAGGTAACTATAGTGCATGGCAGTTCTAGTGGAGACCCAGTGGAGAGATAGGTCAAATGGCAAGATGGACTATCTGTTGTGACTATAGTGATACATTGATTTCACCACACACACATTGGAGTTGCCAATGAGGATTGCGCAGTCACGGAAAGGTAAATTCGAATTCATTCACAGCTATTCTTCAACATGGATTGTGCAGTGGAGGCAGGCTAGTAGGTGGCAAGAAATCGGTGCATGGATTTGCAAATTTCTTCTGATTAGTGTGTGACGATTGATTGTACTGAGAGATTGATGTACTAATATTTGTATGAGATTGTTACATGATATCCATGATACATAATATATGATAGTTGGGGTTTTTAGCTTTAATATTTCCCGTTAAACAACTGTGTTATGTGCGATTGTTTTTATTGCTTCATGTGTTTGCAATTGAGTTTTAAATTTCCGCAAAATATTAACAGTGGAAGGATTCTGTATTTAGCAAGAAGATAAATATTGTTAGATAAGGAGAATATGGATATATACATGCATCTTGTATATAATTTCTACATGTACCTTCTGTTACAGTTGCAATAACACCTTCTCTTTCTACCTTGTCGATGTTCACCACATTACCAGAGTCACATCTACATGGTGGCCCTTCCGTCCCACCTGGTTACCAATATTTATTTGGAACCTTCTCTGGTGCATCTTGAAACCCATGGAATTCACCAATTTCATCATCTGGAATTCTATCTAGTACATCTCTAATGATTATTGAATGAATTGATCCTTTATATACACCTTCAGTGCAATATCAAGCTGGTCCATCTGGGTATATTCCATCTAGTACAATCTCATTTGAACTCCTGGAATTTGGAGAACAATATATTCCATCTTATTATACTCCATGCTACAGGGAAACCTATGGTCACCCATTTTGACAGTACTTCATAATTATATGGTCATCCCAATGTCGAAATGAATGTTTGTCAGTGGCAACCTATTCTGCCTATTCAACCACAAATGTTTGTGCAATCATATCAACCGGTTCAACCTGTTGCACCCACATCTACTCCACTTGTTAATACATCCTTAGCCCTATTACAGGCTCAAAGTGTTGTACCTCAACCATCTCAGGCGGGTCCGTCCACCCAATACCCTCAAGTATTGGGCCCTCAAACTCCAACTCCTTCGGCTGGTTTACAACAACCACCTGTATCCGGAATTATTTATTCACAAGATGGACTACCCTATTATGGGATTTCGCAGGCACAACTATGTTTTACCTATTCACAACTGAATCCAAGCTATTCTAGTTTGGGCTATAATCTTGGTGGACAGACACCTTGGTAGCCACAAAAAAAAATGACACAACCTTCATTCCAACAACAAGTAACTTACCCAGGTTTTGGTAAACATAATCCTCAAGCGTTTTCTTATCAAAACAACCCTTATTTGGGTTACCAACAATAATTCCTTATGTTGGTGCTCAAAGGCACGTTACCCAAGCAATTCCATCATACCATGGCTATGCTCAACTTGACTTAAATTGACAGTTGCCCTATGTTTCAACTTTATGATTACCTTATTCAAAACCGACTTACCAACGATCCAATCAACTATGCTCCTTAGTGGCCGGTGATACCACATAAATTACCATCGGATATTCCTAAGTTCAATGGAAACCCTAGAGAAGACCTGTCAATGCATGTTATGACTTATCATTTGTGGTTCTCATCAAACTCCTTAAATGATGACTCCTTTAGACTATTTATTTTCTAGCGCACGCTCAATGGTCCAACTACACAATGAGGATGGTTCTTTTACTGTGCCAACCTCGTTAAAAAATGAATTAGGTGATGAGGATAATTCTTTTCCTGTGTCAACCTAGATAAATGAAACAAGTTCCTTTGAGGATAGTTCCATTACTGTTTCAACCTCGATAAATGAAATAGGCCATGAGGATAGTTCCTTTTCTTGTGTCAATCTCGTTAAATGAAACAAGGTTCCATGAGCATAGTTCTTTTCCTGTGTCAAACTCGTTAAAAAATGAAACAAATACTCTCCTAATTAAGACGAGTCTTCCATTTGATCTCATAAGTGAACCTTCATTCCATATAGATATTAGTAACCAATAGTATACTTAGGTGAATCAAATGAAGCTTGCGGGCCATGTGCTCTTGCAGGGGGCATTCGACATGTGATCTTATAGGGGGCATTAAAAAACTATCTCAAGTCCATATCGGTTATTATTTTCAAGACTTTTTAAAGTCATGAAAATACCGAGATTCTTTTTCTATTTTTTCATGCTCGTAAAACACATGAAAATGCCAAGTTATTTTTGTCTTTTCCTACTCGTAAATTAAATTGAAAGTCGGAAAAATCATACTTTTATCCTTCTTTTTCGAGCTTTGATAAAAATGAAAAAAGACTTGAAGCGCACTTTTATCTCTTTTTCGAGCTTTGATAACGGCAAAAAAGGAACCACTGGAGTCTTCTTTTAGCTCTTTTTAGACTCCGATAATGTGAAAAATATTTCCGAGCACTTGTCTTTTCGAGCTCATAAAATAAAATGAAATGACCTCTACTCAGTATAAGTTTAAACCTTTTCCAGATTGAGATAGATTATTTACGAAATAGGAAAACATTAGTCGAATATGGCTAGAAGGTTCTCTGATCAGGTATCATTTTACACTTTTTCGGACCTGAGCAACAAATTTATGAAAAAGGACTCATGGATTTTTCTTTTTCCTCTTTTTCAAACTCTCTAAACATGAAAAATAATCAGGTTGTCACTATTGTTATGCTCGTTAAAACATAAAATAGCGACAGACTTGTCGATCATGGTAGGAATCGAGTTTCATTTATCGCTAGACTCGTTAAATTATTAAATAACGATGCATTCACCCGAAGGGTTGAATTATAGATCAAGCATATGTTACCCTCGTCAAACTTGTTAAAAAATAAAGAGGTACTAGTCGAATAACAACTAGGGAAAATTTGGGAAAGCGAACAAAACACTTTATGATAACATGTCGCTCTTGAACATGACACTTTCACTCCACCATCCTGAATTTTTGGGTTGGGTAATATTCTTGACGGTTCATTCATACCAATGGTTCATCATACCTTCACTTCGGTTTTGGGTCAATGCTACCAACTCATCTCAGTGTCACCGATATGCTTAGGAGAAGTCATACGGTGAATTACCATCCTTCTGCAATACTCATAAACCTTCATTTTCATGACAGTCATCCCTGAACATTGCTATATCAAGTCACATTCTATCTACAAAATTAGTAACTCTCGTTTCGTGATAAATTTCTTCCCGTCGACATCAGCTCATCATCCAGGAAGTTTACTTAGAAACATCTTCCAGTACCTTGAGGCTTGCCACATCATCAACAAGTTTCTTGCTTTCGAACCTTTGACCGAAATATTTTGTTTGGATTTCAAAATCAAATCATCTATTCATGCCTTGCAAATTGTATTGTTGTACCTTGAGAGCCATTAACATCAATGGTGGTTCTCTCACATTTGTTAACAACTTACATCCTTGACTGGTAATCAAACGATGTCTTACCATGTTTGACTACAAATCATATATTCACATGGCTAGATAGCTTGTACCTGAAATATCGAGTGAACGAGATAAGAAGACCCGAGATCTAGTATCATCCACCCAGGCTACGATTTCAAGATTTTTGTACACATCATATTTATGATGAAATTACATAAAGATTGCCATACGAACATGGGCCCATATCTGTAGGCATGTTTGTATTGGGAACCATTCTATTGTAGATGAATTTCTGAACTATGTACATGTTATTAGTGTTGAGATTCAACAATTTGATGATCCTAGTGAAAATTAAGCACCTACACTAGGTGGGGCCCATAGGCTATTTTCAGGTGTATGTCTATTTTTAGAATGGTGAGAAAATTCTATTTATATCGGGAGTATATTTATAGATGGTTGAGAAAATTATATTTATGGATGGAGTTCTACTTTTGGAATGCATGTGCAAAGTCTGTTTGTAGATTTCATGTCTAAAAATAGAATGCATGTCGATTATTATTATCTCTTAATAATAATGTGGAAAACTAGTTGACTGAAGGAATTATGATTTCTAAGGTTGGTTGGTGGGACATGCAAGTGGAATTAGTTTTAATAGAGTGATACAAAGTTGTAACAGAGTTGGATGTGTAGTTATGTGAGTTGTAAAGTAGTTTAACTCAGTTAAGTGAGTTAAAATCAGTTGTGCTAGTTGTAACTAGTTGTATCTCAAGATACACTAGTGAAAAATCAATGAATTAAATATTGAATTAATTCACATGGAGTGATCTCACATGAAACTAAATATTTAATATTACTAAATACATGCATGTCAGATCTAGTGGAGACCGGGTTGAGAGATAGGTGAAAGGGACAGTTTGACTATCAGTTGTGACATTAATGGGTGCACACTTGCAACCAAACACACATTGGAGATGAAAATGAGGATTGCGAAGTCAAGGAAAGGAAGGATCGAATTCATTCAGGGATTGTGATCAGCAGGGATTGCGCAGTGGAGGCAGGCTGTTAGGAGGCAGTAAATTGGTGCATGAATATGCCAGTTTTTGTATGGCAGCGTGAGACGATTGTATATTGTACTGAGAGATCTTGGATTAGAATTTTGTATGAGATTGTTTCATGATCCATGATATATACATAATATATGATAGTGGGTTTTTTAGATTTATGCTTTCCCAGTAAAAACATCTGTGTTATGTGTGATTGTTCTTTCTTCATGTGTTTGCAATTGGCGATTAAATTTCCACAAAGATTTAAGTAGAAGGATTATGTATTTAATAGTGGCATATAATTATTAGATTAGGAGAATACAGGCAATAAATACATGGTATTGGAGCAAAGAAGTTTTCAATATTGAAGCAGTAGCTAAGTTTGTTTGTGGAAACAAATCGAATTTTCTGCAAGAATTTCTTGGTGCGACAGTTGAGTAAACATCGAAATGGATTTCAATGGTTTGCAGCTAGAGTATGCACTCGAGGGAATCTCAAACTACATTGCATGGAAGGACAGGATGGAGCCGGTACTTGAAGATAATGGCTTGAAGGAATTCATCGACAGTGATGTTCCTAAGCCCACTTCGACGGATGTTGCATTACTTGACACATGGCAAAAGAAAGTAGCGAATACGAGAATGATTTTGTTGGAAGGTGTGTGAGACCATATTGTCTCAAGAATTCATGAGAAAGCCACTCCATTTGCAATGTGGAAGGCTTTTACGGATCTTTTCCAAAGCAGCAATGACCATAGGAAATTGGCACTGAAGGATAAACTCAGAAAGATCAAGATGGAGAAGGGCGACATTATTCCTAAGTATCTCATAAAGTTTGTCCAATGTCAGGATGAACTGGGGAGTGTGGGAATAATGGTTTTTGATGATGATTTTTTCAGTTTGAATCTCTTGGGACTTTCTAAGAGTTTGCACAGTTATCAAGACTCTATCAACGGATGGGAAAAACTGCCAGATTGGGAACGACTGTGGTCAGATCTTGTGCAGGAGGAGTTTAGGAGGAACACCACAGATGGCTCTTCATCAAAGCATGATGATGAAGAGGATTGTGCTTTGGATACCAAGGCAAGGAAAGGGAAGGGGAAGAAATCCCATTCAAAATCTGAGTCTAAAGGCAAGAAGCTAGATTTTTCCAAGGTGAAGTGTTTTCATTGTCAAGAACATGGGCATCTTGCCACTAACTACCCACAGAAAAAGAAGAACAAGAAGGTTGTTGGAGCTCCAGCTGGTGAGGCCCTTGCCTCACAATTTGAACTTGATTTTTCTTTGATCACATGCTTGATTTCAAGCGCAATGGGATTGGTGTTGTATATTGATAGTGGTGCTTTCTTCCACATGATGGGAGATAAGGAGCTTTTTAGTGACTTGGAGGAGAAAGATCTCCAGATGCATATAGAGATGTGCAATGATGGATGATACACTGTGACCAACATTGGTACCATTACCTTTGAGAGGGAGAAGGTAAACCATTTTTGTTGAAATATGTTATGTATGTTCCAGGTCTGAAGAAAAACTTGGTCTCAGTTGCGATGTTGGAGGACAAAGGTTATGGCGTTGTTTTCAGCGCTGGAAAATCTTTCCTGCGACATTAAACAATGGGTCAAATGAAAAGGATAGAGATTTGAGTTAAGAATCTCTAAAAGCTGGAGGTAGATGGCTACGCAGCAATGGTGGGCAAAGAAAAAGAAGTGGTGAGAAGGGATGAGGGTGAATTATGGCACAGACAACGGGGCCATCTTCACCATGGCGCCCTGAAAATTTTGTAGCAAATTTCTACTGGACTTCCCAAGGGTGCACTTGCACAGTTATATTAGTGAAAGGGATGTACTATGGGTAAGTTTTTAAATTCCACCTTTCATGAAAAGGAGAACCGTGCTTCAGTGATCCTGGAGAGAGTTCACACAGACATGTGTGGGCCATTCTCAGTTGCTTCAACAAAAAAACACAGGTATTATGTGATTTTTGTTGATGAATTTTCTTGTAAATGCTGTATCTTCTTCATGCAGAAGTAGGATCAAACATTCTCAAAGTTCTGTGAGTGTAAGGAATTGGTTGAGAAAGATTCAGGGAAACAAGTGAAGGCTCTGCGGAGTGATAATGGTGGAGAATACATATCTAATAAATTCAAATAATTCTGTAGCAAAGAAGGAATTCAGAGAGAACTCATAGCGCCTCATAACCCACAGAAAAATGGGGTAGCGGAGAGGAATAAAAAATGGATCGTGGTTGCTGCTTGAGTTATGCTGCATGATCAGGGCCTACTAATGCACTTGTGGGCGGAAGCATGCAGCACTGTGGTTTCTATGAAAAATCATTGTCCTCATAGAGTAATTGGCATGAGTACACCCGAAGAATATTTTACTGGAAAGAAACCAGCTGTTTCTCACTTTAAGATTTCTGGATCATTTGTTCATGTGCATGTGACTAAGAACGCGAAGCTGGAGCCAACTACCGAAGTTGGGATATTTGTGGGGTACACAGAAACACTGTTGGAAATGTTGTCATTGATGGCAAAGGAAGCAGCAAAGACAGAGACAGGAAAAGGAGGTAGCAAAGACAGAGACAGGAAAAGGAGGTAGCAAAGACAGAAACAGGCAATGGAGGCAGTAAAAAAATCAAACGAAGGAAGCAAAGGAGACCGACAGAGGCAGAGGAAGCGAATATAGAGGCAGAACCGTTATCAGAGGCAGAGGCAGAGGCAGAGCTGTTATCACAGCAGTAAAGGCAGAGGCAGAGCAGAAAAGTAGCAGAGGCAGAGACACAGCTGTTATTCCGAGAATCGCTACCCCAGCTAGAGGATATATATAAAATTCTGAGAATCGCCCAAACCGGCGGATATATATATAGATATGTACCTTAATTCTGAGAATTACCCAGCCGGGCATTATATATATATAAAAATAAATTTCGAGAATCGCCTACCCCACTGGAAGATACATTAAAGATTGGAGCGACAATGTAATGCATATATAATATAAATCTCATTACGGGAATCGTATACTCCAGTGGCAAAGTATATATTGTGCTTTATATACAAAGGACTAAAGCATATATATATAAATATGTATAGCCATATGTAGCGCGATATTCAAAGAACAAAAGTATTATATGGTGGGACCCCTTACCAATTCGCATCGGAGAAAAACAAGGCAGCGGAACGCATAAACCAAAGAATTGCGATTGCGATTGAGAGCCCGGATCCGATGGGCATATAAATAGTGGCTTGATAAGTTTGAAATCTGGCTTAATCGCATCGACTCAAAGCCTATATAAGTGCATAAAACAAAGTATTATATGGTGGGACCCCTTACCAAATCGCATCGGAGAAAAACAAAGCAGCAGAATGTCCATACAGGAACTTGCGACTGCGATTAAGTTCCGGACCCGATGGGTCTATAAATCAGGTTTCATATATGGTTGAGTTCTGGGTTAAAGACTCAATCGCATCGGGAGTATTCGAGTTGCGATTAAAATCAATCACAATCGGAGCAGGAGTGATCAATCACAATCGAAGTAGGAGTGGTCAATCGCATAAGACAGATAATACAACAATCGCATCGGGAGTATTCGAGTTGCGATTGCGATCAATCGCAATCAGAGCAGGAGTGGTCAATCGCATCAGACAGATAATACACAATCACATCGGGAGTATTCGAGTTTCGATTGCGATCAATCACAATCGGAGGACAATGCAAGCTCGGATGGTGGGCCCGAAAGGGCATTTTATGTATTAAACATTTTTTTTTCTATTACGCCGAGAGTGTGTTGAGTTGTATTAAAAGGGCAGATTATATGATTAAAACATCTTATAATTAAGCCAAGAGATGAAGTTGTGTTTGCGGTTGTATTAAATTATGTCGCGTGGGATGTGGACCCATGGGCCTCGGCCCAAGGTGGAGGGAGATTGTGAAAATAAAACAATTGTGGTGTATGTATGTTCCTCTTGTGGAACGTTCCACATCAACAAGACACTTGCTAAGTACAAAAGCGTTAGAAAATGCCCGATTTACAGTCAGCTGGTATAAAAAGCTCAGTTACATGTATGCAGCAGTTACACCACAATAGAGGACAGAAAAGCAAACAGAGCTGAAAAGAGATAAAGCACAGTCACAGAAAAGACAAACACAGTCAAAGAAAAGCCAACAGAATAAATGAGTTGAGCTGGAATTCTCATTGTAATTTGAATGTAAATGCTTTTAATTGATTTTTTATTGTTTGTGATGCATTGGCAAGTCTCTTGAGGAAAACAAAGCTCCCACTGTAATATTGAAATTAATGCTTGTTGTTATATTTTCTGAATGTGCGAGTGAAAGAAATCAAAAGGCAGAAAGCGAAGAGGCATGGCTGTCCATTCCAAATTCATTGAGGAATGCTAACAATCACAAGAAAATCCTTATAAATAATATCATCTTGATATGAAAAATGAGGAGAGAGAGAGAGTAAATCTAGAGAAGGCAGAATATAGAAGTGTGAGGCAGAGAAGATTAAGAAAAGAAG
This sequence comes from Pinus albicaulis, assembly GCA_034641835.2. Taxonomy (NCBI): domain Eukaryota; kingdom Viridiplantae; phylum Streptophyta; class Pinopsida; order Pinales; family Pinaceae; genus Pinus; species Pinus albicaulis. The sequence goes on from CM076582.1 coordinate 290,048,860, forward strand.
AGCATAAAGAGAAGCTACAGAATAGAGCTGATATCTGAGGTAAATTAGCAAACATTCAGTTTGATAAATTGAGGAAGTTGGAGCTTCCCTATCAAGTTGCAGCTTGATAGCTGTCAGTTGTAGCTGACTGAGGTTGGAGCCTCCTGTAGGTTGGTGCCTACAGAAAATTGAAGGGAGTTAGTGCTTCCTTGCAAGTTGTAGCTTGCAGAATTGAGGTAGGAGCCTCCTGTAGGTTGGTGCCTGCAGAAAAACAATGGTGAGAGGGAGTTGGAGCTTGACTTTGCATCACAACAATAATAATATGTGGTTTTATCCCTTTATGGGTTTCCCCTTACATCTGTTGCCTCTATGCGTGTTTCTTATGTGTTGATGTGATTCTTTCAATCTGCTTAATTGTTTTCTGCTCTCAACATAATTATGGTGTCACATTAATTTAATATTGGCTGCAACATTTTAAAAATGTTCACATATTAAGCTGTAAATAAGTTTGGCGAATTTTTTTAAAAGGCTTATGTATGTATTAAACTGATTCAACCCCCCCCTCTCAGTTTAATTAAAGATTCAACAATTGGTATCAGAGCAGGTTCCTTTGTACCAGTATAACAGTTGAAAGGATATCCTAGGTTCCCAAGATGGCTAGTAAAGAAGGATGCTCAACCAATAAAGCCCCTTTCTTCACTGGTGAAAATTATGCTTTCTGGAAAATCAGAATGAGGACATACATAATGTCTCTAGGAATGGAAGTCTGGGCTGCTGTGGAATTTGGATATGCCCCAAAGGCAATTGACACAGAAAAAGAAACAAAACAAGATTTTGTGGCTAACGCAAAAGCCATGAATTCCATCTTGAATGGATTATGTGAAGCAGAGTTTATTAAAGTAATGCACAAAGACTATGCCAAGGAAATATGGGATACTCTTGAGAACATACATGAGGGAGACAAGAAAGTAAAGACTGCCAAACTTCAAGTCTATAGAGCCCAGTTTGAGAACTTAAAAATGAATGATGATGAAGACATTGCCAGTTTCTTCCTAAAAGCTGCAGAAATTATTAACAATATGAAATCACTTGGAGAAAAAATGCCAAAAAGTATAATTGTGCAAAATATTCTAAGATCTCTTCCATCCAGGTTTAATCCAAAGGTGTCTGCAATAGAAGAAACAGCTGATTGGGAGACCTTGACCATGAACCAGCTACTTGGAAATCTAACAGCCTATGAAATGAGGCTCCCACAGAAGAAATCAAGTACGAGGGAAGCAACCTTTAAAACAAAAAATAAGAAAGAAGAAGAGGGAGACATATGATCTTGCTCAGATGAAGAAGAGGAAAAGTTTGTCAAGAAATTGGACAGAGGCTCAGGTAAATACAAAGGTAAACTCCCATTCAAATGCTTTAACTATGGAAGAATTGGACACTATGCTGCTAAGTGTCCTCACAAGAAAGTAAGAAATCAGGCTCAAGAGTCAGAGAAAAATAAATCAAAGAACTGGCAGAAAGGAAAGAAGTTCAGCGGAAAATCCTTCTATGCTCAACAAGACAGCAGTACATCTAAAGATTCAGATGAAATCTCAAGTGAAGATGGAACCTCTAAATTTTTATTGATGGATATAGAAGATATTTAAGGTCTCCTGTTAGAAGATGGAGAAGAAGAAGATGAAGTCGACCTTGAGGGGGAGCTAAGAAGTGCTCTGGAAGAGATTGATAGACTCAAACTGAAATGCAGAAAACAAAAGGACATTCTCCTCAAGTATGTATGAGAAGAATAGAATTCAGAAGTCCTGATGCAGCTAAAGATAGAGCTTGAAGAAGCCAAGAAGATAGAAGACATATTACTTAAGAAAATCAAAGAAAAAACTCAGGAACAAGAAAAGTTGGAAGAAGAAGCAGTATGTCTCAGGAAGAAATTAGAAAATGCTTAAAGGAAAGTGGTTATAAACTCTTCTCAAACAACAAGCTCTAGTAAGTTAAATGAAATTCTAGGTGCTCAAAGATCCCCTATGATAAAAACTGGAATAGGCTATGAAGGAGAATCAAGTAAAAGCAAAGAAAATGTTGACAGAGAGATTATTTTTGTAAAAGCAAAGAAGAATGATGAAGCAGCTCAAACAATTCCTACAAAATAAGAAAACTATAATAAGGAAGATAGAGATCAGAAGAAACCACTAGTAGCAAAGAAAGTAATAAGTACTAAGATCCCTGAGTATGTAAAATTTGGAAGCCATCAAAGGAGATTCTTCCCTCCTATGAAGAATGCCACTTGTTATGTCTGCCACAAGCTGGGACACATTGCAGCATATTGTCTTGCAAGAAGGAGTATTTCAAACCAGGAAAAGATGCAAACTTTGAAGAGACTGCCTCAAACAAAAAAATGGAAGATACAACCTTACATCAGGTATGCAAATAGTTTCTATGGTTACCATTTTTATTGTAAGGAATTTGGCCATAAAATCATTGAGTGTAGAAAGTATGGACAAAGATTGATGTTTAACACCTCAAGGAGGTTTATGAATCAAAGAAATTCTGTTCATACTCATAATTCTACAAAAATTATGATCAAATGTTGTGTATGCAATCAAGTTGGACATATACCTTCCAAATTTCCTCTAAGAAGATGTAGTTCACCACCACACAAAAGATACCAAACGAAAGGGGGCCTCTAGTGGATAAAGAAAGTGAATAAATGTGACTTAGCTCTAACTGCTCAAGACCTAAAAAGTCAGTGGTACTTGGATAGTGGCTGCTCAAAACACATGAATGGAGACAGAAGCAAGTTTATAACTCTTGATGAAAAGAAATATGGAAATGTTACTTTTGGCAATGATAAATCAGGTAAGATCAAGGGAAAAGGCTCAGTCAGCATAGACAATGGCAGAGGAAAGGCCCAAGATGTACTATTTGTAGATGGGCTGAAAGAAAATTTACTAAGTGTTAGTCATATGTGTGATAAAGGCTGTGAAGTTCTTTTTAGAGCACAATATTGTGAAGTCAGATCAAGCACCATAGGTAAGACTCTGCTCAAAGGAGTTCGAACAGAGAGTAATGCTTACATTGTAAAAGAGGAAGATGAAGCATGTCATCTTAGCAAACTAGAAGAGTCATGGTTATGGCATAAAAGATTGGGACATCTCAGCTTTGATCACATCATCAGACTAAGCAAGAAGAAAGCTGTCAGAGACATGCTAGAAATAAAGAGGCCTTCTAATACCATATGCAAGCCATGTCAATTAGGGAAACAAACCCGCACATCATTTAAGGTTAAAGATGAATTATCAACATGTTGATGGGAAGATTTGTCCGGCCAACAGCAGGGGATCTCCCCGGTAGAAAGTCCCAATTAGACCTTAAACCTTTTGGAATAGGGATCCCGTCCGGGGTGTGGGTCTGGCTACCACTTAGGATGACTTCCCTTCGGTCTCAAAAGAACCTGTTTGAACCTGCGGACATACACTTATTCACATGACATAGAATACAGGATTGATGTGTTAAACACAAATCAAACACTATACGTAGCAAGATTATAGATAAAGCACGTACACCTCAAGAGATGTCATTAGCAACACATCTTTTGTGGGGTAATGCTTGTAAGGTAGTCTGATCACAAAAGAAAAAGTTCTTTATGATAAGATACCTCTTTACTTCCTGAAAGATAAAACGAGATGCTAACAAAATAGTTCATTAACATTCATTAATAGGACAGATGATAAAATGAACATCATTGATACAACACAGATAGCCATGACGCATAAAATATGACATGAAGAGTGCAGCTTCATTAATCATAGGATGTTCTGAAACTGTACAAGGAATACACACAGTGTTCGCACAACAAAACACATCATAACCATAGGGTGTTTTAACAAGAATCTATATTCATATGCTCAAGTGTAGAATCTTTCAATACAATGCATGTAGCTCTTGAGTTTCCAAAAAAGAAAAGCCCATTATACAAGCTCCCGTAGGAGTATTTATAATGCCAAAACTGCCCGTTGGGTTTCCTTGACTGTTCACCTTCTTGACCGTTGGGTTACCTTGCGACCCATTCTTTCTGCGACCTGACTGGTATGCGCGACCTGCGACCTGGGTAGGTGATGCGACCTGCGACCTGCCCTGTTGGTGCGACTTGCGACCTAGCTCTACTTGCTGCTCATGACTTGCTGCTACCGGGCTGTGGGGATGGACGCGAAATGTTAAGGTCAGGGACGTCAACCTGTTGCTCCTTGAGGAAATCCTGCCATGTACGGTACTCTGCCGCTATGGGGAAAACCAGAGGTACCTCCTCCTTCAATCGATGCACACATTCCAAAGCATTTGGTACTAAGGTTTCCCTTTTCTGTGCGATCTTATTTGAAAGCGATGCAAGCTTGGTATAAATCCGCGCTGGAGTGGCGATGAATTGACTCATATGCTCTTGAGATGCTGAGGGCTCTGGATCAGCAGCGGCTTGCTTGATAGGTTGCAAAAATGATTGGATGTCCTGGTCCACTTGTTCCCAGGTTTTCTCTTCGTCTAATGCCCCAAGCGATGGAATGTGGTGCAACGTATGCATTGAGTCGATACCACTAATCAGGTGGTTGTACGAGGACATTACTTTGTCTAGGTTCTTAGACAGTTTGTCTTTATATTGTATCGCCATGCGGAGTTGAACCTTTGCATCCTGCGTGTGAATCCATTCCCTCTTAGGCAAATTTTCAAGTGCCTGAGGGTACTGTATTGTCCAACCCATCATCCTGTCTAAGGCCTGTGAAGCCTCTCTGAGCTGCTCGTGTCTTTGCCTGGTTTCCGCTCGTGCTCTTGCCAGTGGAGCGACTGTTTGTTTGATGGTGAACATTTCACCATATACCTGCCTCATGGTCACTTCCAATACCTCACACTCCTTGAAGATGGCCAACGAGACTTCATTTACTGGTGGAGCCTGGTTTCGAAGTTGCTGGACTTCCGCTTGCAATTCTGCTTTCTCTTGCTCTGCTCTCTTCTCGCGTTGCTCAGCTGCGTGCAGTCTATTTTGTAGAGCTACTATTTCTCTACTCATTCGGGTTACATTCTCTTCCGTAGCCGCGACGAAAGCAGTACCGGCTGATGCTATCATTACAGGATTAGTCCTGGTATCAAGGACTATGTCTTTGCCTGTTGCTACTGTGGATGCGGTAGAGGGACTTTGCGCCAGTGATCTCCTCTTCTCTTGCCGGATTTTGAATGAAAACTGGTCGAACGTGAGTCTGGTCAGGTCAAACACATCTTCTTCCTGTCCCCGGGGCGATATAACGTCAGAGAGTTTGGTACTGCCCAGAGGTATGTCGAGGGGAGTCACCTCGAGGTCGTCCAGCATGTCATCCTCTCTTTCTTCTGTGTTATTTTCTTCTTCTTCCTTTCGCCGGCGTTCAGCTTCTGCTGATGCCTCTATTTCGGCCTTCTTCTTCTGCTCAGCTGCAGCAGTCTGTTCGGCTTTCTTTTGGCGTTCAGACTCTGCTTTGTCTAGCTCTTCCTTAAGTGCCCGTTCTGCTGCGGCATGTGCCTCCTTGCCCTCTTTTTCTTTCCTGGCCTCTCTGGCCTGCTTCTTCTTTTGTGTTGCTGTTGCACTCTTTTGGCGCGCTTCCTCATCCTCTTTTAGCTTCTTCTCCCTTTCTTGCTGGGCTTTTGCCTCTGCTTCCTTTTGTTTGATGGATGGAATAAGCCCTGTGTTGGTTCGAGATTTCTTGGGTAAAGAAGAAGAGGAACCTCCTAACTGACGACTTCTGTCTTCTAAGCTCTGATCATCTGGGTCTTCTTGGACCACGTCTGCTCCCGGGGCAATTTGTCTTTCAGCATTACACCAGTTCCTTCTCTCATCTTCCGCCGGGCGCTCAAGATGCTGATAAGTCCACTTGAATTTAGCTCTCAAGCAGTGTTCAGGAACTATTTTCTCTGGGTCATAGGTTCGGTGTTCAAGCGCCCCGAGCTGATAACTTCTCATTACTTCTGCTTCTGCTGCTACTTCCCTGAAGTCTTTAACTGTGTATGCACCAATGGTGAGGGGTAGCGTGGGCCATGGCTTCTTTTTTCCTTTAGACAGGATGCTGGAGAATCCGTGTGACATTTGAAAGCATACCTCCTGAATAAGCATTTTGTCTGTCACAAAGCGAGGCATAGCATGTGGTGCCTTGTAAGTTCCAAAGACTCGGATGAAGGTGTACCCAGGGAAAGGGAACCAGTGCGCCACTTTGACTAGAGTCTCTTTGGCCCGCCACGACATGCAGGGGGTGTCTTGGCCAAATAAATTTCTGTACAGAGAGGGGATAAATACTTGGGAAATCTGATCAATATCCTGTTTGTATTTGGACTCCCAAAATACCTTGAGTTGTAGATGAATTGCGCGCGGCTCCTCGGAATCCCAGTTGTGCGCCCATCCCTCAAACTGTACTCTGGCGCAGACAGCATCTAGTAGGTAAGAGGCCATGTAAAATTCGGCAGGCATTCCTTCCTCCGGGGCCAATGCCGAGTTCAAATTGGTCTGCATCGAAGTCATCAGTATGCCGGCCCAGTTGAAACGGGTGCCATATGTTGTCACGTACTCCATGATAGTAGCCCAACTGCCGCTGAAGGTGGAGCAATCTGGGTGCCCGTAAATTCTGCAGAGCATGGCGGCAACCAATTTGTAAACCTTCCTCATGCTCGCCACTGGGTACTCTTGGTCTTTCTTGACCTTGAACTTCTCTGGCTCCTCCCACCATTGTCTAATAGTATCAACCATCGGAACGGCGTGAGAAACAGCCCATTCTGGAGAGAAATGCTCATCTGGGCGAGGCAGTGAGTAATAAATGTGAGCATCCGAGCCTACCAGCGTAGCGAAAGCTCTGCCTTCGTTGTCCCGGATCACAAACTTCTGGGGGTCCGTCTTTTGTATGATCCAATCTATAACCTCTAGACATGGGAATATGGCTGGATGCGCCCCTGCCAGATGTAGTTTGGACTTCTTCACTGCCAAGTATATTTCACGGTCTGTGAGATCTTCTGGAAATTCCTCTTCCGGTATGGCGAACTCATGATATACTTGATACCATCTCATGCTGTCGTCTTTTGTAAACGTACATAGTGTATCTCTGTATATTGGGGGTGGGGACACCACCTCCAGCTCATCAATCTCTTCCACTATTTTCTTGTCCTTCCTCCGAGATAGCGGGGGCACCATGTCACTAGAATCTGATAACACAGGTATGCACTCTATGTCTTCTTGAATTTCACCTGTCAAATTCATAAAGGAATCCCACGATAAGAACGACATGGTGATAAAAACCAGTTACAATTTAGTGATGAAATTTAGCTGCGCCAATGCAAAACTGGGCTACTGGGTCGTTGGGTCGCGGATTGCAAGAACAGAGTCCGGGCGCGACCTTGCGACCTTGCGACCTCGCGACCAGGTCGCTGAGTCGCTAGGTCGCAGATCTCTAGAAAATTGGAAAGATGCGACCTTGCGACCTCGCGACTAGGTCGCTGGGTCGCAGGGTTGAAAATCCCAGAAACTGGAGAAAATGTGACTTTGCGACCTCGCGACTAGGTCGCTGGGTCGCAGGTCGCAATATGGCTTGCCCGGGGTGTTTACGCGCGCGCGGCCTTGATCCTCCTTTTCTCCCTCCTCTTGAGGATTTACAAGTTGGGCGGGTCCGGTGGGCCACATGCTTGATATTTTAATAGCAAGGGATAGGTACTTGTGAAGGTTATTGAGAATCGAGGAAAAACAGTGAGGTTTGGACAATTTATGCAGAAAACAGATTCATAAAACCCTCAGAAAGATAAAAGCTTAGTCAAAAGACAATTTAAAGGCCTAAGGGGAGATGGGTTTGGTAAGAAAAGCATCAAAACGGAAACAGCAGGAAGAAATGGCAACTTACCCGGGAAAAACGCGCCAGTTGAGCTGTCAGAGGCGTTTTCTTACAAATCGCTGAATGTGTAAAATGCGACCTGCGACCTCCCTTTTATAGAAAGTCGCACGTGCGAGCAATAAATGCAGGTCGCTGGGTCGCAAGTTGATTAATTTCGGAGTTTTGCGACCTTGCGACCTGGCAACCTGGCGATCTGGGGTTGCTGGGTCGAAAGGTCGTTGGGTCGCGCTTTTCATGAAAATTGTAAAATTGCGACCTTGCGACCTGGCGACTTGGCGACCTGGGGTCGCTGGGTCACTGGGTCGCATTTTCCATTAAATTCGGAGATTTGCGACCTGGCGACCTGGAAACCTGAGGTCGCGAGGTCGCAAGGTCGCTAGGTCGCGGTTTTTATCAACTGTTTAACTTTGCGACTTGGCGACTTGGCGACTTAGCAATTCCTCTTTAGTTTTAGGGGGCTCCAAAAATTTGAAATGGTGGTCTTTTTTGGAGGGTGTTGTAGGGGCTACAACAAATGGCGATTCACTGGACGAACTCAGAGTCTCTGTTGATGGTTAGTCTTGGCGGGGGGAGGGAGGGGCCTATGCTGACTGTTTTCTTTTACCTTGTGGTTGACATCTCCTAACTTTGGGCACCTAGCTGGGTTGCTCGATCTGCTAGCCTGTTTGGGCGCCATTCAACCAAATTCATTTCATCAGGTCTCCGGACTGGAAGGGTTGGAGAACTTCAGGCGGCTACAGGGTCTGGTACGATTATTTTGTCCTCATCGTGTTGCTCCGCTGCCAGCGAACCTCTCGGCCCCGGCGGAGTCACTGCCTAGGAATCGTGAACGTTGCTCCGCTGCCAGCGAGCCTGGTCAGTACCCCGGTGGAGTCGTTACATCACCTCTCTGCGCAGGAAGCCTTTCTCGATCCTTTACCCTTTATTAGTGTGCTATTGCACTTATTTTGAATGTGCCAGAGGCACTTATTTGAGATGTGCTCGTGGCACTTATTTGAGATGGAAATTTAGCCTGGGCGGATGAGGGATCCCGACTTATTTTTCTTGTAGAGAGGTTGTTCCTGGTCTGTCATGAGGACTTTGGTTTTTCCCAGATACCCTGTTGTAGCCTAGAGTACCTCTTTTCCCTTCTGGTCTGGTTACCACTTACACTGCATTCTCTTTTGTGGACACCCTCTCACACTGGCGAGATAAGCTTTCCTGCTTGATGACTCGAGCTCGGCGATATGCTACCTTTAGGTGCGGAGAACAAGCCAGTTTTTTCCGCCTTTGAGTTTATCGGAAAAGGCTTTCCATCAGCACAGAACCTGTTGCAGTATGCCAATTTGTGTGGCTCTAACAAATCCTTCCTTAAGCTTTTATTTTATTTTATTTTATTTTTTTTATTTTTTATTTTTTGAAACAAAGGTGAGACAGGAACTATGGTACAAAATAAGACAGCCCTCCATGGGCTACTAAGTGAAATAGTGTTTGAGGTCATGCCCGTTTACCGGGAGGACCTCGACTCATCCATCAAGGGTTTGCAATCTGAATGTGTGTGATCCTATCTTTTCATTAATTTGGAACGGGCCTGTCCAAAGTGCTTGGAACTTGGCATGCTTCCCCTTTTCCTCATGGGCTTTATCCCACTTAAGGACCAGGTCTCCTACTTCAAAAATTTTGTTTCCCGCGGACTTTTTATCAAACCATCTTTTGATTCGGCTCTGATGGATGGCAAACTTTTCCCGGGTCTTTTGCCTTTCTTCCTCCAATTTCAGCAAGGTGTCGATTCGGTTCTGCAAGGTAGGGCATGGGGTACCATGGCATTCTTGGGACAGCTGGAGGGCCGGGAGAGATAGATGAGAAGGGAGAACAGCTTCTTTTCCATACACGAGGAAAAATGGGGAGGTGCCTAAAGAGGACTTGGGAGTAATACGGTCAGCCCACAGTGCATTGTGAAGGGCATTGTGCCAGTTGCGCTGGTGGGATAGCAGAGTCTTCTTAATAATACGGATAAGGTTCTTGTTAGTGGACTCAGCTAATCCATTTCCCTGGGGGTAGTAATTTGCAGAATTTTTCAGAATAATACCATTTTCCAGCGCAAAATCATATAATTTAAAAGATGAGAAATAAGTCGCATTATCAAAAACTAAAGAAGTCGGAACGCCAAACCTGGTCATGATGGAATGCGTGAGGAATTCTATTACCTCTTGATCGTTGATTCGGCGTAACGGTGTTGCCTCGACCCACCTGGTGAAGTAATCAGTGGCTGTAAGGATATACTGATGTTGTTTAGAAGAGTGAGGTGTGATTTCACCAATTACATCCAAACCCCATTGTTGGAAAGGTTCCTCTACTGCCACTGAGAGTAGGGGTGCGGCTGGCCGTGCTTCTCGGTTGGCGAACTTCTGGCACTGAATGCATTTCTGAACATATGCATGCGCGTCTATGAAAAGAGTAGGCCAATAGTATCCTGCGCGCATTATCTTATGGGCGGTAGTATCTCCGGAAAAATTACCTCCAGCTGGCCTGTCATGCAACTCAGTTAAGATTTTCTGCACTTCGTCAGTTTCCAAGCAGCGTAACAGGACCCCGTCATGGTGCTTCTTGAACAAATTACCTTGGATCAGTTGGTGAGATGCGGCTTTGAGTCTTATTGCACGTTTCTGTCGGGCAGTAAGAGCAGGGTCCATGGTGCCTTGGGCCAAATATCTTGAAATATCAGAATACCAAGAAGGGCTATTTTGCTGAGGCACATGGTCGCTTTGATACATGTCGATCTCTTGTTCCCAACATTCCTCTTCAATTTCATGAGCGCTTGCAGCCTCTGCAGCCATTTGACATAAGCCCTGTCCTTTAACAGTATGTGCTGGTTTGAACTCTAAATCGTATTCTTGTAAACACGCCATCCAGTTACCCCGCCTTTCGCCTAGCTCTTGCTGCACGAAAAGTGAGCGGACTGCTGGGTGCGACACAAAAATCGTGACGTTATTTTTCAAGATGTAGGGCCTAAAATGTTTCACGGCCTTGTAGACCGCATAGGCTTGCTTGTCAATTTCTGGATAGTTTAACTCAGCTCCCTGTAGACCGGTGCTCATAAAAGAAATGGGCCGTTCATCGTTGTTGCCATCTTTCTGCGTGAGGACAGCCGCAAGCGAGGAATCTGACGCGAAAGTGTATAGGATGAAACCTTTATCAAAATCTGGGCTTTGGAGGGAAGGAGTTTCAGCTATAGCCCTTTTGATTTTATCGAAGGCCTCTCTCTCTGGGGAATTCCATTGGAATACAACATTCTTCTTAATCATTCCCTGCAGTGGTCTGACTATCTACGCGAAATCTGAAATGAATTTACGGACAAAATTAATCTTCCCCAGGAAGGATTGCATCGCTTTCTTGTTGCTTGGGGGCGGGATCTGAGCGATAGCTTTAGCCCGTTCCAGATCAACCACAATGCCTTGCTTCGTGATAATGTGGCCTAGCAAGTTTCCCTCTGCCACAGCGAAAACGCTCTTTTTAGGGTTGAGCGATATTCCGTACCTCCTGCACCTCTCGAAGATTTGCTTGAGGTGGCGTAAATGATCGCCCCTGCGTTTTGAAAATACAGTAACATCGTCCAAATAAACCACCATGCTCTGTCCTATTAAACCACGGAAGGCTATATCCATGGCTCGTTGGAAGGTTGCCCCTGCATTGATCAAGCCAAAGGGCATGCGTCTGAAAGTGAAGGTTCCCCATTTCGTCCAGAAGGTGGTTTTCAGTCTGTCTGGTTCAGCTACCAGCACCTGGTTATAGCCGGAGAAGCCGTCCAATAGGGAGAACATCTCAGATCTAGATACAGCTTGTAATATCTGTTCCATGGGGGGCACCGGGTAGTTGTCTTTGTTTGAGGACCGATTCAGATTACGGAAATCTACACACAAGCGGATCTCACCAGACTTCTTTCGTACGGGTACCAGATTCGACACCCACGTGGAGTGACGAACTTTGAAAATGATGCGTGCATCCAAGAGCTTCTTAAGTTCCTTTAGAATCATTGGCTCCAAAGCTGGATGCACTTTTCTGAGTTTCTGTTGGAAGGGTTTAACGCCTTCCCTCATGGGTATTACATGTTGAATGATACGAGTATCGTATGTACGTAGATCTTCATATGTCCAAGCAAATACATCACGATACTTCCGGAATAACTGGGTGAAGGCCCGTGCCTCTTCATCACTGCAGTCTTTGCCAAGGTTAACAAACTTCGGGTTCTCATCTGACCCCAAGTTCACTTGCCGATGTGCCAATATGGAACTTTGCACTTTGGTGTTCGGAGGCCTGCGGAATCGGTTTTGCAGATCAAAAAGCTTTTCTAGTGACGCCACCCCCTTGGGCATAATGTTCTCCTTGCGTTCATCGTTCTCTTTCTGTAAAGCATGCTCATGTTCTTCCTCATCTATCGCCGCATCCTTGAACACTTCAGTATTGCACATAAAGTCCAAAATCTGTTGATCATCGTTAAAAACGCGTAAATTAGAAATGTTGTCTGGCACAGAAGGTCTATATACAACTTCAATAGAAAAACCGTCCCTTAAGGGGGTAAATCTAGCAGCAGCATTAGCCAGAGTATCAACTGCTGCGTTGTGCATTCTAAGAACAGATTTAATCCCAAATGCATCAAAAGCAGAAATCAATCGCCATACCTCTTGTTGATACGCCGTTAAATGTGGCGATAAACAGTGAATAGTGTTGCGTACCCGGCGAGTAATAATTTCGGAATATCCAATTACCTGTAAACATTTTACCTTCAGATCCAGCGCTTTCTTAAGTCCGAGGATTAATGCCTCGTATTCAGCAGTGTTATTGGTACACTGAAACTCTAAACGGCATGAAACTAAGAACTTGTTCTTGTGAGGGTCAAGCAATATGCAACCTGCGCCAGCTCCATCATGAGTCTTGGAACCATCATAATACAAGGTCCATAGGTCACTTTCCGGCTCCTTCAAAGTAATAGGTTGCGGAGGGGTTTCCGTTGTTGGTGAGCCAGGGGTGACTTGCTCTTCCGCGACTAATGCTAGTTCAGATTGGACCTCGGGGCCTACGGGAGACTGAGGGGGTTGGTAGCATCCGAATATTGCTTCCAGAAAGCACATGCCGAGCTCTTCTTGTGCAAAGCTGATGGGTTCATTAACGACATCCAGATCAGTGACGGTGTGTTTCATATAAGGTTCACTTTCTACCCTGATTTGATTATTCCGCCCCTTGTAAGGAAGCCATAAGTGGGACCAGTCGGTGGCGAAGTAGCTTTGTAACTTGCTGGACCAGTCCCTACTAAGCAATAGGCTGTATGCTTCCGGGATATCGACAATCACAATGTCAATGCATTGATGGACCCTCGAGTCTGATGACAAGCGGATAATGACATTGTTCAACTCTCCTACGGCTGGTACTTGTGATCTATCGAGTTGTATGATTTTTGCATCAGTTTTCTCCGGGCGAATGTTAAGTTTCTTACAGACAGATAAAGGCATGACGTTTATAGAGGCACCAGAGTCGACTAGGCAGTTGTGGACATTGAAGTTAAAAATCTCGAAGGACAAAAGGAAAGGAGGTGTGGATCCTCTTGAGTTGGTATTGATGGCGTTTACTATGGACTGTACATCTGGTCCGGCTTGCGCAGACGTGTTGCTCACAGTCTTCGTAGCTGAAGTATTTGCGAAAGCCTTAAGAATGAGCTCCTTTTGATTAGTAATGCGGGCCAGCTCATAGAGAGAAATGTTTTCTCTTGTTTTCTTCATATCTTCAACAATGTTATAGCTGGGCTCTGGTTGAGGGCTAGGCTCGGCGGAAGTCTTAGAGGATTCGGTCGGAAGTTTGCTCTTTTGACTCGCTCGGGTAGTGTTGTTGGGAAGTTTCTCTCGGACAGATTGTTTTCCGTTTCCTGGGGGTAGGATTTTCCTTAGGAAAGCCCTTTTCTTGTCTTCATAGGATTGCTCGGGAACAGGTCCTTTGCTTCTGAGGCTATAATTCCGCACAGGCTGATCTTTGGGAGCATCTGCCAGGTAGATATCAATGGGGGTAAGGTTTTCTCCACCTCGGATTATGTCAAAAGCAAGGATAGAAGATCCTGGTTCTTCGTTAGAGGGTGGATCCTCATCATGATCTGAAACATCATCCTCCGTCACATCTCCTGGAGTTTGGTCATCTAAAAGTTGATTAACTACTGCTGTCATGCCGCCAATCCATTGAGGGCACATTTTTTCAGAGTGGGCAGCTTGGTGGAACGAGCAGAAGTTGTCTTTCCCTATCTCTTCCACATTGAGAGCAACATTTGTGTTAGAAGGAGGTCTGTTAGTGTTGGGATTACTCTTTCTGAAGAAAGGTTTGGGTGGTTTAGTGCTAGTTGTGGCTTCGGTGCCTTTTCTCCTTAGGTCAGTGACTTCGTTCGTTAAATGCTTGAGCGTTTTTGCCATGCTTTCAAAATCAAAAGCATCCCTGTCCCTATCAGTGGTCTTAGGAGTGGAGGACTGACCTCTTTTTGTGTTAGGCTTGTGGTCATCTCTCCCTTCATGATCGATGGCTCCTATCGAAAGCATGTCTTTCTCTACGACAAGAGCAGCCTCATAATTAGCCGTAAGGGTAGCGCGGGCTTCACGTTTGACGAAAACGGCAATGTCTCTAGGTAGGGCCTTGGTATAGTAGTCAATGGTGATTGAGTCATCCAACGCTAGGTTTGGAGGAAATTTCTGCAGTATGGTAGCGAAGCGTTGGTTGAAGTCCTTAACCTTTTCCTTTTTATGACACTTGATGGTGCTCAATTCAGTGAGAAGCATGGAAGGAGTTTTATCTTCTGAAAACTTATGCAGGAACGTGTGACGGAATTGGTCCCATGAAGTGATAGAGGCACTGGGGAGAGAGCGGTACCATGTGGCCGCCTTGTTTTCGAGGGTATGGGGAAACAGTCGACATGCGACATCATCGGACTGGACTCTCATGATTTGCAGAGACAAATAGAAGCTGCTGATATGATCTTCAGCTAAGGTGCCTTTCTCAGGGTCGAACTTAGGGAGATGTTTCTCCGGATGCCTAGGGAGATCTTGGAGCGGGCCCAGAAGATTTAATGGGGATTGAGCCATCCAGGCTAGGGGTTGCACTCTCCTAGCCCGCTGGTGTTGCCTAAACTCATGTTCAGATTCGCCTCCCGAACCTGAGACCGATGCTTCTGACTCGTGACGGGAGTGTTCGTCTTGGTGTCTCCCACGGTGCAGAAAATCTCTAAGATATCCCAAGTTGTGTACAGGGGGCCTCATTGGGTTTGGTTGATGATTGCGAGCTTGGTTTCCTTGACCTCGGCCCCTATCTCCTCTACCTCCGGCCCCTCGGCCTCTATTTCCTTCTTCTTCATTTCTGCGAGCTCTATTCCTTTCTCCTTCATTTCTACGAGCCCTGTTCCCCTCACCATCCCCGGGTGGGGGGTGTGCCTGGTTGTTGTTTTGTCGAGTCTGGTTCGGCTGGGAGTCGGGGAAAGGCTCGGTGTCAGCAAATTCTTCGCCCTCTTGGAGAATAGGGTCATTTTCTTCAACAGCATTTGCGAGGTCTTCCAACATGAGATTTACGAGCTCGGGTATGGTACTCGCAAGGGCACCGTTTCGGGTGATGTTCTCGGGCGGAGTTCTAGTATGGGCAAGGTATTCCATGATTGGAGTGAACCGTAAGTTGTTGATAAGATCGCGGGAAGCTGGGCGCAAGGCTCTCAACTGCGCCCTAGTGATTTCAAAATATCGAGTCTCCCTCTCCGGAATATCTTCTAGAGGAGGAGGGACAGTTTCATTGTTTATGACCTCCCCTAGGGGAGTTTGTGATGGGATGTTCGTTGTGTGCTGGGAGGCTGCCATTCAGCCCTCCTTCTAGCGCCAATTCTGTTGACGGGAAAATTTGTCCGGCCAACAGCAGGGGATCTCCCCGGTAGAAAGTCCCAATTAGAACTTAAACCGTTTGGAATAGGGATCCCGTCCGGGGTGTGGGTCCGGCTACCACTTAAGATGACTTCCCTTCGGTCTCAAAAGAACCTGTTTGAACCTGCGGACATACACTTATTCACATGATACAGAATACAGGATTGATGTGTTAAACACGAATCAAACACTATGCGTAGCAAGATTATAGATAAAGCACGTACACCTCAAGAGATGTCATTAGCAACACATCTTTTGTGGGGTAATGCTTGTAAGGTAGTCTGATCACAAAAGAAAAAGTTCTTTATGATAAGATACCTCTTTACTTCCTGAAAGATAAAACGAGATGCTAACAAAATAGTTCATTAACATTCATTAATAGGACAGATGATAAAATGAACATCATTGATACAACACAGATAGCCATGACGCATAAAATATGACATGAAGAGTGCAGCTTCATTAATCATAGGATGTTCTGAAACTGTACAAGGAATACACACAGTGTTCGCACAACAAAACACATCATAACCATAGGGTGTTTTAACAAGAATCTATATTCATATGCTCAAGTGTAGAATCTTTCAATACAATTGCATGTAGCTCTTGAGTTTTCCAAAAAAGAAAAGCCCTTTTCTACAAGCTCCCGTAGGAGTATTTATAATGCCAAAACTGCCCGTTGGGTTTCCTTGACTGTTCACCTTCTTGACCGTTGGGTTACCTTGCGACCCATTCTTTCTGCGACCTGACCGGTTTGCGCGACTTGCGACCTGGGTAGGTGATGTGACCTGCGACCTGCCCTGTTGGTGCGACTTGCGACCTAGCTCTACTTGCTGCTCATGACTTGCTGCTACCGGGCTGTGGAGATGGACGCGAAATGTTAATGTCAGGGACGTCAACCTGTTTCTCCTTGAGGAAATCCTGCCATGTCCGGTACTCTGCCGCTATGGGGGAAACCAGAGGTACCTCCTCCTTCAATCGATGCACACATTCCAAAGCATTTGGTACTAAGGTTTCCCTTTTCTGTGCGATCTGATTTGAAAGCGAGGCAAGCTTGGTATAAATCCGCGCTGGAGTGGCAATAAATTGACTCAGATGCTCTTGAGATGTTGAGGGCTCTGGATTAGCAGCGGCTTGCTTGATAGGTTGCAAAAATGATTGGATGTCCTGGTCCACTTGTTCCCAGTTTTTCTCTTCGTCTAATGCCCCAAGCGATGGAATGTGGTGCAACGTATGCATTGAGTCGATACCACTAATCAGGTGGTTGTACGAGGACATTACTTTGTCCAGGTCCTTAGACAGTTTGTCTCTAGATTGTATCGCCATGCGGAGTTGAACCTTTGCATCCTGCGTGTGAATCCAGTCCCTCTTAGGCAAATTTTCAGGTGCCTGAGGGTACTGTATTGTCCAACCCATCATCCTGTCCAAAGCCTGTGAAGCTTCTTTGAGCTGATCTTGTCTTTGCCTGGTTTCCATTCGTGCTCTTGCCAGAGGAGCGACTGTTTGTTTGATGGTGAAAATTTCACCATATACCTGTCTCATAGTCACTTCCAACACCTCACACTCCTTGAAAATGGCAAGCGAGACTTCATTTACTGGTAGAGCCTGGTTTCGAAGTTGCTGGACTTCTGCTTGCAATTTTGCTTTCTCTTGCTCTGCTATCTTCTCGCGTTGCTCAGCTACGTGCAGTCTGTTTTGTAGAGATACTATTTCTCTACTCATTCGGGTTACATTCTCTTCCGTAGCCGCAGCGAAAGCAGTACCTGCTGACGCTATCATTACAGGATTAGTCCTGGTGTCAAGGACTATGTCTTTGCCTGTTGCCACTGTGGATGCGGCAGAAGGGCTTTGCGCCAGTGACCTCCTCTTCTCTTGCCGGATTTTGAATGAAAACTGATCAAATGTGAGTCTGGTCAGGTCAAACACATCTTCTTCCTGTACATGGGGCGATCTGACATCAGAGAGTTTTGTACGGCCCAGAGGTATATCGAGAGGAGTCACCTCAAGGTCGTCCAGCATGTCATCCTCCCTTTCCTCTGTGTTCTTTTCTTCTTCTTCCTTTTTCGGTTAAACCTGCTGTTGCCTCTATTTAAAACCTTCTTCTTAACAAATTCAAATGAATACGTTGACTTTATTTTGGCGTTCGAGACTACGCTTTGTCTAACTCTTCCTTAAGTGCGGGATTCTCTGCTGGCCACATGCCTCCTTGCCCTCTTTTTCTTTCACAGCCTCTACGCTTTGCTTCTTCTTTTGTGTTATTTGTTGCCTCTTTTTGGTACGCTTCCTCATAATTGAACTTGGCTGTGTCCCTTTCTTCTTCAGGCTTTTGCCTCTTTGCTTCCTTTTGTTTGATGGATGGAATAAGCCATTTGTGTTGGTTCGAGATTTCTTGGGTAAAGAAGAAGAGAACCTCTAAACTGACATTTCTTGTCTTCTAAGCTGCGATCATACGGATCTTCTTGGACCACGTACGCTCCGGGAGCAATTTGTCTTTCAGCATTATACCGGTTCCTTCTCTCATCTTCCGCCCAGGGGCGCTCAAGATGCGATAAAGTCCGCAGATTAGCTCTCGACGGTGTTCGGGAACTCATGTTCTGCAGGTCTCGGTTCGGTGCTCAAGCGCCCCGAGCTGATAAATTCTCATTGCTTCTGCTTCTGCTGTTACTTCCCTGAAGTCTTTAACTGTGAATGCACCGATGGTGAGGGGTAGCGTGGGCCACGGCTTCTTTTTTCCTTTAGAGAGGATGCTGGAGAATCCGTGTGACATTTGAAAGCATACCTCCTGAATAAGCATTTTGTCTGTCACGAAGCGAGGCATAGCATGTGGCGCCTTGTAAGTTCCAAAGACTCGGATGAAGGTGTATCCAGGGAAAGGGAACCAGTGTGCCACTTTGACTAGAGTCTCCTTGGCCCGCCACGACATGCAGGGGGCGTCTTGGCCAAATAAATGTCTGTACAGAGAGGGGATAAATACTTGGGAAATCTGATCAATATCCTGTTTGTATTTTGACTCCCAAAATACTTTGAGTTGTAGATGAATTGCGCGCGACTTCTCGGAATCCCAGTTGTGCGCCCATCCCTCAAACTGTACTCTGGCGCAGACAGCATCTAGTAGGTAAGAGGCCATGTAAAATTCGGCAGGCATTCCTTCATCTGGGGCCAATGCCGCGTTCAAGTTGGTCTGCATCGAATTCATCAGTATGCCGGTCCAGTTGAAACGGGTGCCATATGTTGTCACATACTCCATGATAGTAGCCCAACTGCCGCTGAAGGTGGAGCAATCTGGGCACCCGTAAAGTCTGCAGAGCATGGCGGAAACCAATTTGTAAACCTTCCTCAGGCTCGCCACTGGGTACTCTTGGTCTTTCTTGACCTTGAACTTTTCGGGCTCCTCCCACCATTGTCTAATAGTATCAACTATCGGAACGGCGTGAGAAACAGCCCATTCTGGAGAGAAATGCTCATCTGGGCGAGGCAGTGAGTAATAAATGTGAGCATCCGAGCCTACCAGCGTAGCGAAAGCTCTGCCTTCGTTGTCCCGAATCAAAAACTTCTGGGGGTCCGTCTTTTGTATGATCCAATCTATAACCTCTGGACATGGGAATATGGCTGGATGCGCCCCTGCCAGATGTAGTTTGGACTTCTTCACTGCCAAGTATATTTCCCGGTCTGGGAGATCTTCTGGAAATTCCTCTTCCGGTATGGCGAACTCATGATATACTTGATACCATCTCATGCTGTCGTCTTTTGTAAACGTACAAAGTGTATCTCTGTATATTGGGGGTGGGGACACCACCTCCAGCTCATCAATCTCTTCCACTATTTTCTTGTCCTTCCTCCGAGATAGCGGGGGCGCCATGTCACTAGAATCTGATAACACAGGTATGCACTCTATGTCTTCTTGAATTTCACCTGTCAAATTCATAAAGGAATCCCACGATAAGAATGACATGGTGATAAAAACCAGTTACCATTTAGTGATGAAATTTAACTGTGTCACATGTAAAACTGGGCTACTGGGTCGCTGGGTCGCGGATTGCAAGAACAGAGTCTGGGCGCGACCTTGCGACCTCACGACTAGGTCGCTGGGTCGGAGAGTCGCAAATCCGAGAAAATGGAGAAAATGCGACCTTGCGACCTCGCGACTAGGTCGCTGGGTCGCAAGTCGCAATATGGCTTGCTGGGGGGGTTTACGCGCGCGCGGCCTTGATCCTCCTTTTCTCCCTCCTCTTGAGGATTTACAAGTTGGCTGGGTCCAGGTGGAGCTGTGGCAGTATTTTAATAGCAAGGGATGATGCCATGAAGGTGTGAATCAGAAAAACAGTGAGGTTTGGACAATTATGTGGAAAACAGATTCATAAAACCCTCAGAAACATAAAAGCTCAGTCAAAAGACAATTTAAAGACCTAAGGGGAGATGGGTTTGGTAAGAAAAGCATCAAAACGGAAACAGCAGGAAGACGCTAGGGCTTCCCCGGGAAAAACGCGCCGATTGAGCGTCGAGAGGCGTTTTCTTACAGTGTCCCGGCAGATGTGTAAAATACGACACTGCCCTTTTATAGAAAGTCGCACGTGCGAGCAGTAAATTCAGGTCGCTGGGTCGCAAGTTGATTAGTTTCAGAGTTTTGCGACCTTGCGACCTTGCGACCTGGCGACCTGGGTCGCTGGGTCGCGCTTTTCATGAAAATTGTAAAATTGCGACTTGGCGACCTGGCGACTTGGCGACCTGGGTCGTTGGGTCGCTGGGTCGCAATTTCCATTAATTTTAGGGATTTGCGACCTGGCGACCTGGCGACCTGAGGTCGCTAGGTCGCAAGGTCACTAGGTCGCGGTTTTCATTAACTGTTCAACTTTGCGATTTGGCGACTTGGCGACTTAGCAGTTTCCCTTTAGTTTTTAGGGGGCCCCAAAAAATTTGAAATGGTAGTCTTTTTTGGAGGTTGTTGTAGGGGCTACAACACAACAAGAAGACCACTACAACTTGTGCACATGGACCTGTGTGGACTTGCAAAAACAAAAACACCAAGTGGTGAATCATACTTTATGCTGATAATAGATGATTTCTCCAGATTGACATGGGTTGCTTTTCTCAAGAATAAATCAGAAGCTCTGGAAAAATTTAAAATCTTCAAATCATTAGCAGAAAATCAAACAGGATGCAAGCTAAAATGCATCAGGTCAGACAGAGGAGGTGAATTCACAGATTATGACTTTGCTGACCTATGTAATGAACATGGGATAAAGCAACAATTTACTATTTCAAGAACACCTCAGCAAAATGGAGTAGTAGAGAGACAAAACAGGTCTGTACAGCAAATAGCTAGAGCCATGATGCATGAAAGGAATATTCCTCAAACCTTATGGGAAGAAGCAGTACACACAACGGTGCATATCCTTAATAAATCTCACTTAAGGCCAAGCAGTGACAAGACTCCCTATGAACTATGGCATGGGAAACCAACATCAATCAAACATTTTAGAATCTTTGGAAGCAAGTGTTACATAAAGAATAATGATGAAAATCTTGGCAAATTTGATGCAAGAGCAGATGAAGGAATATTTCTAGGATATGCTTCCAAAAGTAAAGGGTACAGGTGCTACAACAAGACTCTTCGGAAAATAGTTGAAAATATTGATGTGAGATTTGATGAATAACTTCCAAACAATACAAGAGATATAGACTGCTGCAGTCCATCAGAAAACCATGAAGAAGAAGACCATAACGATGATGAAACAAGCAAGACAACAGAAGATGCAGGGCTGAGCTCGAAAGCCCCCTCAAGATACACTCAGAAGAATCATCCCGAAGATCAGATCATAGGAGACAAGAAAGCAGGGGTCCAGACAAGAAGACAACTAATAGAACAAATTGAAGAGGTATACATAGCCATGTTTTCACAAATAGAGCCAAAGAAATTTGAAGAAGCCAGCAAGGACAAGTCTTGGGTAAAAGAAATGAATGAAGAATTGGACCAAATTGAGAAGAACGATACCTGGGAACTAGTTCCTAGACCAATTGAGAAAAATATCATTGGTTCAAAATGGGTATTCAAAAACAAAATGAATGGGCAAGGACAAGTAATTAGGAATAAATCCAGACTGGTCTGCAAAGGATATTCACAAGTTGAAGGACTCAATTACGATGAAAAATTTGCCCTTGTAGCCAGAATGGAAGCCATCAAAATGTTTCTAGCCTTTTCTTGCTACCAAAACTTCAAGGTATATCAAATGGATGTAAAATCTACATTTCTGAATGGAGACTTAGAGGCAGAAGTCTACATGGAACAACCAGAAGGCTTCTCATTAACAGAAAAAGAAGACTATGTATGCAGACTGAAGAAGGCTCTTTATGGACTGAAACAGGCTCCTCGTGCTTGGTACTCAATACTAGATAAATATTTGCAAAAACAAGGCTTTAAGAGAGGTGGAGTAGAAAACAATCTATACATAAAAGCCCATGAAAATGAACTCTTGATTGTTGTAGTATATGTCGATGAAATTATGTTTGGAAGCAACAGAGATGAAATTGCAAAAGGGTTTGCTGAGGAGATGAAATCAGAGTTTGAGATGTCCATGATTGGAGAACTCAGTTTCTACTTAGGACTTCAAATTCAACAAAATAACACAGGCACATTCATCTCTCAAGAAAAATACTTAAAAGAAATGCTGGAAAAATTCAAAATGGAGGACTGCAAACCTGTGACAACTCCCATGATCACGGGATGCAAGCTGTGTGCTAATGATGGGTCTGTAGATATAGATCAAAAACTCTACAGATCCATGATAGGAAGCCTGTTGTATTTAACATCATCAAGACTAGACATCATGCTAGCAGTAGGACTAATGGCTAGATATCAAGCAGCACCTAAACAAAATCACCTTCTTGCAGTAAAAAGAATATTCAGATATCTACAAGGAACAGCTCAGTATGGACTTTGGTATTCTAAAGGCAAAAGCTTCACCTTGAAAGCCTACACAGATGCAGATTGGGCCAACTGTATGGATGACAGGAAAAGCACAAGTGGAGGTGCTTTCTATCTAGGAGAAATTCTGGTGGCATGGTTAAGCAAGAAACAAACATCTATCTCTCTGTCTACAACAGAAGCAGAATATATAGCAGCAGCATCATGTTGTACAAAAGTCACGTGGATGAAGAAAACTCTTCAAGACATGAAGGTAAGCATTAATGAACCTATCTCAATTAAATGTGATAATACAAGTGCTATAAGTATATCTAAAAATCCCATGCTTCACTCAAAAACTAAACATATCCCAATCAAGTATCATTTCCTCCGAGAAAAAGTGGCTCAGAAGATAATAAAACTGGAGTATGTACCAACTAAAGAATAGACAACAGATATATTTACCAAACCACTTGCTAGAGAGCCATTCGAATATTTGAGAGACATACTAGGGGTAGTATCTATAGATGATACTCTCTAATATGAAGAGAAAGCACAGTTTCAGGGGGAGAATAGAAACGAAAATATCATTCTCAGGGAAAGATCAACCAGCAAGGGAAGCATGAAAACAGGTCCTCAGGATCAAAGGGATTATGGAAATAATACAGTCAGCATAAAAGAATCAATAAAAAGGCAAAAGGGTCAGTGGTGCAGAAGAAGAATGGTGAAACCGACGTGAACTGAAAATGGAAGAATAGTGAACCCAACGTGTATCAAATCCAAAGTTTGGAGCAGCAGCGTACGAAGTCAGGAAATTTAACCCGGAAATGCATGAAATGTTGAAAAAGGATAAAAACACAGCATCAGAGAATAGAAGCTTCACTAAAAAATTTGAACCCCTTGCCATTGATGTCAAAGGGGGAGGAAGAGCAAGCAGCAGGAGAAAGGAGGCTATCAGGCAAACAGAGGAAGTGTATTGCCATCAATTCCAAAGGGGGAGACTATTGGAAATGTTGTCATTGATGGCAAAGGAGGCAGCAAAGACAGAGACAGGCAAAGGAGGTAGCAAAGACAGAAACAGGCAATGGAGGCAACAAAAAAAGCAAACGAAGGAAGAAAATGAGACCGACAGAGGCAGAGGAAGCGAATATAGAGGTAGAACCGTTATTAGAGGTAGAGGCAGAGGCAGAGCCGTTATCACAGCAGTAAAGGCAGAGGCAGAGTGACAGAAGCAGCAGAGGCAGAGACACAACTGTTATTCCGAGAATCGCTACCCCAACTAGAGGATATATATAAAATTCTGAGAATCGCCCAAACCGGCGGATATATATATATATATGTACCTTAATTCCGAGAATTAAGAGCTGGGCGTTATATATATATATATATAAATAAATTCCGAGAATCGCCTACCCAACTGGAAGATACACTAAAGATTGGAGCGGCAATGTAATGCATATATAATATAAATCTCATTTCAGGAATCGTATACTCCGGCGGCAAAGTATATATTGTGCTTTATATACAAAGGACTAAAGAATATATATATACATATGTATAGCCATATGTAGTGCGAGATTCAAAGATCAAAAGTATTATATGGTGGGACCCCTTACCAATTCGCATTGAAGAAAAACAAGGCAGCGAAACGCATAAACCAAAGAATTGCGATTGCGATTGAGAGCCCGGGTCCGATGGGCATATAAACAGTGGCTTGATAAGTTTGAAATCCGGATTAATCACATCGACTCAAAGCCTATATAAGCACATAAAACAAAGTATTATATGGTGGGACCCCTTACCAAATCGCATCGGAGAAAAACAAAGCAGTGGAATGTCCACACAGGAACTTGCGACTGCGATTAAGTTCCGGACCCGATGGGTCTATAAATCAGGTTTCATATATGGTTGAGTTCCGAGTTAAAGACTCAATCACATCGGGAGTATTCGAGTTGCGATTGCAATCAATCGCAATCGGAGTAGGAGTGATCAATCGCAATCAAAGCAGGAGTGGTCAATCGCATAGGACAGATAATAAAACAATCGCATCGGGAGTATTCGAGTTGCGATTGCGATCAATCACAATTGGAGAAGGAGTGGTCAATCGCATCGGACAGATAATACACAATCACATCGGGAGTATTCGAGTTGCGATTGCGATCAATCGCAATCGAAGGACAATGCAAGCTCGGATGGTGGGCCCGAAAGGGCATTTTATGTATTAAATAGTTTTTTTTCTATTACGCCGAGAGTGTGTTAAGTTGTATTAAAAGGGAAGATTATATGATTAAAAAATCTTATAATTAAGCCAAGAGCTGAAGTTGTGTTTGCGGTTGTATTAAATTATGCCGCGTGGGCTGTGGACCCACGGGCCTCGGCCCAAGGTGGAGGGCGATTGTGAACATAAAACAATTGTGGTGTATGTATGTTCCGCTTGTGGAACGTTCCACATCAACAAGACACTTGCTAAGTACAAAAGCATTAGAAAATGCCTGATTTACAGTCAGCTGGTATAAAAAGCTCAGTTACATGTATGCAACAGTTACACCACAACAGAGGACAGAAAAGCAAACAGAGCTGAAAAGAGATAAAGCACAGTCACAGAAAAGACAAACACAGTCAAAGAAAAGCCAAAAGACTAAATGAGTTGAGTTGGAATTCTCATTGTAATTTGAATGTAAATGCTTTTAATTGATTTTTTATTGTTTGTGATGCATTGGCAAGTCTCCCGAGGAAAACAAAGCTCCCACTATAATATTGAAATTAATGCTTGTTGTTATATTTTCTGAATGAGAGAGTGAAAGAAATGAAAAGGCAGAAAGCGAAGAGGCATGGCTGTCCATTCCAAATTCATTGAGGAATGCTAACAGTCACAAGAAAATCCTTATAAATAATATCATCTTGATATGCAAAATGAGGAGAGAGAGAGTAAATCTAGAGAAGGCATAATATAGAAGTGTGAGGCAGAGAAGATTAAGAAAAGAAGAGCAGAAAGAGATGCTACAGAATAGAGTTGATATCTGAGGTAAATCAACAAACATTCAGTTTGATAAATTGAGAAAGTTGGAGCTTCCCTACCAAGTTGCAGCTTGATAGCTGTCAGTTGTAGCTGACTGAGGTTGGAGCCTCCTGTAGGTTGGTGCCTGCAGAAAATTGAAGGGAGTTGGTGCTTCCTCACAAGTTGTAGCTTGCAGAATTGAGGTAGGAGCCTCCTGTAGGTTGGTGCCTACAGAAAAACAGTGGTGAGAGGGAGTTGGAGCTTGCCTTTGCATCACAACAATAATAAGATGTGGTTTTCTCCCTTTATGGGTTTCCACTTACATCTGTTGCCTCTATGCGTGTTTCTTATGTGTTGATGTGATTCTTTCAATCTGCTTAATTGTTTGCTGCTCTCAACATAAGTATGGGGTCACATTAATTTAATATTGGTTGCAACATTTTAAAACTGTTCACATATTAAGCTGTAAATAAGTTTGGTGAAATTTTTTAAAAGGCTTATGTATGTATTAAACTGATTCACCCCCCCTCTCAGTTTAATTAAAGATTCAATAAAAACCCCATAATTATCGTGTGTATTTGTCAAATAGTCAAATGACTTTGGTGCGACGGGATATAAAAATCAATGAGGAGAAAGTCATGAAGTTGTCGCTTGAGAGGGAGCTATACTTACATGCAGGGGAGGAACATTTGGTTCCCAAAGATGAGTCTCTAGATGTGGATAAACCACAGGGGGAGGTTCATGGAGTGGAGGAGTCCACTCATGCAAAGCTAAACATCAGAACTGGCAGAAGGCTTACCACAGAAGCTGAGAGTCTGAAGCTTGATGCGGCATAGAATGTAGGATTCCCTACTTCACAACGCCGATAGAGACAGTCTCCTAACCAATTCATTGGATACATGGCTCTCATGAGAAAATGTATTGTGACTGAGCCATATTCCTTTCAGGAAGTAGTGCAAGCGCCCACATGGGTAGATGCAATGGTGGAGGAGTACGAATCCATTGTCAGAAACAATGCTTGGGAAATTATTCCAAGGCAAGTTCATAAATAAATGGTAGGTTCAAGATGGATCTACAAGGTAAAACAAGCTGCTGACGGGAGTGTTGAGAAATACAAGGCCAGATTTATGGCCTAAGGCTTCTCACAGATCGAGGGGATTGATTATGAAGAAAACTTTGCACTTGTCGCATGGTATTCTTCCATAAGGACCATCCTTGCTCTCTCAACGCAGATGGGTTGGCACATTCATCAAATGGATGTGAAGACTGCGTTCCTTAATGGGATCATTGAGGAAGAAGTGTACATTGAGCAACCTGAAGGATTTGAGATGTTTAGCAGCAAGTCGCATGTGTACAGACTCAAAAGAGCGATGTATGGGCTGAAGCAAGCACCCCATGCTTGGTACACTCGAATCGACAGCTATTTCAATGGACTTGGCTTCACCAAGAGTGAGGCGGATGCAAACATATATCAAATTTTGGTGGAGGGTAAGATTTTAATCATTTTTATTTATGTTGATGATTTATTACTAACTGGTGATGAGCAGCTGATACACTCATGCAAGGAGGACCTTACAAAGGAGTTTGATATGAAGGACATGGGTCTCCTTCATTATTTCCTTGGATTGGAAATATGGCAGCGAGAAGGTGAAATATTTTTTTCTCAAGGCAAGTATGAAAAGGAGATACTCGGTAAGTTTCACATGGAGGGTTGCAAACCCATGGATACTCCTCTTCCAAGAAACTTGAGGAAAGAGGACGCTACATCTGGAGAGGTAGTGGATGCTATTGTCTATCGACAGTTAGTGGGTTTGCTAATGTATTTAGTAAATAAAAGACTGGACATATGCTATGCAGTGAACCAACTTAGTCAAGCGATGGTTAGGCCTACCAAGATATTTTGGAAGGCGGGCAAGCATGTCCTAAGATATCTCAGGGGCACATCTGAGTATGGATTATGGTACAGAAAAATGGATGAGGTGAAGTTGCATGGCTTCACAGATGCAGATTGGGTGGGCAGCCCAATGGATAGAAAGAGCACATCAAGAGGGGTCTTTAGTATCGGATCTACAGCTATTTCTTGGTACAACAGGAAATAGATATCTGTGGCACTCTCTTCAGCGGAAGTGAAAGACATGGCAGCAAGTCAAGCTTCATGTGAGGCTATCTGGATGAGGATGATCCTGGTCGGTTTGTTTGGTTCTCATTTAGATCCTACAATGATTCATTGTGATAATTAGAGTTGCATTAAATTCTCAATTAATCCTGTGTTTCATGATATATCTAAGCACATAGATATCTGGTATCATCATATCAGAGATTGTGTGCAGCAAAAGATCATGTTGCTTCAGTGCATTCCTACAGAAGATCAGGATGCAAATATTCTGATGAAGGCGCTCACCATGAGAAGATTCGAATACCATAGAGGCAGGATCGAGGTGAAGGATAATCTCTTTCTTGTTGAGAGGGATTGTTGAGATTCAACAATATGATGATCCTAGTGAAAATTAAGCACCTACACTAGGTGGGGCCCATAGACTAGTTTTAGGTGTATGTCTATTTTTAGAATGGTGAGAAAATTCTATTTATAGCGGGACTCTATTTATAGATGGTTGAGAAAATTCTATTTATGGATGGAGTTATATTTTTGGAATGCATGTGAAAAGTCTGTTCATAGATTGCATGTCTAAAAATAGAATGATGTCGATTATTATTATCTCTTAATAATAATTAGACAATAAATAATAATCTATTCTCTTGAAGCACTTGATTTCAGTTAAGTGATGTGGCAAACCAGTTGACAGAAGGAATTACGAGTTCTAAGGTTGGTTGGTGGGACATGCAAGTGTACTTAGTTGTAACTGAGTGATACAAAGTTGTAACAAAGTTTGATGTGTAGTTATGTGAGTTGTAAAGTAGTTTAATCAGCTAAGTGAGTTAAACTTAGTTGTGCTAGTTGTAACTAGTTGTAACTAAAGATACACTAGTGAGAGATCAGTGAATTAAATATTGAGTTAATTCACATGGAGTGATCTCACATGCAATTGAATATTTCCTACTGTTAACTACATGCATGTCACATCCAGTGGAGACCTAGTTGAGAGATAGGTGAAATGGACAGTTTGACTATTAGTTGTGACATTAGTGGGTGCACACTTGCTACCAAACACACATTGGAGATGCCAATGCAGATTGCACAGTCAAGGCAAGGTAGGATCGAATTCATTCAGGGTTTTTGATCAGCATGGATTGCACAGTGGAGGCAGGCTGTCAGGAGGTAGCAAATTGGTGCATGAATATGCCAATTTTTGTATGACAGCGTGAGACGATTGTATATTGTACTGAGAGCTCTCGGATTAGAGTTTTGTATGAGATTGTTTCATGATCCATGATATATACATAATATATGATAGTGGGGTTTTTAGCTTTACACTTTCCCAGTAAAAACATCTGTGCTATGTGTGATTGATCTTTCTTCATGTGTTTGCAATTGACGATTAAATTTCCGCAAATATTTAAGTAGAAGGATTTTGTATTTAACAGTGGCATATAATTGTTATATCAGGAGAATCCAGGCAATACATAATTGTATTAAAATTTCTACAATTAGATAGTTTATGTGTTGAGCATGGGAATTCCTCCCTCAATAATTCGTGATCAAGATGAAAAATATCATGATGTAAAGTATTGTAAGATTGATTCAGGTCACCACCCACTTCATTTCCAGCTCATCACATCGTAAAGCATCTCATCCAAGTACTATTATTATTTTGACTTCATGCTTTAGGAGGCAGCTATTATAGAACAATTTGGGCATCATCTCCCAAGACCTGGTCAAATTGGACATCATCCCCAGGACCAATGAAATAGGGTCTATCATCCCCTTATATTTCAGTTTCTATATGCCCTAAGTGAAGACATTTCATTCATGGCTTATATTGTTATATTTCCAAGGTTTGAGGTATATGCTATCTCACCTATTGACTCACCAACTCTCACCTACAAGGGAATAACTATGTTGCAGTGCCAAATCCTCCATGCAAGGGTGCACTGCAGTGCAATTCCCAACACTCAAGGGTGCATTGGTCACCTGGGAACAAAATTATCATTGTTCTCGGAATCTCCACATGGCCAGTGCCTTTTAGAAGAGTCCATATGTGTCAAACTTCAAATCCAAGTGTCCATATAAAACCTATGAACTTGGAAACATGCCTTTACTATTATTAGAAATTCATTCATTGAGAAAATACCATTAGTTTGCCTATAAATTGAGCACTCATCCTAGTGCTAGGGGAGGAAGAAATTCAGTAAAGTTATGTTGATTGATTCTCATTTGATAAGAGAGTGAAAGTACTGATATGCTGCTGGGATAATGCTAGATGTGATGAGGTTGGAATGAAGCTGGAGTAGGTTGACAAAAAATCGATCCATTGGTTGTAATCTTCCCCTTCTACTCTTTAATAAAGAATTTTGTTCATTTTCCCATACATATGTCTCTATTTTTTGTGCAATGTATTCTTGAATGATGTATGTATTTCATATCTAATCGATTTTATTTGAGTAAGATAAGTAGATATCTTGTATATTGCATGTTGTTTGTTGTTCTATGTTTGTGTTTGTAGGAATCGATCTAGCGACTTGAGCTGGATTGAGAGTGACAGAAACAATGATTGAAGGAGTAGGAGAAGCGAAAGAATCACAAGTAGGCTCCTTTTCCATTTTGTATATTTTCTTGTTTTAGAGAAATTGATAGTTATTCTTTCCTTTGTTGTTCCAAGTGACAAACACCACACTTAGGAATTTGGTTTATCCATAGATCACAATTCCGTATAACAGGTCTTTTACATCTTTTGTGATCAATCAAGTCAAATGGAAGAAGGCCTTTGACACATTTGAGGCAAATAAAGAAAATCGTCCATTAATGGTTAGGATGGAGAATTTCTAATCTGGGGCTATTTGTACTAAGAATGATCATTTTCTCAAATTAGAAGGTCGAAACGACTAGATGCTTACGACACAACGATGGTGTCGCAACCTGTGCACAAAGCACATTTGTACCTTTAGGGGAGAGGACGAAGATGCTTGTCAAAAATGATGGATACTTTCATCATCAAGAGTATGGGCACACAACCCTTCAGGGCACCCAATTTTTTAGGATCACTGGAAAGAATCCCACGATGTATTTCTTGCATGCAAGATTATGGAGTTGGTTGAATGGGGTTAAGTTTTCAGTTTCCTGTTATATGGTTATCTTCTGTTCACTATGAATCAACTTACATTGTGGAGGAAGACTAGTGGAAGGACATCATTCACACAAATGGGTATCAGTTTCCTGGTACTGATATGGCAAAACAATATGACTTCACTCAACTCCATTTTAGTTACAACGGGTCTAACCCTGATTTACGATGGAAGCAATCTGCATGAGGACATGCAACTAATCCAATTGGGGGGAGATGTTGGCCAATGAAATTACCCATTTTTACCTACTTCCATCTATCCTTTTCCATCTATTTTATAGCTCTTATGAGTTCAATTTGTATCCCATTTAATGGAAGTTATATCATGCTGGCATGTCTTCTTGAATTGTTGATTACTGAAGCGACAATCATAGGGGAACAATGCTTAGACGACTTGCTAATGAGATTCCTTGCAGATCAATGAACAATTCATATCAGATATAGTTTGGTGGAACAAGACCCATCGAGATGTTGTCGATTGCGGACTGGTGGTGTTATTCGAGGACTAAACCATCAACTGATCAATTGCCCGAATAGCTGGGATATCCAACTATGCTACTATATTTTCATTCCGTTTGGTATTTGAGTAACTGCTGTATATCTTTGGACATTTAGATCACCAGAATTTTTGGGTTTGTTAAGTTATGATATTCATGTAATGATGGTTGTGTATGTTAGCACCTAACTTGAACCTTAGGTTGAAGGAAGGCAAATTAGGGTAACCTCAAACCACACTCAGCCTTGTAGCTAGCCCTACAAGGTGAGGAGAGGGCTCTCTCTAGGAAAAATATTCAATGAAATATAAGAGTAAACTGATTTTAGGCTAGGTATAATAATTGGATATGTTTTTATAAATTTTTAGGGCTGTATGGAACAGATGGGGAAGTTTGAAACTGGGGAATTAAATTAGAGATACAGGGTATTTCATGGGGCAAGGTAGGCAGGGATTTTAACAATTCAGTTTAAATAATGATGGAATGTTTAAGACTGGTGAGGAGCTGAAAAGGGCATAGGAGATGGATCCTTTTCAAAAAGAGGAAAACATAAAGTGTTGAATGATTTTCCCAAGGCAGAGCATTATACAATGGATTCTACCTATCTTTCTTGAAAACATTCAACCATAAATGTGAATGAATGAATGGTGAACATAACAATTAACAGGTGAACACAAAGGAAAAAACAATGCTAAAATCCATACCACAGGGATCCCACAAATCAGAGCTGCATATCTTTATTAATTCGCTGCCAGACTGTTACAAATGGAGCGCAGAGCGTCCTCAGTGATTTCCAAATTATTCCACACTTTATTCCCCCTTACAAATGACTTATAAATTACATTAAATAGACAGAAATTGAGGGGAGTAGGTCCACAAAATAAGGACTTGTTTCACCAGCTCAGGAACCAAAATATGAACATAGGAAAAGACCAACCATATGCCCCTAAAAATAAGAAGAAACAATATATTTTTACCATATGGAGAATTTGCAGTTACACTGAATGAATGAATATAGGAATTATAAAGAACATATCCCCTTTTCATCACTTGCTGTAGATGTCTCTGGTTTATATTTAGTTCTCGGCCTTGACCATTTCTTTTTCTCTTGTCGAAAATCCCTTTTTGCCGAGAAATGCCCTTTGGAACCAATAAAACTGAAATTTTTCCATTTAATGAAGAAAAATCCCCTTTTTGGGTGAAAAGGAGTAAAGGAAAGCATGGTGGGCCCATGTTGCGATCGCAAATTGCAATCGGAAGAGGGGAGGGGGAGTATCACATAGCGGAGGAAATGCGATTGGGGATTTTGCGATGCGATGGGTTCTATAAGGAAATCGCAATCGCAAGTCGGAAGGGAATGAGTGTGACATATAGCGGGGAAAACGCGCGATGCGATGAGCAACATGCGATTCATCACATCGGGGGGTCGGGAAAGAATGTTGCGATGAAAACTATGCGATGGAAGGAAAAGCCTTTAAAAAAACAAATAAAAATGAGTTTCGTGCTTTACCAAGGAAAAAACCATTTTTTCATTGAAAAGGCATAAGGGTTTTGGTGGGATCGGGGGAGGAATCGAAATCGGGAAGGGAGTGGAGGCACAGTACTTATGGGAACTGCTGATTGTGATGGGTGATTCATCGCATCGGCGGGAAAGAGCGTGGAGGTTTAAACATGGTGGGGAGAAAACATGCGATGCGATGAAATACTTACAAATTTCTCAAAATTGCTTTATCGTTTTTACAAAGGGAAAACTCTTTTATTTTGGAGTGAGGCGGAAAGGCCTTATGGTGGGACCCAGGAAAATTGCAATTTGGAATCGGTGGATGAGCGGGATTGAAGTGTCATGGGAAAAATGCTGATTGCAATGATGCAATGGCTTGCGAGCCGTCTGATCGGAAGGGTGGATCGACGGTGGAGATGTGATCGGCGGGAGTCAATTGCATTGGAAGAAATCAAAGGAGCAGGGACAAAGTTTGGGAGCGATGCGAAGTTTGTGATGCGATTACATGTGGGCCATCGGATAATTGAGAAGATCAATGGTCGAGATACGATCGGAGGTGGGTCAATCGGAGGTATGTAATCGGGGAAAGGTTAATCGGGAGCCGATGGACTATGTGATGCGAAGCGATCGGATCGTAAGCAGGACTTTTGCGATGTGATCAATTGCATCGAGATTTGTAGGATGTGGAAATTACAAAAGAACAAGGAAATTTTTCGGTAAAGGCATGAAAATTGTATAAAAGGTAAAGGTTTTAAAGGGCCTGAATGAAAAAGAAAGGTAGGGTTAGGATTTTTGGGAACTTTTTTTCACTTAGGCATATTTTCTAATCCAGAAGTCAGTTTGGGGAGTGTAATATACCATTGGAAAGATATTTCCAGGCTCTTTCTGATGGACATACTTAGAACTGAAAATACTGTGGAAAACACCTCTGAAAGGTAGGGAGGTGGCTTTGTGGAGATAACAGCTTCTGAAGTTCAAATTCTTACATATGAAGACATAAAATTACATAAAAGATGATAATAAAAGCAAAGTACCATGTTTTCAACTCAAAAGATGGTTTTGAGGTGAAAATTACATTAAGCTCAATAGAACAAT
This sequence comes from Pinus albicaulis, assembly GCA_034641835.2. Lineage (NCBI taxonomy): Eukaryota > Viridiplantae > Streptophyta > Pinopsida > Pinales > Pinaceae > Pinus > Pinus albicaulis. Next base: position 290,082,855 of record CM076582.1, read on the forward strand.
TCTTTGATCTTTCCAGATACTATGCCTTTGAGTTTATTTGACCTCCTCATGACCTTACTGATATTTATTGGCACTTGATTCATTAATTTGACCATGATGAGACCCTAGAACCTAATGAGACCAACCTTATGACCTAATAGTATGAATTGGGAGTGAAAGAAAATCATGAATGAAGACCATAGAGAGAGGAATCAACAAGTTTTTTACATGAGGGAAAATTGATGAAAAACCACTACCATCAATGAATCCATGACCTAATGGAATGGTGAAAATTTATGGTATGGGACTCCTAATATGCAAATGAAAAAGAGTAAGTTTGATCACTAATGGTAGTATGACCAGACTGACACTAACATTGGCTCCAATGGGGATGGTAGCTCCTTAGAGGTGCCAAGAACACCGTAGACCAAGTAGCCTTATCCATTGGGCAAATATGGTCAAAATACAGAAAACTGACACAATGCAAACTAACTCTGACTCAAACTGTGACTGAAAACTTAAATAAAACCAGCAAAACCTACACATATCATTTAAGTTTTATAGCCTTCACCTCGGGCCCCAAACTTCAATGACCGTGTAACTGAAATCTGACCAACAATGGCATGGTATATACAATGATTGTGACATAAATTTGGATCCATTATCTTCAATAGTGGTAGTGCTTCAACAGCCTACCATTTACTGTTCCTCCAGGGCAATCTTGGCCATCCATCTCTAAGAGCAAGAAAGCATTTTGTCCCCTGTATGCTGAAATCTTGTATGGTCCTTTCCACAGGTTGTCGAACTTACCATGCTTCCCCTTGTCCTCATTTCGTGCATCCCATCTCAACACCACATCGTCCAACTGAAACTTTTCTGCTTTGGTCTTACGGTCACATATTTTCTTTATCTTCTCCTACAAATGAATAACGTTCTGAGAAACTTCCTCTCTTGTCTACTGAAGGTGGATCATTTGATTGATCCTTCGCTGATTATAATCTTCTTCACTGCCAGCCTCTTGCAATAATCTCATGACTGGAATTGTAAGTGACATGGGAACAACAACATTAGTACCATAAACCAATTCAAATGGTGACATACCTAAGGATTTCTTGCTGCTGACTATATTTTCCCATAACACGTTGATGAGCTTTCGATGCCAATTCCTCTTATTTATTTCCAACATTTTCTTGATTATGTTTATCAGTGATTTATTTGATGAATCTGCCAGGGCGTTGTCTTGTGGGTAGTACACTGTTGAATGGCCCAACACTATATTTTATTTGTCGCAGAACTCCACCATATTCTTGGATCTAAATGCTACTGCGTTATCTATTATGATTTTGTGAGGGCAACCAAAATGAGACAGGATATTTGATTCTAAGAATTGAATGATTACTGTATCCGTGGTCTGCCTTGCTGGAATGGCCTCGATCCATTTGGTGAAGTAATCTGTACCTGTCAAGATCCATCGATGCTGTGCTGATGATGCAGGATGGATTTCCCCTATGAAATCACGTCCCCACTGTTGGAAAGGAGCATTTACTGAAACTGGTTTCAAAGGAAGAGGAAGCAATTTTCTCTTTCCTTGGAAAATTTGACACTCATGGCAGCTCATCACTGTTTTGTACAAATATGAAAATAAAGTAGGCCAATAATATCCTGCTTTCAACACTTTGTTAGCTGTTGTTTTCCAAAACAAGTGACTGCCACAGTCACCTTTGTGAAAGTCATGCATTAACTGCTGAGCATCATCTTCAACCAAACAATTAAGCATAATACCTCCTGGATATTTCCAGTAAAGAGCACTATTTAAAATACATAATTTAGCAGACTTAAGTTTCAGTGATCTACCTTTGCTTCTATACATCCTGGGAGGTGGTGAAAAATGCTGAAGAACATAAACTATGTCTGAATACCATGGTGATTGGAGAAAGATTTCTGAAACTGGAATAAGCAAACCTTCATCCTCATCTTCTGACATTGCTGCTATGAGATTTATATCCAAAGCATGCAGGTTTTATTGGGCCATTAGCTTTGCAAAGCCTTGTCCTTTGATCAACTTTGTGGGTTTAATTTCCAAATCATATTCCAACATTGCTGCTATCCACTTACCTCTTCTTCCCTCTGGATCAATTTGCATCAGGACATCCTTCACTGCTGCATTAGGAACATATGCTATGGTATGTGAATGCAGAATGTATACTCTAAAGTCCTTCAATGCTTTTACAAGGGCCAATGCTTGTTTCTCAATGATATTATACTGCAAAGCAGCATCTCGAATGGTCCTACTGAAAAATGCAATGGGTTGTTCTATTTGATCTCTCTTTTGCATCAAAACTGCAGCCATAGTATGCTCCGATGCAAATGAAAATATAACGAAATCTTGAGTGTAATTAGGACTGATCAAGACTGGGGCATTAGACAGAGCAAAATTTACCAGATTAAATGACTTGATAGCCTCCTCACTCCATTTGACAGTGCTATCCTTTTTCAACATATTAGTCATTTCTCTTAAATGTGCAGCCAAATTGGGTATAAATCCGCGCAAGAAGTTCATCTTACCATTAAATGCCTGAATCTCCTTTTTGTTATGTGGAGGGTCTATGTGCTGAATTTCCTCCACTCTTGAAGGATCAATGCAGATACCATCTTTAGAGATGATATGCCCTAACAGCTTGCCTTCATCTATAGCAAACAAACTTTTATTTGGATTAAGATAAATCCCTAACTTTCTGCATCATTGAAATACAACCCTCAAGTGGTGCAAATGTTCATCATCAGAACCAGAAAATACTGTCAGATCATCTAACTAAACAACAAGAAAAACATCCTTTTCATTGGCAAAATAAATATCCATTGCTCGCTGGAAAGTGGCTCCAGAATTATTCAGCCCAAATGGCATTTTGGCATACTGAAAAGTTCCCTAGGGTTTTGTGAAAGCAGTTTTGTCTTGGTCTTTTTCATGCACCAAGATCTAGTTATAGCCTGAGTAGCCATCGAGTAGTGACATCCTTGATGCTCCAACTACTCTCTGCAGAATATGGTCCATCTTTGGAAGTGGATAGTTGTCCTTTAAGGAGGCTTTATTCAGATTCTGGAAATCTATGCACAACCTTATCTCTCCCGTATTTTTATGTACCGGGACCAAATTTGAAATCCAGTCAGAAAATCTAATTGGGAAAATGATACCAGCTTTATAGAATATGTTTACTTCTTTTTCAATGGATGGAAGCAACTTTGGGTTGATCCTTCTCAGCTTCTTTCTAAATGGCTTCTCATCCGGCTTGATGGGAATAGTATTCTGAATTATATTTTGTCATACACCTTCAAATTTGAATAATCCCACGTAAACACATCAAAAAACTCAGAAAGTAATTTAACATACTGTTCCTTTACCTCAGGGGACAATGCCTTTGATAACTTCACAAGCTTAGGCTTGTCAGCTGTTCCAAGATTAACATCTTCTACTCCTTTATCAGTACGCACTAAGCTCGGTTTCTTTGCTACATCATCTTGCACAAAAAGCTCCTCTAAAGGTATGAGACCTCTAGGAATTACATTGTCTTTCAGCTGCAATATGTCCATCTGATTTGTTTTGATTATCAAATTGGAATCTCCATAGATAGAAATCCTCTTTGCATTTAGCTTCTTCAAAATTTTCAAACCTGCAATCGAAGCTTCATACTCTGCTTCATTGTTAGAGTAGTCAAAAGCCAATTTGTAAGCACATACTCTAACATTACTAGGAACTTTTTCAGGCTGGAAAACAGGGCTCTGAATCCATATTCCTATACTAGCACCGTCCTTACCAACATCTCCATCAAAATCCATGCTCCAAAGGCCCTCTTCTTCTTCTGCTAGATGCTGAAATTTTGCTTCTTTCTCTACTTTATCTAGACTGATTTCTGCATATTTCTGTTGTTCACTTTCCTTTTGCTGCTGGCAGGAAGGAAGCTCAAAAATGCTTGCTGTTTTATCTTTTTCCTGTTTAAGGACTTCCCTAATTTTTTTTGAAATTTCAAGTATCTCATCTACTTCTACCAATTGAAAATTTTCATCATTCAAACCACCATCTGAATATAATAAAAATGACTCTAGATCTGTGTGGACTGCATTAATGGGATGATTAACTGGCTTCTGTTTGCTGGTGATCATGTATTTCATTTTCTTTTCCCTATATAATTTTCTCAACTGACCAAACATTGGAATGGTGGCATAAGAGAAGTTGATCTGAATGGTCCCTTTCAATTTTGCACTCCATGACCTCGACAAAAGAATTCCAAATCGTGGTGGAACGTTGGCAACAACTACATCCATCAAAACATTTTTGGATGGGATTTGGTCTAAAGATACTACCAAGTCTTTGATAAGACCAATACAATGGACCCTACCAGAGTCAAAGGAATACAAATCATGGTATTTGCGGGTAATATCAAGACCCAGCTTCTCCATAATGGGTTTGGGCATCAAGTTATGCGAGGCTTCAGAGTCCAACATAGCATTATGTAAGATGAACTCATGCAATCTAAGACTCATGTAGAAGGGATGGACTTCACTTTCTTCTGACTGACCTTCTATGGCTGAACCAAAAATGAGTTCAGGATAATCATCTTCAACATTTTCCATATCTGATATAGAGTCTATTTGCAAAATTCTAGACACATGATTTTTATAAGTGCTATTTTTCACCAACTCAGTCAAGGGCATGGACACCTTCAGCTTAGAAATTTCATTTTCCAAATTAAAATATGGGACTTTTTCTACCTCTTTAACGGGAGGATATTTCTTTTCTGTTTGCTCCTTTGCTGCGCTAGGCTGGTTATTTTCATTTGCAACATTAGTCGCTGAGGATGCCTTACTGGGAGAAGGATCATCAGGCTCTTTCCCTTTTCTTTGAGTATTTTAGGAGTCGTTTTTTGATTGCATCTCTTTTCTCTTCTGAATAGGATTGATCGGCACATCTCTGCTCCTCAAAGAATATTGTTTCTATTGCGCCGAAAAAGAGTTCATGTATCCTCTTTGATAATCATCAGACTCTTCTTCTAACACTACATCATTGGCCAATATGAAATCTTCGTCCTTTCGAATGTCTGTAGTCGCTGTATATTCCTCATCTTCTATGAGAAAGATGGGCACACTATCAGCAGTGAAGAAATGGTTGGCTTCATTGACTAGATCGTCATCATCATCTGTTTCCATTCCCTGAACATAATTTTTCTGCAAAGGAGTTTTGATCTGCTGTTGTGGCGTAGCTTGGTCCTGCGTTTTATGTTCCCTCTGCTTAATTCTAAATTTTGGCTACTGATGTCCTCTGAAATTTGGATTCCTGATTTGTGCTTCAGGTCTATTTGAAATAGTCAGCCGATCAACCATTTTTTCCACTGATCGGATCAAAGTGTCCATCTTGCTGTCTAAAGGAGAGGCTTCTTCTTTTACAGCCACCCTCTTTCCGGCTTTTTTCCGCACTCTTCTGGCCAGCAAATTTGCTTCAACGCTCACAGTTATCTTCTGCATGTCTTCAAGTGTGGTAGGATCTCTTTCTCGTAGCTGATACGCCATATCAGCATTGAAACCATCTGGAAACTTGAGAAAAGATAATCCCATAGGGGGCTTCAGATTGGTCAGAATAGCATTATATACATCATTAAATCTCACACAATAATCCTGTACAGTTTCACCCACATTTCTTTTAATATTTTCATATTTAGACAAGATTTGAATTGGGTTTTTCTTTACCTCCCACCGGTCTAAGAATTGTCTATGTAGCTCCTGCAAAGTGTGTATAGAGCCTGTTGATAAGGCTCTAAATCATTTTCGAACTTCACCTCCAAAGCTTTGGACAAACAATCTTGTGGTTAAATTTTCTGGCTCTACCTCATGAAGGTCGAAGAAGTCATTCATCTTATCAACATGCTACTGGGCTGTGATGCTTTGAGTGGCATCAAAGATAGGTATTTTACTTTGGTAATCAAGAGGCATATCATTCAGGTTCTGAGGTAAAACCAGGGGTGCATAGCGAGAAGCCATGACTCGAGGTGGATTTACAATAGTGTTTGTGCTACTAGGATTCGAGGGAGGTGTTTATGGAGGAGTCGAAAGCTGAGAATTGACTTCTAAAACTGATGGAAATGCAGATGAATTAAGGGGAGGGAATTATTTTTCTGATAATTCTGAAAGCTCAAGGATATTGGTTACAATGATAGATGTCTGAGGGGAATTCAAAATACAATCATCAATTGATCTGTTTGCCCTTTGAACTTCGATATCTACAAGAAATTCTGGATCTAAAACTGTGTCATCAAGTGCAGTTTCAGATTTGTTTCTGAACAAAGAAAGCTCAAAACACTTATCAAAAGAGAGGTCTTCTATAAAAAACCACTCATTGGGCCAGGTATGGGATCTGAAAATAGGCCTAGGACTTAGTGATCCTTCTTGTCTTTTGACTATCCTTGGAATCAGATTTGGATTTTCAAACACAGGGGGAGGATTTGCATCTAGATTGGCCCTTGTGTATCTCCTTGAAGCCAATGTGGTCAAATTTCTACTTTACAATGTATTATTTCAGCCTATCAAACTCTGAACCTCATCATCCAGAGTCCAAGAATTTATATGGAAAATATTACTGGGGTGATCAGTATTTTATGCTAAATAGAATCCCCAGTATGGTCACCAGAAATGTTAGCACCTAACTTGAACCTTAGCTTGAAGGAAGGCAAATCAGGGTAACCTCAAACCACGCTTAGCCTTGTAGCTAGCCCTACAAGGTCAGGAGAGGGCTCTCTCCGGGAAAAATATTCAATGAAATATAAGAGTAAACTGATTTTAGGCTAGGTATAATAATTGGAAATGTTTTTATAAATTTTCAGGGCTGCATGGAACAGATGGCGCAGTTTTAAACTGGGGAGTTAAATCAGAGATACAGGGTATTTCATGGGGCAAGGTAGGCAGGGATTTTAACAATTTAGTTTAAATAATGATGGAATGTTTAAGAATGGTGAGGAGCTGAAAAGGGCATAGGAGATGGATCCTTTTCAAACAGAGGAAAACAAAAAGTGTTGAATGATTTTCCCAAGGTAGAGCATTATACAATGGATTCTACCTATCTATCTTGAAAACATTCAACCAGAAATGTGAATGAATGAATGGTGAACATAACAATTAATAGGTGAACACAAAGGAAAAAACAATGCTAAAATCCATACCACAGGGATCCCACAAATCAGTGCTTCATATCTTTATTAATTCCCTGCTAGACTGTTACAAATGGAGCGCAGAGCGTCCTCAGTGATTTCCAACTTATTCCACACTTTATTCCCCCTTACAAATGACTTAGAAACTACATTAAATAGACAGAAATTGAGGGGAGTAGGTCCACAGAAGAAGGAGTTGTTTTTCCAGCTTAGGAACCGAAATCTAAACATAGGAAAAGATCAACCATCTACCCCTGAAAAGAAGGAGAAAAAATATATTTTGACCATCTGGAGAATTTGCAGTTACACTGAATGAATGAAAATAGGAAGTCTGAAGAATAGATCCCCTTTTCATTGCTTGCTGTAGATGTCTCTGGTTTATATTTAGTTCTCAACCTTGCCTGTTTCTTTTTCTCTTGTCCAAAATCCCTTTTTGCCGAGAAATGCACTTTGGAACCAATAAAACTGAAGTTTTTCCATTTAATGAAGAAAAATACCATTTTTGGGTGAAAAGGAGCAAAGGAAAGCATGGTGGGCCCGTGTTGCGATCGCAAATCGCAATTGGAAGAGGGGAGGCAGAGTGTCACATAGTGAAGGAAACACGATTGGAAATTTTGTGATGCGATGGGTTCTATAAGGAATTCACAATTGCAAGTTGGAAGGGAAGGAGTGTGACATATAGCAGGGAAAACACGCGATGCAATGAGCAACATGCGATTCATCGCATCGGTGGGTTGGGAAAGAATGTTGCAATGAAAACTATGCGATGGAAGGAAAAGCCTTTACAAAACAAATAAAAATGAGTTTTGCGCTTTACCAAGGAAAAAATCCTTTTTTCATTGAAAAGGCTGAAGGGTTTTGGTGGGACTGGGGGAGGAATCACAATCGGGAAGGGAGCGAAGGCACAGTACTTATGGGAACTGCTGATTGCAATGGGCGATTCATCGCATCGGTGGGAAAGAGCGTGGAGGTTTAAACATGGTGGGGAGAAAACATGCGATGCGATGAAATACTTAGAAATTTTTCAAAATCGGTTTATCGTTTTTACAAAGGGAAAACTCTTTTATTTTGGAGCAGAGCAGAAAGGCCTTATGGTGGGACTCGAGCTAATCACAATTGGGAATTGGAGGATGAGCAGGATTGAAGTTTCATGTGAAAAATGCCAATTGCGATGATGCGATGGCTTGCAAGCCGTCCGATCAGAAGGGCGAATCGATGGTGGAGATGCGATCGGCGGGAGTCAATCGCATCGAAAGAAATAAAAGGAGTGGGGACAAAGTTTGGGAGCGATGCGATTACATGTGGGTCATCAGATCGTTGAGAAGATCAATGGTTGGGATACGATCAGAGGTGGGTCAATCGGAGGTATGTAATCAGGGAAAGGTCAATTGGGAGCCAATGGACTATGTGATGCGATGCGATTGGATCGGAAGCAGGACTTTTGTGATGCAATCAATCGCATCGGGATTTGTAGGATGCGGCAATTACAAAAGAACAAGGAAATTTTTTAGTAAAGGCATGAAAATTGTATAAAAGGTAAAGGTTTTAAAGGGCTCGAATGAAAAAGCAAGGCAGGGTTAGGCTTTTTGGGAACTTTTGTTCACTTAGGCATATTTTCCAATCCAGAAGTCAGTTTGGAGAGTGTAATATACCATTGGAAAGCTCTTTCCGAGATCCTTCTGATGGATATACTTAGAACATGATTTTATACTGAAAATACTATGGAAAATACCTCTAAAAGGAATGGAGGTGGCTTTGTGGAGATAACAGCGTTTGAAGTTCAACTTATTACATATGAAGACATAAAAGATGATAATAAAAGAAAAGTACCATGTTTTCACCTCAAAATATGGTTTTGAGGTGAAAATTACATTAAGCTCAATAGAACAATTCTTTGATCTTTCCAGATACTATGCCTTTGAGTTTATTTGACCTCCTCATGACCTTACTGATATCTATTGACACTTGACTCATTATTTTGACCATGATTAGACCCTAGAACCTAATCAGACCAACCTTATGACCTGATAATATGAATTGGGTGTGAAAGTGAATCATGACTGAAGACCATAGAGAGAGGAATCAACAAGTTTTTTGCATGAGGGAAAACTGATGAAAAACCACTACCATCAATGAATCCATGACCTAATGGAATCATGAAAATTTATGGTATGAGACTCCTAATATGCAAATGCAAAGAGTAAGTTTGATCACTGATGCCAGTATGACTAGACTGAAACTAACAGTGTATAAGTATGGAACAACTAAGAAGAACTGGATGATCTTCCTTTCGTTGTAACAAAAGAACAAGTTTACCTTGTAATCCTTTTTATGAATTGATGAGAATATCATCATATCGTAACTTGGTGTGATCTATAATTCTCAGTCATGACCCTAGTCGAAGAGTTGGGCCCACTCTTTCGATCAAGTGTTGTTGGATACAGTTCGTGTGGTATAGGTATGTATTTCAATTATATTTTTAATGTTTTATGGTTGTTGTTTTATTTCCTTGCTATTAGTTTAGAATTTTTGTTACTTTGAATTTCGGTTACTTAGAGCTGGTGTTATTTAAGCTTGTTGTTACTCGATTTGTAGAACTCTTTTGGGCCTTGTATTTCATATTTGATCAATGTTGGGTAGGGAATCTGTGGCCTGCATAAAACTTGCACGATAACCTTGAAATAACTAGATAAACCCCAGATTGACAAATAAATTTAAAGAGGGACTAAATATATAAACCTATATAAAGACCCCATCTACTACATTAACAAATATACGCAGCCCAATATATGCTCCAACATTTGATGTTGCGAGAGGAGTGATGATTCATTCCATTAATCATCCATATACAATTTTGTCACTATATACTATTTATTGGTCCACACGAGACTCATCCCAATCCCTTGAGGACAAATGTATTCAAGTTATGTTTTAGTAATAGGACTTTTGTAGAGTTCTTTAGGTGCCTACTTTATTCAAACTTAAAGTATGTAATATTATTTTTTACTCTCATAGAAATTTATGTCTAGGAGTGCATGGAATTTATGATTTCATAGATTTTTGATTAAGCATTGAGATATCATGAATATTATCTTATCACTCTTTATGATATTGAATGAATAAAATGATTTTAAATCTCTCTAAAATATATTGACCATTTCTTTATTTTCCTTCCTATCTATTTGCTTCAAATGTTCTTCCTCATTATATGTAAATGGATATGTACTGTGGAATGAATCATGAATGAGATTATATTTAATTATTTGATTTATTTATTCTTCTTTTTAAAAAATCACCTAGCTCATTCATAGGTGAATATGCTGAATGTTTAATTTATCATTTTAAGTTAATCATAAAATCTCAGTGAGTGAAATAGTAGTACCACCTCTACAAAAATGTAGAGGGAACTTTAAACAAGTCCCTAGAAGGTTGACTATGGTCCTTCACAGGAAAAGAGATCAATAAGATATAGGGGCCAAAGGCTAAGAGTGGAGGTGGAGAGTAATGTTGGGAGAATAGTTGAAAAAGTGAAGGGGTACCAACAAGGACTAAATAGGTATAAAGAGCCCATGCCACAAGAAAACTTAATGTTGAGAAATATTTTCATTGGGATTGGATGGTTATAGGATGGGTGGGTAGTCCAACCACCATAACCAATTGAGTTGATCTATAGAGTAGCATTAGGGGAAACATCTCAGCGAGTCAACATAGAGACTTTAGTTTTGAAAATGCACAACATGGAAAGTCTTCCCTCCAAATTGAAACCAATGGGGGAAGAAAGTTCCCATAAAAAATGCAACTAGAATGAAATTCTTCATAATCATTATACTATGCGAGAGTTAAATTCCACATCCAGTGTTCAGACGGAGGCGGTGAGTGTCGTAATGAACCAACATGTCACAATGATGAGCTATAATTTTTCAATCCTAAGTAGATATGGTCATTAGAACATTTGAGAGAGGGACATCATGCCAAATCTCTTCAATTTATTACATGGTGGGATGGTTTCCATGCTACCCTCCCATTTGTCCCCTCTCTCGTCACCATATATAGCGAATTATCACATTTTTTAATTGAAAATTTATGGATATTAAAATTGTAGTATTTTAATAAATATTTCCATATGACTATTAACAAAAATTAAATTATCAATCTCAATATCGAAATATTTTAAAATTTAAAATTTACAAATTTTAATACAATTCAAACATAATACTTATTAATACGAAAAATAAAAGATAATTCAAACTTAATACTTATTAATACCAAAAATAAAATATAATTAACCTACCATAAGCAAAAACATTATATAGATATATTTACTCTTTCTTTCATGTTTCCTTAAAATACTGATATGTAATTAAAAATTATTGTTTAAATATTTTTCTTACCATTAAAAAATTATATATAAACAAATGACTTATATTACTTTGTTTTAAAAATTATATTTTAATGTATATTTTCATATATAATTTAAATTTAATTTAAAAACTTTATTATAGTATTTTTTTACTTAAAAAAGCATAATTTAAATATTTCATTTTTTAAATAAATTCTTTTTTATTAAGTTATATCAAATTGCATAATAATAATAAATTTTAGCCATGGTTTGCTAAATTAGAAGACTAATAATAAATTTAATATATTTTGTCTCAAATGTCCTTATACTAGTTAGATTCATACAAAAAGATTTACTCACCAAAATTTTATTATGCAAAACAATATGCCACAATACTATTAAATTCCAAATGAAGTAGAAAAATCATAAGTTAATTAAAGCCATCAAGAAGATGTGGAAATATAAATAGTACCTAAAATAACTAGAATGTCTAGAAATAACAATATTTAAATTGTTGCATTATTGCAGAGCCACTCTTCAATACAAGTCAATTCTTCATATTATTCCACTTGAAATATAACTACATTTTGATTTTTTCACTTAAATATAATTATACAATTTTTAACAAATACATAAAATTTGTTTTTTTAAACACATTTTTATTGCATAGATTAAAAAACCCCTAAAATCCTTTAACTATACAAATTTATGCATTCATAATTTCCACAATTTTCTACCAAATTTTACATTAAATTTGACAAACAATACCAAAACCAAATCAAAACATAAAAAAATTTAAACTGTATCTTAAACAAATGCTATACTTCACCCCCTTTCTAATTTGTTTTTATATTTTTTAAAGATGCCTCCACCTGCCCTTTACATAATCATTTTTGTACTTTTTACACCGGAAGCGTTTCCTTTGTTGGAATGGGGTGAGAAAACACTGTTCACCCCAGCCAATGAGAGGCTTTAGCTATCGCCCTTCTAGCCAATTAGAATTTGATATTTGATTATTCCTCCAACCAATAAAAATGGAACATCTGTCCAATGAATCCTAAGGCATCTTACACTGACAATACAGCCGATGTGTGATTGCCAGAATCGTCTTGAAATACGCGCCACGGAAGTCTCTCTTCTCCGCTCTCGGCCTGAACATTAATTTACCAAAGTTCGAGCATGCCATGGAAAGTCGATTTAAAGGATTGTAGCCATGAATGAGTTGCAGAAACCTTGAGCGATGTTGAAATCATATGGTAAAGGCAGATTGTTAGTATATAGAGTAAGCAATGTGAATTAAAAATTTGTGGAAATAGGGAAGTCAAATCGTGATCCAATTTGCAAAAGTAATTTGCAGAAGCAATTAACGCAGCTATGGAGGAGTAATTTCATTTGCAGATGTAATACAAGAGACCGATGCAGAGCAAGAACTTTAAATCTACGATCGATCAATCCTTCAGGATGGAGAAGGACGAAAAGGGCGCAATCCTGAAGTGAATGAATTCCAAATTCGATGGAACATTGAGTGAAGGTGAAGAGCGAAACCTTAAGTTAAGGGAAAAGTAAATGAAATGGTGTTGAACAGTGAGAGTGGGTTTGCCAATCTAAAACTGGCAGTATCGCGCAAATAAAACCCAGTAAGCAGTTTCCCTCAAATGGAATGCGATAACAATCAACATATGACACGTGTTTTTTAGTGGTATTCTAAAACCACGAATATCGTGTGAGTTTGAAGAAATAAATTCCATGCATCTTTGTTATGCGACCACCATAGGATTGTTAAGTTGGAGCGCGTTATCCGACAGTCGTTGGATGGAGAGGTATGTGAGCCCGAAGGTTTATATTAATGTATGTTGGTGCTTTAAAACAAAGTCGAACTTTGAAACAATGAAATAATAAGGTATGGGCTCCATAGAATATGCCATAATGTGCATTGAACATTGGGATTGTTGATCATATAGAAACATTAGTTAAATGTGAGCTGATATATGTGTTGGGCCGATATAATCAATATATTTTGGTTGCTGGTGGTTTGAATGTTTATCCAAGGTCGAGTTTAATCAAATGATAACTAAAGTGTGAGCCTAAAAGATATGTTGGGTTTTGAACGCAAAGTCAAAACCTTTTAATAAAAGGGAAGTTAATTGAAGGGCCACATATATGTGATGTTTGGAATATGGTTGTTACGGCGGAGGCGTTATCAATCCATCTCACCTCTCCACCATTCAACGAATATTTACTTCGGGATATAAAACCATAACCCCGATTTACATGATCCTTTCCACAGCTATACATCGATTCCAATTAACATTTCCACCTCGACTTTGGAGTAAACCTCGGTTATAAACTTTCGACTGCCATTATAATTCAAAGCCCCAGCATATAATTGCCTTCAAAACTTTATGAACTTCAATTTTGATTTAAAATAAACCCAACGACATATAATTGAACACTCAGGCCCACGCCATAACTCACCTTTCCTATCCAATGGTGCATATACTCTTGCGCCCCAAACCTCAATCTGATGGCAATCGCGTAGTTAACTTGCACGAGTTTTAAATCTCAAAATTTACGCGATGTAAGTGGATTTGGAATACTGCCGATGGCCATGCGTCAAATGAGTAATGAAATCACGTTCCAAAAGTGAAATCTGCTTACCATTCAAGAGATCACGCGATACCACTGGGTTAATCCTTCAATACCGCCTTCACTATTACCATTCTGGTAGAGAAAGTTCTGAAACTTACGAGATGTAGGATGCATAAGGCATGGATTTATACTGCCCTCCATGTTACCTTTCACGCGGACACCTTAAGAAAAACACCTTAAGCACACAATAGCAGAAAATGAGAAAAAATTGATAAAAATGGAAAAGCTAATCATAAGACATTTGTCATAGAACCAACGAAGATTTTAGAAGGCCATAATTGTAAATGTCCAAGAGTTGAACTCACCACATATGGTCTACACCGATCCCACTGGAAGATGTAGTTCTTTGAATGATCTGCCAATGAAACCCAGAGCTATGACTCACTAACTGTGGCAGGATTTAGAATTGACACTAACACTCTTTGTTACTGAGCGTATACCAGTATTGTTGGTCGTGGGGCACGCGAGGACGAGAAGTGTAGATATAAGTAGTTGGTGTGACTTAACCTGTACAGAGAATACGGAATTTTGACTGTCAAAATGTTTTGTTATCAAGGAATTCATATCACCCTCAGGACAGATTTCTGAATTGAGTAGAACCTCCTCACATAGTATTAGCGTGCAATTAAATTATATAGAGATTAAAAATTTAAATCCCTCAATAATAAATAGCTCAGGAATTAAAAAGGATTGCATATTTTGGTTGCTTTTTTTTTGGACCGATTTCAAAACCCAAAATCCGGACCCGAAGATTTGTTAGGGCAGATTGCAAACTTTTTTGGGTCACAGTTTTCCCCCATACACAATGACATTTTCCGGACCTGATATCGTTTAATCCATCCGATTTGATAAATGATTGCGCGTCCATAAGGTGACGTAAGCAAACCCATTTTGTAACCCGAAATGTGTTTATGCGATTTCGTTGAATGGACTTTGAAGTCTGGAAGGATCGCGCGACAGAGGTTGAAGCCTTATTAAAGGTTTTAATTAATTTGTTTGTTTTATGTTTTTAACATCGCACAACAACAAAAGGTCTATGACCTTCGAAACATTACGTTTAAATTTTAACATGTGCGTATTTGTAATAGTGCACTAGAATTTGCGTAAGTCTTATGTTTAGTTTTAGTTTTTTAATATAGTTTTATTTTTATGTTAAAGTGCTGAGGTATAAAATGTAAGAAAGCCCGAGAGGCTAATGTAAGTTTTATTATACACCGAAGAATAACTTTGTGATAGATATGAAATATTGGCTTTTAAACTGTGAAACATTTTTTTTTTTGGGTCATCTCTAGCTAGGCAATATAAATTGTCTATGTAAATATGAATATGTCTTGAATTTGTGTCTATGTAAATATGAAAATGAATTTGGAATAAATAAAAAATAAAAAAATAAAATATGAATAAATAAATAACATAAATAAATAGAAATAAACTAAAATAAAGATAAAATTACAAATAAAAATAAAATAGATAAATAAAATTTTTAATTTAAAAGTAAAAATAAAATAAATAAATAAATAGAAATAAAATAAAATAAAGATTAAATAAATAAATAAACAAATAAATAAATAAAATTAAATAAAAATAGAATTAAATAAATTAAAATTTAATAATTATTATTTTTATTAAAATAAATATAAATATTAAAAATTCAAATTATATAAGGCCCACACATTACCTAGCATGGGATAACACAAAAAAAAAATGCTCAACAGTTTAAAATCCAATATTCTATATCGTCACAAACTTTTTATTTTCATAAAATTACTTTCTTTACATATATACCACTTTCCGGCATTCCTTTGCGCCACTTGGTGCAATTGCTACTTGGTGCAATTGCTACTTATAGTTCCAATTATGACCTCCAATATGTCTTTTTTAATAGTTCCAATGGACATTTATTGTCATCAATATGCTTTTTAAATGGTTCTTTATAATCAATGCAAACGTGCCTAACTTTTTGAAAAGTAAATCAATGAAGTGTGGTTTTTAATGAATTTCTCTTCAAAAATTTAATGTTTAATGAATGGTAGTTTTTAATGTCCTTATCTTTATTAAAAATGAATCTCACTCTCTTGATATTTTTAAAGTTTATATTTAATTAAATTATTAGAGTAAAATATGTTAAATTTTGAATTTTTTTTGTTGAAATATTGTGAAATTGTTTTGTTTAAATTTTATTTTTTAAAATTGTAGATTTGGATTTAATACTTTCAAAAAATTTTGAAAAAAAATTAAAAAATTTTAGCATTTAGATTATAAAAAGTTTTCAACTCAAATTTATGATTCCAAGAAATTCCTACTAATTTTTAGTTAAAACTAAAAAATATACAAAAAAAACCTTCCAAAATTTAACATAAATAAACTTATTTTCTCAAAAATCTAAATATATATAATTTTTAAAATATTATTTTATCCAAATCATTTAAAAATATATTTAATTTAATATTAATTTAACAAATATATCAACCCACCACCGTCTCATCTCAACACTATGATAAAACTTTATTTTGATATAATATATAATAACAAGGTTAGATAAGTTTAGGGAGATGCTAATGGGAATGGTCTTATTCTCGGCTGAAAATTTTTCTTCCTACAATTTAAATGGTATTGTATATATTTAATATGTTTTTGGGATTATATAATCATTTTTATAATGTTAGGATTTATAACTTTCAATTTGTTAATTTAATATATATTTTATTAATATATTAGATTAATTTTAAATATATTTTAAAAAGAGTTTTAAAGTAGAATTTTAAAAATGATTAATTATAAACATATTTTATATTTGGGTTAAGAGTTTTTAAATCGATATAAATAATTGTATGCAATTAAGATTGAGAGTTAGTAAAGTTACATAAATCACTCCATGGTATTAAATTATGCTCGCAACATTTCTAATTGTTATTATTATTAATGTTAATATTATAATGATATTTAAAAAAAAAAATTGTTATTATTATTAATATTAGTACTATAATGATATTTAAAAAAAAATACACAAACGCACTTATCTTATTTATTTGTTGTTATAAATTTCACCTTTTATCACATTGCTATATTTATAGTGTATATGAAAATGTTATTTTTCATTCCATTACCACTATAGAATATAAATGTATCTCTTCATTTCTATTACACATGTATCTATCCTAATTTATTGGATTGCCTACAAAATGTTACCTTTAATTACATTGTCAATGTAGACTATAAGTAAATATCCAATTATCATTACCATTACACATACACTCATTCGATTTATTTGTTATTACATTATGTACTTCATTGTTAACCTTCCTTACACTATAACCTATAAGTATGCTAAAAAAGATTACTTCTATTTTGGTGAGCCCTAGTATTGCACCAAGAGTGCTGCAACTCCCAAGGGTTGCCCTACTTTACTTTATCAACCCGAGGTTCATACAAACTTAGAGATGACAGTGCTATATACACAACAGATGCATTATGTTCATGTCATCCTCTTCTACTTTACGAAAGGGTGCTATTTCTTAAACTATGATAAAAACCAAAAAGTAAATTGCTGGAAGGAAATGACAGAAATGAAACTACTTAATTTTTAGAAAGGAAAGGACGGAAATGAAACTAATTTAATGTGAAGAAAGGAAATGACAGAAAGAAACTAAATTAAATTGCTGAAAATAAATGGCAGAAAGGAAACTAATTATAGACCACACTTAACTTGGCCAAATGGCTAAATGCACTCTACTTATTCTATGATCTATCTACCATGGTTTTATCCATGCCACTAAGCAATCCATGACTTAATTCTAATTGAAAAAGTGTTGATTTGCAACTTGGAGGGAAAAAAGGGCTAAAGAGGCTAATGGAGGGCTTAACAAATGAAACAAGACTTAGAAGTGGAAAGACGGGTTTAAACCTTATTAAAAATTTATTATAGTGCAAAAATGATTCAAAGCAGAATAATTTGAAAAGTGCGATGGTGGAGATGCAATGGAGAAAAATTTGTGAAGTGCGAAGTGCGACGGGATAAAAGCTACGATGTGCGAAATGCGATATCACAATCGCAATATCAAAAAGTTGGAGGGAAAGCGATAGTGCATTCGGGAGAAAGGTGCGACATGCGATGGGAAAGAACTGCGCAATGCGAAATGCGATAAGTCAGATGACGTGGCAGTAGGACAGGTGGCAGAGCGCTTTGATAATATCACAATCGGTGGAAAGGAGCGGTAAGTATTAAAGGAAATAAACTAAATAATGCAAAGTGTGAAGTGCGATGGGGAAAAAGTTGCAATTTGCGATTTGCAATGTGGTAAAATTTGTGAAATGAGAAATGTGATATCGCAGTTCACAATATCGCAAAGTTTGAGGGGTAGCGAAAATGTTGTCCAAGAAAAGTTGTGAAGTGCGAAATGCGTTGGGTGACGTAGAGGTGGGACCGGCGGCAAAGTACGGAGGATATCGCAATCGATGTCAGAAGTGGTAAGTCTTAAAATAAAAAGGAAAATGATGTGAAGTGCGAAGTGCGAAATTCAACGGGATAAAATATGTGAGTGTGAAATGCGTTGGGTGACGTGGCGGTGGGACCTGCGGCAGAGCGCGATCGAAATATTGCAATCGACAGATAGGAGCAGTAATTCTTAAAAGGAAAAGGAAAACGATGCGAAGTGCGAAGTGCGAAATGCAACGGGATAAAATTTGTGAAGTGCGAAATGCGATATCATAATTCGCAAAAGGAACCAAATGAAAATTGTGATATGCGATGAACGAAGTACGGTAGTGGGGATTTCGAGGAGGAAAGGCAGAGGTTGAGGTTTGATGGTTTTTTAAGCGTTTTGCGTTAAATAGGTAAAGGTGAGGTCAAAAGGGAAAATCACTTAGATGTTGAGGAACAGAAAAGGAAAGGGAAGGGGTTTTGTGATGGTCAAGATGTGATAGTCTGGAAAGTCCAAGTTAAAAGATCACATGCAAAACTTTAATGATTTCTATGAATAAAAAGGGTGCAACAGCTGATAGGAAGAGAAAAGGAGGGAAATGGAGCGTAATAGAGGTGTTTGGAAGCGTAACACAGAGATGGAAAATGAGGTGAGGAGACACCATGGAGCTGCTTTGGGGCTTTATCACTAATTCTCGCAAACAACTATGCTGGTCTATGCATGAAAAATAGGAAAATGCGTGAAAATGCAATACAAAAAAAGGAAGGCTAAAAATGGTAATGCAACTCTACTTTTAATCTCAGAAATAATGAACAGAAATTAGTTTTTGGGTGCGTGGGAAGGTTCACTCTACTCGAGCCCTATTGACAGAGATGAGAAGGGGGTCTTGATCCATAACTTTTTGGTTTTCCTCTATTCTATTACTCTCATAAGCAAATGAAAAACTACAACAACACACTAAAAGCAAAACTAAACAACAATGAAACTATCAGAAGCAGAACTATTTAAATGACAGAAAGCAGGGAAAAAATACAACAGAGAGGCTGAGGCACATGGATTGGGCCCTAATCCATGAGCCTATCTCTTTGAAACTTAAATTAGTAAAATGAAAGCAGTCTTCTCATTTCATAAAAGAATAACCTCATACAGTTCTGAAAGTTTGGTCACTGAGTAAAATAATCAAAATCTCAATATATTGCAACAAATTTCCAACTACGATTTACCCCTTCCTAGCTCTATCTCTGCTCTATTTATTCTACAGGGAAGTTCCAACAACTTCCTAGAAAATGATGATTAAGTCCAATTGACTCCAAGTAAACAAATATTGGGTACACTCCTCTTTGAGTTGCTTGGCTGCATCTAGAATTCGAATTACTGGAGAGAATCCGTGGGGATCCTTCGGCTGCCTTTGGAATTCAAATTGCTGGAGGGAATCTTTGGGATCCTTCGGTTGCCTTTGAGAGTTAAGGAGGGTGGAAAATCCTCCTATAATTTCTCTTTGTTTTCTCCTCCAAGTCTTTATGATAAAATCCTTATAAAAATGTTAACAATTCATGATTTTCTGCACTCAACCTCATATTAGGCACTAAGAGTATTTTAGCCTTAACCATCACCTATACTAGCATCAAAAAACCAAATAATAATAAAAAGGTAAGAAAAATGGATCTAAGAAGGAAAAAATGTTACTATTAACCCCTCCAAATATGTCTAATGATGGAGCTCATCATCACCCCCCTACTGAATGGCTACTCATCCTCTGAGCAACTAATCCTCCTCATGCCTTTCCTTTAAGGCTTTGACAACCCCCCTGATTTCCCAAGGAAGAAGTGTGGGATTTTTCCCAAGGGAGTAAAAACCATTATTCTTTTCTGCATTCTCCCATTCTCTATCTTGTGCATCTATGTCATTTTCATTATTTAGCCCCAACATCAAAGGTGGGTTGAGATTTAGTCCCAACCATTGGATATTTTTGGCCTGCATGGCCCTCTTGTATAATGGTGCCCTTTCCAATGCACCCATCAGTCTTTGTGGAGTATGGTACTTCCTGTTCTTGAGGCTGTGAGGGAGGTTGTTCCATCTCCTCTGGCTGTCCATAATGCACTCATATTCTATTTGCCTAGAAACATCATCAAAGTGGTCGATTACCTGTGTTTGAGTCTAAAGGTAGCTTTCAGCTAGTGCATGGACCCTTTCAATCTCTCGATGGTTAAGGATGACTCCTCTTGGGCTGAAAAATTCCAGTCTGATATGTAAGGGTTCTCTATTTCTTCTTCTCATGACCCACCATATCTATTTTTCTCTATTGTCCTCATTCATCATCCAAGATACTAAAGCCATCAACTGCATATCCCCCATTGTAGGGTTGGGGTCCCAAGTATCCAAATTTTTCAGCACAAGGTTATGCACATAAAACTCTCCCATCTTTGATTTATCAACCATGTTAGCTTGCTTGTAGAAATCCATGAATTTCCTACAATCTTGGAAATATAGGGATCCATGGGAGGCTAGAGTTTTTATTTGAAATAGGAGCCATTACTCCTTGAGGTACACAACATATGATTTAGAAGGGAATATGTGTTGAAGGGCTTATATGCATAAGTTTGCCGTGGTGGCTACTTGTTGCCCTTTTTGCTTCACTTGCTCCTTCAGTGCTACATTCTCTTCCCATGTCTTTTGTAGCTACTCCTTCAGAACTTTTTCTTCGATTCTTTCCTCCTCCCTTGGTGATTATTCAATGATAGTCGGGCTCGTGGGAGGAGTTTATGTCTCTCTCTGACTTATCCCCTAACTCTTATCAGCTCTGAAATACATAGGGGTCTACCTTTGTCCCTTTGCGCTCAGAGGAGCTAAGGTGGAAACTACTTGTTTGTCTTGAGGGGATGTGGTGTTGTGTTGTGAGTCTGCTTCTTGCTCACTTTTTGCTACCTCTATGACTTCTATTGCCATCTCTTTCGTTTTTCCTTGGCCCTTTGTCTCTTCCTCTTCTTCTTCTGGTTGTTCTTGTTCCTCTTCTGGTTATTCTTTTGGCTCTTCTTCTCCTTCTTCTCTTTCTTCTCTAGGGCTAGGAGAAAAGCTTCCCTTGGTCCCTTGCTACTATTTCTGATACACAGGAATACTTCGGAAGCTAGCTCGATTGCTGGTGATGTTGTTATGCTGCTACTGCTGCTGCACACTGTTCAAATACGTAGCCCACTCCCGATATTGTTATGTTGTGGGCTCCCTTCAGTCTCTTTTCCTAAGAAATTCTCAATTCACTGGTTTGGATGAGACGAGACATCTCTTTATTATATTGTGCAACTAATTTTGGAGTGCTTATGTAACTCGGATCAACTCCAGTTTTTGTTGTAGATAGCTGGACCATCTTATTATTAATTGGCTGATACTAGATGTCTCCACCCCTCGTTCTCCTCTCCTCAACTTTATTTAATTTTTTTTCTTTTGCATGCCTAGGTGGCGTGGCTTTGCAGTTCTCCCTAGTCATACTTAACAACGTTGGCCAAGCTAGCTGACCACCTTTCTGCCCCTTAAAATCTAAGTCTGCAAATTTAATTATTTCCGGCTATTATGGATGCATAGCGAGGGGTGAGAATCTATACTTGAGTTTATCTGTTGTTTTCAAGGCATTTGCAAGAGCTGGAATTTGGAGACAAGCCTCTTATATGTTGTGTTCTTCCTTATTTTTCTAAGTGAGCAGCTTGTTGAATGAGTAGCTTCCTAAGTGAGCTGCTAGTATTTTCTTGTTGTTTCTTTCCATTGTAGATGTTGCGTGGGGTGCTTAAGATGCCATGTGGGGAATTCTCGCTCTCCTAGAGTCTGTTATGCAGCTTTCTTTCTTGTTTTTCTTTGCAGTCCATGAACAACTTTATTTTTGAAGGAACTTCCTGATGATTGTAGCAGTTTGTGGCTTGCTTTCTTTTGCTACATTGTGCTTAGGAATGGAGGAATATGGTATATGGAGGTGATGGAAGAGTCTATGAAAATGAATGGAGTGAATGATGGGATGGATGGTAAAATATAAGAAGGGAAAAGAATATGAATGCTCCCCTGTGTTTCAAGAAACCATTAATAACTTGAAAAACAGAAAACATAGAAAACATAGAGATGCAGATGTGTTTTTTTTGTTTTTATTTTTTATTTTTTTTGAAAGAAAGTGGGTTGCCTCCATGGAGGTTTTCAACCCACAAAATTTCATTGGGCACCTTAGAGAGGCTTTCACCCATGGATCTTTATTCTATTTTTTTTTCTTTTTTTTTTAGAGCAAGTGAATTGCCTCCATCGAGGTTTTCAACCCTCGAGACTGCCTTGGGTGCCTCAGAGAGGTTTTCACCCATGAATCTTTATTTTTTATTTTATTTTATTTTATTTCCTTTTTTTGGAGGTGTGGGAAACTATGGAGTTTCCCATCACATACACCTCTCTGCTTATTGAATTTATGAACTTCGCCCTTGACAAAGGCTTCTTGTACATTTTAAGTCTGTGACCATTGAGAAGCAAGGGGATTCCTTCCTCATCTATGGTTATGATTATCAAAACATTTTTCCATTGTGTAAGGTCCCAACCATCTTGTCATCAGTTTTCCTTTGATATATTTAAACCTTAAATCATACAACAATGCCCAATCTCCTTCTTGGAAGGTCTTTTCTTTGATGTTCTGGTCACGCCATACCTTCCTTTGCAGCTAAACTACCTCTATGTGAAGAAGTCCTTGCATTTTGAACTCATCCAGTCCATTTAGTTGCATCAACCTCTATTTTTGGGCATTTGATAGATGTAGATTTAATTTGACTTCCATTCTTAAAGTATTGAATTAAAACTCAATTGAGAGTAGAGCCTTCTTACCATAGACTAGTTCATAAGGAGTGAATTCTGTTGTTGTCTTCCAAGTAGTGTTGTAGGCCCAAGTAGATTTACCAATCTGTCTGCCCAATATTTTCTGTTGCTACTCACAACCTTGGTGAGGATGCTCTCTAAAGCTCTATTAATTACTTCTACTTGGCCATTCGCCTAAGGGTGATATGGAGTAGAAGTTCTATGTTTAATCTTGTGCTTCCTCACAAGATTTTCAATGAAGTGGGAAGTGAGTTGTGCTCCCTGATCAGTGAATATTTCTCTGGGGTTCCCAAACTTGTAAAACACGTTCCCCCTAAAAAATTCTGCTACTTTCTCCTCGGTTGCTACCTTCACTGATTTTGTTTCAGCCCACTTTGTCAGATAATCAGTGCAGACTATGATATACTTCTTTTGTCCGGATGGTGGATTCATAGGCCCAAAAAAGTCCATGCCCCACTTGTCAAATGGCCCAAGAGCCACATGAGGGTGTAAAGGCATCTCATACCTTTGCATAGGTTTCCCCATCCTTTGGAACTGGTCACACCTACTGGTGTATCTTCCAGAATCTTGGTGAAGGGTAGGCCAATAGTATCCTACCTGCAAAACTAATAAGTAATAAGTAGTATGTAATAAGTAATTTACATAAGTAATAAGTAAATTGTATATTTAACTTCCCCTTTTCGTGGACAATGTTTGTCATTTTTAGGAGTTCTTAGTTAGGAATATAAATTTTATTAATTTTTAATGATATGCATTAATTAACATTATTTTGTTTTGTTTTATATGTGATAAATAAAATCAAAATCATAGTAAAATAATTAAATAATATAAATCCATATCTAGGGATTGTGATGTTTCATAAATAATGTCACTTATACTATTAACCTCATTTATATTTGTTCTAATCTCTTTTACTGGTTTTCCTTTTGTACTCTAGGAAGTCGAATAAGGCAAGGAAAAACAGAAAAATGCTTGTGTGGGTGAGGGTCCACAAAAGTAGCCTAATTTTGAGGAAGGTTAAAATGAAAAACATGTAGTGTGGCAACTAAAACCTCGGATTGGATAAGGCAATCATCAACTGGGGATTTACCGTCAGATAAATTGAGAGTTCGCTTTAAAGGAAAGATGTCGGTGAGATTGAAATCAGTGTCTCTCACACCCATTAACTCATTGATATAAATCCCTTATGTGAGCTCTTCTGAGATTCTTAATGCTTCAGAAGCTAAACCAACTTAAAAATTCAAAGCAGGAAGACTGACAATGAGAAGGTACTTACATGGTAGTAAATAATGCGAAGGGTTGTATTTTATTTTTGACTAAGCGTTGAGGCAACAAATACTTGTGACAAATAGGTTGTAGAGCTACATGCAAAGAGAACAAGCACGTGAAGCAAATAGGTTATAAATTTGGTTATACTTGTGACAAATAGGTTGTAGAGATTTTTCCTAATTAAAAGGTATTAATTAGGAAAAATCATAATAATTTCTAGTCGGACACCCGACGTAGTTTGATTAGGAAGAATTAAATGTGCTCGAAAATCAATATAGTGGTCCCATCCATCACGCCCGATGAATGAGTTAAGTCCTATGCAGGTTTGGGCCAGACACTCTTGCTTATCGTTGTTCGTGTGAGAAATGGATGTTTGGATCTCATCGAATAGAAGGTAGTGTGTTAAATTCCTTGCTCTTTCCGACCCAATGAGAATGTGAGTCGTTATATGTGAACAACTACATCAATTAAAATTCATTGGGGAGAGATTAATTGTTAAATAACAAACACATTCTTGATTGATGGAGCATATAAACCATCAATTTGGAAGGGGCGAGCGGATCTTTGAAGATTAAGCTCTTGGGATAAACAATCAAGAAAACGTGAAGATTCTAAGGAGAATTTTTTTATCACGAGAATATGAAATGGAGTCATATAATGATGGAGATACAGGGGGAAAATGACAAAAAAATTCTAGTTTAAATTGGGATTAGATTAAGCACAATACATTCTAAACTTAAAAATTTCATTTTTTAATGATTTTTTTATATTCTAGTTGAAAGTACATTTTTAATGTGGTTCAATGGATTACATTAAGTCTTAGTGGATGTTTTTTTTTTTTTTTTTTCTAAATAATACTAATTCTATTTATAAAACATACTGATACAAAACTGCCACAGTCTCAGCTATGGGAGCCTGAAGACTGGGTTTGATGTCCATGCTTTAACAAAATAACGAACTGCCCTGAGTGGGAAACCAACTCTTTTAGGGAGAGTTTCGCCACCCTTGAGAGGGAAACTGGCTCATTGTTCATTGTGTACAACATATCAAAACAAAAAGGAATAGAGTAGCAAGCAGCTGTTGCTGCTGAAGAAAAAAGAGAAAATCAGAAGTTCTCCCAAGAAAATTGAGCGAATGTACCATGTTGGACCAAGGCAAACAGGAATTACTGCTCATGAGCTGGAGAATGCAGCTCCTCCACTATGTGACACCAGTACTCGTCCTCTGGAGATTCGACATTTTCCTTTTGTTCGCTGTCCTTGCTGGGGATGTCCACGTCCACCTGCATGGGTTGCTTACCCAGGTCGAAAAGTGCTAGACCAGAGGGTCAATCGGTCTCACGGGAATATTCGCAGCCAACACGAGATTAGGACCAAGGAAGTCTTAGTGGATATTAATCATCATCATTATTATTATTATTATTTTTAATTCACTAAAATCTAAAAATTATTTAAAAATTGAAAAATTATTAAGTATTTTTTTATTGGTTAAATTTTAATCGATATAGAATATTTTAGTTAACAATTACACAATGTCACTAATATATAATAATTAACATATAAGAAACATCAAGTTATCAAATATTTAAGTATTTATGATAGTATATTTTATATATACACTGCACAAGTGGTACATTGGTTTCAATCATACCCGAGATACTCCTCCCAACCATATGATCCGGGTTAAGCTGTCGGGCTTGCCACTGGAGTTCTGGTCTTTGCGAATAATGACTGCCATTGGAAACTCCATCAACTCATGTAGGTTTGTGTATCCAAAGTGCATTGGTACATATGATAAAAGGATTGCTTGGGTTTTCGTGGAGCTGTCGTTTTCAGGTGGTTTGCCTGCGTATGTGGATTTGGAATGGGAGGGGAGAATAAACTGACAAATTATTGACTTCTGGAAATTTCCATTTCGGTATTATGGGTGTCATCAAACTAGGCATATGCGGAGAAACTGTAAGATGCTTCGTCATAATTCTTATGTGGCTGAGAACAAATCAAGGATGGAAGAAAAGAAGTTCGCGACGGTCAATATGCAAAAGTCCTTGAGTCGGGCTGTTTATTCGGGTAAGTTTAATTCGACTCACATTACTAATTCCTCTAGCACTAATCTCCCTGTGATTGATGGTTTGTGCGCCAATATGGGTATGGGTTACAGTATTGTGCAATGTGATGGGTTAGGGGGGGATGAGATATCTGTGCCTAGTTTTCTTGTTAATAAGTGTCCTAAGAATCCCGGGGGTTCACTTTTGGGCTCGGGTCCATCATCTTTCATTTCCCAAGGATCAGAGGACTGACATACTATTTCTGAACTTCCCAGGATTGATGATCTTTGTGCCTCTGTGGGTATCGGATCCATAATTGTGCATAGTGATGTGTCAGGTGGGGATAAGGTGTCTAAGCCCGGTATGACTATTTTTTTGAGTCCTCAATCTCAGGGAGGTTCACTTTCGGGTTTTGGTTCGCCCTCTAAAAATACACTTGTATTGGAGGATATCCTGGATTCTAATCCTTTGGGTCCATCATCGGAGACTTTGTTGCTGTCACCACGCAATTCAGTGGGCAGTGAAACTGAACTCCTTCTAAAATATCCAAAAGTGGATTTGGCCCTCCTTCCTATTGAATCTGGAAAGCCCTTGTTGACCCCTATCATCATTAGTCCTTCATCCACCTCTAATGTCACTCTGCGGAAAGGAAGGGGTAGGCATCGACAAAAAAATATGGTGATGATTATTGACATTAGGGAGCTGTATCTGTCGGAGGTAAGTTTTAGGGATATCCCTGTCACTTTGGTCTGGATAGGGTACTTAGAGCCCTTAAGCCCTAAAAAATGGTTACTGATGATTCTATGCTTGCATAATATTAGGGGATTGGGGGGGATGCAAAAGTTTTTGTCTCTAAGGGATTTTTATTTGAAGTTGAATCCTTGTCTAATTTTTATTCAAGAAATGATGTCCAGTGCTGACAATTCTATAGTTTATTTCCAGAAAAAATTTCCAAATTGGCATATCACTGTGAAGGATGCAGATGGATCTGGCGGGCTGGCAGTGATATGGGACCCGAGATGGGCCTCTTTTCAGGCTTATGGTTTTTTTGGAAGCATATTGATTATTGGGCATTTGAGGGGTCTTAATCTTAGAGTAAATTTGATAAATTTGTACGCACCATATAACGATAGAGAAGGCTCTTGGAAGCGGATGAAAAGATGTGGGAGGCTTTTGGAAGCGGATGAAAAGATGTGGGTATCTATCAATGGAAATCTCTATGTTGGTGGGGGACTTTAATTGTACAATGGGCAGGAAGGATGTTTGGGGCGCTGGGCGCGCGGATCCATTATCGGATTTCCTGGTAGATATGTTCAAAGATAATAGTCTAAAGGAGCTTCCTCTGGTATTCCATGGTCCGACATGGTTTAACGGCAGGGGAGGTGCGGATTTCATTGCAAAGAGGCTAGACAGAGCACTTTATCAAGAAGCCATACTCTTTCATATGGGAAGGGTCGAAGTAAGTGTAAAGGACTTGATAGTATCCGGCCATCACCAAATTATTGTTAAATGGAACTTTGAGAATGCGATCATGGGCTATCCATTTAAGTTCAATCGTGCATGGCTGGAGGATGACAATTTCAATGTATAGGTTAGAGATTTCTATAAATCCTATAGGCAGGAGCAGTGGGTCTCCTCTATGGAATATATATCTAAAAGCCTTAAAGCCCTTATGTCGAAGGTTAAGTTTTGGGAAAGAGAAAAAAAGAGGAAAATGGAACAAAGACTAGAGGAGGTCATGGATCAGAATAAGAAGCTGCTAAAATTTTTAAAAAATGGAAGGTCTCAAGATGAAGTCTGGAAAAAGATCAGGGATTTGGAGAGTGAAAGGAAGAATATACTTCATTTTAAGGAACTTTCCCGACGTTTAAAAAGTAGAGAAATTTGGCTCAAGATGGGGGATTGTAGTACTAAATATTTCCACAGATATGCAAACAGAAGGAGGAGACATAAACACTATATGGCATATCACAAATGAAGGAAGGGAATCACATACTACTGAAAGCATTAAGCAAGAGGCTGTAATATTCTTTTCTGATGTGTATAAGGCTAGAGAAGGGGCCTACATACCAAATCAAATTTGGGCGGTTCAGGGTTTTCCAAGGATGTTTAATGATGCTGAGAATGAATTGTTTTACAGAAAAGTGGAAATGGCAGAAGTTGAGAATGTTATGAGGTCCTTTAAACTCGATAAAAGTCTTGGCCTAGATGGTTGGACTCCCGATTTTTTCCTTCACTTTTCAGATATTCTGTTAGAGGAGTTGACGGAAATGGTGGAGGAAATTAGAAGGGATGGGAGGATTCTAAGATCGGTAAATTCTGTTTTTATAGCACTCATTCCCAAGAAAAAGGAAACCAAGTCTTTTGAGGACTATCAACCGATTTCTTTATGCAATCCACTCTACAAGATCACCTCAAAATTAATTGTTGAAAGGCTAAAAGGGATTCTTGCCAGATTTATTACAAAGGAGCAATCGGGGTTTTTAAGCGGGCGTATTATTCATGATGCTGTGGCAACAATACATGAGGTTATTCAATCGATTCATGGAAAAAATCTGAGGCTATTCTTATGAAGATGGATTTAAGTAAGGCTTATGATAAAGTTGACTGGGCTTTTCTAAGAATGGCGCTGTATAAGATTGGTATCCACAGGAACGCAGTGGAATGGATTATGTGTTGCGTCACTTCATCGGTGATGGTAGTCATTATTAACGAGACAAATTCATGTTTTTTCAAGCCTGGCAGAGGTTTGTGACAGGGATGTGCACTATCTCCCCTACTCTTTATTTTAACTATGGACAATTTGAGAATTAAAATAAATGAGGATACAGCTTTGGGTACGTTCAGGGGGATTCAGATTACTGAAAGAAAACATATCTATCATAGTTTTTTTTGTGGACGATGCTATGTTTTTTAGGATGCTGATCCGATCCTGTTGGTTGATGATGTTTCACATATTTCATAGATTCAGTCAAGCCACTGGGATGATTTCCAATAAGAAAAAGTCTTGTATTTACTTTGAAAAAGGGGAGAAGATGATTATAAATGAGATAAAAGATCTTTTTAATTTTAATTTGATGCTGCTTTCTGGGGGGATCACGTATTTAGGCTTTCGATTGAAACCAACAACCTATAGAGTAAAGGACTGGCAGTGGATTGTGGAAAAATTTCACAAACGTATTCAAGGTTGGTCTCTAAAGTGCTTATCAAAAGGTGGCAAGCTAATTCTTATACATGCGGTCTTGCAACAAATCTCGGTTTTTTGGGCTCATTTATTTTTAATCCCGAAAAATATACAACAAAGGATCAGAAGGTCAGTGACTAATTTCTTATGTAATGGGAACAATGGTGATAAGAAAATACATCTGGTGTGATGGGAGCTCATTGCCATGCCTAAAGAGAGGGAAGGCCGGGGTTTAATGAACATGGAAATCTTCGGCAAATCATTACTTATGAAATATATGTGGAGAGGTTTGAATATGGATGGTATTTGGAGTGGGATAATTCATCATAAGTACATAAAATCACAGGAGCTGGAAGATGTTTTCATAAGTGGATGGAATAGAAAGGGAAAAAGCTGGCAGATATGGAGGGGGTTTTTAAATATTTGGCCAGGGTTCAAAGATCTTCTGAAATGGAAATTCGGGAGCGGAAATAGAATACTGATTGGAGATGGCGCAATCACGGGTTTACAGTCGGATAATGTGCTAGAGGATAAAACTTTGAATTTTATGCATAGAAGAGGCTTCTTTTTTATGTCACAGGCTATAAAAAGATGGCAGGACAAGATGTCAATTTGGTCCGGAGCGGAGGCATTTGCTATGCAGGGTCAGATGATTTCTAAATGGTCTAAGTATGTGGAAAATATTAGAGGTATGGGATGGATGTACTCGACGGAGGGGGATTCCATAACTTGGGGTGGAACTTTAAAAAATGGAAATATTTACACATAGGAAACTTACAGGGAGCTTATGCTAAAAATCTGTGGAGAGGGTGTGGAGTGATGGTTTAATAATATGTGGAAGGTACAAATACAACTCAAAATTGGCATTTTTTATGGTGTGTTTGGTAAGACAAAAATTTTACCTGGGAAAATCTAAAAAGGAGAGGTATGAATGGTCCGGGGAGATGCTCACTGTGTAAGAGGGAGGATGAAGATAACCAACACTTGTTCTATAATTGTAATTTCTCCAGGGATGTTAGATCTTATTTATGCAAGTTGTTCAAATTCTGTGACGGTGATTATCAAAATGCAAAGGAATGTTTGTCATGGTGGGTCTCAAAAGAAAAATCTTATCGCATCATTCCCCTTATTTTCCACT
Source organism: Pinus albicaulis (assembly GCA_034641835.2). Lineage (NCBI taxonomy): Eukaryota > Viridiplantae > Streptophyta > Pinopsida > Pinales > Pinaceae > Pinus > Pinus albicaulis. Next base: position 290,113,904 of record CM076582.1, read on the forward strand.
AGAAAATATAGAAGTGTCGGAATTTGAATATTTTCAAGGATCGTTCTTCATCACAGATTGAGACTGCCTCCAAAATTTTTCAGCAATGGGAGGGATCCAGAACGATGCAGAAGCCACCAAAGGATATGTCGATCAGATTGAGGCCTTTTGATTTCTCCTACCCGATGGTATTTTTTAACGACGCGGCTTAGAATGGCAAGTGTGGGTGCGGAGCATGGTTACTGATTAGTCCATTATACCATTACAAACTGTTTTGGAATGGAGGCATGGGTTCGAATATGAAAGCTGAGACTCTGGCTTTATGGGGCTTTCTCTAATTTGCTAGGCATTTGTGCATTGATTCCATTCAGATATATGGGGATTCAAAGGTTTTGATTGAATATCTTAACAAGAGAAAAAATTTGCCGCCTGTGCAACCTAATTCTTGGATGGATCGTATAAGTGAGCTGGTTGGAAATTTCTCCTCGATTTCTTTCTCTCACATT